>CM077830.1:28638986-29279530 GCA_039720395.1 Liquidambar formosana
GAACACAAGCAAATATCTGAAGTTAATTTACGTTGAACTAGCAGTCTGGTTAGTGCAACATGTAATAAATTATAATCTCAATGAACTAAAGTGACTTTCTTCCATCCATAGTAGTTATAAAGAATAAAAAATCATGCAAAAAAAACATTTTTTGCTGAAGTAAAATTTTATTGATAGAAAGGAAAAAGCCCAAGTATACGTGAGGTAAATCATCCAAGAAAAAACATGCAATTCCATTTTAAATGTCAAAACTGAAGGATAAAGCAACTGCTCACATGAAGCAACATGAGCATGGCCAACATTTTCTGACACTGATGAAATCCTTCAAGCTAGAAGACCAAAATAAAGCCCTAAGGCAGGACATTTTTGTTCCTTGTAAAAAGAATCACGAGATTCATAACTACCTATTTCTCCATTGCACAGTTTCTTGGGAGTTGTGGCAAAAGCTTTTTAGTGTGGCAGGTGTTGCTTGGGTGCTCTTCTGGAAATATCTTCAATGACGGAGATAGTTTTGAAGATTTCAATAATGGGCATAGAATCAAGGTTCTTTGGATATGTGCTTCCTCAGCCATGGTTTGGTTAATTTGATTACAGAGAAACTCTAGAATCTTTGAAGCTAAAGCCAACCATGTTAAATTGATTTGGGACAAGATGGTCTTTAAAGCTTCGTTGGAGCCTCAACCATAAGAGACTTTGATGAGTTCCTCTCTTCAGCATCCATGAAGGTTGAAAAGCCATTTACGGTCAAATAGGGATTGCAGAACTTTATGGAATTCACTGGGGGAAGGTCATCCTAGCAATTTCAAAACCTTTGGAGAGGGGACTCACTACAAAGGCATAGATTCTTTCACTTCTTGAAGTCCTTAGAGAGGCCTCTACCATTTTGATGGTCAATTGTGATTCTTTCACTATTATTAATTGGGCTTCCAACGGAACCCAGGCCCTTGGACATATAATAATTACGTTGAGAAATTTATTATCTTTGTTCTCTTTTGGGGGTGCATTTCTCTTGGGTGCCTAGGTCAGCAAGTGAAGAAGAGGACTTCCTAGGTGAAAGAGAAGCAATTACTCATCAATTCTTTGGAGGACATTTTTATCTTCCTATATTGAGTGTTTGGGTTCATCATAGGTCAGGGCAATTTGTATGCTCTTCTCTTGGTTCTTGTGGAACTTGTTTTAAGTTGATTGTTCCGTTTCTTTTTCAATCTATTGGTTCAGAAGGACTACTCCACTATATTTCCTCTCCTTCATTTAATGCAACTTCCATTTTTTCTCTCAAAAGAATAAAATGTGTGTGTGACTGTGTGTGTGTGTATACATGTAAAGGGCTGATCATGTGCGGGATACCCCGGAGTATCCCGTTCGACCACGGCCGTCCATGAGTGACACGTGTCGCTCATGGACGGCCGTGATATCCGGGATATCCCGCACATGATCAAAGCTTTATACATACATACATATATATATAGATATATATAGATATATAGTGTCGCTCATGGACGGCCGTGATATCCGGGATATCCCGCACATGATCAAAGCTTTATACATACATACATATATATATAGATATATATAGATATATATATATATATATATATATATATATATATATATCAACTTGAAGAGGAGACAAGCTCCATGCACACTAGTATACACAATATAAAACCACCTGACTAAGTTAAACAAAAGAAAGACTATTCAAGAAAGGTCAAGTGAGTGATCTCGGGTTCAAGCTTATGGAGAAGCATTAATACCCATTTGTCGATATTAAGGGGGGGGCTAGGGTTAGGGGTAGGTTACATCAATTGTCCAAAAAATTAAAAAAATAAAATAAAAAGGTGGGGGGGGTATCAAGCTCCTAAACCCCCCCCCTAAGGGTGCGGGCGCACACACAAAAAGCAACAAGAACAAATTAGATGCTAATTAATTGGTTACAAAGATCTTGTGCACCTCTGAAAGCTGTTAATCTAAGCTCTAGATCCCAACCATCATTAAATGACACTGGTCAAGGTATCATAATCAAACTTGGAAGTATGAACAGTACAGGTAGAGCCCTTTCTTTTCCTAGTTTTCTCATTTTTAGCATTTTTCAAGGGCCCAAAATTTGGTTTTAGCCATTATTTAAATGTAACTTGTCAATGTATCAAATCAAATTATGGAAGTATGACCAGTAAGGGTAATCTCCTTTCTTTTCAAGTATGAGCAGTAAGGGTAATCTCCTTCTTTTCTCATTTTTATCATTTTTCAAGGGTCAAAAAATACCAGCGAGTTATGGTTCAATCAAATCAGGAAGGCTTCCCAAGTGACCTCAGGCCCTTGCGTAAAGGTAAGGATTTCTAGCCCATTGAGATACAATAGGGTTAGGTAAATATGTTCCCACGAAAGTTGTAATAAAATGTTCCTATAAGCATCCACTTCTCTTTTTTTTAAGGAAAAAAAGGTCCAAATTACAGCACTACCAACAACTGGTGTCGGACCTACACAAGGGCACAGTTTTAAATTTCAACTTTCAGCAATAAATTGATGAGTCGATGATGAGGATCTAATACTTCTTGGAAATCTAAAATCCAAATGGTCACAATCCTTGGACTTAACCCTTCTATAAATCCATATGGCATTCTAACGCCCCAACCATAAATTCCTCATTTGGACATTAGCTCAAGTGATAACCATAGGCGATAAGTTTCTAGAAAGAGTAAACCTTACTCCTACTATGCTTTATGAGCAAGAAGGTAGAGAGCGAAAGGATCATCTCTTCCACCATTGTGATAAAACTTATGTAGTGTGTATCATTTTCTTCAAACTAACGAGCTTTAGCAATGGCTTCAAGACTAAGTGTGGTGATCAGGAATGTAGTTTCTCCTTCTCAAAATGTTTTTGTTAAAGTTTTAAGGTAGGCACATCCTTGATGCCATTCATTTTGCTAATAAATATGAGGATTCTTGATTACAAATGGGCCCTGTGGGGTTGTAGTGCAAATTGGATATGGAAAAGGTAAATGTATTAAGGAAATGAATATGAGTATCTTCAGCTTCTTTTTTGATTTTGGTAAATGCATATCCCATGTATACTTTTTATTAGTTTCCGAGTATATCTCTTCTTGTAAAACAAGAGATTTTATCAAGTGCAAAATTTCTTAATGTTAGAACACCACTTAACCTCAAAAACTTAAGCTTTTATGGAATGGGTCAATGATGTATATCAAGCTAACACCCCCCCCCCCCCTCTCCCCCCTTTTTTCTCATGTGTGGCTTCATTCCACACATGGAGAGATAGACAAACACACAACCGAAAGAAAAACAAGCAAACTAAGGGCAAATAAACAAATGGAGCTAACAAGACTTGAACCCAAGACCTCCTGCAAACCAAAGCTCTAATACCATGTTAGAACACTACTTTAACCCCAAAAGCTTAAGCGTTTTAGGAATGGTTCAACAATGTATATCAAGCTAACACCTAACAGGAAATTTTGAAAATTTGGTGATAAAAACAAACAGCTGATAGTTTGATGCGGTATTTTTTTATATTTGAAGATGCATCTATTCTTTTGCACGGTTTACAAGTTTATGCATCTTCTCAGTCTTTTTTAAATTGTTTGTCCACATAACCATCATAAATACATATCCATCTCTCAATAATACTGCAAAGGCTTCAGCGGTTCAGCCAGTGCCACTGCAACTCCCCCCCCCCCTCTGCAGGGCACACACACACAAGGGGATGTTGACAGAAAACCATGGCAACATTTTTTTAGATATTGAAATTATGTACATGTAAAAGGCACAAAGATAAATGATACCATGACAAATCTGGAAAACTTCATTCAAACCAAATCAAATACTAGTCTTCACATTTGTAAGAAATATACCATTTATCCAATAAACTGATGGTTCTGCAGCTTGCTCTGTAATTTTCTTATCCTCTCCTTCATTTTTTTTGTTTTCATTGATATCCAAAATGACAGCAACTCGATCCCCATTCACCTCATATACTTCCCCACGTTGACCACTAGATAAAGGCCTGCACGTACACTAAATTATGATTAAAGAATGACAAATGATGTCGAACTCGAGAATATAATGTCTTAAATTAAGGATACAACTATTTAAGTATTGCTAAAATCCATCCCCTAAGAAATGAATAGTTTATGTATCAGAGAATGATAAATAATCACAACAAAACTAAATAAACAAAAACAGATTTTCTCAAGTAGTAGTGGAAGAGTTGGGTTCTTCCCAAATAGTTGTGTAGCAAGCACCTGTTTGGGCGTCCAATTCCAAATTAAACAATTCAATAAAATTTTTTGATGAAGAAAACAATTCAAGAAATTTTACATAGGGTTGAAGGCATAAATCCATCACCTTGAATTAGAATATTTTAAACTGTTAGAGTTATCACTATAGTTAATGTTGAAGAATCAATTTTAAGGAATTCATGAAATGCCACTATTTTGAATTTATACTCTTACTTGTGATGATGACCATTATTTTCTTGAATTTCTTAATTCAAGATGATGGATTGTGCCTTCAATACAATTTAAAATTTCTTGAATTGCTTAATTTTGAATTGGACAACCAAACAAACCATAATTCTTCAAATATAAGACTAAAAGTAGAAACTAATGATGCAGAAGTGAGGGTTCTTCTCTGGGCCCGAAAACGAATGTTAAAGGATCAACTATTTAAATCTCAAATGGGTGAAAGCAATTCAAAAATTATAGCAGTTGGATTATTGACCATGAGAACTTGAAAATGACACTCACCACACCAAGAAATTGATTAGAGAATGGTCTTTTTTTTTTTTGTTACTCAAAATATGCGGGCATTTTACAAGGTGCTTTATTAAAATTAATAAATGGGGTTGAGGGTGATTCTTACACAATTATATATTGGATGGAAGACGAAAAGAAGGAAGTCAGAAGCATTGTAATGCAATGAGGGAGATTTTGGATATTGCTAGATCTATTGGCGGCTTCTTCTTGGGCTCATAGATTGGCTACTAGGGAGGCGGATTCCTTAGCTAAAAGAGGGCAACCACTTCAGAATTCTTCAGGGAACATTTTGAAGCCCCTTGAAGAAGACTTGTGAGCTCAAGTGCCTTACAGTACCTTTTTGTTTTTCTTGTTAGCTTCATAATTTGAATGAGACTGCTCATCCTTCTTTTGTATCTTTCTCCTTGGTATATAGTACATACATTTTTATCAAAATAATAACTATAATATTAAAGGATATACTACACTTTTCCATTATCTACACCAATCTTGTATCACTAACACAGTAATTTACAAATAGGTTTATAATACTGGATGTATTCCAAAAATTTATCATCTTATCAATAATATGTGGAAAACTTCTGCCTTAACCAAACCTTAATTTCTAAAGAAGTATTGACTCATTTTGCTGAATTCTAAAAAATTCAAAAAAGAAAAGAAATTCCCCAATCCAATTAGAGTTTTCCAAATTCATTAAACAACTGGATTGGTTGGAAGATTTCAGGAAAAAAAATTACCACTATTCTAAGTCTTACTGACCAGAGAAGAGGTTATTTCAACCTTATAACTCTTTAACAGAATATATCATTTCTTGCTACAGAGCCCGCAAAGGAGTTGTGGATACTGCTGTACGAACATCAGATGCTGGATATCTCACACGCAGACTTGTTGAAATAGTTCAACACATTGTTGTATGTAGAACAGATTGTGGCACCACCCTGCCCAACCTGAGAGTGAACAGCTAATGCGTTCCACTTATTGAACAGGGTTCTATGGTCGGTCCACGACCCCTGGATGCCGACATTTGGATTTTGAAAACAGCCAATGAAAAGAATTTTATTAATGATGATGATATAGATTTTTTTCAACAATATGAGGTTGGAGTTGAATACCACTATACCAGTTTAGTTATGGATTTCAAAATCACAGGAAATTTGATATTGGATGAAATTATTACTTAGGAAATCAAGTCACCATGATTTTTAGTTTGCAATACTATGTACAAGAATAAATAAATTCAATATTATAAATGCAATCACTACTGGGAAACCAAGACACAATGAATGATTTATCACAATAAGCATATAATTGAAGAATGAATTGAAAGACAAGCAACACTGACAATTTCCACAAAAGAAAAAATGGGACACAAACTACTTTACAAATTTCTTTTGAACCTCAATGGTTGACCATCCACCTTTATACCATAAACAACTAAGAAGTTTACCAGTACTACCATAAGAAACATACAGAAAAAGACATTGATCATATATTGATAGAAGAAAATTTTCTTTAACACGATCGACAAACTACACGGCTTTGAAATTTTTTAATATAAAAAGTCAGCAAAACATGAGTCCAGCACTTACAGACACAACCCAACTAGACAACTTATCTTTTAAAAAAAATAAATAAATAGAACAATGGACCCACTTCTGCTCAATAAATATGGTACTTTCCATCGTACAGAAACCCTCAATTCTTCTCGTAAAAACCAATACATGCATCATATCTTGAATCGTTTAGGTGAATTAGTGAATAATGAGAAACAAACTGAACACTAATAATACACATTGGAACAGTAAAATGTGTCAGATGTACACTATTAATGCATAAGATGATAAGAGAAGTTCACTACATGCAGTACCACAATGGCCTATCATATCATACGACTTTATAAGATTAGGATATTGAATATTCAAAGCTATCCATAACTAAATAATTTTAAATTATTTATCTTCCAATACACCATCAGATGTTTCTTTCGTTCTTTATTTATCCACAGCTCAATAGATAAGAAACAAAATCTCTCATGAAGTGATTTAACGTTCTCCTTAAGAATCCCATCATCAATTAATCTCACAATTTTTCATAAATAATACGATCTTTCTTATACTAGATACAAATAAGATATATCCAATGTCTATGTATTGCTTGTCACACTACATATTATTATGTATCATCCCATTCATATTGCAATTCACCAAGGTAGTTAAATAATTGAGACAAATCATCCAAGAAATCGCCTATACTAAATTTGTATATCAGAATATAAATATATATTCTAGATACCTATCGATATCATGCGAGACATTCTGGTAGGGGACAATACTTCAAGCCACAGTTTAGTGTCCATGTCACCAAAATTTTATTCAAAATATCAAGAATAGCCAATGACTCGAGGACATCACCAGCACAGCCTAACCAACTCAACTCAACTCTACAAAGCCTTAATTCAAACTACTTGGGGTTGTCTACATGACTCCTTTCTATTGCGATTCAGCTATAAATCTAGAGCCATATACTTTGTTGACTCTTTTGTAATCATGTTTTTTTCTCACCGCCTGTACCCACATTCTCTTTGGACTCCCTCTTGTTCTTTTGGCACCTTCAACTTGAATCAAATCACTTGTTTTTACTTGTGCATTCATTAGAACCAGTGCAGTCATTGGTGTTTATTGCACATGGTCAACCATCTTGGATGAATTTCCATCTCTTGTCCTCAATAAGAGCTTCCTCTAATTTCTCACAAATGCATTAATTTCTTATTCTATCTTCTCTTGTAATACCAATCATCCATATTCAAAACCTCATTTGACTACACACACTTTTTGTACATGTAAATTTATTCACTGCCCAACATTTTTGTTGTGCTCATTTTTTGAATGTATTTTATTAACTCTCCAACATACAGTACCACAAAGAATAGCAGGCAATATAAAATTTTAAATTAAAATTTTCCCTTAACTTGGTAGGTATTCTATGATCAAATAATATGCGAAATGCAATTTTCCACTTCATTCATCCTTCTCTAGAACTATGGGCAATGTCCTCCTCAACCTTGTACATGAATAATCAATCCACATATTTTGGCCATCAATTTCACCACAACCTCATTTATAGTGCTAATTTTACAAAAATTACATTCAATCTATTTTTATTCCTACTTAACTAACACCTTATAAAGCATCTCTACATAATTCTATATTGAAGTTAACCTTACTCTAGTTTTGTCATATAAAACCATATCATCTGCAGACAACATATACTTCAGGAGTGGGACATCATCTTAAATATGCCTATTAAATTCATCCATAATCCTTTAACCCTTTTAAAATTTTCTACATCACCACAATGTCAAATCCCAAGTCCACAGGTTCCTGTCAGTTTACAGCTTTAGTCAAGGCAGGAGATATTAAATATATTTTTACTGTTTCAGCACATGTACTATTAAGCCATAGATTTGATTCTCTAGGCAGTTAGAATATTACATTAAAGATAGTTAGCTGTTAAAGCAATTCCCAAACATTCAACCATTTTGAAAGAATAGGAGTCACTAAAACTTTCTCTCAACTTGAACCTGTTAATAACATGGAAAGGGTTAATAATCCTTAACTTAAACCCCACCAAATCCAGTATTCACATCACACATGCAGGATCGCTTATTTATAATCTGGTAACATGCACCAAATATACCACCAAAAGTCAGCAAATCCACCAGAATCACCGCTACTACTAACCAAATAAATGGCAATGATAACTCCAACATGAAAAGTGCAGTAATATTGAAGCTTACTGAAAAGCCATCATATGGGCCTGTCACTTAACCATGAACCCTTTCCTTTTGGATTTTATGAAATCTATATGCTGTAAATAGCTAGTCAATACTAATTCCTCAAAAAAACAAAAAAAACAAAAACAAAAACCAATTCCTCCTAATACAAATTGATGACATATGAACAGAGAATATGCACATTTCTACATTATTTTGTATATGACCAGGAACATGCATACAAGTTCCTGCATGTGTGTAAATGTACACGTTTTCAAGTCATTATTCAGCACTTTAGTTCTACATTGCTTCTGCCTATTAAAAATCGTTGCCATGTTCTCACTTCAATGCTAAGAAAGCTTCTGCTGCCTGCTAAACTTCATTGGATTTGTGCTTTTTACTTGAACATCAGTTAACAAAACAACTGATACATAAAATTTGACAGATTTTAGAAGAGATGGAAAAGGGTTCAGGAATAATACAAACCCATCCCAAATCAATAATAGTGAAGAAAACATAAGAATTACCATGATAAGCTGGGTAGTGGATAGATTTGAGGCTCTAACGAAGACAATGTGACAAATGTTTGAAATTGATATATTTACAAACATTCACTACATGCTAAAAATGTGCACATGTACACTCTAAAAGGGAGGGGAGTTTAATTTTTTTAAATTAAGATACTTGAGCAAAGCTAAATGTCAACAGCAAGAGCCATTAACATTGTTTTTGGTTTGAACTGAAGGAACCCACCCGCCAAAGAAAATCAATCCGCATCACTGGATCACCACAAAGGATTATAAAAAATAAATTAAGGCACCATTTCGTTGCACTTTTTAAAAGATCTTTTTTTAAGTAGAAAAACTCATTTTTTACTTTCTTGCTTTTTGCTTTTAAATAGAAGCAACAAAAGCAAAAATGCGTTTGGTAAAATTGATTTCACCGAAGATCTTTTGGATATAATGGGAAACTACACCGAATCATCGTTGCCCAAAAGGAAGCCTAGGATAGGCACAACCTCTCTCGATTGTGAATTTTTCAAGTTAAGGTCAAACTCGTCCGAAAGATAAAAATGACTTTTAGAAGCAAATTTCATTGCTTTTGCTTAAAATCAAATTTTTTGCTTTTTGCTTTCTAGAAGTCATTTTTAGTTCCTCTAACCAAACAGTGCTTTTTTGCTTTTACAACTTTTTGCTTTCAAAAGCAAAAAAGATCTTTAAATAAGTGCAACCAAACAGTGCTGAACTGTTTTAGATCCTCACAAAGAAAAGGCATTAAAAATAATTTCAGCTCTAAGAAAATGCCAAGAGTAAGAAGGCATTCAATAGTTTTTCTTTCTACATTGGGACGACTTACCAACCCACCTGCAACGGATAACGGTATAAGCATATGTTGGACCATCAGATGTTGGTATCTTCCCCAATATGATCCTGTGATGCATTATATATGTCAATAATCAGGAGAGGGTAAAATCACAGTACACGGGGGATGAGTTAATGCTAAAGGCTTTCAAAAGTTAGACTACGGATATGACCTTCCTAGCAGCATGCTTGTCCATAGTCAGAATCGCCAAGATCCAACGATTTAGTGGTTAGGCACTGTAGTTTAACCATTATCCAAAGAGTAGCTTGGTTTTTTAAAGACCTCATGCAGCCAATTATACACTCATCAAGTCCCATCCTAAGCATTTTACTACATTCAAGATCAAAAGACAGAAACATAGGAATCCTATCACACAACTATTGAACAAGAATTTGCACAACACCAATAAATGATCCTTCAAATAACACACAAAATGATTCCTAGTTGGTTTATATTTAAATGTTCATTGATGATATAAAGTCAATATTAAGTTGTTGGTTAATGATAAAAATTGCATTAAACTACTGAGCAACCGAGTTACACAAACCATGACCTTCCATATACCCTAAGGAAACTAAGTCCCATTCAAGATAAAACCCCTCCATTTTTAGTCTCTACTACATGCAGTTTCATGGTTTGTACCTCAAAATCTCACACACACAAGAAATTTGGGCATATGTAGATTATGACACCGAGCTAAACTCTCACAAACTCAGCAAGAAAAATATATAGCACAATCATGGACTAAAATATCCACGATATCTTTGATATATCCGTGTATCCGTACCCCTCGATATGATATCTAACTGACATATCTTTTTTGCAAAATATCTTTACGATATTGTTGATATTTTCGATATTATTGATAAAATCTCGATATATCTCAATATATCCATAATATCTTCTTTCTTTTACATGGTATTGTCGATATAATCAACTATATTGAAGATATATATCAACGGTATCAAGATATTTATTTTCTTGTTATTGTGTCAAAATTATCACCTCTTACTCTTTTAGTGTTGATTTATATAAATATTTCATTTATCTTACTGGCTTAAATTAGTGTTGTGAAGTAATAACTTTCAATTTACTCTGTTAAAATATTCATTCTTTTGCTCAGTGTGGTAGAATTTCTATACCCTACACAATACATACTTGTCTAATACATATTTGAATAGCAATGTTTTGATTCTAAACTGTTTATTAGAGTCTAATCATTGTTCCTAGAGTTTCAATGAAAATATACGTGTTTAACTAACAATATCCGTTATATTTCTAAATCGATATCAAAATTTTCGATATATCCATCGATATATCCGATATATCCGTGTTTTTTGACCTTCGATAGATCCATCGATATAAATATTTAAGTCCTTGATTGGATTAATGCTGTATGTAATTGTTATGTGGCTAAGACTTGTGATTTTAGGGTTTAAGAAATGATGAGATGCTCTCCAACAAATCAATGCTTCCTGCGAGAAAATGTAAGAAAGAGAGAAAATGAGGCAAAATCAAGTAAACCTCACATTTCTAGAGAGAGAAAGAGCTTAAAGCTCTAAGCACAACTAAAAGTTCTTACAATTCTGTTAAAATGACAAAAAAAATATAAATAAGAAAATGACTAAACCAACTCTAATCAACCTATTTGTAGAGAATTACAAGCCACAATTACTAAAATACCCCTATACAACTAACTAACTAACCATATAGACTAATAAAAACTAATATATGCTACTTATAAGCTAATACAAATTATTGGCAGCTTATATCTAGGCACATCAAGAAATGGAAAAACGGTAGTAGACTTAATAGATTAATTAGGGTTGGAAGGGGTCAAGCTATAAAGGTAATAAAGGTGTATGGCATAGTAATTGGGCTATGGTTATGGGAGTAGGGTCTTAGATTGAGAAAACAATGAAAATAGGGACTGGTCGTGGGTTGATCAAAGAACGAAACACCGTATAGAATTAAAGAAGAAGAAGAAGTAAAACTAGAAGTAGAAAAGAGAATCTAAACCAAAACATGCCGTCAATAACTAAACCAAAATGACAAATATATTAATATAAGGCTAAAATCGTTTTGGTACAATGACCCTTATTTATAAACTCCAGAAAACTTGCTAGGCAAGTAAAACAAGCCTAACCAATATATAAACCAACTAGGACTCAGAAAATTCTACTAAAATAAAAAGTTTCTAAACTCATAATGGACTGATATAATAACCTAAGAAAATATCCCCAATTGAACTCAAATAAAAAATAGAAACTCCTACAAAGTCCAACCAAAATAGAACCTATATAGCTTAGAAAGTTTCTAAAATTAATAAATCACCATTGACCATAAATTTTTTTCCTTTTTTGGACAATCGATAGAATTTACTCCTAACCCCTAACTCGACTTAATATCAATAAATGGGTATCAATGCTTCTTTATAAGCTTGAACTCGAGATCATTCACTTAACAATAAGGCAAATATAACTAGGCTACCTAACCATAAAATTATTCCCATACAAAGAATATACCAGATAAACCCTAATCTTCCCCTTTTTTTTATATGCTTTGCATCAGTCATTTTTCCAAAACAAGGGATCCTAGTACGTTAGGTTTACGGTATTGTAGTGGAACAAACAAAGCTCTCGAAAAGTTCAGTTTTTAAAGGGTAGCAAAGCCAAAATGCCAAGGAAGTCCCAAAATTTTCAAGACCATATGCAATTACCTTATATAAGCATACGGGATCAAATCACAGGGTGAATAGCATTCCCTAAGGCTAGGTGACATGTTCTTTGTCGGCTTTTCTAATACACTCCTGCCTACTATCCTTTTTATTCTACATATAGCAAGGTATATTAGCTAATCAAAAGTTAAAAAAAATTTAAACTTTGTCAACTCATCCAATGCTGGGGTAAAATCCATTATCCATCAAATTCTTCGTAATATCTGTCTTATCTTAAGGTAAGTAATGAATAATTGAAAGAGATTGTCAACTCATCCAATGCTTGGGTAAAATCCATTATCCATCAAATTCTTCGTAATATTTGTCTTATCTTAAGGTAAGTAACGAATAATTGAAAGAGAAACATACATAATTAGAGATTTTTTTTTTTTTTTTTTTTTTTTGAGGAAGTAAAGTGTTGTATTAAAATATAGAAAAGGGCCTAGCCCAAGTACATAAGTCATACAAGAAACTAGCCATAGCCACCCAAAAAAGGCACAAAAAACATACTACAACTTAAGTGAATCTATAAAAAGAACAAAGGAAGGATTAGCCCCATTGGAATGGCTCTTTTTCTTCTTTTTTTTTTAAGAGGGGGGGGTTGGAGACGAAGTATATTAAAGAAAAGAAACAAACAAAATGGCCAAGAAGTCCACCAAAAAGAATACAAATGAGATCAACAACCAGCACCAAACCTACAAAATTTAAGCATACCACCCAAAAACCCAACAATATAACACCTTATACAACCTCCCTAATCCCATTACCACACTCAACTTACAAGCAATCAAGGAGGATAGAAATGACCTCCCATGCATCTCCTCAGAGCATGCTTGCAAGAGCAAACCCCTTTACAATTTCAAATTAAAAACATAGGAACTCCCTCAAGAGAGTTGCCAACCGGAGCCCACAACGAAGCAAAGAAACTAATTCTGTCCGGCAAAGCCTCCATGTCTTTAACTTTATCTTTAAAAATCCTTGCATTCCTTTGTATTTAAACAAACCAAAGAATAGTCAAAATAGCACAGCCCTGAAATGTTTTGGCATTTTTGCTCCTACCGAAACCCTACAAATCGATCTCCATCATAGCATGTAAAGGCCTCACACAACAAACCAACCTTTTCAAGAAGGCGGTCACCAAAGGTCAATGACCATGTCACAATGTAAAAAGAGATGATCCACTGACTCACCACGAATTTTTTCTTCTTTTTTTTCTGGGATAAGAAAAAAATTGCATTAAAAAGAAGAAAAAGGAAAACATCATGGACAACCAATACTCCAACCAGAAAATAACAAAAACAGCCTTAGGCCAATCACAAATCTATACCAATACCTCCTATACCTCCACCAAATCTGATAGCCTAGACAAAAACAAGGCCCCAAAAAGCCAAACAGTTTACCTCCCTATGCAAATTCTCTAAACCCCAACCCAAAACAAAACCTCAAGGTGGATAAAAATGACCTCCCGAGCACCTCCTCTTAGCACTCTCTGAGAAGCAAACTTTAAAGAGAGGAACACCCTGAAAGGTTTGTCCACCAAAGCCCATGAGGAAGCAAAGGAGAAAACTCTATCCCACAAACCCTCCCTCTCTTCAAATCTGTCAAAAAAGATTCTAGCCCAGAAAACAGCCATAATCACCCAATTCCACAGAATTCTGGCCTCTAGTCTTCCCCATACCCTGAAAATCCATCTCCAACATACTAGAAAGATGCCCCAACCTGACCCAACATAAACCTGCCTTTTCAAAAAGGTGATGCCACAACCACCTAGCCAAATCATATTATATAAAGATGTCGATCACTCACCATTCTTCTTACAAAGAATACACCAATGAGAAGAGAGACAAAAAGACGAACAGTCTCTTCTTCTGCACCAAAGCACTAGTATTAGTTCTTTGATGAGCAGCAGAACAAGCCCAAACATTAACCTTAAGAGGAACTTTCCTATCAGAGAGGAAAGAAAGGACAAAAGAATCCTCAATCAAGGAATCAAAAAAGGATTCACAGAAAAATACTCCAGAAGGGTGACAAGTTGAAAGCCTTCTATCAGTGCTAGAGTGAAAAATAAAAATACCCCAAATAGACAACAAAAGCGAGGCCAACTCCTCATAGAATTTCTATCATTACGCTTACGGGAAAAATTAAAGTTCAAACTAGAAGAATTAGAAGCTAGAGAAATAATTTCAACAATGAAAGCACCTCAAGGACAAGAAAGAAGATACAAATGAGGGCACAACTCAAACAAAAGGCGATCGCCCAACCAAACATCCTCCCAAAACCGAATTCAAGCCCCATTCAGATTAAGGAATTTGAAATGAATCAAGAAACAAGAAGCCCTAAATAGATAAATTTTTAAGGACAAAGATAACTCCCCCCACCACCATATGATAATCCCACCCATTATATTAAATTTTGTATTTGCTCTTGATTGCTGAATGCCATAAAAATCCATATGAGAATCCCACCCATTATATTGAATTTTGTATTTGCTCTTGATATTGAATGCCATAAAAAGCCTTGTTCAATAGGAAGTCTCCACAACCATTTACCAGTTAACAACTTAACGCCACCATTCCACTCGTTATAACTTCACTATAAACGTTAGTATTACTAGTTGTTCAAAAAGAACAATCAATTCATTTTAATGGAATAAAAAACCATCTCTATCTTCAAAAAGACAAACTAAAAAGGAACAAGAAACCAATATCCAAGGGTATTGAACTATAAACTACAGGAATTTACTTTTTTGCTTCTAAATTGATGTACATAAAATAGGCTTGCTATCATTTAGATCAATGGACTGGAAGTTAAATCCATCAATTCACGTGAAACTAAAACCCCATGCTTTTTCAAATTATTCAAATTATTTTAAAATTGATCAATGGAAAGTTATCAAATAACATTCTAAAGGTTATATTTATTCTTTTAATCTTATTTTAAAAATCAATGGTGCAGACCTATATACAGAAATCAATTTATTTTATGACCTGTTATCAGCTTCAATGCGTACAGAAGGCCCAATGTATTTCACCCGATCTCCTGGAAAAAATAAACATAAAAATAAATAAACAGAATGATACCAGCATGCACCGAGATCAAATTTTAAGAATCAGATAATGATTCCAAATGAATATGCAAGAGGCTACATATATTATAATTTACCAAAACCACCATGAGCAAAGAACTGCCAGCACTAACTGCACTTCCACAGTTCCACCACACTGCCACCTCCACCATTATACTAACACTACCACTACAACTGCACAACGGCCTTCACCTCCTCAACACCCCCATCGCCAAAGCTACTGCTACCTCCTCTTCAACCATACCATCTTCCCCACCAGTACCGACACCACATCCTCCAACTTTCCCACCACAAGCATGCAGCGCTCACATGAGCACACAAGCTTCTGACAATATGAGTACAAAAGAGAATGGAAAAATAAAAAAGGAATACACTTGTTTACAAAGCTTGCCAATCAACAATTACAGATGGAAAACTACTACCGTTGATGGATGAAATGAGCACTCTGAGGGCCATACAATAGAGATTCTAAAGAATTACACTTGTATTGCCCTTCCAAAGGACAATACTTGGCTTATCACCAGTCAAAAGTGACCCACTCCTAGACTCCTAGCCAGATTAGAGCTCAAGTATTCAACACATCACCGGTCAAGAAGAGACTCCTCCGAAGTTCCTAACCGGTCAGTGGCCAAGTATTTTCCTCTTGAAAATAACGTCAAAACCAAAACGAACAGTATAGTTTGAGGAGTAAAAAAATTCCTTCCCAATGGCAAGAAATAGTCTCTTTACTAGGACTAACGGAAAGATAATCTGAGAAAATTTTGTTTTCTTACAGTAGAAGGGAAGTATGCCTACAGTAGATGATGCTTCTAATACAAAAGAATTGCATAGTAAGTTTCCCATGGACAACACAGAAAGAAGGGGATCAACACATAAAGAATTTTTGTGTTTAAGTACAACACCTGAAGGGGGGGGGCGGTGGGCGGGGGGAGGGGGAAGGCAGGGACTTCAAAATATATTACCTTTCTTTAGTGGTCGTTTGGATTTATCAGAAGCCTCAACAGCATCAGACTTTGAGGATTCAGAGGAACTTTCAGATTCTCCAGAGACTCTCTGCCATACATAATTCCAGAATAAGAAAATAAGCTCACATATCATCACATTATTGAACATATCACCAATTCCACTGAAGCCTAATACCACTACTATAAACAAAAACTACCTTCTCAAAGTCTTCAAGGTTGTAGGGAACAAGCTTCTTGAGGGCTTCAGCAGAAGCCTGTACATCAATTTCTTCATCATCACTACACTCTGATTTTGCCTCAGTGCTGCTTGTCCATTCTTCTTCATTACTCGCATCATTCTCATCCTCAACTTCTGACTCAGAAGTACATTCTTCTCCTGATTCTGCGTCATCTGATTCACATTCTGATGAGCAATCTTCACCAAAATCCTGCACCAATTAATGGTAAATAAATACCAAATCTCCACTTCTGATGTTATGGAATGAGAAATATACTTCACTATTAAAATATCCCACTCATTCACAAGCTTACATAAGGAGCGAGAACACTGCTGTCAAGAACCAGTAAGGGAACTTGTAAATCTCGTGCAAGGGCTCTAACTAGTCTTTCTCGATAAAGCTCAGTACCTGAAGATGGTATCATTATCGAAATAATCAGTTCATATGATTCTTTTCATTTTTCTTTTTTCTTTTTGGCCTTTTTGATACACAAACTCAAAAAGTAATTATTGTTTCCCAGAAAACCATTATAGTTATGAATTAATGGGTGAATGAACAACCTGGAACACTCTGAAGCAGTATCCTCCCACTTGAAGACATCAAACGAGAACCATAAGATGCAGTGAACTTCTTATGTTTTAGATGGGAAGCAGCACAATCCACCAAAAGGTTTTTCGTGTGTTCACTATTTTAATAAGGAAAAGGAAAAAAGAATGTGATTACTGAAAATCTAATAATTTAAATATAAAAATAAAAAAGTATACAAAGAAGTAACAGTGAGTAGAAATTACTGAATGTAGTAAGGAAATGTTTCCCATGAAACAGTTATTTTCTCCCACGGAACAACCTTCCGCAAGAATTCGTTTTTAAACTTTTCACGTCTACTAAGAAAAGGTGATTCCCTTTTCTTACTCTCGATAGCCAGCTTCTCATTGTTGAGCCACTCCTTTTGATCTTGTTCCCCAAGTCGAGCATGTTCATCGCAATGCCTCACATCTTCTCTAACCTTCTCCCGCCGAGTCTTCCCCTTATCAAAGTTTGCCCCATCTTTTACGGGTATATGATTATCCTCACTTGCATTCCTTCCATCACCATTAGAACTGTAAACACGTAACTGACTACTCTTCCAACATGCATTCGGCTTGTTATTCAACCCTGGTCGAGATGACAACGAATCTAAAAGATACCTTCTGATCAAACTACCGCGTGAAGGGTAGTTCCCGGTTATAGATGTATGGTCTGAAGATCGACAACAATGGTAATCTCGGTAGTTTGACCTAATCAAGTATTTGGATGGCTGAAACAGATTATCCCATTTCTGATTTCTACACTTTAATCTCTTAGCATACATTGCAACTTCTTTATTTCCAACTGTAAATTCCAAGTAGATGGAAAAATGTGCTGTCATTAGTTTATATTAATAGCCTAATTCTGACTAAAAGGGTCAAAAGCACCACATCCCTTAATAGTTTCAAGTTATAAAAAGAGAAAAAATAAAAAGGCCGTTGAAGATTAAAACCAAAACAAAATCGACCCCCAGCAAAGTGTAACTGATATATATAGCGAAAACGCCGAAAAGAGAAAGAGAAAAAAAAAATCACTTATTCATGATAAACTTTTCAAAAGCTAAACGTTTATATAGAATGAATAACATAAATCGCTGGATATTTTCTGAGAGAACTGAGTAATAAAAAGGAAATCCAATTTCAAAGTCCTACATTTGCCTCTGCTCACTTCCAAAATAGAAACAATGAATCAACTTAAAAGTCAAGCAAATAAACATAAAAGACTTATTTACCCCTTTTTTACATTTCCTCAATAACCAGAGAAAATATATGCCTAAATTTCTAATCCTTTTCTTTTCCTCTTGTATGGCAGCAACCAAACAGATGAATAATAATGTGAGCAGTTTACAAGAATACAAAATTCCAAGAATAATGTAATCAAATCAAAAAGGCTCTTAATGGACTCTATATTAGACTAGAAGATAAGATTTAACTTAAAAATAATAAATCATGCATAAAAAGTGAAACTTTAATTGAGCTTTAAGTTATCCCGAAGATAATTAATCCGTTATGCTCTGTCTTGTTGCTCATAAAATGAACAGGAAGTCAGGAATAAATGAATTTTTTTTATAAAAAAATAATAATAATAATAGAATTAAACTTTTGAGTTTAAATTTTCATTCTTTGGACCCAAGAAAACAAACAAACAAACAAACAAAAAACCAATTCGGCTTACTAAACTTGAGCTCGTTTAAAAAAAGATTCAAAATTACCATTTTTTTTTTTTATAACTTTTTCCTCCATTTTCTCAGCAACCAAACTTCGGGCATTCCCAACATCCAAAAAAAATAAAAAAATGATACACAAACGAAAAATAGATTTTTTAAAAAAATATAAATCAAAGTTTAATGTGTGAGAAATCTTCAACGCCAAATGGGATTATTCAATTAAAAGTTCAAATTTTTACTATCAAAAAATTACAAAATAGTTTATATTCGCGCACAATAAGACCAACACTAAAGATTAAAATGGGAATAACCTACTAGCAAGCTGTAAATTACAGAAATAATAATATATCTACACAGGCAGATAGAGAGAAGACAAGAAAAAAACCAACCTTGCTGAATTGCTGGTGTCAAACCCTAGATTAGTCCATGCCCATGAGAGAAAAATGGTCGGGTATATATATAATTGTATAAATTATATGAATTACGCAACGCAGAAGCTCATATACAAAACCGCCTGGTCGAGAGAGGGAGAGCACCCGGCATACCAGGAAGCGAAAGGAGGTGCGTGATGACCGTTTAGCGAGGCAGAGAGAATGAGAGAGAGATAAGATCTGGGGTGTTCCCACAATTCCACAGGAGTGTTTGCTTCCCACTGGTATGTTCCCCCTAAATATGTGTGTTAAACCTACGACTGGTGAGATGTTTAGGTTTGGGGGCTTTATTGGCCCCCAAAGACTTACTCTCCATCTCCATTTATTTTACACTTTAAAGTTCTATAAAAAAAAATATATAAGAGTTTTATAAAAACTGATCACACATTATCGTAGAAAATATTATTTTAAACAATTTTTTAATAAAAAGTTTTTTTAAAATCTATCGTTTAAGTAGGCTTTTTTACCATTTATAGTTTTCACTTCATAAATGATTAAAAAGTCCACTTAAATAATAAATTTTGAAAACACTTTCTTCCAAAAAAAATTATTCAAAATAATGTTTTCTAATAGATAACGCTATTAGAAATCTTATAATAAATCGTATATATTTTTCATAAAATCTTAAAATATAAAATAAATGGGAGATGAAAAGCAAGTCTTTGGGTGCCAATAGAGGCCTCCTTAGGTTTGAGCTTTGGAAACGGCTAATGCAACCCCATGAAGGGTTAAGTTCACCCCCCTAATTTTTTAATGAGAAAACAATGGTTCAAAATGACCAAAATGGGCATCAGGTGTTAACCCACCCCACGCCACCCCACCCCTCATCTCATCTGAATCCTCACATTTGCGCGCCAAAACCCCTCACCCTCCTGTTCCACTATCCGGCACCCTCTCCAGCGACATTCTCCAGCAACTTTGTCTGGCAACATTCTCAGGCGCTCTTCCAGCAACTCTCATCCTCATCTCTCACTCTCTCATAACCACCCCTAACCAATATATCATCTTCATCCCTTACTCTCTCACAACAACCCTTAAACAAAAATCCATAACCCATTTGTAGTAGTTTTTACGTTTTTTATGAGCAATGAAGGAGGAAGAAGTCAGTTGGAATAGTGTTGGCAGCAAGGAGGTATGTATTTTGGCTTCAAAGTATGCAAAAATGGCGATTTTTTTTTAATGCAGTCGCGCATTTTTGACTCTGGTAATCCGTAATGTTCGGTTTTACACAACTAAGCATAACTATTTTGTTTGGTTTTAGAAAACCAAACAGTGCATGGATTATTCAGTTTCCAGTAATGCTGTTCGGTTTCATCTGATCGTTTAAAACAAATATGTTCGGTTTTAGACAACCAAACATGTTGTCAGTGTTTGGTATGAATTAACTGAACAGTTCCAGAATAGTTTTTTTGTTTTTTTTTAAACATCGGATTATTACTTTTATTTTACCATGTTTTATTCTTGTCTCAGGCTTCCTCAAAAGCTAGCATCCACAAGTCGGCATGTGTTATGGATTATAGTAATGAATTCACAAATTATGAGGTAAATAAAACTTATGAAAATTTTCATTTATTTGATGGAATAAATATAATTCATGAAATTAAAGAATATAAATGAATTTATTTTCATGTGTAGGTCTTCAAGAGTAGAGAAACATTATGCAATTGGGCTCGAGAAGTAGGAAGACAAAATGGGTTTGTTATTGTGATAACTAAATCTGATGTTACAAGCAGAGGCAGGACAGCAAGACTAACGCTTGGTTATGAGCAAGGTGGCTATTATATAAACAGGAAAAAAGACGTTAAGACCGAACATGAGAAGAAGCGAAGAAAGGAAACTGGTATGAAGAAGTGTGGATGCCCCTTTGCCTTAAAGGGTGAGAAGATGCCAATGGCAGAATATCAACTCTAAATGTCTACACACACACACATAGTGTCTACACGTTTTATATAGAATACGCACCTTCTAGTGAGAGAGGGTTGTCTTCCTCGTCTTCTCCATCGCCGGTGGTCACTGATATGGGAGGTGGGGTGGGAGAACCCCTTCAACTTCCCGTCATGGTGTGTGGGGAAAGGGGGTGGGAGCGAGGGTTATGACTGAGAAGTTTGGGAGGGAAGAAAGAACAGGTGCTCGCCATCATCGTCGCCGTCGACGAGAAGAACTCGCCGGTTGTCACTGCTATGGTGGGTGGGGTGGGTTATTCCAGGCATGGGGAATTCTTCCAGATGTCGGGGGTCTTGTGTGTGGGGGGGGAGTGGGGTTGCTCGCCGGTCGGAAATGGGGGCATTCTCGCCGGTCGGAAATGGGGGAGTGCTCGCCGGTTGGAAATGGGGGCGTGGGGTGTTCTCCAGATGTGGGGGGTCTCTTGTGTGGGGGGGAGAAGTGGGGTTACTCGCCGGTCGGAAATGGAGGCATGCTCGCCGGTTGGAAATGGGGGACTGCTTGCCGGTCGGAAATGGGGCTGTGGGGTTTCTCCAGAAGTCAGAGGTGAGAGGGGTGGGTGAGAGGGTTTCGTGTGTTTGGAGGGAGTGGGGTGGGTGAGGCTTAGGTTTATTTGAAAGAAGGGTACTTTAGACTTTTTGGGGGGTGGGCATATAGTTTTGGGGGGTGGGGATAACATGAGGGGTCAACTTAACTCTTCCAGGGTTGTGTTAGCCGCTCCCTTGAGCTTTAAGCCTTCAACAGTGGACAAATGAATTGCAGGCTGGGCTCGGGACAAGTGGAGAGAGCAAGCCCAACATGGGTCTGCCCAATGAGGCAATGAGGGTTCAAAAAATGGTTAGGTTATTGTCACCACATAAAGTACTCTAAGGCTGCGTTTGGTTTGAGTGAATGGAATGGAATGGGAGTGGGAAGGAATGGAATGAGAATGGGAATGGGAATGGGAATGGAATGAGAATGGACATTCCATCCCAATGTTTGGTAAAGGGTGGGAATGGAATGAAAAAGTAAAGGTAGGACCCATTTTTAATGATTTTTACTCTTTGAAAAGAGGGAGTAGCCATTCCTCTTGATTTGGGAAGGAATGGCTATTCATTTATTGGAGGGAATAGACCCCCATAAGGGGATAGTCATTCTATTGCAACCAAATATTCACATTTTTTTGAAGAATGGAATCACTATTCCATTCCCTCTTTCATCCCCTCGTAACAAACATAGCCTAAGGGTCTGTTTGGGAACTTCAAAAACTGGATTAGACTAAATCCAGTCAATAATTAGTATCTGGTTTTTAAATAAATCAACTTATAGTTGATTCGAAAAAAAACTGTGTTTATGCCTTATTTTCAGAACAATGCTAAACTATTTAACAGGAAAAAGAGACTTACCAAACAGTATGAAATTTCAACTGGTCAGATTTGCCAAACAGCCCCTAAGTCCCTCATTGTTTAAGTGAAGTTTTTGACTATTTTTCATGCAACATTTTGTTAAAATGAAACAAAGATTATAAATTACCAAAAATTCCAATTAAATGATAGATTTTAAAAAAAAATTCTTCTACAAAGTTATTCAAAACTATGTTTTTTAGTAGACAACGCGACTAATTTTCACAAAAACCTTTCATATTTTGCATAAAACCTTAAAAAGTATAAACTAAGTAGGGGTTTTGAGTATTTTATGTGGTGGCAACAACCACCCATTTCAAAAAATTATGGGGAATTTTAGGTTGGTTGGGCTAGGGTAAAATAATTTCAGGTAGTAGTCATTTATGGCTAAGTTAGTAATCATTTATTAGGGAGTTGGTAGTAATTTGTATTGAACTATAATTATTTTTGGTAGCTTGACAAATCTAATATTCCCTTGAGCCAACATGGCCCATGTTATTCATCTCAAAAAATATTCTCAAATTCAATATCTCAAATTAGGTGGCATTTTAGTATTAGATATATTTTTGGCTCACTATTGAGGACGTTCAATTTGACAAAGCCAATGGCCCTTAGGTTTAATGACATGTCCCATACTCCCATCCCAACAAAGGTATGGGTTTGCAGAGGTTTTGGTTTCGAATTTGCATGGATGCATGTGTGGATGTGTGTTCTCCTATCTTTTGGCAAAATAAATAAATAAATAAATAAATAAATAAAATTTGAGAAACATTTTTAAGACAAGTAGCATTTTCCTATTTGTTTTTTCTTGACTAATTTTCAAAGGTAAGACCTAAATAGTATTACCATTATGACTATAGGGAACACAAATCTCACTCCAAAATAACTTCCAATGCTCCCCCTTACCTCCCACTATAAAGAGTAGTGTCGGAAGCTCCACTTAGCTTAGTGTAAGTCTTCTAATTTTTTACATATAAATGCAAGATCAACTTACATCTAATCTAAAACATTTTATTTTTATACTCGTCAATAGCTTTTTATACAATCCATATTTTGTTAAGCTCATTATTAGATTCAGGGTGGAACTAGGAACTTTAGGTTGCTAGAGCTGAGGGATAGCTTAAGAAAATGAAGGTTTCGACTAACTTTGTTTCTCTTCCACCCAAAAAAAAATATATATATATATATATGTGGTGTTGTCTTTTGGATTTCTTCCAAAATCCAAAACTCAATTCCTCTTTAGGAGAGATTTCTTAGTGGGGGAGATAAAAGGGATTTAGGGATTTCACCTTTTCAAGGCAAAGATGGTCAAATGAAGAGGGATTGAGGGAATGCATTGGAAAAGGCGAAAAACAAATGGGTATGGCTGGTTGTACAGGGATTAAGGAAGAAACATAAAAAAAATCAAAAAATGGTAAGTAATTTGACAAAATTATCCCTCTTAAAGTCATCATTTTCCTCCAAAGGTTGGGTTATTTTGGTAAAATTAAAGCATTAATTTTGATTTGGTGAGGTGCATCCCACCAATTGTGGTGGCCACCAAATACACTTTTTACACATGTTGCAAAACTATAGGTAGGATCTTTTTTTTTTTCCCCAGAATTTTGCAGGGGCCATGGCCCCTTGGTCCCTTCTATGTTCCACCCCTAATTATTTGGATTATGTTTTTTTATGATCGCCCATCATGCTCATCAAATTAAATTGATTAGGAACTATATATCCTAGCCCATCCAAATTCAAGTATTAAATTGAGAAAATTAGGAGTTATCTCATCCACACAGTTGTGATGACTTGAGGTTTTACTAGTTTAGGTTATTATATATACTAATCTTGGTTTTGCATATGCAGATGATGTTTTGATGATTTTAGAGTTTATATGAGTGGTTTTATTTTATTTACATTTGTATTTTTCAACTTAGTTCTGATTTTGTTTTGGGGCGCAATTCCAACCGATTGAACAAGCCATCCGACCTATTGTTACTATTCTGGCTAAATAGTGCTATCCATTATGGCTAGGCCTAATCAATTGGATTGACCTATTGATTTTGTTTTTAAAAATTAGTATGCTAAAGAATTTTAATTTCTTACATGACTTATAAGTCACGTCTTTACACGATAAAGCCATTTTCAATATATTTCTCTCATTTTTACACGTCCAAACGAGAGAGAGAGAGAGATGAAGGGGAACTTGGGATTTTGGTCTTCTTTTAGAGAGAGAGAGAGAGAGAGAGGGAGTTGAAGGAGAACTTGGGATTTTGGTCTTTTTTTTTTTACTCTTTTTTTTTTTTTTTTTTTTTTGGAGGAAACGATCTGAGTTTTATATATTAGTTGGAAAATCGATGTAAATCAACAAGAAATTGGTCCCTAATGAATTCTGAGACATCCTCAATCCACATACAAAAATCCTCAATGTTCTTGACATGCCTTGCAAGGCCATGCGCCACCGCATTACTTTTGCGCCAAGTGTGAGAGAAGGTCACCTCACGAAAACACTGAGCTACCTCACTTAAGATATCCCCAATAATCAAACCCATAGGGGTACGCAAGACCATATGTGTGGTAAGAGCATTAACAACCTCCATACAATCCCTTTTCACCTCCACGGAATGCATGCTCAGATCTCTCGCCAATCCCATTGCAAAGCTGACTACCATAGCTTCCACCACTGTTGCAAAGAAGCTACCAAAGACTTTCTTTGAACCTGTAGCAATAACTTGCCCCTCACAATCTCGAACAATCACACCCAACCTGATACAATGAAGTTCCGCAAATAGGGCCCATCAACATTTATTTTGAACATGCCACTCCTTGGCGAGCGCCATAGGCCACGTGGCCTCACACCAGGGCTCGCCTGACTCTCTGCAACTTTAGAAAAATCCTTCCATAACTTTGCTGCCCTTGCAACGACTTCACTTGGCTTTTCCCTAATCCCATAAAAAACAAAATGATTCCACCTATGCTATAACGCCCACATGGTTTATACGCATTTTTTCTTCACAGTAAATTATTGATATGTTAATATATCGTTGTTGTTCTCACTTGCATGTATGATTTCGAGCTTGATCCATGAAAATTTATGATTACAAAGTGGGTATTAGCATGTAATGTGGGTTTTACATGAGTTATTTCCTACAATTTCATTACACTGTCTATTTCTATACAAAAATTTTGACGACATTCTTACACTCGCCATTTCTCTGATCCTCCAAACAACCTAACTTTAAGACGACCATTAAGTAATTATCTTACCGTTCATGAGAGATAAACGAACAACATGCCTTTTAGGGTTTGGTTAAGAATGATTGAACTATGTCTGCACGTATACCATGCCAAATAATTTCCCATCACATAATTTACTAACTGCCTTTTATGGTTTGCTTAAGAATCATTAATGTTAGGAGATTAGTTTGAACTCAAATTTCGGTGGGAGTACAATTTAGGATACCGAAAAGTTCAGTTAATTATCATTAACATTATAGAATTGTTTTGGGCTCAAACCTCAGTGAGAATAAGGTTTAGAATATCCTTAATCGTTAATTATTATTATTATTTAAATGGTTAAACTAGCTCATTATAATCTATCCAACTCACTAACTGCATTATATTTAAAATATTTAAAAATTAAAATATAATTGAACACAATTAAGAGAAATATTACTATATTTTACCATCTCATATTGCAAACCATCACCATAAGGAGAAGGTGCACTTCAAGTGGTGGCATCTAATATGACGAGCATAATCTTGACAATGCTTTTCCCCCATTTGTTGCCCTTTTTTTTTTTTTAAAAAAAAAAATTTCTTTCCAAATCCAACCCAACCAGTAACATATGTAATTATGGACACCTAAATTACAGTAGCAAGTCAACTTATTGTGCATCCAAAAATAAATAACTTTTAGCTCCAAGGTTTTATTACATGAATATATTATGATTTGATGAGAACAAGGCATTAATGATTATGGACTAACATTTATCATTTGAGTTAAGTCAGGATTTTCAATACTTAAATGTGTTATCATAACAAGAAAGTCAAAAGATCAAGAGAAGCATTGAGACTCAATAGAAGATTTCAACTCTCAAGGACCTCAAGTAGGTAAAATTTAAAGATATTGAAGACTTGGACATTTGGGTGGTAGTTAGGATTTTATGTACCCCTTCCGTTTCAAATTGACCGTCCTTTTTGAAAAAACACGTTTTTTTTAAGGAAACCTTATTAAATGCTTTCAAATCAATGCATATGTTTTGAAATTCCAATTTTTCCCTCAAGTGTGCAAAACATTAGAAAAAGAGAGAATACCTTTTTAAGGGTATTTTAGGAAAAAAATAAAAAAGAACCAATGACTTTTGAAATGTAACAATAATTTTGAAACATTCCAAAATGGAAAGTAGGCTACTTATTTAGAAATGGAGGGAGTATATAATTGAATGGTAAAAGATCAATGACTATAGGATCTATAGACCATAACCAAGAAGGACCTTAGGACCATTGCTTAAATCTTTTTTGTCATATACAAGTGGCCTAAGTTGAACAAAGGACTTAAATAATCATATTTTATTAAAATGAAGTAAACTAGCAAAATTACCTAGTTTAGTCGTCTAAAAGTTTTCCTCTTAGCATAAGGCAACTTTTGTACAGTTGAACTAAAAGACTAAAATGATCATATTTCTCTACAGGTTTATGTAATCGACTACCTTCATATACTGCTATTATTACTATTATTATGTCTTGCTAATAAAAATCAAAAAACATCCAACATAAATAATATTTGCATGCCCCAATTAACAGTTTGTTTGTTCCTTTTTTTCTTTTTGGGACTTTAGGCCATAGCCACATGTTATAAGAGTTTTTTTACAATAGTTCCATAAATAAATTTCTAAATGCCATAGCCCCTTTTGCCACAAATTTGTAGAATTAACCCTAATGGGATGATTTCGCATTTCGGCCACAACCACTCGACTTAGTGAGTCAACCCAATTAGCACAAACTTCAACCTTTGTCAGCTACTCCTTAACCTTTGCCAAGAAGCACTGCCACTTCTGCTACATCTTTGCGACCAAAAATAATATAAATAAATAAATAAATAGTCATTTTTTATGTAGAGTCTATAAAGGGTTGTTTGGTTGTCCAATTAGAAATTAAATAATTCAAGAAATTTTGCATAGTATTGAAGGCATACTCTATTATCTTGAATTAACAAATTTAAGAAAATGATAGTTATCATCACAAATAAGAGTTGCAATTCAAAATAGTGGTATTTCATGAATTCCTTAATGCTATGTTTGGATAAGGAATTTTTAGGTGGAATTTGCTTTTGAGACGGAGTTTGTAAAATTTTTATAAGGATGAGATGAATAAAATCCTTATAAAAATTTTACAACTTCTATTTCAAAAGGAAAATTTCACCTACAAATTCCTTATCCAAATATGGCGTAAAATTGATTCTATATTATCAACTATAATGATAACTGCAACATTTTAAAATACTAGATATAGCACACGTGCATTGCACGTGAATATTTTTAAATAATATTAGTTATACAAAATAATAAATACATAAAGATTTTATATTTTTTCATAAAAGATAAAGTTTAAAATTTGAAAGTACAACGAAAGATTAAAAACTCTTTAGATATATATTCAGAATTTTTTTCTTCATAAAACGGAATATTTAAAGAGTTTATATTTATATATATTATCATGCAACTTGATAGTTGCTCTAAAAAAAGAATTTGAGTAAAAATCTAACTTTAATTTGTTAAGAGTTTGAATTAAAATCTAACTTTCATTTGTTACCAAATGATAAGAATGTTTATTATGTGTTTCAATTAAAGGATGGGTAGATATGCATTTTATTTTAAAAATAAGGGTATATTGGTCGTTCAAAAGTTTTTCTAAGATTCAACTTTTTATAGATAGTATAGATTTGTAGAGTAAAACTTACCAAAGAAGGGAGAAGTCGCCGTTAATGGAAAAAGCGGAGAGAAGGTTGAAACTACTCTTGATGGAGAAAGTGAAATTTACAATCCGGCTGTTTATTTATTATATAGGAATTATATATAATTTCCGTTTCCTTTGAATTATTATTTGTGTTTTATATATTAAGGTATGTGTTTTAGAATATATTAAGGTATGTGTTCTGGCTGTTGTTTTAGAATTATAATTTCCATATTCCTATATATTTCTATTTATTATATAAGAATTATAGTTTCCGTTTCCTTTGAATTCCTATTTGTGTTTTATATATTAAGGTATGTGTTTTAGAATATATTAAGGTATGTGTTTTAGAATTATAGTTTGCATATTGCTATATTTCCTATGTATGTAGAAGGGTGGATAGTTGTGTATTTAAAAATTAAAATAAGGGTATATTAGTCAATCAAAAGTTTTTCTTACATTTATCTTTTTATAGGTAGTATAGATAAATTATAATTCAAGGTAATAGATTTATGCCTTCAACCTTATGTAAAATTTCTTGAATTGTTTAATTTTGAATTAGACAATCAAACAAGCCATAACATGTTACTATTTAACATTATTAAAAAAAAAAAAAAACAATAGCATGTTATTGTTTGATAGTATAATTTGCAAAAAAATTGTTGTTGTAACAAAAAAAATAGTAATATGTTACTATATATTTCAATTTTTTTTAGAATCACTTTATACAGTGGGTATTATTTCAAAGATTACGATTAATAGATTTCAAAAAACCAAGTTTTATTAAAAATTGGAAGTTATCAAACCAAGTTTGATATATATCTTTCAAGTTATAGGTTTTTAAAAATTGGAAAACTAAAAAAAAGTTAGTTACATAAGGACAAATTAGGAATTCTCCAAAAAATAAAAAAAAAATAAAAATATGGAGTTACTACTAATAAGAATACTAAAATGTTGGGCTAATGGGTTAATGAATCTTTTGATAGAGTAATTTCAAAAACCATTGTTCCAAAATGGGGTTATTGCCAATTCCACCCCCCCTTATTTATTTATTTATTTATCTTTTATTGATGATAGTAATTAAATTGTGTCATGCCGAGTATGTGGGAAAATTGACAATCTTTATGGTACACATCTAGACGGTAGCAATTAGCTGATCATGGATCCTTTCTACTATTATTTTTACTGCATATGATTTTCGCCATCTATCTCTAGTGGAACCTATCATTGGATTACGGAGATCAAGTCCAAAATAATACTGGAGGATCTTTTCCCTATTTAGCTAATTTAGTATGGAGTATATTTTGTTTTCGTTTTGATAATAATTTTAGTATCAATTCTACTATGTAAATATCAAGGCCTCCACAAGGGATAAGATCCTTTGCCTCCTTCTATGCATATTCCATATAATTGGCCCCATTATTATTAAAAAATTATTAGGATCCACCAAAAAATGGGTCACATTAAATACATTATATCCTAAAAAATCAAGCTCCTTGAAATAATTATAAATTCGATTAATTCAATATTAATTAAGTTACTTGAACCATGGCTGAACTCTCGATAATGTCTCACGCAGAAAAACAATTTCATTCAAATAGCGAAAACCTTTAAATGAATTAATCTTTTACGGATGTGACACAAGAAGCAGGATCCAATGTTTTGTGCGTTTTGAAATAATATTTTTATGCTTAGATAGCCCCATCATGCAAAGAAGGCATGAAAGGGGACATAAAGCCTCAGGCAGAGGATCTCCATTTCTGCAGGTGTTGTGGGCATTTGCGCATGAAGGGTCAACTTGTAAATAATATCTAAGCCATGATGGAGGCATGGAGCTGTAGTGGTCATGTGGGCAGTGGTGAGGTTGAAGTAAAGAGTGGCCTCGGGTCAAGGTGGATATGGATAGGAGTTGATTTTGGCACGGCAACGGATAGTGATGCTAGTTGTTGACTACAACAGGGTTTGGTAAATGGAAAGCCTCTCTGGTTGTGCAATTGGGTAATGAATTATGATAATTTTGGTGCGTTGAAGGGAAAAGTTTTTAAAATTAAAGAGAGAAAAAAAAAAAAAACTTTAGGATGAATTTTATTTTAATGATAATACTAGACAAAATCTAATGGAAGATTGTAATGAGAAATGGCTTCATTAGTCCTCCAAAGGCTGTAGTTGGTAGAGAAGGGGATTGGTTTTGCACTTGATATAATGATTAACTTTAGGGGTGTAAACGAGCTGAGTAGTAGGCTCCTCAAAAGTAAAGCTTGAGATTGGCTCATTTAGCTTATGAACAAGCTCGAACAAACTTTTTATTGAGCCGAGCTTGAGTAGTAGTTTTGATAAGCTCTAAAATGATGCTTGAGCTCGACTCGTTTATCTCATGAGTAAGTTACAAAATGAGCCGAGCTCGAACGAGCTTTCTATTAAGCCGATTTCGAGTCAAGTTTGAATAGCTTGGCTTGTTTTACAATCCTATTTAACTTACCCGAAAGGTTTGTCTAGCTTTAGAGCATGACTTATGACCTGATGCAGATACCATTAATTAATTAAGGAGACAAAGTCAGAAACCTTCTATGCTCAGTTGTTCACAGTCCACTGTGTTTGTTTTTTTTCTTGTTAAAGGAGATTTACATAAGTTAATTGGCCAAATGTTGAGCTTGTCATGAATGTAACTATATGACTTGGATGAATGATCCCCCTGCTTTTATTTTGGAGGTTTTATAGCATGGTTTAATGCATAAACCCTTTAAATCATAATGGATGAAAGAGGGCAGAGGAAAAGACAAAACACTGTGCGCGGGGAGGGGGGGATTGTTCAAAATTTTCGAAATTTCCCAAATTTATCATTAAATGAAGGAAACCCGAAATTATCCAGTTTATTTAAATAATTCTAGAATTATTCCTGTATAACATGAATATTACAAATAATCGCTGAATTATTTCCAAAAGTCTTAAATTATTTTGAATAATTATGAAACGACAACACATCATTCTTATTATGTTGAATTCACTGATTTTTTTACTCATAATTTTTTCATAGATTTTCCTAAACTATTGTTGATATTTTCTAAAATAACTCTCATATTACGAATTATTTCTATGACGTATAATTCCCAAATCTTGAATTTGTGACTACTGGGGGGGGGGGGGGGGGGGGGTTGCAAGTGTAGTAAATGAGGAAACACATTCATCACAACAAATAAAAGAGTAGATATGGTTGTGTGGAAGACCTAAAATGTACAGATGCAAGCTACTAATAGTATAGGTCGAGGTAAAGGTCATGAAAAAAGATCAACATCTCGGTTGGTTGGACACCAGAATGGTATGAAGACAAAATCATAATACATTCCCTCATTCTTTATAATAAATATAGTTTCACATACATAATCGCTCCAATATAAATTCCATTATGTACATGTCAATTTCAACCATTGCCAACGATAAGCCTTGATTTTATTTTTTTTTACCCAATTTTTTTTTGGTTGTGTTTCTAACCTTAATCTTCTCACTTTTAAAATGGCATTTTGCAAACAGTAGAACTCAAATATGAACTAAAGCTGAGACCATAATAGTTAAAACCCAACCAACATATGTTTCTTCAAACCGAAATCAAGTACTTTGAGACAATCAGCACCACAGAGAGTAAATTTTCACAAATCTAAAGAAAAAATAAAAAATAAAATGGAAAGCCAAGACAATTCTTAATGGCTACCAATCAATCCAACGCAGCAGAGATAACCAGATGGAGACCTAACATAGTTATTTATGTAATTTAATATAGCTCATCCCCTCCTTACATTATCTTCCAAAAACCCTTTTTCCCTTCTATGGTTTCCAGAGAATTGTGGTATCAGCAATCATGGAAGTGACAACATAAGGGTCCATGTTTGATGCTGGCCTCCTATCTTCGAAGTAGCCTGCCAGTCATGAGAACAAAAGGGATCAAAATTAAACCAACAGTGCAGTTAGTAAAAAATCATACACGCGGTTGCCTCGCTGCATATATGGCAGAATTACACTTGGTCGTAACCGAAGAAATGAAAATAATGAAAATGCAGGAAAATGACTAACCTTTTCCAGCTCTCTCAGTGTCACGGCCTACACGGATGGAGGCACCCCTGTTTGCGACGCCCTATGATTTGGAAAATGTGAAGATTAGTTTATAGTCAGTGACTATGGTTTGATTTTCGCAGGCAAACAAAAAACTAATGTAAGAATACATGAATCATATAATGAAAATTATAGTAGTGATAGATTTACATGTTCTTAACTTCTTACAAAGGAGAGGTTTTAACACTTACCCAAGAGAAAGTGTTGATATCAGCAGTCTCATGGCGACCCGTCAATCTTCTCTCATTTCCCTCTCCGTAACCAGCAATGTGTTGCTTGTGGCGCAAACCCAACTTTTCTATTGCGCTCTTTATTACATCGATGCCACCATCGCTTCTCATGGACTTGGTGCTGAGAGAAAAAAAATGAAAAATGGGAACTAAATGATCAAAAACTGCATTATAGTACGAATACATATTCCCATTTAAATACTATGCTGGACATTTACCTGTAGTTAGTGTGAGCTCCAGCGCCATTCCAGTCTCCCTAATTGTTCACAAGAATAGTATTTCAAGTGAGAAAACTCAACAATCTATCGAGGATGCAAAATCATGGCCAGTTTAAAAGGCCCAAGCCTTCATAGGAATGATTTGTCAAAGTGAGATGGCTTACTCAAGTGTAGTGATGCACATCTCCCTTCCCACGAAAAAAATAAAGGGGAAAAAAGAAGAAGGAATAGGCTTCCAATTTATAAAGTGGTTTATGAATTATGATGTATACTCCACAGCAGTGCTTTTTGAGTGAAAATGAAATGATTCTAAATACTTATCCAAAAAAAAAAAAAAAAAAAATTGATTCTGAATTGTTTCCCTAAAAAATTTGAAAAAAAATAAAAAATAAAAAATCCATTCCTAGAATGTTGCCGCTACAATAAATGGAGCCATCACCACAAATGATGGTAAGAAACTGAAATGGAGCCATCACTACAGGCTGCTTTCAAGCGGCTAAAAGGAAAAAATGAATAAACTGTTTCCGTTGCTATAATACAAACTTGAAAGAATAATTTCATTATTAAAGATTTCCAAAGTTGCTGGAAGCTTTTGAGTTGAGGAGATTGGATTAGTGGATATTAAATGCAATTTGACAACTGATCATCATGTTCAAGCACAATCTGCATCAGGATCAAAATCAATGCTAACGAACACGAAAAGAAAGAAAGAAATAATGAGGCACAAACCGGGATTGGTTTCGGGTCAAATGAGAGAACTAATCCGGCTAATTCTGTGATTCTCTGTTTAATCAAGCATATTAAAAAGATTAGAAAGAAACCCAATCAAAAAAATAAAAATAAAAATCATAAAGTGTACTTTGGATAACGGTATGAACTTACCTCGAGAATGTATCGAGCAACCCATAATTCATCACCAGCTGAAATCCCAATAGCAGGGCCAACTTGAAATTCCCACTCTAAGCACCAACGCATAACCACATCATTTTATAAATTTTAGTAAGCAGAAAAACACTGAATAGTCAGAACCAAAAAAAAAAAAAAAAAAAAAACTTCTTCATGATATCATAGAGAAACCTCCTTCCAAATAGTCGTCACCAATTTTAAAAAATAATTGACTAATTAAATGGTTAAAAGGATGAATTGACAAGAACTGTGGCCATGTTTGTTTGGTTGGAATGGAATGGATGTAATAGAATCCTATTTCAATTCATTCCAATCAACACGCTTGAGATAATTAAATGGAAATGGAATCAAACAGTAATAGTAAATTATAATGATATTAATTCTGCAATGTTTATTTTAATTTTATTCCATTCTAGACTATTTTGAGAAAGGAATCAAATTCCATCCCCACCCATTCCATTCCAACCAAACAAACATAGCCTATGAGTAATGCCTAATACTCTGATAAAAATATTGTGTGCATGAGGAGGAACACAAACAGTGAGAAATTCACGTTCATTGTAATATATCAGGAAAGTGAGAAGTTATACCAACAAAAGTGGATTCACTGCAAAGGAGATGGAGAAAATGAAAGCAACTTCCAACAAAATGAAGAAATAGATTTCTACCTGGCCGGGCATGACTTCGCCATTTATGCCACTGATGTTTATTCCAGCATAAAGGCAGGCCTTGTAGTGAGCATCTACTATTTCACGACCAAAGGCCTTATCAGCTCCTGCTGCGCAATAGTATGGTCCCTACATATATTAATACAAAAACACATGCATACATGAATATATGATATTACTCTCTACTTGGTTTAAATACTTAAAAATGGTCAAGGTCTCACAAAATTTTGTACTGTTTTTCTACCTTCCTTCCTTCTTTCTTCTTTTTTTTTTTTTTTGTCACTGTGAAACCATCCCACAGCAGGCCTATTGGACCCACTCATGGAACCTAAACCCTCGAGGAGACTAGTACAGCAACCCACCGCCACGGTCCCTCACTTAAATCTTAGGTTGTCCTAGTTGGGAATCGAACCCGTGATCGTGCGTCTAATCACACAATCACAAGTTTGCCCTTACCAACTAGGCTATCAAAGGATGGGTTATTGTTTTTCTACTTTGGTTAGCAAAAGGAATTTCATTAACCAACATCAAATAGGAGATTAATTACAACTTCAAGTCCACTAGTAAATTATACCTCCTCCTTTTCTCTTCAAAAAAACACGGCATTTTAAATGATTTCACATTAATATATTTATTTATATATATATATATATATATAGAGGTATTTTAACTTTTTAATTTTACCTTCAAGTATACAAAACTTGGAGAAAGGTATAGGAAAATAATTTTGGAATATTCTAAAAAAATAAAAATAAAAATAAAAATAAAAATAAAGGAGAACATGAAAATAAGAAAGGAGGGAGTAATATTATACCTGTGGGCCAGGGAAGCCACCAACTGGCCATCCAAGAGGCCAATTGACATCCTTTTGAAGAAGAGTGTATTCCTGCTCAATACCATACCTAATCACAAGATTACACAATAAGTTTTTTCAGTCACACAATTAAAATTGACGAAATTTTAATGAAAATATGCATTAAATTTGACAAAAGAGTCAAAATATACGCATTAAAAGCATCATCGCGTAAGGCATACTCAAAGCAATGGTGCTCTCAAGTGGCTTAAGCATACAATCTGATACAAAGTCAAAAATGATCACAACACACATGGTGAAGTAAATAATCAGACACGCCAAAATGCCAAGGGTAGAAGAAGTAATTCCCTCATACGGGAAAAGCATTACAAAAAGACTTGGGGCATTATTTCAGCTTCAACATCTGAAACATAAATTGATATGGCACTGATACAAATAAGACTGCCTCTTCTGCGGGTTTTACCTCCCAATCTACCAAAAAAATAAAAAATAATAAATAAGACAGCCTCTTCTGGACGCCATTGCATTACAAAAGGTCTTAAATGGCCATTTGGGGCCCAAAAAATATTGACTGGCCCAGACACTAACGTGATACCTTAGAAATTTTTTGATGTCGTCGGTTCAACTCCATACAATAATATATATATATATATATATATATATATATATATATATATATATATATATATACACTATCATATAAACAGCAATACGTTGATGTGGTATATCTTTTTGGCCTTTTCTCTTTTATTCTCTTCTCTCATTTATTTTCTTCTCTTTAACCCCGCTTTTAATAGCATGACACTTTGACGTTGGTTCAAGAAATTAATTTAAATAAGAAACTCAAAAATACTAAGCTAACATGTGGACAAATTGTATAAAAAATCTAAGAAGTTTAGGAGGAAAATAATAATAATTAAGGTATGGTAATATTGAATACAAAAATTATCATACTTTAATTAAACCGGTTTGACTCAGGAATCTTCAAAAAGAAATAATACAATATATAATAATTAAAGTTTTGTAATATTGAATATATCCCTAATTTAACATATCTACATACACATTAAGTTAATACAATATAAAATACCAGTGGAATTGTATAGAATATTTTATAATTATTATACAATAATATTATGTATTATATTAACTTAATTTGTCTTTAGAAATGTTAAATTAGGGATTCAATAATATACTTTATAATTATTATTATTATTTTTCTTTTAAAGATTCCCAAGTCAAACCGGTTTAATTAAGGTATGATAATTTTTTTGCATTAAATACTACCATTATACCTCATTATTATTTATCTTTCCTAAGATTTTGAGTTTCCTACTTAATTTTTCCTTGTGTGAAGTCAATATTTATGAATTTCCTATTTAAACTAATTTCTTGAACCAATATGAAAGTGCTGTGTCAATTTAAAAGTGAGGCCACAATTAACCAGAGAAAAGAGAGAATAAGACAAGAGGATGAGATAGGGAAGGCCGAAGAAGCATGCCACATAAGCACATTGAGTTTTATATAATAATATGAAAATGCTTAGAAAATTGTGCAAATTATATGAGAAAATGTATTTGCACAATTTTCTAAGCAATTTGCATAATTTTCAATGCACTTTCACTATTTTCCATTCAATGATTGCCTCATTAAATGAGGCTTAACTTGAGCCCTTATGATACATGTTAAGAAAACCCTAATAATACAAATCAATGTTTTAGAAAACTCGCCTAGGGCAGACAAGCCAAAAAACGTCTTGGGGCTTAGAAAAAAAAAAAAAAAAAAAAGGCAAAACTCATTTTTAATGTATACTCTTTCCTTTATACACATGCCCTATGCATGTGAGGTACATCTTTGGCGCCCCATGGTAATAAGAGTATACCTCAGACCAAATTGCAACTCTTAAGAGGAACAACTCTATATTTAGTAAATTTATCACAATCATGAATCAACTTAACGGTTGGCCATTTAACTAAAAACTTAGATTAAGCAATCGTACTTAGCGACTGCAACAATGGCAGGTTAAAGAAAAGATAATTGACCGATGATGGTGATGACAACTATTCATAGTATTCACCTCCAAGAACACAACTTATTTGAATTTAGCTTATATGAACATTTTATATTTTAGTTGGTTGGACGATGAAAGACAATAGTAAGTTTCCATTGCAAAAAAAATATATTTAATATTTTTATATACTGCTTTTAAGTTAATAATATGTAAAAAAAATTAAAGTAGCTCACTTTTTGAATAAATTTTACTCGTTATGTATTTTTCCCCACCATTTTTGGATATTAACGTATATTTTTTAACATATATATATATATAAAAATTAAAAACTTGTAAGGCTTGCACCTTGCCCCATGAGAGGAAAAATGCCCCGCCTTACGCACATGTCTTTTAAAACATTGATAAAAATAGATTACAATATAATAATCATAAAATATTTTATACAATTCTGCGCATCGTATGTTGTATGTGTCATTGCTCATCTATATATGTATAGAAATTTCTAAGAAAGGACATCATGACATAAATTGTATTAACAATATATATTGAGAGTTATACCTCATATATGGGTTGTGTTGTACGATATTTTGCATATATGATACTGATGCAACTTATGTTACAATCTACCTCATATATGAGATACAATCCTTAATATTTTATGCTAATGCAACTTATATTAGGACATCCATTATAATAGGACTGAAAGGCCTTTAGCTGTTCAGACGGACTGTCAAATGTTTAACACAAAGCGACGATCACAGCCGTCCTTTTTCTTTACATATTTCTTTTTCTTTTTGGGTGTGACATATTTCTCCCTCAAATGGGAGAGCCGCATAGCCAAAAGGTTTTAAATGTTATATTCACTAACCGGTGTCAGCTCCGTGAACAAATGAAATATATAACACCGAGAACAATGGGTCAAAGGATAAGATTTGATTTTTCCCTGATTTTTGGAGTCTATGATGGTTGATAGATTCTCATCCTCACCACGAGGTTGAAAATCTTCACCCCGCCGCCAAGTGGTAGAATTTTTTTTAAATTTTTTTTATTGTTTTCTTTTAAAAATCCCGCCACCCTTCCCAAAAAAAAAAAAACACATAAATCAGACTAGGCTATTGCCACTACATAAAATACTCTAAACCCCTCATTTAGTTTATATTTTTTAAGATTTTATGAAAAATATAAAAGATTTTACGAAAACTAGGCATGTAGTCTACTAGAAAACATCATTCCGGATAATTTTGAAGAATTTTTTTTTCAAAATATATCATTTAAGTAGAATTTTTGACCATTTTTCATAAAAATGAAATAGATTTTGTAAATGGTTAAAAAGTCCACTTAAATGATGGATTTTGGAAAAACTTCTTTTACAGAGTTGTTTGAAATTATATTTTCTAGTAAATAACATGGCCAGTTTTCGTAAAAATATTTTATATTTTTCATAAATCTAAAAAGTATAAACTAAGGAGGGTTTAGAATACTTTATGTGATGGCAATAGTCCCCTTCATACGTAACACCTACTTAGGATCTGAAATCAAAACCATGTTCTTATTAAGACAGGACATTTCATTAGACCCAAGAAGGCAAGAATCATTGGCCAACAATAGAATATCTCACATACATGCAAAGAATTAATTTTACATGGCAATGACGATTATGTCTCACGAATATGATGAACCCATGAATATAACACTAAAAGAGGAGTTTTTTTTTTTTTTAATTTTTTTCTTTCTTCTTTCAAATAAGGTATATCAATATTTGACCAACTATTTCAAAATCATTGCCCATTATACGTTTGTAAGTGATAGACAACCCCAATTAAGAGAATGGAAAATTGAACCCAAAAAAGACAAAAAAAAAAAAAAAAAAAATCATTAACGTCTAGTTCAAAATTTTAATCATTAATGTCCTTTGTCATCCAAAAGAAAGAAAAAAAATCATTAATATCCAGTTAATTAAGCATGACAACTCAGTTGTCCTGCATATGTGTTCCCATGTAGAATTGGGTTTGGTTGCACAATTCTTACCAAATCACTATCAGCAATAGATTACTTATTATTTTTATTATTATTATGATATTAAAAAAAAAAAACCATATACACAGATAGACATGTATGATGTATGCATAAAAATAATAAGGATTACCAGGGCTCTTCGGTGACAACGTCGGGATGGCCAAAGATTTTGGCCGCATCGAACCTCTTGTTGGTAGGAATTGGGTCGCCGGCTGGCGTATATGCATCGCACATTACCTATAATAATAATAATCACCAATATGAAAATTACAAAAACACCCTCCAACTTCACTTCATTGACCAAACTTGTACAACTATTTCTGCATTTAAAAATGGAAATACCCCACATCATAATTATAATTACCAGAATATTGTTTCCTCTTCTGAAGGGGTCCTTAAATATCGCCTGTGGACTGATCCCAAAAAGGAATAAAAAAACACAGAAATTACATAGAATTGGAGAGAGAAAGATTCTATAACATCATGGAATCTTTGAAATCAATTTTTTTTTTTTTTTTTGGCTAAGGCTTTGAAATCTAATCGGGGATACTAATACTATTATTAGCAGGAGGTAAGTAAAGATGACAGAAGAGAAACACATACTACAGAATGACTTCGCTGTCGTCTCCGGGGGCTTGGCCGGTACTGGATCCATCGTAGTTCCACTTTGGCAGTTTGTGTGGGTCAGTTACCGGTCCCGGCAGAGTCTGATACACACAAACACAATAACATATATACTTATTGTCTTATTGACACACAGTACAGTTGAAGTGATAACTATTACACACACAAGAAATGGCATACCAAAAGGTGTATATGTACACACACACACACACACACACATATATATATAGACAGACAGAGAGAGAGGATGGGGTGGGGGGTGGGGAGGGTAGAGCCTACCCTTGCTTTGCTTCTTAAATCCATGCCAGAACCTCCGATCCTATAAAGAAGAAGAGGGTAAAAATGACATAAGAAATTGAAAATAAGATATTTGCCACAGAGAAAAGAAGTTGATAGGGAGAAAGAATACCAAATGTATTCAGCGATGATCTTCTCTGTAGTGTCAGAGAGGTTGAGGTTGATGAGATCTGCCAGGAGAGACATGGCTCTTCACAGAGACAGACAACACTAAAAGATGGAGAGAGAGAGAGAGAGATGGGAGAGAAACGGTGTGGTTGGTTGGGTCCTTAAATAGAAGGAGAAGGTCGCCTGGTTACCTGGAAAAATGAAAGGGTTAGAATAAAACGAGGTCATATGTATAGAAAGTCCCGAGAAAGTATATGAAAGATTCGTCAGAAAAAAGTAGGTAAGCAAAAATGAAAGGGGAAGGAAAATTAAGTTCGGGAATTTATATGCTACTACGATACTACCCCTATTGTCAAGCAAATTTTTTAAAAAAAAAAAAAAAAAAAAAGGAAATTTTGCCATAACCCCTTGGTATAAGATACCTTTTATAATAGAACCCAAAACAAGTTTATTTATCTCATAATCTCTTTTGAGCATGAATAGACCAAAATACCCTTTATATAGACTTAACCCATAGTTCCCTCTCCCTCTCTCTCTCTCTCTCTTCCATGGCTACCACCGGTGATTGAACTTTGACCATCTACCGACCATTGTTTGACCTCCAACGATCCTATCATTGACCTTTTCTATTTCTGGAAACTTCTATCGATTGAGACATGTGCGAACACTGTCCTTAAAAGTTGATGCACTCGGTGCATCTAGGTTTTTTAGTGTCCCAACTCTCCAGGATACAACAATTGTGTTTCTCGTATATGTGCATTAGCTAGTATAAGGAAATGAACAGTTCTTGATTGTTCTATTAAAATATTTAAGAATAATAGATGAAGTTTTATACAAAAGAAGTTTATATATATAAAGATAAGAAGGATTGTAAAAAACTTTCTAAAAACTTTTGTGGTTTTATTATTCCAAGGAAGAAGAAGAAGACAACTCAAAAAACCATAAAAATGATAATGGAAAAACCATTTCTTTTCTAAAAGGATGTGTATATAACCTCCCAACAATAATATGCCCACTAACTCATAATAATGGATCAAATAAATAAATGACATGATGGTCATAAAATTACATATAATAAATAATAATTTAAATTACACATTTTTTATTTTATTTATAAATCCAACAGTTCTTGTAGTTAAGTATTCCTTAACAACAGGATGGTGCTCGTACAATCTATACTACCTATAAAAAGATGAATGTAAGAAAAACTTTTGATTGACTAATATACCCTTATTTTAATTTTTAAATACACAATTACCTACCCTTCTACATATATAGGAAATATAATAATATGAAAACTATAATTCTAAAACACATACCTTAATATATAAATACAACAAGAATTCAAAGGAAACGGAAACTATAATTCCTATATAATAAATAGAAATATATAGGAATATGAAAACTATAATTTAAAACAACAGCCTGAACACATACCTTAATATATTCTAAAACACATACCTTAATATAAAATACAAATAGAAATTCAAAGGAAACGGAAATTATAATTCCTATATAATAAACAAACAGCTGGATTGTAAATTCCACTTTCTCCATCAAGAGTAGTTTCAACCTTCTCTCTACCTTTTCCATTAACGGCGACTTTTCTCTTCTTTGGTTAACGGCAACTTCTCCCTTCTCTGGTAAGTTTTGCTCTACAAATTTATACTACCTATAAAATGTTAAATATCTCACAAAAACTTTTGAACAACCAATATACCCTTATTTTTTAAGAAAAATACATATCTACCATTTCTTTAATTGAAATACTTAATAAACATTTTTATCATTTGGTAACAAATGAAAGTTAGATTTTAATTCAAACTCTTAACAAATTAAAGTTAGATTTTTACTCAAATTCTTTTTTTAGAACAATTATCAAGTTGCATGATAATATATATGAATATAAATTCTTTAAATATTCCGTTTTATGAAGAAAAAAAATTATGAATATATATCTAAAGAGTTTTAATCTTTCGTTGTACTTTCGAATTTTAAACTTTATCTTTTATGAAAAAATATAAAATCTTTATGTATTTATTATTTTGTATAACTAATATTATTTAAAAATATTCACGTGCAACGCACGTGTGCTATATCTAGTATATATAAGTTAGGGCATTCTTATCTAAAATTTTCTTAGGAAATGCTATATACATCATCTTATGTACAACACTAAGATATAGCACCTTATGTGACACTATGTATATGAATTAAAAATCGCTCAATTTATTTAACAAATTTATTTTTTTCCTGATATGAGTTGGGTGTTATACAAAAAGTGTTTTATATAAGCATGGCCCAAATTTTTTTGCGTGTAAAACATACAAATTATTTTGGTCAAAGTTGTGAACTTTTTTTTTTCTCTCATCTTTTTCCTTTTTATCTAGGATCAACGTAGTGGGTTCGGATCCCCTCCAATTGTTTGGTGTCCAGTTTTCTCCATTTCACGGCTGGAGTGGAGACACATCATCCAAGACTGATCCAACTGCTTCGGTGCTGCCACGTCATTAAGTCTTCCTAACATCGCAAACATTTCCGTTTCCGTCTTCGTCTCCGTTTCGTTTCCGTCACAAACATCCCCGAAGGTTTGACCAAACACTGAACCTCTGTCGACCCATAATCTCCTCTTATCATTAATGGCAGTGGGTAGCTAGGTGACCATTTTCAGTAGGGAAGATGCTGATAACTTGTCCGGCAGCACAAGCCCATCAAAGAGATGGGAAATGTCAACCAAGAAAAAAGAGATGGAAAATTGGGTCTTTTTCCTGAAAGGAAAGAGTGGTGAAATGAGCTATATATACCTCGCCAGCAATGGAAAATTTTCGGCAATTGACGTTTGAGAAGATGACCTGGAAATTGGGTCTTTTTTCTTTTATTTATTTGTTTATTTATATTGTTTTCTTCCAAAATCTCATATCCAAATATCCAATCTTGTGCTAGCCCTCTCTTCAAAATATGATATATATGTGGTGGAGTAAATCCACTGTGTGTTGGCCACTGATGGCTGGTTGAATTATAGGTTGAAGTTTGCTGGTTGAGAAATGTGTTGCCTAAGCCAATCAGCTTCACTGGAAATGATGCCTTTAATGGTGGTAAGGCAGGGAATGTGAGTCATGAGCCGTGGTGAGGAGGTTGGAGAGGGCGTCGTCACTGATGGGTGATAGATAACGCGCCATCTATTATTCTAGTTTAATTTTCAGCTTTGCCGTTATTTATTTCATTCTAAGCGTGGCAAAATAACATGGTTAGATTGATTAGAATGATAAGGGCCATAAAATGGAGACGAGGACAGAAAAGCAAACTGGAGAGGATCCAATAGTGGACTGGCGAGATAGATTCGCGTTTTTACAACTACGACTATAAGTAATTTAATAAAAGTAATAAGGGTTTAAAGTAAAAACACAAAAATATATAAGGGGAAACAGATCTTCATATGGTAGTCATAGAAATTTGAAAGATGGAAACTGAATCGTCATACGTAGATATAATGGAAGCAACCTCGTCTTTCCAATTTGGTATACCGCCGTGCATGAAGCATGGGGTAAGTCTGAAAAAAATAAAATTTCCATTAAACCGGCTATTTATTTTCAGTAACCCCAAAACCTATATGTATGCAAGAACCACGTCTCCCCAGGCCATACTGCTCGCTTCTTTGCTACTTCTCCTTCTTTGTTACGTTTTGGAGAGGGGAAAAAAAGAAAAAAATTGAAGATGGTGAAGAAATCTGCACGTAAATGTTCTCGGTGGGAGTGAAGAACATGACGGTAGAACATGCACTATTGGGAAGGGGTCGTCGTCTTGGAAGCTGTTTGGCGTTACCATAGCTCTTCAGAAAAGAAATAATGGTTATCCCTGTTTTCTCTCTATATATATTAGCTTTGAGTTTCTTATAATACTCTGGAAGAAAGAACCCTATTTGCTAATGGATTATTTTCTTATTTTGTCATTCTTGTGGTCGTCGTTGTTTTGATTGATATGGACGCCCCTGATTTCTTCTAGGGTTAAGGCATCAATGATATCGCTGTTTTTTCTTCCTGTTTTTTCCCCCTGTATATTATGTCTGATGAATTAAGACCACAGTATTCTCAATGAATGTTCTTTTTTTTATTATTTTTATTATTTATTATTTATTATATTATTTATTTACTGTTCTATCTTTTTGATTTATTTTCTATATAAGAGTTTGAATAATCTGGTTTTGCTTTTTTTTTTTTTTTGCAGTACTAATTTAAAACTTCGTTTTGATTTTTACATGAAACTGGTTGCTTCTAATTGAACTTCCTATTTCCCTCTTTTTTTTTTTTTTTTAAATCTCCCTGGAGGGGCAGAGGAGGGGGGGGGGGGGGGTCCTTTTGAATTTCAGTTGTCTTATTATTGAAGAGATTATAAATGTGAATGTAAATTTTTTTTTTTTTGGGACAATCGATATAATTTATCCATACCTAACAAAATGAACATATATTCAAAACATTTTTTTTTGTGTTGGGGTGGTGGGGGGGGGGGGGTGGGGGGGGGGGGGGGGGGGGGGGGGGGGGGGGGGGGGGGGGGGGGACAACAAACAAAGTTAAGACAACATTAAAAAATACGAGATCTAGAACACCAATTCAACTGGTAAACTTCCAAGACTAATAGTGGGCACAACATCAGCACGTAAAATCCATAAGGGAACGGCTATTGCAACCCTCCATTCTTATCATCCCACTTTCATCTTTTAGGTTTTTAAAGTTTTATGCAAAACATAAAAGGTTTTTATGAAAACTAGTAGGAAGTCTATTAGAAAACATCATTTTGAACAATTTGTAGAAGAAAGTTTTCCTAAATCTATCGTTTAAATATACTTTTTAGCCATTTATAACCTTTATTTCATTTTTGCCAAAAAGTCTACCTAAATGATAGATTTTGGAAATACTTTTTTTTACAAAGTTATTCAAAATGATGTTTTCTAATGACCAAATAGCCGATTTTTGCAAAAACCTTTATATTTTTCATGAAATCTTAAAAACCAAAAGAAAGGGGTGAGTTATAAGAGTGGGTTGCAATAGCAGTTCCCAATCCATAAAATCATGTCTTGAGTGCCCATCGGGCCAGAGATGGGCCATACCAGTGGCCCATGCCGTTAGGTCTTATACTTTCTTTATGTTCGATCATGTCTTTTGTTATTTATGCTGATAAATATTCTCATAATTGCCTATATGTAATCTGTTTTCAGAAAACAAAATACAAAATACAATGAGTAGCTTATTTATTCTAGACATGTATTATGCCCTTTAATGTGCAATTGTCCTGTTTCAAAATCCTATGCTTAGCTCAATGGAATGATAGTCGACTCAATTAATGTAGTTGGATTGAAGATTGGTGGAGTTAAGTATAATGGAACCATAGTCATAGAAGTCATGCTCTCGTCTAGTAAGTAATTATTGAAATATAAAAAAAAGGAAAGAAAGAAAAGCAAAAAGGGGAGCAGGCTAGGCTATTTCCCATGGATAACAATTAATGAAGTTCTAGGCATTGTTTGGTTAGCATTAAAGCAATTTTTCATCTATATTAATAAATGATTCACAGAAGTACTTCCAAATACTAATCAACATATACTACTCAATTAAGATTTAGTTGTTTTTCAATAGGTGAGAATTATATAGTTGAAATAGTTAGGATTTAGTTGTTTGAAATTCTAATGTTGTCAATACAATGTTCGAATGAATGCTTTAATTGGAGAACCTAGCTATAAACAATTTTTAATGTACATACGCCGCACTTGTTTCTTCAGTGGGTAGATGGAGTGAGGAAGAACACCAAAGTTTTCTCATTGGTTTGAAAGCATTGGGAAAAGGTGAATGGAAACGTATTGCAGAGGATTTTGTGGTGAGTAGGACTACAACCCGGTGCGTACCCACGCTCAGAAGTATTATCAAAGGCAGGCTGCATCCGAGGAACGAAGAAACGCAAACCAAGTCTATTCGATGCACCTTGGATGGAACTGTAATCTCTCTTTCTCTCTCTCTCTCTCTCATTTCATTTTTCCTTTCTTTTGTATAGTAATATATATGACTACATTTATGTATTTTTGTAGGTTTCACCTCCTCAAGTTTCTCTAGTTTCTCCTCGAACACACTAGTGCTGAGATCCCACCTGCGGAGGTAACTTAAATTATTTCAATTGTAGCTATTTAATTGGTCTCAAAATTGGGTGACGACAACAGGTTGACTTAAATTGTAATTATAAATTTACATAGCAACATTACACACGCAGGCTACTACCTTGCCAGCTTTGCCACTGAATCAAACTTCGATTTCTCAAATCCCACAACAGTAACGACATATATTCCTGATCATTCTGTTATAAGTACATTAGCCCAATACCCCCGTAATTAACCAATGCACGGGATACAACTTTAAAGTTTAAGCTAGTATCCTCTATCCCCAAAAGTTTGTATGAGAATAATTGATTATTAATTAATTAATGGTAACGAGTAACGGCTTCTTTTAATGTTGCAGGCTGCTAGTATTGAAGCTCAGGTTGCAAACCCATCACCATCTCCAATTTTAGATTTGGCTCCAATACGTGCGATTCCTGGTCACATGGCTCCAACTGGAGCGATTCGTGCGATTCCTGGTCACATGGCTCCAACCGCAGGACATCGTACGGTTACTATGCATTACGACGACCTCGCCGCCAAGTTTCATCCACTCATCAGCATTACATTGCTCCACCTACTCCAATTTCTGCGATTCCTTTGCCAGTACCATCTCGCCGCGTGCAAGTCCGCCACTGCCTTACTATCAATGTTTAGCTTATAATTAATCTGTTATGGTATGTAGCTACTTATATTTCTCAAACTATACAGTTTGGTGATTTGGTTGATTAACCTTACGGCAACTGAAGATTATTATTATTATTATTATTATTATTATTTTCATTTTCGGTACTTTGGTTTTATTCTTTCTATACTACAATACAAAAGTATTGCGTGTGATTGTGGTTGGATGTATAAATTAAAGCAAAAATTAGCGAATAATAACTCTAATTAGAAGAGTGATTTTAACAATAACTCCATCAAAAGAATTTTTTAACATCTTAATCCCATAGAAGAATGATTCAACCTTCAAATGTATTTAAATTGAAATTTCGTTACTGCCATGGGGAGAGAGTTTCCCATGTCTTTTTTCTAGTTTGATCTTCATGCAACCCTCTTATTTTCCTTGTGTGAGGTCAAATTTATGAATTTTCCTATTTAAAACTAATTTCTTAAACTGATATGAAAGTGTCATGTCAATTTAAAAGTGAGGCCACAATTAATGAGAAAAAGAGAGAATAAGACAAGAAATGAGATAGGGAAGGCCGAAAAAGCATGCCACATAAGCACATTGAGTTTTATATGATGATAATATGAAATACTTAGAAAATTGTGCAAATTACATGAGAAAATGTATTTGCACAATTTTCAATGCACTTTCACTATTTTCCATTCAGTGATTGTCTCATTAAATGAGGATTAACATGAACCCTTATGTACATGTTAAGAAAACCTTAATAGTAAAATCAATATTTTAAAAAACTCGCCCGAGGCTAGCCCAAGGGCAGACAAGCCAAAAAACGCCCCAGGGCTTAAAAATAGAAGGTAGAACTAATTTTTAGTGTACGCTCTTTCTTTGGTGCACATGCCCTATGCATGTGAGGTACACCTTTGGTGCCCCATGGTAATAGGAATACACCTTATTAGACCAAATTGTAACTTTTAAGAGGAACAACTCTTTATATTTAGTAAAATTACCACAATCAACTTAACAGTTGGTCATTTGACTAAAAACTAGATTAAGTAGCCACACTTAGTGATTGCAACAGTGACAGGTTAGGAAAAAGATAATTGATCACGATGGTGATGACAACTATTCGTAGTATTCACCTCCAAGAACACAACTTATTTGATTTTAAGTTATATGAACATTTTATATCTTGGTTCGTTGGACCATGAAAGACAACTAGGATAAGACCCGTACGTGCAGATGCATGGGATAAATACCTAATAAAAATATTATATAAAATATCATGCTTTTCATTATAATATTTGGAGAAAATCCTAACAAAATATAGAATACAAATTTTTTTTTTTGGAAAAGTTAGAATTCTTTTTTTCTTAATTCAACTTGTAAACACATATAAATACATAAGTATATATGTAAAGCAATAGTATTAATGAAAAAAATAGCAAAGACATGATAAGTAATACAATTGGTAAAACAAAGAAAAAGAACTCAACAACAATAACAACAGTAGCAAAACTTGAATATTCAATTCACAAAAAATTAATATTACTTACAGATCTTTCAAAACACAAAAATACTCGACAAACATTCTATTCTATAAATGTGTCAACCTACTTGATTAAAAACTAAAGAAACAATATTAAAGTCATACGTTGTTACTAGAAGTGAACATACATGGGAGACCATTTGGGAAACATACCTCCATAACCGTAAAAGGAGAAGAAGATATGAATATAGCAATATGAAGGAGAAAGCCAACAATTAAAACCTTTCTAATAGTTGCAAACCCTGTAAAATAGGAGAGTTGCAACGTCTGGAACAAATGCTTAAAAGATAACAACCAAGAAGTTATGTGATGATGGTCTCTTTAAATCTATTTTTTCAAAAAATTATATATATATATATATATGGAAAATGCTAGATGGGAGATGGGAGAGAATAGGGGGATACGACACTAGGGACGACTAACGTTGTTAAAGTGACGTTAGTTGTCATTTGTGTTTACTGCTTATATTCCATTCAAGGAGTCCCTATTTATTAGGAATCATAGGGGGAACGTGGGTCTTGAAATTTGCTGCCTATATTCCATTAAAGGAATCCCTATATATAAGGATCCATAGGGAGGAACGTGGGTCATGAAACCCCCTACAAGCCCTGTTTTGCCGTTCCGTTCCAGATAACCTCCCACAAGCCCTACTCTACCATCTTCAGATAACTTCTGTTATCAAACAAACACCCAAACGGATTTAGAGATAAAAAACCCCGAACTTCCCTCTAAAAAATCATACCCTTCTGATGATTTCCCCTTGTTCATGGCGTTTCATAATGCTCGTCCCCCCAGTACTTCTCTCCCCCCTTCTTTCAAGAGACCGAGACCTGTGATAGCGTCTCTCTTCTCTGTGAACTTCGTGCCCAGAACGCACCTGAGAACGATCTTGGGTGGTCCTCATTCCACCTTCGCGCATGTTCTGAACGCCTTGAACTGCGTTCTGGGGACCTCTGAATCAGCGCATGATGTTGTTCATCTCCCCCTCCCAGATGTCTCTGTTCTGGATCAGTTAATCGTGGTTGATCGTCATGTCTGCTGTGGTGGTGGTGTGAGGCCCCTGGCCTGGGTGAGCTCTCCTGATGCCTGGTGCGACGGAGTGGACTGGTTTGGCTAGCCTCCTCAGCGACAATATTAACTCCGCGAGGAGCAAAAGTTCGCTGGAGGTAGCGGTGGTAATTTTGCTCCGCATTTAGCTTTGCGAGCTGCGCCGATTGAATCTCCGATTGCATGGTTGCAATCAGTTCCACTACCGCCGCTGGGTTGGGGTTGTTGTTTTACAGCCTTATCGAAGGCGGCTTTCAGAACAGGCTGGTCATCGAGAGAATGTAGGACAGCAGACATTTCAGGGGAGATATGATGTTGTTGAATCGGAGGAAGCTGACTGGTTCCCGCCGCAAGCAATGGCGGGTTGGTCTGTGGAGGCTGGGTTTCTGCTCGTTTCCCAGCATCGCCTGTAATGGCTTGGTCTACGCGAGTAAAGTTCGCTCCAGATCTGGTTCGCCCGAAGGTGGGCGGAGGTGGTGTAGCCATCTTATCGCGATGGTTCCCACAGACGGCGCCAAATTGTACGGGGTAAAATCTTTCTCCCCGAACTACGTGTTGATGATGGAGCTTGTTCCCTCGCCTGGACCTGCAATCACAAGCTTGGAAAATGGGTCAGAGGGTAGGCCAAGGTGGGTTTTGGCCGTGCCCTCTCCGAAGCTTAAGTCAGAAAGCTGCACTGTGGAGAATGAGGCAAGGAAGAAGATGAATCTCAGAGAATTAGGGTACTGTAGCTTACCAAATTAGGCTGTATCGTATTCTTTTTATACCCACCTGTACGGACTGACCATGTGAGGTCAGATAACTGCTTGGGTTAGGTCAGATCTGACCATGGTTTGCCCATAACCGTCTGACCATAGTTTAGTGACCATGGTTGGCCAGAGAATCGTGGTTTCTTGTAACCGCTGTGTCAGGAATTACAGCTGCTAGGACAGTTTTGGACTGTAGTAGGATTTGGACTGTAGTATGAGTCATAAGACAGGTGCCCCGAGGTGAAAGCCAAGAACCGAGTTGGGAGATCACGTGCCCTGTAGCGGGTCCCACCGTGTAGGCCTCCCACGTGTCAAGTGAAGTGTTTTAACTCCTTGCCCCGAGCTGGATCTTCGGAGGCGAATCACGTGCGTTGTGGTTGGCCTGGTTGAGCAATCTTCGCCACGTGTCAGCGTTTCAGACTTGAACCTTCCATCCCGAGTTGAAACCTCAGTTCAGATATATTTCCACACACTCACTAACTCAAAATAATGGACCAAATAAATAAATGACATGATGGTCATAAAATCACATATAATAAATAATAATTTGAATTACATATTTTTTATTTTATTTATAAAAAAATCCAACAGTTCTTATAGTTAAGTATTCCCTAACAACAGGATGGTGCTCGTGCAATATAAGTTAGGGCGTTCTTACTTAAAATTTTCTTGGGAAATGCTATGTACATCAACTTATGTACAACACCAAGATATAGCACCTTATGTGACACTATATGTGTATGAACTAAAAATTGCTCAATTTATTTAACAAATTTATTTTTTCCTGATATGAGTTGGGTGCTATACGAAGGGTGTTTCATATAAGCATGGCCCAAATTTTTTTGCGTGTAAAACATACAAATTATTTTGGTCAAAGTTGTGAACTTTTTCTTTCTATCATCTTTTTTCCTTTCTTATCTAGGATGAAAGGGTGTTTTATTTATTCTATTTTATATTTTCAGCTTTGCCATTTAATTTATTTCATTCTAAGAGTGGCAAAATGACAGCGATTACATTTGGGGATTACATTTGGGGAACGGCTATTGCAACCCCCCATTCTTGTTATCTCACCCCTCATCTTTTAGGTTTTTAAGGTTTTATGCAAAATATAAAAGGTTTTCATGAAAATTGGCCATTACGTTCACTAGAAAACATCATTTTGAACAACTTTGTAGAAGAAAGTTTTTCCTAAATTTATCGTTTAAATATACTTTTTAGCCATTTATAGCCTTTATTTCATTTTTTTATTGCTAAAAAGTCTGCCTAAACGATAGATTTTGGAAAAACTTTTTTCTGCAAAGTTGTTCAAAATGATGTTTTCTAGTGGATTAAGTGACTGGTTTTTGCAAAAACCTTTCATATTTTTCATAAAATCTTAAGAACCAAAAGAGAAGGGGTGGGGTTATAAGAATGGGGGGCTTCAATAGCTTAACCCTTACATTTGATTAGAATGATATGGGCCGTGAAATGGAGGCGACTGGACAGAAAAGCAACGGGAGAGGATCCAATAGTGGACTGGCGAGATATATACGCGTTTTTAGAACTAGGACTTGTAAGTAATTTTAATAAAAGTAAAGGGTTAAAGTAAAAACAAAAAATATATAAAGGGAAACAGACTCTTCATATGGTAGTCATAGAAATTTGAAGATGGAAACTGAATCTTCATACGTAGAAATAATGGAAGCAACCTCGTCGTAGGCCAAATCTTTCCAATTTGGTATCCCGCCCATGCATGAAGGATGGGGTAAGTCTGAAAAAAATAAAAATAAAAAAATAAAAAAATTTCCATTAAAACGGCTATTTATTTTTGGTAACCCCAAAACCTATATATGCAAGAAACCACGTCTCGCCAGGCCATACTGCTCGCTTCTTTGCTACTTCTCCTTCTTTGTTACGTTTTGGAGAGAGAAAAAAGAAAAAGAAAAAATTGAAGATGGTGAAGAAATCTGCACGTAAATGTTCTCGGTGTGGGAGTGAAGAACATGACGGTAGAACATGCACTACTGGGAAGGGGTCGTCGTCTTGGAAGCTGTTTGGCGTTACCATAGCTCTTCAGAAAAGAAATAATGGTTATCCCTGTTTTCTCTCTATATATATTAGCTTTGAGTTTCTTATAATACTCTGGAAGAAAGAACCCTATTTGCTAATGGATTATTTTCTTATTTTGTCATTGTTGTGGTCGTCGTTGTTTTGATTGATATGGACGCCCCTGATTTCTTCTAGGGTTAAGGCATCAATGATATAGCTGTTTTTTCTTCCTTTTTTTTTTTTTTTCCCCTGTAATATTATGTCTTGTGAATTAAGACCACAGTATTCTCATTGAATGTTCTTTTATTTTTATTTTTGTCATTGTTTTATCTTTTTGATTTATTTTCTATATACGAGGTTTGACTAATCTGGTTGTACCATTATTATTATTATTATTTTAATTTTTTTTTTTTTGCAGTACTAATTTAAAAACTTTCATTATGATTTTTACATGAAACTGGTTGCTTCTAATTGAACTTCCTATTTCCCTTTTTTTTCCTTTTTTTTTCCTGGAGGGGGCAGAGAGGGGGGGGGGGGGGGGGGGGGGGCGGGATTCTTTTGAATTTCAGTTGTCTTATTCTTGAAGAGATTATAAATTTGAATGTAAATTTTTTCTCTTTTTTTTTTTTCGCTTTTGCAATCAATAGAATTTATCTATATCCCTAACTCACTCAACAAGTGAAAAGAATGAACGTAAATTCAAAACTTTTTTTTTTTTTTTTTTTTTTAAGTGGGTGAAACAACAAAACAAAAGGAAAGACAACATTATAAATCATGTCTTGAGTGCCCATCGGGCCATGGGATGGGCCATACCAGTGGCCCATGCCGTTTGGTCTTATACTTTCTTTATGTTCGATCATCTGTTTTGTTATTTATATGCTGATAAATATGATTCTCATAATTGCCTAATGTAATCTGTTTTCAAAAAACAAAATACAAGAAACAAAATACAAAATAATTCATAGAAGTACTTCCAAAATACTAATCAAACAATATGCTACTTAATTTTTGTTTTTCAATAGGTAAGAATTATATAGTTGAAATAGTTAAGATTTAGTTGTTTGAAAATTCTAATGTTGTCAATACAATGTTCGAATTAATGCTTTAATTTACATACGCACTTGTTTCCTCAGTGGGTAAATGGAGTGAGGAAGAACACCAAAGTTTTCTCATTGGTTTGAAAGCATTGGGAAAAGGTGAATGGAAACGTATTGCAGAGGATTTTGTGCTGAGTAGGACTACAACCCAAGTGCGTACCCACGCTCAGAACTATTATCAACGGCAGGCTGCATCTGAGGAAACGAAGAAACGCAAACCAAGTCTATTCGATGCACCCTTGGATGGAACTGTAATCTCTCTTTCTCTCTCTCTCTCTCTCAATTTCATTTATTTCCTTTCTATTGTATAGTAGTATATATGACTACATTTATGTCTTTTTGTAGGTTTCACCTCCTCAAGTTTCTCTAGTTTCGCCCTCGATCAACACTAGTGCTGAAATCCCACCTGCAGAGGTAACTTAAATTATTTCAATTGTAGCTATTTAATTGGTCTCAAAATTGGGTGATGACAACATATGGTGACTTAAATTGTAATTATAAATTTATATATGCAACACGTTACACACGCAGGCTACTACCTCGTCATATATACAACAGGTAAACGACATACATAGTCCTGATCGTTCTGTTATAAGTACATTAACCCAATATACCCCTCGTAATTAACCAATGCAGGGGATACAACCTTAAAAGTTTAAGCTAGTATCCTCGATCCCCAAAAGTTTGTATGAGAATAAATTGATTATTAATTAATTAGTGGTAACGAGTAATGGCTTCTTTTAATGTTGCAGGCTGCTAGTATTGAAGCTCAGGTTGCAAACCCATCACCATCTACAATTTTAGAGTTGGCTCCAATACGTGCGATTCCTGGTCACATGGCTCCAACTGGAGGGATTCGTGCGATTCCTGGTCACATGGCTCCAACCGGAGGGATTCGTGCGATTCCTGGTCACATGGCTCCAACCGCAGGACATCGTACGGTTACTTATGCATTACGACCTCGCCGCCAAGTTTCATCCACTCATCAGCATTACACTGCTCCACCGACTCCAATTTCTGCGATTTCCTTTGCCAGTACCATCTCGCCGCGTGCAAGTCCGCCACTGCCTTACTATCAATGTTTAGCTTATAATTAATCTATTATGGTATGTAGCTACTTATATTTCTCAAACTATACAGTTTGGTGATTTGGTTGATTAACCTTACGGCAACTGAAGATTATTATTATTATTATTATTATTATTATTTTCATTTTCGGTACTTTGGTTTTATTCTTTCTATACTACTATACAAAAGCGTCGCATGTGATTGTAGTTGGATGTATAAATTAAAAAAAAAATTAATGCATAATAACTCCAACTAGAAAAATGATTTTAACAATAACTCCATCAAAAGATTTTTTATCTTAACCCCATGGAAGAGATTGAATCTTCAAATGTATTTAAATTGAAATTTCATTACTGCCATGGGGAGAGAGTTTCCCATGTCTTTTTCTAGTTTGATCTTCATGCAACCCTCTTATTTTAAAACCCCTATCCACGTGGCCATTTTTTATTAGCCCGCACTTTTAGTGGTAAACAGGATCCTATTTTTTATTCATCACGTCCCGGATCATTCGATGGGAATTTAAAGATGAAGAGAGAAACAAAGAATATGTGATGTAGAACACGTGGCATAGTTGGATGTTTTTAATGCTTACATTATCCCACCCATGAGATAGGTGGTGGGCCCCACATGTATGTGGGTCCGATCCCACGTGTATTTCCCCCCATAAATTAATACTTGGGAGCATTTAGATCACTAAAAGAACGAAAGGGAAGACTTTGATTTAACAACCGCTGAGATAATTAGGTAATTTAATAGATGATATCAGAATTGCGTGAAATTCAATGGTTTAATTGGAAACGTGGAGGAGAGCAATACCCAAAGCTTGCTGTGATGTATGATGTTTTTGGATTCCACTGCTTAAGCCGTGAAAATGAAAATTTTCCTTTCTTAGAATTCTTTTTAAAAAATAATTAATCTTTTCTAGTTCTTCTACTTCTTTTCAATTTGTGATGTGTCAGTGAACATGTCCTAACTACGAAAGTGAAGACTATAGCTTATGGTAAAATGATTTATCCTAAGAAAATAAAAGAATGAGTGGTCCTGGAATAAAAACTTTATGGTTTATGTATGGCCTTCCTCTCTCGATCATGTCTCAATTGCTGTCTTGGATTAAAAACATTTTTTGAAGGGGGATTATATAGGCTTGAGGTCGTTGAAGGCTTTGAACAAGGCTGGCTTGCTCAAGTTATGTTGGGATGTAATCACTCTTAATAATGACTCGAGTAAGTTTATGAAAGCTAGATTTTAAATTAATTTCCCTCATATATGCTTCTACTGCTTATAAAATTTCTTCTATCTGGCCCGGATTGAAATTTGTTCTGCCTGATATTGGTCTCCATGCTCAACGGCTTATTGGGAATTGAGTGATATAGTGTGGATATTTGGCATGATAACCGGTTGGGACAACCTATTACTGAGAAGGCTACCTTCATATCTCTTTCTCATGTTACTACTCAGCTCTATCGCCCCGTTGCTTCTCTGAATATTTGTAATAATGATCGGGTGATCCATGCCTCTTTTAGTACGTTCTTTTCCATAAGATTGCTTTATACATTAATGAAATTGTTCTACATTTGGCAGACATTAAAGACAATATTGTTCGGCCATATTGTAGTACTGGTCTTCTTAGGTTTCTTTGATGCTTATTCTTATTGTTAGCCTAAAAGTTATTTGCTTAATTCAGGGGTCTCTACATTTATGGAAGAGGTTCATACCTCGTTAAAGTCTCTATTATGGTGTGGAGAATACTTTGGGATACGCCCAACTGATGATCAAATTCAGGAAAGGGGTATTTCTAGCTTTGGTATCTTGCTGCTCTCTATGTTATGTTCTCGGTAAAGGTGAATCTGTTGCTCATGCATCTGTTCCTGCACTGTGATGTTGCAAGGGATCTTTGGGCAAGGGTGGGCCTCTCGTTTTCATAGTTTCCCTTCTTTAAATGCTTCATCTATTCTAGAGTTTTGGCATGACATTACTTCCAAGCGTATGAGCCCCCAGCTGTTTAATCTTTGGCTTGTAGCATTTCTGTAAACATTCCACTTCGTTTGGTATTATAGAAATACTGTTAGATTCGAAGGCAGGAAATGCAATTTTTCCAGGACTCGTGCCATATCAGGTCCATGCTTCATAGTACTCGCAAAATCGATCAGTGCAGGTATTATGAGCAAAAATGTGACACGTACATGAGTCACCTTGAACAGTCTTTCCCTTATTTTTTATTTTTATTTATTTTTGGGTAAGTCTTTTTTTTTTTCCTTTTACTTTGTAATTGGATTCTTTTTCCTTCCTCTAATACAATTTGATTTTTCCTTTTTTAAAAACAAAATAATACGTAAAGGGTCTCAACTCAAGGTTGAATTGATGATTAAAAGTAAAAACGAAAAAGAAAAGAAAAGAATCAGCAGTCTTAAAGTTCTTCGCAATGATTCTGATCGTTCTTTAGTAGCAAGCTCTTTGCATTGCAAAATGTTTCCGTCCTTACGGCAGAACGACTCGCCTTAAGACATGGTCTTTGGATAGCTTGGCAAAGTGGATTTGCTCACAGCATCGTTGAAGGCCGGGTGATTCCCAGGTGCTAGTCTGTGTTCTCCAGGGAAACTATCAATTCTCGTGGAGTATTCGCAACATCATCAAGGAAATAGATCATCTAACTCAATTCTTTATTACTATCGAATTTCGGCATATATTTTGACAGGTTAACAGAGCAACGGATTATGCAGCTAATTTTTGTCATCTTTATTTTAATTATTGTAAATGAGATTATAATTTTCCTAAGAAACATTGAAATATTTGTATTGAGGATATTTCCAGGATTGCCTTACCTCGTTGTACTCGTCTTTATTTTTAATAATATTTTTCATTTTAGTTCCCCCCAAAATAAAAAAAAATAAAAAAAAGGGGAAATTTGCAATAATCCCTATTAGAAAACTGCTTTTAACAAAAAACTCACTATAAGATTTTTTAACTCCAAAACCCCTTTTTTAAAAGATTCTTTAAGCAAAAGGAAATGTTTTTTTTAAAATACCTATTTTAACCTCCTTTTATATTTACAAGACATATTACGTAGAAGAAGAAGAAGGGAGGGGTGGAGAGAGAGAAAGAGAGAGATGAAGAAAAACCATATTTGAAGAAGAAGAAGAAGAAGAAGAAGGGAGGGGCGGAGAGAGAGAGAGATGAAGAAAAACCATATCTGAAGAAGAAGAAGAAGAAGAAGGAGAAGGAAAACCAGATTTGGGAAAAAAAAAACCAGATCTGGAAACCAAACCAGATTTGAAAAAAAAAAAAAACCAGATCTGGAAACGAAACCAGATCTGGAAAAAAAAAAAAAAACTAGATCTAGAAACATCCGGCAGTTGTTCATCAAGGCTATGTCTAGACCTTTTCCAACGACAAGTCTTCTTCTATTTCTTCTTCGTCATCTTCTTCTCTGGTTTTTTTTTTTTTTTTTTTTAGTGTAAGTGATACCAAAAATTTCATTCCAGTTTGTCAACAGTAGGTTGTTACTGTTGTAAGATATCATTCCAGCATGGTCAACAGTAAGTTGTTACTGTTGTGAATTCTCATTCCAGTATAATCAACAGTAAGTTGTTACTGTTGTGAATTAACAACCACACATCAACAAATTATATATGAATATCAAAACATCAATATGTAAGTTGTCACAATGGTAACAGTTTAAGAATAAAATGGTAAAGTGTTACTTTTTTAAATACAACAAAAAAGAAAAAGAAAAAGAGGGAAGTAGTGGAACCACGAGAGAGAACGTGGGAAAAAAAATGGTACTGTTGTAATTATGTTCAAATTGAAAAGTAGGGGCATTTTTGTCCGTACAGGATTAAAAGGGGTTTTGACAAAAGTGTTTCTTTTATAGGGCCTATTAGAAAAGAACTCTTATACATGGGGGTTTTGGCCAAAATTCCCTAAAAAAAAAGAGCTTGCAAAAATTGTAAAACTAATGCTGGAAAGTTTCACATCCCATATCATATAAATATTAAGTTTGATATGACTATATACCTCTTTGATCCTACTTAATAGTTTAAATTCTTAGGTTGAAAACTTAACAAATAAGTTTAAAGAAGAATCTAGTTCTACTTTGTCATAACCTTTCTAGAGGACTTGAGCACAAAATTCCAAAATAAACATCATAATTGAAATTTTAAATAATATATTACAAAATCCCTATGATCGAAATATCGAATAGTTTAAAGCCTTGATCCAATTCCATATTTGGTTTGAAATGGGTCCGGTTCTCATAATTTAGTACGTTAAAGATGGAGATAGTATATTAACAAGGTAACCTAGTCAAAAAACTATGGATGGAGATGCGTGGATGGGAGTTTGGATTCGGTGCTGAGTATACAACTCAGCACCATGCCGAGTTAATCCACACCCTTGAATGAAAGATTGGATGGCTTGGATTAAAAGTTGAAAAAGTAGTCCAATGAGGTCATTTTGGTAATTTTAATAGCAACTTTTCAACTTTTAATCCAATCTATCCAATCCCTCATCTGAAGGTGTAGATTAACTCGGCATGGTACCAAGTTTTATCAACTTAACATTAAATCGAAACTCGGTGAATAGCGGCTTACATTGATAACACTTGGTCATTAATGAGTTCTGAAAAGATTTAGGCATTTAGCGCAAAAGAAAAAAAAAATTGGAGTTCTGAATAGTTCATTAGTTGGTTGACCTATGTTATACTCAACCCTCATAACTTAGGGGTTATCTAGCAAAGGTGAAAACCTGGCCCACTGAGGATAAGTCTATCAAGTTTTGATTTCACAATGTTTGATAAGCCTTTTTTTCCTGCTAATCAGTTCATCTTTGTTCTTAAAACAAAGAATAAATACAGTTTTTTCAAACCACTGTGAGTTGGTTTATTTAAAACCAGATAACAATTATGGACTAAATCAGCTGATCAAATTTTTGAAGTTTCCAAATAGACCCTTATATATTAAAATTAGCCCATTTTTTTAAGTTTATTGTACACATGTTTGATATCTTTAGATGAAACTCCTAACGCCTGAAAGGTCTGGTAATTACCCAATAATTGTTACCTGTAGGAATACACATATCCAAGGAATTAATTAAAGTGCTAAACTATTAAACACCTTGTTAACAAAAAAAAAAAAAAAAAAAAGAAAAAAAAATGCAAAAAAAAAAGACCCTTGGATCTTTGTGAACATAGTACATTTAACACCACGCGCGACGCATGTATTTTGCCCATAGAGTTATGCTTGGAGCGCTAACTCAAGAATTTTCTGATAAAGTTATACGTACTTGGAGCGTTTAGATCACTAAAGGAGCAAGAGGAATACTTTGATTTAACGGCAGCTGGGATGATTAGAATTTAATATTATCATAGTACTAATTTAATTATTTTTATTTTATTTTCTAAGAGTCTTGAGTTTTTTATTTAAATATTTAAATATTTAAAGATTTTTTTATTTAAGTTAATTTCTTGAACTAATGTAAAAGTGTCATGTCAATTTCAAAAGTGACACCACAGTTAATGAGGGACGAAAATGAATGAGAGGAGAGTGAGAGAATGGAGGCCTGGAGGGTAAAGAAGCATGCAACATTATCATGCTGCTCTTTATATAATAGAATATATAGTATAAATTAGATTAGATTAAATTATATTAATTTCAGATTTTCTCTTCTCTCTCTCTCTGGACTTAGAGAACCCATGGGGATTTTATCTCCAGTATAAATTTTTTATTTTTTATTTTTTTTTTGCGATAAAAAAAAGATTATGTTGTCCATTTTTATGCCACATCCTATTTTCACACTAGGCCATTGGTAATTGCACGTAATGGTACTTGTGGTTGACCGGTTGTGGTTTTGGTGTTCGTGGTGACAGTAGATGATGTTTTATTGATAGTGATGGTAATAGTAATGATACGAGAAAAGAGTAAAATTTCTGTTTTTGAAAACAATACTTTTCAATCTTTTGTGATTAAATTTAATAAATAAAATAAAATAAAATAAAAAAGAAGAGGAAAAATAATGTAGAACAAATGGTGCTTGAGGAGTTATTTGACTTTAATTTTGGGTTTATTACTTTTTAATACTTCAACTTTGGGGATAGTCTCAATTTGGTTCATAAACTTAGAATTGTCTCAATTTAGTGACAACTTATGAACTATTGTTGCAATGTGATCCAGGTCCAATGTTCGTTAGCTTTATGGACGTAAAACGCACATGAGCGGCACATGCAGTTGACGTGGATCCTAAGTGTCGTCCACGTGTGCTTCCCGCCCAATTGGAGACCACGTGCTTGGCACGTGAGATCAAGTCTAGCTTTTTTGAGGGATATTGACTGAAATGCAACTTCTCTTCCTTCTTCACGAATGGTCTCGATCTTCCCCAAATCTTCCCCCAAATCTTCCGCCATGGTAGATCGGAGATCTCCCACCTTTATGCGATTTGAGTTTTGAGTTTTTTGTTGAAGAGATAGATCAATGAGTGATCGAGAAACCCACTAGATTTGAGATCTCTATATTTTCCAGCCATGGCAATGGCTATCAGCGGTGACGGTGACCGCAAGATTTATGCAAATCATTGGAAAAAAGTGAAGAAAGATCCCCATTTTTCTCCTGCGACGATGAAAATCCCATGGCTGAACCACCGTTGATAACGTTGATGAAAAACCCATGGTGAATAAGCAGCATGGAATTTCCTTGCCCAGATCTGCATCAAAGCATATGGGCCAAACCACTGTCGACAACTGTGTCTCCTAAAGCAAAACGATGGGGCCAGCACTGGGGGTGAACTAGTTCGAGCAGATTAAGTATTTACCAGATCTATCAGAAAAAATTAGAGTTACTGGGATCTGCACCCTCACTGTTGCCATCATCGACGCACAAGATTCAACGACGATGAGATGGTGTGTGGGTGCATGTGAGGGGAGGTTGTAAAGTTAGATCTGACTATGGCTCAAATTTTTTTTTTTTTTTTTTTTTTTTTTTTTTTTTTTTTTTTTTTTTGTTTTTCCCTATATTGGATTTTGATTGTAGAGTTGTAGACATAGGTTTTGATTGTGGGTTGTTGTAGAGTTGCAGTTATGGGTATTGGGTTTACGGTCAAACTCAAGTGAAGAAGATAAGAAGGGAAGCAGCCATGGCGGATGGGTGCATGTGAGGGGAGGTTACAAGGTCAAATCCGATTATGGCTCAAATTTTTTTTCTTTTTTTTTTTTTTTCCCTATGTTGGATTTTGATTGTAGAGTTGTAGACATGGGTTTTGATTATGGGTTGTTGAAGAGTTGCAGTCATGGGTATTGGGTTTGGGGTTAAACTCAGGTGAAGAAGATAAGAAGGGAGGCAGCCATAACGGAAGATTTAGGGTTCCAATCGAGACCATTTGTGAAGAAGGAAGAGAAGTTGTATTTCGGTTAAAATCCCTCAAAAAAGCTGGACTTGATCTCACATGCAAAACACGTGGTCTCCAATTGGGCAGGAAGCACACGTGGACGACACCTAGGATCTACGTCAGCCGCATGTGCCGCTCATGTGCGTTTTCCGTCTATAAAGCTAATGGACGTTGGGCCCTAGACCACATTGCAAAAATAGTTCATAAGTTGTCACTAAATTGAGACAATTCTAAGTTTATGGACCGCATTGAAACTACCCCCAAAGTTGAAGGTATCAAAAAGTAATTAACCCCTTTAATTTTCTACCATTTTCAAGCAAAACCCAAAACCAAAGCAATTTGCTTTCAAAAGCAAGAGTTATACTTCCAAAATGCTAACCAAACTATGTTGTCAATTGACTAACTGTGGCAATTGTTCTTCCTTATTTTAAATGTCAAAATGACAAGGGAAGGGCTACTGACAAAGATGTTATAGTTGCTTCCATAGCCAGCCTCTTTAAGTAATTACACATCTAATCAGACGCTCTGAATGACTGATCAAATCAAAGCCCATTCTGATCATAATGTTTTCCAATAAAGACCACTCCACCTTGTCATACGCCTTACTTATGTCCAATTTTAAAGCAAATTAACCATGCTTACCTGTCCTCTTATTTTTCAAAAAGTGCATGATTTCAAAAGCAATCAACACATTAATCGTGATCAACCTCTTAAGCACAAATGCACTATGTGTCTTAGAGATAATGTGGGGAAAAATTTCTTTCAGTCTATTGGCTAAGACTTTTGATAGAATTTTGTAGACCACATTAATTACAAAGACTAACGGGTCTCTATTGAGTGATGCTCTCGGGGTTATTCTTAGACCAATCGATATATTTTTTGTAGAAGTTAAATTTTACCAATTTAACCATTAGATTAGATATTATCATCATGCACGTACGTCATGCATGTTGAATGTCAAATTAATCGGATATTAAAAGCTATGTCATCTATAAGGTGTCTCAAATTATATTTTCATTTATAAAAATAAATATAAGTTAATAGATCAAATCCCAATATCCGATTAACTTGAAATTCTGCATGCTTGACTTAGTGTAATTCAATGGTTGGATTGACGCAATTTGATTTCTATAGAAAGATATTAATTGGTGTAAGAGTAAAAAGTTTTATACCAAGTGTTAACGGATCCCTTCCCTATATGGCCATACACACACACACACACACACACACACATATATATATATATACATACATATATATATGTATATATATGTGTATATATATATATATATATATATATATATATATATAGACACATATGTATGTATATATATAGGGGAGGGTTTCGTTGACACCTAGTGTAAAACATTTTACACTTACACCCATCAATATTTTTCTACAAAAATCATATTTTGCCAATTCAACCGTTGGATTACATATTTCTATCATGTACGTCATACATGCTAAATTTCAAATTAACCGGATATTGGGAAACGTTTGATCCGTAAACTTACATTTATTTTAATAAATAAAATTTTAATTTTGAGTACTTTATGGATGACATAGCTCCTAATCTTCGATTAATTTGAAATTTGGCATGCATGATGTGCATGATAAGAATATGTAATCCAACGGTTAGATCAGTAAAATATGATTTCTATAAAAAGATATTGATGGGTGTAAATGTAAAAAGTTTTACACTAGGTGTCAACGGAACCCTCCCCATAGATATATTAGTGTAAGAGTAAAAATGTAATATAATTTGTTTTGATGGTTGTATAAGTTGATGTTAAGAAAAATTATTATTATTATTATTTTAAATTTTGAAACAAAACATGTTTATCTAAGTATAAATGAATTTTTGAAGATAAATGTTTTTTCATTTTCAACTAATATATAATCTAAACCAAATGCAACCTAAACATCCTAAGCAGAATTTGTATGATTTTAAAATTTTTGTGTTGCTAAAAATTATATATGCTGGTCGTTTTAGTAAGTATTTGGGGTTTTTTGCTATTATTTTATTTTTTATTTATTCAATATTGGCATTGTAGTCATGTATTATATAGTTTTAAATAGTACGTATAAAGATATATGATTAAGATGCCTATAAGATTCGTCAATTGGTTCCGAAGCGTGTTTCATATGGCATGGCCCAAATTATTTTGTGAGTAGAGCATACAAATTATTTTGGTCAAAGTTGTGAACTTTTTTTTTCTCTCATCTTTTTTCCTTTCTTATCTAGGATCAAAGTAGTGGACTTGCGAGGGAGGGAGATATATATGCGTTTTTACAACTAGGACTTGTAAGTAATTTTAATAAAAGTAAAGGGCCAAAGTAAAAACAAAAAATATATAAGGGGAAACTGACTCTTTATATGGTAGTCATAGAAATTTGAAGATGGAAACTGAATCTTCATACGTAGATATAATGGAAGCAACCTCGACAAAGGCCAAATCTTTCCAATTTGGTATACCGCCCATGCATGAAGCATGGGGTAAGTCTGAAAAAAAATAAAAAAAATTTCCATTAAAACGGCTATTTATTTTTAGTGACCCCAAAACCTATATTTATGCAAGAAACCAGGTCTCCCCAGGCCATACTGCTCACTTCTTGTGCTACTTCTCCTTCTTTGTTACGTTTTGGAGAGAAGAAAAAAAAATGAAAAAATTGAAGATGGTAAAGAAATCTGCACATAAATGTTCTCAGTGTGGGAGTGAAGAACATGACGGTAGAACATGCAATATTGGGAAGGGGTCGTCGTCTTGTAAGCTGTTTGGCATTACCATAGCTCTTCAGAAAAGAAAGAATGGCTATCCCTGTTTTCTCTCTATATATATTAGCTTTGAGTTTCTTATAATACTCTGGAAGAAAGAACCCTATTTGCTAATGGATTATTTTCTTATTTTATCATTGTTGTGATCGTCGTTGTTTTAATTGATATGGACGCCCGATATCTTCTAGGGTTAAGGCATCAATGATATCGCTGTTGAGATTTTTGGTTTTCCATAGATGAGAATTAGTTGAAATAGCTGAGATTTAGTTGTTTGAAAATTCTAATGTTGTCAATACAATGTTCGAATTAATTCTTTAATTTGGCTTGTTCTACAGCCCTGTTTAACTTACCCGTAAGGTTTGTTTAGCTTTGTTGAGCTGTGAAGGCTACAGAGCATGGCTTATGATCTGATGCAGATACCATTAATTAATTAAGGAGACAAAGTCACAAAGCTTCTATGCTCACAGTTCACTGTGTCTTTTTTTGTTGTTGTTGTTGTTGTTGTTGTTGTTAAAGGAGATTTACATAAGTTAATTGGCCAAATGTTGAGCTCGTCATGAATGTAATGCAGATAACTATATGACTTGGATGAATGATCCCCCTGCTTTTATTTTGGAGGTTTTATAGCATGGTCTGATGCATAAACCCTTTAAATCATAATGGATGAAAGAGGGCAGAGGAAAAGACAAAACACTGAGCGCAGGGAGGGGGGGATTGTTCAAAATTTTTTCGAAATTTCCCAAATTTATCATTAAATGAAGGAAACCCAAAATGATCTAGTTTATTTAAATAATTCTAGAATTATTCCTCTATAACATGAATATTACAAATAATCGCTGAATTATTTCCAAAAGTCTTAAATTATTTTGGATAATTACGAAACGACAACACATCATTCCTATTATGTTGAATTTCACTGATTTTTTTACTCATAATTTTTTCATAGATTTTCCTAAACTATTGTTGATATTTTCTAAAATAACTCTCATATTACGAATTATTTCTATGACGTATAATTCCCAAATCTTGAATTTGTGACTACTTTGGGGGGGGGGGGGGGGGGGGGGTTGCAAGTGTAGTAAAATGACGAAACACATTCATCACAACAAATAAAAGAGTAGATATGGTTGTGTGGAAGACCTAAAATGTACAGATGCAAGCTACTAATATTATAGGTCGAGGTAAAGGTCATGAAAAAAGATCAAAATCTCGGTTGGTTGGACAACGGAATGGCCAGTTTAAGTGAAAAAAACTCAACAATCTATCGAGGATGCAAAATCATGGCCAGTTTAAAAGGTCCAAGCCTTCATAGGAATGATTTGTCAGAGTGAGATGGCTTACTCAAGTATAGTGATGCACATCTCCCTTCCCACGAAAAAGGTAAAGGGGAAAAAGGAAGAAGGAAAAGGCTTTCAATTTAGAGTAGTTTATGAATTATGATGCATACTCCACAGCAGTGCTTTTTGAGGGTAAATGAAATGATTCTAAATACTTATCGAAAAAAAAATATATTGATTCTGAATTGCTTCCCTAAAATATTTGAAAAACAATAAAAGATAAAAAATAAAAAATCCATCCCTAGAATGTTGCCGCTACAATAAATTGAGCCATCACCACAAATGATGGTAAGAAACTGAAATGGCGCCATCACTACAGGCTGCTTTCAAGCGTCTAAAAAGAAAAAAATGAATAAACTGTTTCGGTTGCTATAAAACAAATTTGATTATTAAAAGATGTCCAAAGTTGCTGAAAGCTTTTGAGTTGAGGAGATTGGATTAGTGGATATTAAATGCAATTTGACAACTGATCATCATGTTCAAGCACAATCTGCATCAAGATCAAAATCAATGCAAAGGAACACGAAAAGAAACAAAGAAATAATGAGGCACAAACCGGGATTGGTTTCGGGTCAAATGAGAGAACTAATCTGGCTAATTCTGTGATTCTCTGTTTAATCAAGCAGATTAAAATGATTAGAAAGAAACCCAATAAAAAAAAAATTAAAAATTAAAAAAAAAATCATAAAGTGTATGTTTCCTCCAAAATTTCAATTCTGGGGATTGGGTTGTGCGAGCGTGTCAGCCACTAAACAGCGACGAATTGCGGGTTCTACCTTGCCTTGAATGGGCTCAAGGACTTTTCTGTGACAAGTAATTGAGAGTACAAAATAATAACAGAAACTAAAAGGAAATGCTTACCACGGAGGAAGCCATTTTCATTGATCAATTTCTGGAATTACAATGATAGACAAAGGGGTGCACACGCCTTTGACCAGAAAGGAGCACACGTTTCTGGGTTTAAAGTCCTAGAATTCTAAAAGAAAGTGAAAAAGACAAAGTTCCTGAGAACTGATTTGTTGATTGATGTTGAGAGACGTCAAATGGTTGCTCTCTTTTTCTTTTATATGCTTCATTTATAACCGCCCCTTATACTTCGCCCACTAACTGCCCACTTCCACGATCCTTTAGCTCTCATAACTTCCCACGTTCTATAACCCTCCATGATTTCTTTTCAGAAACCATTTCCACCACATGGGCCTTCCACGATCTCATCCTGAAAACCATGTTGATCACGTGGTTAATTAACTGTTTTTATCGCGGATACCAATTCGGCCTTATCTGACCGAACTCTGAAAAACTCTTTGGGGCTGAGATACAACCCTAATTTGCTTCATCATCCAATGGTAACTTAATTTAATACAATCGGCCTAACATTATTAAGGATGCAAAAGTTGAGGTTCGTCCAATCATGCTGAGGCCGATTTTTAGGGTGTAAACATTGCCCCCCACATTTTAACAGATTAATTTTCTGGTAAAATGTACCAATCTCTATAAATCGGTCTTTTACCGTACACAAAGGCAAGAGAAGGGAACTAGGATTCTTCCTTTTTGGTGACACGTGTTCATACCCTAAGCCTTTGTAATAGAGACACGTGTTTCTCTTTTAATTGGTTCCTAAACTAACGGTACTGAATTGCTAATGATGGCGCCGTACTGTTTACTGTTCCCAATGGAACGTCTCTTCAAAAAACGCCTTTTCCATTTCTCCTAACAGCGCCAAAAACCCCTCAAGAGTCTTTTTGAACCACCACTTCTTCATTTCTTTTACGAACCAGAGCTCCTTTTCCTAGGGTTTCTCTTCTCCGGTGATCTGCTCGCTCCTTCCTTCCATTTGGGGTCTCCTTCTCCGCCGTCTCTGAGTCTTCTGCTACCACTTTTCTTCGGTTCATCAACTCGTCACTCTCCAAACTGCATCCCCCTCTAAGATGGCAGAATCTGCGCCTGGTGAAATCGCCGGCAAGTCTCGTTTAGCAGAGTTCACAGCAACTGATCCGGCGGTGGCCATCCCTAAGGTACTTATCCCTATTAACAACTCCTACACTTTAGGTCCTGTGTTCTCCTCTGCTGAAGCCGCCGGTTCTTACTCTTCTGTTTTCCCAAAACCTCAATCAGAGGTTTTTGTTTTCGAAAACCCTAGGTGCAATGTCCATTCTTCTTTCTCTAAGTCTGTTCGCTGCTGGCCAAACAGGCAAAAGAACTGGCTTTCATGGTTTAATAGAATAGTTGCTGTCAAAGCCAACGAATGGCATGACCTGAGAATCTATGAAATTCTTCATTTGTCTAAATTCCAAATTCCCATTAATAAAGAAATTTTATCATCAGCCTTATGCTTCTGGTCGATCTCCACCAATTATTTTCATTTCAACTTTGGAATGATGACCCCTACACTCCTAGATTTAGCTGTTCTTTTTGGCCTTCGGCCTAATGGAAAATGGATCAACGCCTTGGCCGAAACTCATGAGTTTGATGACTCTATTTCTTTTGACAAGAAAAGCACATCTTACACTAATTTCCTCAACCTCTATATGAAAACAGAGGGCGAAATTGAGGAAACTGAATATGTTGCTTTTCTTCTTTTCTAGATTTGTAAATGCCTTTTTTGTTCTCCATCTTTTAAAATTGTCAAGGCCGATTTGAAATTAGCCATTTACTTGGCTAGAGGTTGCAAGGCTGCTCTGGGACCCTTAGTCCTTTCAAGCCTTTACAGGGGCCTGTTTAATCTTTTATCTTCCAACTTCTAATTGTGGGGTGGTCCTCTTTGGATACTTCAGATTTGGCTCCATGCCTACTTCCCTGAAGTGAGTCATGCCTGTGAATCTCATCCAGATGTTCCTTCCCTTGGGTACAATTTTATTGACTTTTCTCACAATCCTCATTCTTTCAAAGATTGCTTTATCTTTTTCTACTCATGTAATAATCGGACTCCTAAAAAATTTTACCCATTTTTCCCTTTAAGATGTGGACCACAATGGTTATTGGCCGTATCTACTTTTGATGCTCCCCAGTCAGTGTTGAAATCTTTTTGGAGCAGTGTATTAATCCCAAGAGACCTTCATCATAGACTGGTCTTAGAAAATTCTGGAAATAATCGTTGTGGAGTAGAAATCTACTACCCCCATTTTGTCTTTAGGCAGGCCTGACCAAAGAAATAGAGATCGCTACAAGGATCCTGGAATTTCGACGGGATTGAGTCGATATCGAGAAAGTGATCAGGGGGAGAAGAGAAAGAGAATTGGAGATTTGACTTCGGATGAATTCGCTAAGAAAATCCGAGCGAAGATCAAGACAATGAAAGAGCCTAGCCATCCGACGCCGAATCATTTGGGGGTGGGAAAATCCCCTTTTGCAAGTTGGATCTCGACCATGCCGACCCTGAAGAACTACAGCGAGGTCACCTTTACCCCATACCAGGCCATCTTTACTGTTTTCACAATGCCGATTTACAGGCTCCTACGGATCGTTGAGGGAAAAGATTTCTTCAAAAAGCCGAGGTTGATGGGCGGAGATCCCGAAAAGAGGAACAAAAAATGGTTCTATGAGTACCATAAAGATCACGGCCACATAACCGAAGATTGTAGAATTTTGAAGCATAACCTTGAGACTTGGGCGAAGTCTGGACACTTGAGCAAGTTCATAGCCAAAGGCGATAATGGAAAGAAGCCCGAAGAGAAAAAAATTGAAAAGCCGAAGGATGCGGCCGAGGGTTACACTATCTTGGGAGCCATTGACATGATCAGTAAGGCCTATGATAAGGCTTCGGTTTCTATAAATGCCCTTCAGGCGCAATACCAGAAAGCTTCCCATCTTTAGGAAGTGTTCGAAACGAAGTTGAAACCAACGCTTGTTGCTAAAAGAGGGAAGAATGATCTAAACTCGACCTTGTTCTTCGGAAAAGATTACTCAACCGACGGAACACAGCATCCTCACAATGATGCCCTTATAGTTAGGAAACTCTTTGATCAACTTGGGTTGAAGAAGGATGATCTCACCCCAAGCAACTTAAGCTTGAAGGCGTTTAATGGGAATCTCTCTTACCCCCTCGAGCAGATCGCATTGGTCGTTCGAACAGGACTGATTCAAACAATTCAGCACTTCGTCATTTTGGAAAAACGGTCAGCATATAACGTAATAATGGGGCGACCTTGGCTCCACGCTATAGAGGCCATACCCTCAACCTATCACCAGTCAGTCCTCTTTCTAGGACTTGAAGGCACAATAGAGCTCTGCGGAAACCAGGTGATGGTCTGAGAGTGCTTTATGTACGAGCTCACGGGCCGCACCCCATCGGCCGCAGTAAAGAAGAAAGAAAAGAATAACATCCGCCCTGAGACCATGGAGGAAAGTGGAATCGAGCCCAACAAGTATAAAAAAGATGTCAATTCGTTGTAGCAATTAAAGCATGGTCAGCCCCGAGGTTGAAGATACTTTGCTCGAGCTAGACGATAGAATGGGAGAAGAACTCCGAAAAATAATAATTGATGAAGCAAACCTCGAATGCTACTTCCTACTTGGCGCCTCCCTTTCCGAGGAAGAAGCTTCCGAGCCGTTTTAGTTTTTGAAAAAGAACATTGACGTATTTGCTTAGTCGCCGCATGAGATACTAGGGATCGATCCGAACATAATCCAATACAGGCTCAGAGTAGATCCAAGCTTCAAGCCTATTACTCAGAAACAGAGACGACTGTCCGATGATCGGGCTCTAGCTATAGACGAAGAGGTAAAGAAACTCCTAAAAGCTAACATGGCTCACCGACCCAGTTTTCATTAAGAAGAAGAGTGGCGAGTGGAGGGTTTGTGTCGATTTCACGGACATAAACAAGGCTTGCCCGAAAGATAGCTTCCCACTGCCCAAGATTGACCAAGTCATCGATTCTATTGCTGGGTATACTCGGTTGAGCATCTTTGACGCCTTTTCCAGATATCACCAGGTCTTGATGGCGAAGGAAGATCAAGAGAAAACGGCATTCATTACCCCAACTGGCACCTACTGTTACAAAGTAATGCCCTTCGTTCTCAAAAATGCCGGGGCCACATACCAACGACTAGTTTGTCGGATGTTCGAGAGGCTAATCGGGAAAAAACTTGGAAGCTTATATTGACGACACAATTGTGAAAAGTGTGACTGAGGATTGTTACATTGCCGGCCTAGCTTAAGCTTTTGAAAGGTTACACTGATTCGGAATGAAGCTCAATGCCAAAAAAAGCTCTTTCGGGGTCGGTTTTGGAAAATTCCTCGGCCACCTGGTCAATCACCGAGGAATTGAGGCAAATCCTACTAAAGTAGAAGCGCTACGGACGCTAAAAGAGCCAAGCATATATCGGGAAGTCCAATAGTCGAATGGGATGATCGTGGCGTTTGAGCGCTTCATCTCCCGCTCCTCGGATAAGTGTTAACCTTTCTTGCAGGCCTTGAAAAAGAAGAAGACAAAATACATTTGGACAAAAGAGTGCAAAGTTGCCTTAAGAAATCTAATCAAACACTTGGAAAGCCTTCCCGTCTTATTGAAACCAAAGCTAGAAGAACTATTGTTCCTTTACTTAGCAGTTTCGCAGCACGCGGCCAGCACCGTCTCAATCCGGGAGGATGGGAAGGAAAAAAGACCCATCTATTATGTAAGCAAGACCCTATTAGATGCTGAGACATGATACTTGCCCCTGGAAAAGGTTGCCCTGGCGCTCCAAACGACATTAAGAAAGCTTCGGCACTATTTCTAGGCTCACACCACCATTGTTCTCACGAATCAACCTCTCAAAGATGTTCTCCGAAAGTCCGACCTATCCAAAAGAATCTCTAAATGGGGGATTGAGTTGATAGCATTTGATATACAGTTCAGGCTGAGAATGGCGATCAAAGGACAAGTTCTAGCCAATTTCATTGTTGAGTTCACCGACCAGGACCCTAAACAAGATGATACAAGGAAAAGTTCGCCTGAACACTCAGACACCTCCTCTTCGACCGAACTTGGGGCCAAAGATAGTGAAAGGTGGGAGCTATACGTTGATGGGGCCTCAAACAACTGAGGAATTGGAATTGGGATTGTCCTTATAACCCCGATAGGTGAAGTTCTAGAGAGCGCCATCAAATTGTAATTCTCTGCCTCAAACAACGAAGCTGAGTACGAAGCCATCTTAGCGGGACTAAGGCTCGCCCTAACATTATCAGCGACCAAGCTGAATCTTTTCAGCGATTCTCAATTGGTTGTCTAATAGCTAAGTGGGGAATATGAGGCCCGAGACGAAAGGATGAAAGCATGCCTCGAGCTAACCAAGAAGCTCATCTCAGATTTTGAAAGCATTTGCATCCATCAACTTGTCTGAGAACAGAACAAGCACGTAGACGCACTAGCTTCTCTAGCATCGGCACTAGAAGCGGGAGCCTGAAGAACCATAAATGTCGAGGCAATTAGGGCCCCGAGTATAGAACAGAGTAAGGAAATCAATGAAATTGTCGAACTTGGTCCGAGTTGGATGGATGAGATAATCGAGTATCTTAAAAATGATATTCTTCCCGAAGACCATCACCAGATACACCGTATCAGGGTCAAGTCGGCACGATATTGGCTCTCTCTAAAGGGTCTACTTTATCAATGATCCTTCACCAGAATATACTTGAGATGTGTTCATCTGGACGAAGTAGAAGGAATCTTGCAAGAACTCCATGAGGCAAGCTGTGGAAGTTATACTGGGAGATGTTTGCTTGCACATCGAGCTGTAACGCAAGGCTACTAGTGGCCATACATACAAAAGGATACTCTTAAATATGCCTAGAAATGTCCGAGATGTCAATTCTTCTCAGATAAAATTCATCGACCAGATGGAAACCTACACGCTTTGTCAAGTCCTTGGCCCTTCGCAAAATGGGGACTTGATATGGTCGGGTCACTTCCCTGGGCAAGTAGTAACCGAAGATACCTCGTCGTTGCGACCGACTACTTTACAAAATAGGTGGAGGCCGCCGCCCTAGCCTCCATTAAGGACTCGGATATCATTAGCTTCCTTTGGGAAAATATCTTTATAAGATTTAGGATTCCCTAGGCATTTATCTCGGATAACGGTACTCAATTCATGAATCGAAGAACTCAGGAGTTTTGTGCGCAGTTCAAAACTAAGTTTTTTTAAACGAGTCTAAGCTATCCTCAATCAAATGGTTAAGTGGAGGCATCAAACAAAGTAACTGTAAAAGGAATCAAGAAGAGACTGAAAAGGACAAAAGGAAGATGGCCCGAAGAGCTTCATGCGGTTTTATGGGCATACAGGACAACTCCTTGAAGATCAACAAACGAAACTCCGTTTACGTTCGCTTTCGGAGCGGAAGCGGTCATCCCGGCTGAAATGGGATACCCGACAATGAGAACAGAAAAATCCAATTAGGAGCAAGACGAAGAGAACTTGGCACACAAGCTTGATCTCGCCAAGGAAAGAAGGGGCGAAGTTTTGATCCGAACAACAGTCTACCAGTAAGAGTTCCGAAAGTACTATGAAAAGAAGATCAAGCCTTGGGAGTTTAGAGTTGGTGAATTTGTCCTCAGGAAAGTTAACTCGGGAACTCAGGACCCCAAAAAAGGCAAGCTTGGAGTAATTTGGGAGGGCCCCTATGAAGTCATCGTTTGCAGAGGCAAAGGCTCCTATGATTTAAGGCATTGTGAAGATAACCAAGACTTACCAAGAAAGGTTAATGTATCGAATTTGAGGTTATTCTAGAAATGAAAAATGTAATCCAAGCTTGGTTGGTAAAACACTAGCTCGGTCCAATTAATGAAGTCTTTTTATTCAGAATTATGTTGTCATTTGCAAAATATATCTAGTCTTGTCATGATGATGAGGGCCGATCACCCTAACTTTATCACGACAACAAGGAAATGCGCATAAAAATCCTTAGTCTCACCGAGGTGGCAAAGGCCAATCACCCTAGGCCCACTAAAGTGACAAAGGGCCGCTAACAAAAAGCCTTTCGGCTCTCCTAAAAGGAATGAGGGCAACAAGGGAAGAAAATCCCTAGTCTTGCCCTGAATAAAGAAAAGATAAAAAGAACAAAAACATATCCAACACATAAAAGGATGATTCGAACAACAAAATGTCCAAAAAATAACTACTCGCTAACACTCCCGCTTGCTCACTAACTACATATTCAGGCAAAAGCAAACATAAAAGGCACGTGTTCGGTCATATAGAATGTGTAAAAAAGGGTGCTCGACATTCAGAAAGATTCGAGGCAAAAACCATGGTAGACCAAAAACAACGAGAGCACAAACACTTAGAAAAATTTATATATATAAGAAAGCTGTAAACTCCTCGGACAAAAGAAACATGCATTCCATAAAGTATGTCCAATACAAGGCATAAGTTAAAAAAGTAGTGAACCCACAGAAGGGAAGATACCGTCACCACCCTTAGCCTCTTTGAAGGGAAGGACCATCTGATGGCCAGGCTTCGTAATAGGCCTCACCTCCCCTTTATTAGCTATTTTCCAAAACCCATCTTCTATTAGGTGGGTTTTCTTTCATGTAGCAGAAGCAGGAACCTCTGGGACAGCTCCGTCCTTATGAGCATACACAGCACCTGCAGAAGTCATGAAAATGGATAGAAAAGGGATATATGCTTCAGGAAGAGAAAGAACGAGGAAGAAATCAAAGGAAGACAGTCAACAGAGAACACTTACAGAGAAGAAAGGAGATGGAGATGCAAAGACATAAGAAACGTAAAAAAGGAGAAGAAAGCTAAGTGTTCTATTTATACTAAAAGAAAGAGCAGAGGAAGAGTTACCGCCAGAAGTCGAGGAGGAAAAGGAGCGGCTCGAAACAATGATTGTAGCCGTAATAATGGGGATCGAGGCCATACCGTTTCAGTTGGGACCAACCACGAAGCGATACGTGGGCCACGATCTTCTGATAGGTGGTACGAATTTATTGCTACACTTAAGGCAACCTCGTACGGGAATAAGAGGGTCGTGTTTGCCGCCAGGAGTTATCATGGCGCAGTTAGGAGCAACATGACAGAATACATGCTGTCACCCGCGTGCACCAGGCGCGCAAATAAGGGCATGGTAACAAGCGCATGACAGGGGGAAACTGTAGGCACATGAGATTTTATGACACGTGTCGAGAATAGAGGGTCATCCACAGTTAAAAAAGGGGCCCCACATGGACACGCGGGAGTCATGACACACGCAACGCATGACTAGCACGAGGTCTCGGCCACGGGATTTAAGGGCCACACAAAGAGCACACACACTCGAGGAAGGGGAGTATGTTCCGAGAACATGAGAGGAGAAGGAGAATGTTGAGGGCAAAAAAGGCCGAAGGGTCGACGATTGGGAGGGTCGAGGATCATAGGAAGGAAAGGGCCGAGAATGAGTCGAAAGGCGACTACCTCTATGATACCTCGGCCTCGTATGGGACAAATTAGTGGGCATTTAATGACTGACATAAGTTAGTAAGAGAGTTGGTAAAACACGTTGACAATATCAGAGGCAACCTTACTTAAGGACCCTCGAGGTCTAAACCCAAGTACAAATGACGTGACAAGGGATGGGCTCGCAGATCCTGAGGAGATTTGCAAGCCCGATAATCCTACCTGTCTCAACGGAGCATCAAATGCTCCTGAAAGGTCATTCACGAGGATCCCTCGAATTTTCACGTCACCCCTATTCACTGAGTAATCACATCTTGGGCTCACTATAAAATGAGGTCCAAGCTCTGAAGAGAGGGGATTAGCAAAAAGAGAGAGAAAAGGAGAAAAGAGGAGAGAAAAGAGATAGAAAAGACTAAGGAAAAAGAAAAAGATTAACATGAAAAGTGCAAGTAAGCGAGGGAATACCTCCAACCTAGGAGGAAATCTCTCAAATGCAATGCCCTACTAAAGTCTCATAGATTCTCAATTATCCTTTCCCCAAAATAGTCCTCTCATACTTATCTTCCATTCTCCTCGAGAGTAGCTCACATCCCACGTGTTTTCCTGCAGATTTCCTCATGTGCCGACCTCGCCCTGTACCTTCTCTGTTTATTATATTGAATCCAGAATCTACCCTCTTACAATCCCTATAAGATATTTAAATCCTATGAGGTTATTAGCTAGATTTTACAACTAAAAGTATCAAATTTTAACAACTGAGGTTTAAATACTACAAGAACGCATGAAGAATTAAAAAAACTTGTTATCTCAACAGGTTTATATGTCACAAAGGAACCAAAAAACCCCATGCAACTTGTTTTACAAAATCGAAATGAAACCCTCTACAAGGATTGAGCGGGAAAAGTAATCTTGTAAACATGCAATACCTATAAGATTTTTAAATCATATAAGGTTATTAACTAGATTTTCTAACTCAAAACATCAAATTTTAAAAAATTGATGTTTAAACCTACAAGAATGCGGGAAGAAAATCACAAAAATAAACGCAATATTTGTATTAGGTTATGTAGTTCAAATCCACCACAAGCTGGTGAACTTGTTTAGCTGTAAACCCAAATATTTTAATTAAATCCATTTATACAAAGGAAAAAATGCAATCTTGAATGCTAACCCATTTGCGAACCCCAACCAAAGCTTGCAAACACGAAATCCATTTTCATTTTTTGAGTTACACTAATTAATTTAGTTAGGAATGCAGCATTGATGGAAAAAACAGTGCAACTAGATTTGAATCAAATGATATTTTCGTGCTACTCCTTAACTATATAGCACCAATGGAACCACGACATTAACTAGTTATATCAAATAATAACTAGATTGTGTTTATATGTTCATTTAACTAGATATCATAGCTTGAAGCATCAGTTTCTAACAAATTGAGATTTAAACACTACAAGTTTGCGGGAAGATATTAAAAATTAGTTATCTCAACAAGAATATATGTCACATAGCCACAAATGTATAATTCCACTTATCTCAACAAGTGCACAATAAGCTTAAAAAATCACCACAACTAGTTTCACTTAAAATCTAGATATATCAACTACTTTTATCATAACAAGTGCATAATTCCAATTCATCTATATGTGTCTTAATTATACAGTACTAATTGAACCACAACATTAACTAGTTATTTCAAACAATAACTAGATTGTGTCTATTTGTGCATTTTGTTGGCCCAAATGGTTTCAATACCATTGATTTTGATGATAACAATGCATAAGAAGGTCTTGAGTACTAATGATTTCAAATTAAACTTAAGACAGCTTAAAATTCGAGCTACAGCAAATCATCTAACTCAAACAAAGGTATGACGCATAATGGACATCAAAAAGAATTGACTATGCCCAAGCCAAACAAAGATCAAGTGATAGACATATAGGATTCAATGTAAGATTGATCCCAATTCATGTTCATTTGTGATTTAAGGGCTTTAGGTTCATACATTAACATGTCAATACTTAAAATGAACCAAATCAATCATGTTTAGAGTCTCTTGACTCGAGTAAGTGACCCCTTAAAAATCAGGTCTTAAGCTCTTTGTATAAATTTCTAATGCAGAGCTTTAAGACGTCTTAAAGTTATTTAAGACGTCTGAAACACTTATTAAAACGTCTGAAAATTCTTTTAATACGTCTGAATTAGGTTTAAGACGTCTGAAATAGGCTTAAGACATCTGAAGTCTGCGGTCCTAATATACATCTTCTTTGATTTTTTAAGACGTCTCAATCAGACGTCTGAAATGGCCTTTAAGACGTCTGAAAGTGGTTTAAGACGTCTGAAATGGACAGACCTCAAATTACATCCTCTCTGGTTTTTTAAGACGTGAGAATAAGACGTTTTAAAAAGGTTTAAGACGTCTGAAACGTGTTTAAGACGTCTGAATCCTCGTGAACAGTGACCTTGAAAAACCTCTATAGAAATTAGTCCTCTGGTTTTTTAAGACGCCTGATTAACACGTCTTAAACAGAATCAGACGTCTTAAATTGATTTCAGACGTCTGAATCCCTCGAGACTGACCAATAATGGCTAATTTTTCAAACGGTCTTTTGAGCATTAAATGCCCACCAAACCATCTTTCCCGGCATTTATTGCTACAGAACGGTCACTTGGACCCCTTGGGCTATATATACATGAGTTAAACTCATTTATGGGCATTCATTGAGCTTCAAACAAAATCATTCATTTATAAGCCCTAATTTCACTTGTAAGCATTTATTGAGATACAATCAATAGTTGAGTGAGCTTTTAATTTCTGTGTATCTACTCTTTTGAGAGAGTTTCTTGAGCACAAAAACATACTCAAACCATCTTGTATTCAAGGGTTGAGAGAAACCCCATTTGTAAGCACTTGAAGAGTGTGTCTTGAACAAGTGTTGGTGAAGAACACTTAGAGTTGTAAAGGTTTGCTGCTCCACATTGAAGGAGAGTGATAGTGGATTTGTGAATCCTCAAGCGAGCTCTTGAGGCGAGGACGTAGGTGGAAAGGCCGAACCTTGTTAACATCGTTTGCATTCTCTTACTCTTAATCTCTTTATTATTGCTTGTTCTTGTATTTATCTTTACTTGCAATAATCTGATTTTTGAGTTTGCAATTAACTTTTAATTTGGCCAATAACCCTATTCACCCCTCCTCTAGGGTTATATATTTGGAACAACAATTGGTATCAGAGCCCAACCTCTTGCATTTGACATATTTATCTTGCGAGGAACGATATGGCCAACTATAGCGGCAACGGATTCATCGAAGGACAATCGTCCAATAGACCACCACTTTTCAATGGAGATGCATCTCTATATAGTTTCTGGAAAATTAGAATGCAAATTTTTATTCAATCCACTAGCTATGAGCTGTGGAATATCACTTCTAAGAGACCTTTTATTCCTACTAAAGTGGTAGATGGAGTTACACTTCCTAAAGTACCACAAGAATATACTACAGCTGACCACAAATCCCTTGAACTTAATTCTAAAGCCATTGGCTTACTATATTGTGTTTTAACTAATGATGAGTTTAGCAAAATCTCTAGGTGCACTAGTGCCAAAGAGATATGGGATACATTGAAGGTCACCTATGAAGGAACATCTCAAGTAAAAGAAGCTAAAATTAACATGCTTGTTTGTGAATATGAAATGTTCAAAATAAAAAAGGATGAATCTATCAGAGACATGGTTGCTAGATTTAATGCTATTATTAATCCTTTGAGTTCTCTTGGAAAGTCTTATACTAACTCCGAATTGGTGAGAAAAATTCTTAGGAGCTTGCCTAAGCAATGGGATGTCCTCACCACTACCCTACTTTAATCAAAGGAGCTATCATCAATGACTTTGAGTGATCTTGATGGCAATCTAGTCACACAAGAATTAGCATTCAAAGCTCGTGAAATTGATGAAAGGAAGACATCTAAGAGCATGGCTCTCAAAGCTTCACAAGATGAAGAAGAACCACCAAGTGAAGAGTGTGAGAATGAAGAAGATAAAGACATAGCTTTCATATCTCACAAGCTCAAGAAGTTCTTTTCTAGAAGAAATCAAGGAAGGAGATTCAACAAGGGTGACTCCTCCAAATAGAGGAGAGAACACAAATAGAGAACCACAAGTGTGTTTTGAATGCAAAAAGCCTAGGCATATCAAGATAAACTGTCCTCAGCTCAACAACAACTTCAACAAGACGAATCACAACAACAACAACTTCAAAGACAATAGAAAATTCAAGAAGAAGGCTTTCACCGTCACTTGGGATGATGAAGCAAATAGTGATGAAGATGATGAGGAGCTTTCTTGCGATCAAGAGGTTGCAAACTTTTGTCTCATGGCAAAAGAAGATGAGGTAATCGAACCTAATTCTATTGATTATCCTATAGAAAAACCTCTTACTTATGAAGAATTACAAGATGCACTTGAAGACACCTTTCTTGAATTAAAAAGATTTTCTCACAAAAACAATGATTTGAAAAAGAACATCTCATCTCTTCAAGAAGAACTAGATGTTTTGAAAAATGAAAAGTTAGAGTTAAAAAGCAAGATAGACTCACCCCCTACCATCTCTCAATCTAGTCTTGAAAGTGAAAATATTTCATTGAAAGAAAAGATTGAAGACTTGACTAATACCTTGGCCAAGTTTACCAATGGAAGGGATAACTTGGATAAGATATTAACTAGTCAAATATGGTGTTTTGACAAGGCTGGAATTGGTTATCAAGAACATGCTAAACAAAAATCCTACATTAATTTCTTTCCTAAATCTAAGATTGATAGCACACCTAAAATCTCATATAATAAGGAAAGACACAACATTTATACTTGTAATATGAGAAGAAGACCTAAAGGTTTCAACAAGAGGGTGTGGGTAGTTAAGGGAACCTCACCTCCTATGGCTAACCACTATGAACCCAAGAAAGTATGGGTACCAAAAAGAGTTACTTGAACTTGTGTAGGTATGCTTGAAGTCATCAAGCAATGAGAAATGGTTTCTTGATAGCGGTTGCTCAAGGCACATGACGGGTGATAGATCAAAGTTCGTTTCTTTGAAGCCCAAGGACGGCGGCTACGTGACATTTGGAGACAATGCCAAGGGTAAGATAATTGGCATTGGAAAGGTTGGTAAGAATTCCTCACTTTGTATTGAAAATGTTCTATTAGTTGATGGTTTAAAGCATAATCTCCTTAGCATTAGTCAGTTATGTGATAAAGGTTATAAAGTTACTTTTAAATCCAATAAATGCATAATTGAGGATGATGATAAGACCCTATTCATTGCATATAGGATTGGTAACATCTATGCTATAGAGTTTGAAGAAATCGCATTACAAAATGTACATTACTTCTCTGCTTTAAATGAAAATCATTGGTTATGGCATAGAAGACTTAGACATGCTAGCATGGATTTGATTTCAAAACTTTTTAGGCATGAACTTGTAAGAGGTTTACCAAAAGCAAAGTTTTCAAAAGATGGAGTTTGTAGTGCATGCCAATTTGGAAAACAAACCAAGTCTTCTTTCAAAACAAAATCTCATATTTCAACTACTAGACCTTTGCAACTTATTCATATGGACTTATTTGGACCTATTACCATTGCAAGCCTTGGAGGGAAGCATTATGCATTTGTGATTGTTAATGACTACTCTAGATATACATGGGTGCTCTTCCTTGCACATAAAGATGAGACTCATACTACATTTATTGCATATTGTAGAAGAGTCCAAAATGAGAAAGGCTATACCATTACACATGTTAGGAGTGATAGGGGGAGCGAATTTGTTAATAAGGACATTGAACAATATTGTGACGAAAATGGTTTTGATCATAATTTCTCCGCTCTTAGAACTCCTCAACAAAATGGTGTGGTTGAAAGAAAGAATAGAACACTTGAAAAAATGTCTAGAACCATGCTTAATGAACATTCTTTACCTCAATATTTTTGGGCCGAGGCCGTTAACATCGCATGCTATGTTATGAACCGAGTGCTATTAAGGTCTAAACTTGGTAAAACTCCTTATGAATTATGGAATGATAAGAAACCTAACATAGGTTACTTTAAAGTTTTTGGTTGTAAATGCTTTATATTAAATGATAGAGATAAACTTTCCAAATTCGATTCTAAATCCGATGAAGGTGTATTTCTTGGATATTCCATGAAGAGTAAAGCTTATAGAGTGTTTAACAAAAGAACTTTAACCGTTCAAGAATCTATGCATGTTGTATTTGATGAAACTAATCCTCTTGCTCCCAAGAGAAATGTGAATGATGATGATGATGTAAATACAAGCTTGCAAGAACAAGTTGAAAACTTGAATCTTAATGACAAGCAAGATGCACAAGACAAAGGCAAAGAAAAGGAAGAAGATGAAGTCATTGAAATCAAGAAATCGGAAGAAGAAGTAGAAATTAAAGACACTGCACTTCATCCGGATGTCACAAAGACTTAGAAATTTGTGAGGAATCATCCTAAGGATCAAATCCTAGGTGAACCCTCACGTGGGGTAAGAACTCGTTCTTCCATGAGAAATATATATGATTATCTTGCATTCTTATCTCAAATTGAACCTAAGAACATAAATGAGGCCGAAAGTGATGAATCTTGGATACTAGCTATGCAAGAAGAGCTTAACCAATTTGAAAGGAACAACGTTTGGACCTTAGTTCCTAGACCACATGACCATGGTGTAATAGGCACCAAGTGGGTCTATAGAAACAAGAAAGATGAATCGGGCACCATTGTAAGAAACAAGGCACGTCTAGCTGCCCAAGGTTTCAATCAACAAGAAGGCATTGATTATGATGAGACATATGCTCCGGTTGCTAGACTTGAAGTTATTAGGATGTTACTTGCATTTGCATGTCATAAAGATTTCAAATTATTTCAAATGGATGTCAAGAGTGCTTTTCTAAATGGTTTTATTGAGGAGGAAGTGTATGTTGAACAACCTCCCGGTTTTGAAAGTCATGAATTTCCAAACCATGTGTTCAAATTATCAAAAGCTTTATATGGTTTGAAACAAGCTCCTAGAGGTTGGTATGAAAGACTTAGCGGTTTTCTAATCAAAAATGGTTTTAAAAGAGGAAAACTTGACATTACACTTTTTATCAAAACCATTGATAAGGACATACTTATTATCCAAATATATGTTGATGATATTATCTTTGGTTCTAATAATGAAAGTTTGTGTGAGGATTTTGCTAAAGTCATGCAAGAAGAATTTGAAATGAGCATGATGGGCGAACTAAATTTCTTCCTTGGACTACAAATCAAGCAAACAAAGGAAGGAACCTTCTTAAATCAATCCAAATATGTTAAAGATTTAATCAAGAAGTATGGATTGGAAGATGGAAGGAATTTCACCACTCCAATGAGCAACTCCATCAAACTTGAGAAGGATAAGAAAGGTAAATGCGTGGATCAAAAGAAATACAGAGGTATGATTGGTAGTTTACTTTATCTCACCGTAAGTAGGCCGGATATCATGTATAGCGTATGTTTGTATGCTAGATATCAATCATGTCCTAAAGAATCTCACATGCTTGCCGTTAAACGCATATTTAAATATCTTTGTGGCACAATTAACCTTGGCATATGGTATCCTAAGTTCACATCATTCGACATGCTTAGTTATTCCGATGCGGACTTTGCCGGATGCAAAGGTGGTCGCAAAAGCACAAGTGGGACTTGTCACTTTCTTGGGCATTCCCTAGTTTCTTGGTTTAGCAAAAAACAAACTTCGGTTGCTCTTTCTACAGCCAAGGCCAGGTATTTGGCGGCCGAAAGTTGTTGTGCACAAGTGTTGTACATGAAATAACAACTTGAGGACTTTGGACTTCATTATGATCATATTCCCATAAAATGTGATAATACAAGTGCAATCAATCTAACTAAGAACCCCATACATCATTCACGCACTAAACACATTGAAATTAGACATCATTTTATAAGAGATCATGTTCAAAGAGGAGATGTTGAGATTGAGTTTGTTGGTATGGAGGACCAACTAGCGGATATCTTCACAAAATCTCTTCAAGAAGATAGGTTTAATTTCATAAAACGTGAATTGGGTATGTGCTTAAGTGATGATGTGTGTTGATATTTGAAAATTTTTCAAAAATTTCGTTTCAGGATGTTTAAGACGTCTTATTTCAATTTCAGACGTCTTAAAGATTTTTCAGACGTCTTAAAACTCCCTTAGACGTCTTAAAATCTTAACGGCATTTGATCAATTTTATGGCTCTCTGGATTTTTCAGACGCCTGTTTCAGACGTCTGAAACAGGTTGTCACGTCTGAAATCATCGGGCTAGACCTTTAATCCGCCACCGTCCACCACTACTGACACACGCTCATCTCGCAAAAAGCATTCCATAACTGGCACCCAGAAAGGAAAGGGCCTTCGCTCTTCTCGCGGCAAGAAAGGGGGTTCCAGTACTACTCCTTCTCAGTCACCGCCTCCACCACCACCAGTTCGTGCTCCTCCAGGCCATCCGGATTATGACTCCGGCAACGACCCAGATGAACCTGACCAGTAAGCACCACCACCTCCTCAACATCCATGGCAAATCACCGACGCCGACCTCTACCGTTCCGATGCTGTCCGCACCTTGTACCTCTCCAAGTTCATGGACCGAAAAATCATCTATCCCAAGGTAATCAAGGCTGAATTTCTCACCAAATACTTTTCTCATATCTTCCATATCTTTCAAGCCATTGGACTATTCGATTTCGTCTCTCTTTCTCTCCTTGAATACTCCAATTATGTTCAACTTTTTTATGCAAATTTTGAAATGAAAAAGTTAGGAACCGGCACCTCTTATCTTTATGGAACTCCTATTTCATTGAATGTTTCTATCCTCAACTCTATTTTTAAAATTCCTCAGGGTGGGGTTGCATTTTAAGATAAAAATCAATGGCCCCGAGTTGAAAATTTTGACAAAATTCAAGCCCTTCGCCTCATTAGTGGTGATAATTCCATCACCTCTGATGCAAAAATCCCCATTTCCAAAAAAGCAACATCATTCATAAAGTGATTTCTAACACTATTTTGCCTCGTAGTGGTAGCCGTGATCACGTCTCCTACACCGACGTGTGTCTTTTGTGGTGTATTCTTACCGGCACTCGTGTCGACATAGGACACCTCATGATTTATCACATGCTTTTTGCCCATAAGCATACCAAAAGCCTCTTACCCTATGGTGTTGCCCTTACTGTTGTATTTCACTATTTTCAAGTTCCTATGAACTATGGAGTTATCACTAAAACTCCATCTCATAAGGATGAGATAGGCACATACATGTTGGGACTCATGGGCTATGCTTTAAAGGATGATATCTGGGTTCCCAAAATCCCTGGTGCTGCTCCTTCCTCCTCTTCTGCTCCTCCACCATCCACCGACCCCTCACTTGATAACCTTGACCCCCTCAGTTTTCACCCCACTGGTGAAGACGATTCCCCCTCTTCTGCCTCTCTCCATTCCCCTCCTTCTCCTGCCCATTCTCCTTCTCATGGTCCTTCTTCCTCCTCTGGTCCCTCCATCAAAGACCTCTCTCTATCTCTCTCTAAACAGATGAAGAGTTTGAAGAAGTATGTGCACAAGAAGATGGAAGGCATGCATGATTGCATAAATGATTTGGCGGTTGAAATCAAGGAGATCAAGGACCGTTTGCCACCTCCACCACCTGCACCTTGAAGTCTTTTTGATGTTGACAAAGGGGGAGAAGTTTGGGCCAATGCTGATGTTTTGGGATTAAGGATTTATGTTTTGATTTGAAATTTTTTATGGACAAGTGTTTGTTTAAGTTATGGACAAGTGGTTATTTAATATGTTTTAGGATTATGGATTTATGTTTTGATTTGAAATTTTTTATGGACAAGTGTTTGTTTAAGTTATGGACAAATGGTTATTTAGTTTGTTTATTAAGTTATGTGAACATTTAAATTGTACACATCTTTACTTTTGAAATGATAATGAAGTTTATTTAATTTCTACTATGTGCTAAAATTAATTCATATATATTCTATGCATATTGATAGGGGGAGCTATATGAAAAACATGCCATGTATGTCATTATAATTGTTTTTATTTCTTCCCAAAAACATCTATGGATTCTCATCATCAAAAAGGGGGAGATTGTTGGCCCAAATGGTTTTAATACCATTGATTTTGATGATAACAATGAATAAGAAGGTCTTGAGTACTAATGATTTCAAATTAAACTTAAGACAGGTTAAAATTCGAGCTACAGCAAATCATCTAACTCAAACAAAGGCATGACACATAATGGACATCGAAAAGAATTGACTATGCCCAAGCCAAATGAAGATCAAGTGATAGACATATAGGATTCAATGTAAGATTGATCCCAATTCATGTTCATTTGTGATTTAAGGGCTTTAGGTTCATGCATTAACATGTCAATACTTAAAATGAACCAAATCAATCATGTTTAGAGTCTCTTGACTCGTGTAAGTGACCCCTTAAAAATCAGGTCTTAAACTCTTTGTATAAATTTCTAATGCAGAGCTTTAAGACGTCTTAAAGTTATTTAAGACGTCTGAAACACTGATTAAGACATCTGAAAATTCTTTTAAGATGTCTGAATCAGGTTTAAGACGTCTGAAATAGGCTTAAGACGTCTGAAGTCTGAGGTCCTAATATACATCTTCTCTGATTTTTTAAGACGTCTCAATCAGACGTCTGAAATGGCCTTTAAGACGTCTGAAAGTGGTTTAAGACGTCTGAAATGGACAGACCTCAAATTACATCCTCTCTGGTTTTTTAAGACGTGAGAATAAGACGTCTTAAAGAGGTTTAAGACGTCTGAAACGTGTTTAAGACATCTGAATCTTCGTGAACAGTGACCTTGAAAAACCTTTATAGAAATCAGTCCTTTGGTTTTTTAAGACGCCTGATTAAGACGTCTTAAATAGAATCAGACGTCTTAAATCAATTTCAGAGGTCTGAATCTCTCGAGACTGACCAATAACGGTTAGTTTTTCAAACGGTCTTTTGAGCATTAAATGCCCACCAAACCATCTTTCCTGGCATTTATTGCTACAGAACGGTCACTTGGACCCCTTGGGCTATATATACATGAGTTAAACTCATTTATGGGCATTCATTGAGCTTCAAACAAAATCATTCATTTACAAGCCTTAATTTCACTTGTGAGCATTTATTGAGATACAATCAATAGTTGAGTGAGCTTTTAATTTCTGTGTATCTACTCTTTTGAGAGAGTTTCTTGAGTACAAAAACATACTCAAACCATCTTGTATTCAAGGGTTGAGAGAAACCCCATTTGTAAGCACTTGAAGAGTGTGTCTTGAACAAGTGTTGGTGAAGAATACTTGGAGTTGTAAAGGTTTGCTGCTCTACGTTGAAGGAGAGTGATAGTGGATTTGTGAATCCTTAAGCGAGCTCTTGAGGCGAGGACGTAGGCGGGAAGGCCGAACCTCGTTAACATCGTTTGCATTCTCTTACTCTTAATCTCTTTATTATTGCTTGTTCTTGTATTTATCTTTACTTGCAATAATATGATTTTTGAGTTTGCAATTAACTTTTAATTTGACCAATAACCCTATTCACCCCCCTCTAGGGTTATATATTTGGGGCAACACATTTAACTATATATCACAGCTCGAAGCATCAAATTTTAACAAATTGAGGTTTTTCCAACTCAAAACATCAAATTTTTGCGACAAAGTTCGTACCTTTTTTCCCATTGCGTTTGCTTCTTTCTCACAAAGACCTTTGTTTGTCAAGTGAGATTCTTCCCATAATTTTTTTTTTTTTTTGGTGGTGCAAATGAAATACAATATACCTTAACTAGATTATATCCTACGAATCAACTAGATTATATCCTACCAAGCAACAAAAATCCCTACACAAATTGTTTGGTGTTAAATCTAGATATGTCAACTAAATCACACCACAACTAGCGAAAATCTAAGTTCATCCCTATATGTATTAAATAGGTAGAGTCTATCCAAGCAAAAATTTTAGCTAAAAAACCAGTCCATTAGATGAACAACGACATTTTCTCAACCCAATCCAATGATATTAGTTAGGGAAAATCCAGAGACATCAACTAGATACTATCATAGTAGGAAAAAAAAAATGCAATCTTTGAAATGTAAACCCATGTGCAAACCCCAACCAAAGATCATGCAAACCCCTTTAATTTTTTCTGTTACAATTCCAAATCAGTCTCGAATTCAACAAAATCATAGACTATGAAATGATTTTAACAAATCTAGGGCCCATAAGAACAAAAATTTGAATTTCTAGTTTAAAAAATGCAGATTTGTGGATGAATTCGCATCTTTTTCGTTGCCATTGGTGCTTTCTTCTTCCCATGAGAACGATTCCTCTTCCTGGAGTGAGATTCTTTCCTTTGTTTCATATCGTCACCGGAAAAACAGTGAAATTTGGATTCGTATCCCTCTTTCGGCATACAAGAATATCGTTCTTCCTATTTTGTGCCTTTTTTGGGATTGTTTTTGCAGCTCATTCTATTAGATGGTAGATTTCAAATCCACCAATAAGAAAGGAAACCCCATTAATTGTCTCACGGTTAGCCCATATGGGTCGACCCGTGTAGTAGTACTCATAGATTAATAGATAGATTAATAGATTAATAGATTAATAGATAATAGAAATAGAAGAAATAGATAATAGATAGATAATAGATATTATATAATATATAATATATAACATATAATATATAATATACTCCGCAACAATAACAATAGAAATATTATAGAATATAGAAATATAGAAATAGTATATATAGAGAAAGATAGACGTCTCGAGTCTCTCGACACTCGACACTCGACAGAAGAAGCGAAGGAAGACGGGTGGATTTACGGTGATTTCTCTCTCGTATTCGGATCTTACACTGAGGAGAGAGGGCAGGTGAGCCTCTGTATTTTTCCCCAATTTTGATGCGCATGCTTTCATCCATATATTAGGGTTTCGGAACTTCTCTGTTTTTGCCAACCCAATGTAGTTATATTTATGATTTCGTTTTAGGGTTCTTAGTCTTAAGAAAGATTTTTTTCGAATTGGGAACAGCGTAGGGACGGTGGCTTGTAATGATTAAAGACATCTTATGTGGTTCAGTGGTTGATCTGGTTGTGGTAGGGAAGACTAATTCAATAATCTATTGGTCAAGGAGATAAATACAATACTTTGTTGCTGGTTTGATGGATTTTGGGTTGTGGGAGAGCAGCTGGTTCATCTCTTTAATGAACTTCTTTTTGTGTGTGTGTGTGTGTGTGTGTGTGTGGAAATCTGGTAAACTTCTCGTTGAAGGAGTTTCCTTGTGGGAGTTGCTTTCTAGGACCTGGTTGTGGTAGGGGAGACTAATTCAATAATCTATTGGTCAAGGAGATAAATACAATACTTTGTTGCTGGTTTGATGGATTTTGGGTTGTGGGAGAGCAGCTGGTTCATCTCTTTAATCAACTTCTTTTTTTTGTGTGTGTGTGTGTGTGTGGAAATCTGGCAAACTTCTCGTTGAAGGAGTTTCCTTGTGGGAGTTGCTTTCTAGGACCTGGTTGTGGTAGGGGAGACTAATTCAATAATCTATTGGTCAAGGAGATAAATACAATACTTTGTTGCTGGTTTGATGGATTTTGGGTTGTGGGAGAGCAGCTGGTTCATCTCTTTAATCAACTTCTTTTTTGTGTGTGTGTGTGTGGAAATCTGGTAAACTTCTCGTTGAAGGAGTTTCCTTGTGGGAGTTGCTTTCTAGGACCTGCATGTTGACTCAAAAGGACTTGGGTGTATGGTTTTTAGAGTAATCTGTAACTCCATGACTTTTTTTTTTTTATTTTTTATTTTTTTTATTTTTTAAATTTACTTTGAAAATCTGAAGCGAAGCTAACACTTTGATGATGGCGTTTTGGGAGGAGAGAGGGGGAAAAAAAAAAAAAAATCTAGGTCAAAAAATGGGTCGGGTATGTTGTTTTTGTTAATTTGGTAGGTTCAATTGAAGCTGTAACTTTTTTATTTGGGTAGATTATCTTTGATGTTGATTCTCTTATTTGTTCCTTAATACCATCAATACACATGCAAACAGATATACAGAGACACATGCAACTATAAATATGCGTGTGTTGATATTGGTTCTTTTTTTTTTCAGAGATGGTGTTGATCATGTTGAACGGGAAGCTCTGTACCACGGAGGATTTGAAGCCTCCAATGGAGTGCATTACGAAAGTTGTAGAAGATGAACATGATGAGCAAGGGAGACCACGGGTGAAGATTGTTTATATCGATCCATTGGATTGGTCGTACAGGGCTGAGAAGATGATTTTCGAACACTGTACCATGATTCAAGAAGTCGAGTTAGAAAAGGCCGAGGAATTGAACGAACAAGCGAAGCCGGGGGAAGATTTCGAACCTCCACGGTTGATCTTTGTAATGCAGGCACAAGAGTATTGGCCTGGATCGGAGTCAAATCCAGAGGCAATGGCAATGCGTGCTTCAAAAGAGAAGGCTTTTAGAGAAACTGGTTGTCAGCCTTTTGGCAGGGCATTTGATTATAAGAGACTCACTGTAGCTACGTACGTTAAGTGCTCTGGATATGGATATAATTTGCACCAAGACTATCTGCAGTACTTTAATCCTAATTTGCCTGGGTATAGATTCATCATTGAAAATTACCCTGAATCAGAAAGGGAGCGTTGGAGGGAACGATATGAATATCGACAGCAGTGCGAATTGGAATATTTCAGTGGAATGGCCCATAAAAAGAAATGCACGATGGAGGTATTGCATTTTGCTTTCATGATTTTTCTTACATTTATTCCTCATTTAAGAAACTAAAATTTATAGTTTGCAAATGACTCATTGTCTATGCTTTTATTATTTGATATGCTATGTATGTTTGTATTGATTCTATGTGTTCAAATTAATACCTATATTTGTAGTTATATTAGCTGTGATACATATGAGCTGAATCTACATTTTTGCCTTGCGTATTTCATAGTCTAATCTCTTATTTGATATTTTTTCATTTTCTGGGTGTTTTGATTCTCAAAACTTCTTTATGAATTCACATGGTTTGGTGTGGAGTGTTTATATTCTCTCTTGGACCAATCAATGGTTTCCTATCTTGCAATAAATTTTAATGCCCCTTTATGGCGCATCTCTGTTATAGGTCATCTGGTTTGAGTCCGGGATTCTAGTGATTGCAACTTAAGTAGAGTAGTTGGGGGCCATGATGGGTAATCCCTTTAGAGTCAAATCTAATATAGTGGTCTAGCCGTTTAGGGTTAGGGTTTTATATTGGAAGTTCAGGTATGGTTAGTGGTTGGTGAAGAGTTGAATAAGAGTTTTGGGAATAGATTTTGAATTTTATTAGGGTTCATTTGAATGGTCTCAGGTCTGGTTAGAAATTGGTTTTATTGTCATAGTATCCATTTTAAAGAAAAGAGTAAGAGGAAGGAGGAGGGGGAGTAACCTTGGCAACCATGCGTAAGATTTCTTAAGCCATCGCATTTGGCAGAAAAGGTAATCACACTCTCTAACAAGAGCTTCTAATTTAAACTTCTAGTATAGAGAATTACATTCTTTTTATAGAGACCCTAAAAACGTTGAATGAATTAAAATTCCCAACCATCCATCATAGTCTAATTACAGTAAGCCAAAAAAGGACAAATTCTCAAAGAGAGTTTTTATGGGAGCCTCATGGTGAGGGTAAAAAGGATCATTCGGTGAGTGGGGAGGTTGTGTCTGAGTGTCTCGCCCCTAGAGTAGAAGGGCTCTTGCATTAGGGGTGTGTGTGTGTGTGTGGGTGTGGGATAGAGTAGTTTTCTTAGCCCCCTTATGGCCTTTGATTAACAAAGAGTTCTAGGGGATGCATTTGTTCTTGATTCACAAAGATAGTTGTGCAGTTTGCTCTTGTAGGAGAAGGTTGAGGTGTCTTTTAGTGGTTTAGTCCCGGCTCCTTCTTGAGTTGATCAAACTCAACTTTTGATGGATGTTCATTAGGAAATCCGGGGGTGATTGGGTTGGGGTTATTTTTGTAGACTATCTTGGGAGGATAATCTTTTGTTACTCTAAGCTTTGCGGCCATGAGGATGCTCGGAAAGCAGAGGTGCTTATTATGTTGGGAGGGCTTCAAGAGCTTCCATTTTTGGGGCATAATTTAGATCTTGATGGAAGGTGACTGCTCATTTATCGTTGGTTGGGTTAGGAATAGGAAAAGGGAGAGATGTTGTTGGAGATACCATCATTCGATTGGAAAGATTTTATGGATGGGGTAGATTCATTGGATTTTTATATTAGTTGAACAGATCAGGGAGCTTTGACTTTGACTTTTTACCTATGAGGGCAGCAATGGGTGTTGAGCATTGTAGGGGGCATTTCTATCCATTGTTAAAAGTTTAAGTTGGGTTTTGGGGATTGTATGGGAACTTTATACATGTTTTTTTTTTTTTTTTTTTTTTTTTTGGGTGGTGCTGGGGTTGGGGGGGGGGGGGGGGGGGGGGGGTGTTGTTTGGGGGGTGGTGTTGGTGTCGTATTAGCAATATTCTCTTGGTTGGACTCTTTGTTTTCCTTTATAGTCGTTTGTATCAGGGAGCTTTGAGGTTGACCTTTTACCTATGAGGGCAGCAATGAATGTTGAGCATTGTAGGGGGCATTTCTATCCATTGTTAAAAGTTTAAGTTGGGTTTTGGGGATTGTATGGGAACTTTATACATGTTCTTTTTTTTTTTTTTTTGGGTGGTCCCCCGGGGGGGGGGGGGGGGGGGGGTTTGGGGGGTGGTGTTGGTGTTGTATTAGCCTTGGTAGGTTTGTGTAGAATATTCTCTTGGTTGGACTTGTTGTTTTCCTTTATAATTGTTTGTTTTCGCTTGATATGATTTCATTGGGGGGTGTTGGTGTTGGATTAGCCTTGGTAGGTTTGTGTAGAATACTCTCAGTTGGACTCCTTGTTTTCCTTTATAATTGTTTTTTTTTTTTTTTTTTTTTGGCTTGATGTGATTTCATTTCGGATTGGGTTGGGGTTATGGGGTTATATTTATAGACTATCTTGGGAGGACAATCTTTTGTTACTCTAAACTTTGCAGCCATTAGAATGCTAGGAAAGCAGAGGTGCTTACTATGTTGGGAGGGCTTCAAGAAGCTTTCGTTTTGGGGACATAGTTTAGATCTTAATGGAAGGTGACTAGAGATGGCAAAATTGTCCCACCCGCCTATAATTTTACCCCTGTACCCTTAATAATTCACTAATATATCTAAGCCACCCTCAGATCTATATATATATATATATATATATATATATCTATGTTTTCTCTCTAACCTCAAACCCTAAACATTCAGCCTCCATTCCTAACACTTACTTTCTCTAACATCCATCTCTTTCTCAACTCTCTCTCCCCTCTTATGCTTTCTATGGAAGACGTCCACCATGTCACACTCTCAACCCACCGGTCACCTCCAAGCCATATCACCGTCTACCCGCTCACACTCACTGTCGCTCAGATCTCTCTCACATCGTCAGCCACACCCTATTGCCTCATTGCCCTTGCTTTCTTCTTTTCTGTTTTTTTTTTTTTTTTTTGGGTTAAATGGATACTAGATAGCTAGAGCCTGGGTGTAGAAACACCCACTAAATTGACCAAAAGCAAATTACACAGCCCTAAAGGGGGTGAATCAAGAACAGCAAGGTTACAAGCTATTTTATACCCTTCTTTAGCAAGGAAATCAGCTCATTGATTTCCCTCTTTGTAGGCATGCTGCAATCTACAGTTCCAGGGTCTTGCTACGAGAGATTTACAGTAAGGTTTACTTTACAATTCTTCCTCAGTTTTCTCCTTTTTTATTTTTATTTTTATTTTTAATTTATTTTTAATTTTTAATTTGACCTCTTGTGGATTAAAGAAACGAAAGGAGGGGGACTTATTAATAGAGAGTTCCTTTGGTTCGTGGTTTGATTGACCCTTGAACATGAACTCAGTTAAGAGGAAGAGAAAGCAAAGATGAGAAAGATTATTTTTATTTTATTTGATGGTCAATTAATTCATGTAATATTGTAATAGATTTTTTTTCTTTTTCTGTATTAATCCTTACTTGAACATATCATATCCCGTGTGATTTCTGAAGTGTGAAGCATAATATAAAAAGTGATATTCTGGAAATTTGGCTATAGAAAATAATGTTGCAGACAGCAATAAATAAATAAATAAATAAATAAATAAATAACTAATGAAGCTAGTTGGCGGGGTGGGGCGGGTCATGGTTGGGTATTTCAAACTATCAATAGGGTTGGGGATGGTTAAGTATATGCATGTCCAGTCGGGTTTCGGGGGTGTGGTCACAAAGGCTAGGTTGGGGATGGTATACTATAAACCTGACTTGCCCCGCCCCTTTGCCATTCTTAAAGGTGACTGCTCATTTATCGTTAGTTGGGTTTGGAATAGGAAAAGGAAGAGATGTTGGAGCTACGATCATTTGATTAGAAAGATTTTATGGATAGGGTAGATTCATTGGATCGTTATATTAGTTGCATATATCAAGGAGCTTTGAGGTTGACTTTTTGCCTATAAGGGCAGCAATGAGTGTTGAGCATTGGAGGGGGCATTTCTATCCATTTTTAAAAGTTTAAGTTGGGTTTTGGGGATTCTATGGGAACTTGAATATACTGTTTCTTCTTTTCTTTTTTTTTTTTGGTGGGGGCTGGGGGGTGTTGGTGTTGGATTAGCCTTGGTAGGTTTGTGTAGAATATTACCCTTGGTTGGACTCCTTGTTTTTCTTTATAATCATTTGTTTTTGCTAGATATAATTTCGTTTCTTACAAAAAGCAAGAGCCACAAAAACACCCAGAAATACCTTAATATGTGCAGTGCTAGAGAATTGTGAACAGTAATGCTACAGTAATCTTGTGAACTGTAACTTGACTTATTTCCTCAACTTATAGCATAGAAAATATAATTAAAAATAATTGACTCATTAAAACTTCAAAAGAAGCTATTACGGGACTCTTTTGGTCTTCTTTTGTGAATTTTTTGTTGCTGCCAATGGTGTCTATTAGGTCCATGGTTCAAAGTTCCGGTCTCGAACATCATCGGGTCTTGGGTGATGTGCAAATTTGCACAGAATGTTCAAAGAGAATCCAAAAAAATTATAGAAAAATAACAAAAGATGAGGACACACATTGGAACCATCAATTAAGTATAGCAATGACTTAGGAAATATAATATGGTAAATAAAATATTAGGTTGTATGCTATTGTACCATGAAAATACACTATTTGGATTATAGATCACCAACATATTCCTATAGTACTTGTATTATATACATTATATAAAATGTAAGATATCCTTTGATGAGTTAAATTATTAAATTTCTTTGTATGGTGCCCCTTTACTGTATTCTAATTATATTTCTATATTTTAGGAAGAAATCAAAGTAGTAGTCCTATTTTGATACCCAATAGTTTGCTAAAAAATAGAAGTAAGAACATATGATGGTTTTTTCTCTTTCTCTACATTAGTTTAGCTACTCATAAGAATACATTCATTCTTTGTACAAATTTCTTTCTTTCATTCCTCTATAACTCTACCGAGTCAAAAAAAATATGTTGAATTTTCTTCATAATTTCACCCACGTGATGTTATAGTAGGTTATATATAATAGCACATATATATTTATATGTATTGAAGTTTTCTTATCAGCACGTGATGATGTTTTTTGCATCAACATGTGCTATGAGGTGTTGTATCCTAGGTATGGTGGGGTTGTATTGTGCAACCTCCTTATGCATGAAGTACAAATTCCTCACAGCACATGTTGATGCAACAAGCATTAGCATGTGTTGGTAAGAAAAGAACTATATATATATGCCGATCAAACAAATATAGATAGATAGATAGATATTGATAGTCATTTTATTATAAGATGCACCTGATGCAACTTGCATCAAGTGACCTCAATCTCACCATTCATTTGCTTGAACGGGCGCCCCAAACTCCTCACAGCACATGTTGATGCAACAAGCATTAGCATGTGTTGGTAAGAAAAGAACTATATATATATGCCGATCAAACAAATATAGATAGATAGATAGATATTGATAGTCATTTTATTATAAGATGCACCTGATGCAACTTGCATCAAGTGACCTCAATCTCACCATTCATTTGCTTGAACGGGCGCCCCAAACCTTTGACTCTTACATGTCCTTGCTTCCCCGTCCCCAACCTGGCCCAACTTTGTGCTTCTATGGCATACACAGAATTTGAAGCCTAAAATTGCATGTGAAATGCACCTTTAGGATTGCCTCTGCCTTAGATATTTGCTTTCGTTGTATTCTGTGTTCTGGCAGTTTTGGGTTGCATACCTCAGAGCTGCTTTCTAAACATGGTATCCAGGCCTTGATAGTGATGTTGCTAGTGTTAAATTCCTATCATTTTATGTCATTTGTACAATTCCAGTACTTGTTATTAATGGTTGGAAGGCTGTCTTCTTTACTTCACTTTAATTTATGAGGTTTAATAATAAGCTATATGCAAATCTTACAACAGATGCCTTACGTGTTTGGTTTAGTTCTTTTAAAATTTTTCCAACTAATGGCATACAATCAATCAACTTCTATTTTGTATGTGCTCCATGGGTTGTGCTTGGAGAAATGCAAGGCATGCATTTAGTTTGTCACTGTACTTATGCTGTTATGGTGATATATTTTTGTGACATTTACATTCCCAAATACCAATTACTTTGTTTACTCATTTTATTGCTAGATCTGTGTTCTCTAGCAGTTCTATTTTTTTATACTTTTTTGAAAATCTTTTGTGCACCTTCCAAATTATTGTGCAAGTTTCATTATTATTTGTTGTTGTGTACCTCATATTGTTTATCGCAGATGGGCCCAAAATTCTAAAATAGATTGAAAGAAATAGAAAATTATGCAAAGAACTTATCCAATTCTATGACATTGTAAAAAGCAATATTTTAGAATTGCTGGAAGATCAGTGTAAATGAAATGAATTGTGCCTCTATTATTATTATTATTATTATTTAAATGTTTTTTCTACATGTTACTATATGACCCCAAATTTTATATGTGTGTTGTATAAAATTGACAAATTATTTGCGTACCCCTCATCAACGTGTTAGCTATGTAGTTGTATTGTAGTGAACATTTGGACCATCCATTACTTGTTTTACTCATCTTATAATCTCAATGTCATTATTATTGTTTTAACTTCAATATTTTTGGAACTAATGTGCAGGTTGTTTTCAAGTCGTGTGTAGTATATACTATATAGTAGGACTGGCCGAGCTGAGTTTAGTGTGTTGTTTATTGTGGGTTTTTTTTTTTTTTTTTCCCTGTCGTTTGTCTGGGGGTATAGGACTGACCTACATATTAATCCTCTTACGTTATTTTTCGCTTTTGTGTTTCTGCTAGGCCCGCATCTCAGAATTGGAAGCAATAGTTGCAGATGTTCAAAAGGAGAACCAACAATTGCAGAAGAAACTTCTGAAAAAAAGGAAGAATTGCAGAAGAAAGAGGTTGTGATAACATGTTCCATGACCATGTTGCTAAGGGGAGCACTTGTGGAGAAAGAGGAACCGCAATATGGTCCCATTTACCTATTTATCTGTCTAAGAAGTCAATTTTCCTTGCCACCACCAGTTTAATTGTTCGATCCTGTAGTTGACTGCTTTAGTGTTATAGATTATTTCTTGCATCACTATTTGATGGAGTAATTTTTATATTGGAAGTTTCATTTTGAAGAATAACTGCGTTTTAAAATGTGATTTTGTTTTCACGACCAAGTAGGTTTTGCTGTGTACAAAACTTACTGCCAACTTGCATTTCTTTTGAGATGCAAGTACTTTTGGCAGGTCGTCCCCACTTCCCAATAATCATCTTCATACATCAATTGGTTTTTGCTTTGTTTCCATGAACTAATAGGTTTGCTGTGTGCACAAAAGTTATTATGAACACGTCGTATCTCTTGGGCTCTTAGCTATTGGTCTACGGGAAGGTCAACTATATTTATCTCTTAATAAATGTTTTGATTATCTGGTATTGTTCTACAGTTTAAAATTGTGGTTGGAAAATTAATTAATTTGTTTGTAGTAGTTAGTGTTCGTATTTGTACGTCTAAAATCTGGCAATCAAGTCTCTTGCACCCGTCGCAAGGCATTCAACTAGGGAAATGCTCTACAGTTCCATGAAAAGGCCTAAGAATGGTGATGGCAGAGAGACTGTATGTAGTGATCCTATGCTATTTTTCATGTTGTTATCGGTCAATATTGTATGTTGCTTTTTTCCTAGTAGGGAAAACAAAATACTAATTCGCACAATATCATCAAAGATCGTGGGGGAAAAAAACCCAGGTTTTGAGTTGTTATTTATTAGTACTCGGTATTATTAATTTCATTTTTTAACTTCATAGTTTTTGAATTTCGATTTGGGGTTTCAGAAAATAAAAAGAAAAAAAAGAAAAAAAAGAAAAAAAAAAAGGTAAATTATAGAAAATTAACTACCTTGGAGTTTGAGTTAGGTTTTGGTATGGTACCTTCAAATTTTAATTTCGTCCATTAAGTTCTTAATTTATATGTTGTTTTACAATTGGGTAGGTACCGTGAGCAAGCGTTGGTTAACCATACGGAAATACAACACATGATGTGCATGTGACATATATTTACCTATAATATGACTACTTTGCCCTCATGTATATATGGAGCCATTGTTGATTATTTTACCCCACTACACAATTTGTTAGCTCTCAAAACGCATCGTTTTGACCCACTCTAAATATGAAAAGAAAATTAATGGACAAAAAAAAAAAAAAGAAAAAAAAAAAGAACAGCAGCTCTGTTGCTTTGCCTTCTCTGGCGATGGTCTTTAGTGATGCACAAAACCACCATCAACTCATCCTTGAACCCACCTTAACCCAACAATCATTCGTCCCCTCAAACCACCTCAAGACACCACCATCTCTTCCTTTCATAACCCACAACCCTCATCGCTGAGAACCCATCATTATCCACAGGACCATCCAATCTCCTTCCACGAAGACCTCTTTGCAGTAATGGGTTTGATGGGGTTGGCGAAGATCACATTTAGATATTTCTATTTGCTTTGGGCAATTTGCTCAATGATAAATTCTATTATTCTCGGTGAGGGAGCTATTTAGCGATACCGCCCATGGCCACTCCACCGAGATCCCACGTTGACGTTGTTGATCATGTTGTTAGAGTTTTAGGATCATATGGCGTAATATCTTGATTTTGAACCCTATAGCTAAGTCTGTTCCTTGAATCATATAGCATAGTCTTTTAATTTTGAACTATATGAAAAATTTCTTGTGGATCATATGACGAAATCATGTTGATTTCGAATCATATGACAATACATCTTCTTTTGAACCATATAGCTTAATCTTATTGATTTTGAACTATATGGCGAATTGCTTATGAATCATATGGTGAAATCTTGTTGATTCCAAATCATATGACAAGCCTTAATTTCTTTGAATCACATGGCATAATCTTTTGATTTTGAACTAAGTGGCAAATTGCTTTTTGAATCATATAACGAAATCTTGTTGATTCCGAATTGTACGTCAAAATTTATTTTTCTTTGAATTACATAGCATAATCTTTTGATTTTAAACTACGTGGCATATTGCTTTTTTGAAATATACAACGAAATCTTGTTGATTACAAATTGTTTTTCATATCCCTTTTCTATGAGCCATATAGCATAATCTTTCGATTTTGAACTATATGGCAAGTTGATTTTGAATTGTTTGGAAAATAGAGTTTCTCTTCGTATGATGTCTACATTATATATGCATGTTAAGCATAAAGTAGATAATTGTGTTTAAATAACCCATGTGGTCACACATGCCCCCTTTCTTGTGCGTGTCCGTACGTTTTAGAAGCATGCGTGTTCCCATCAGGAGGGATGGGCGTATAATGATTACATTATGCATGTTAAGCATAAAGTAGATAAGTGTGTTTATCCTTGGTTTTCTGTCATTTTTCTTATGAAAATGGGCTGTCTGTTTGACATTGGTGTTCGTTTGCGAAGCAAACTCTACCAATGAGGGGCATCTGTAGCAACTAATTTTCAACCCTAGGAGTTTATAAACTCATTTTTTTGACTTTCTGAAGCATTTAAGAGTCCCTAAATCTTGAAGGACATTTTTGCCCTTTTAAGCTTATGTGAATAGTTCATTATTACATGCATGTTTTTATCTCATTTTTGCATTCCATCACTTACATTTAGTTTTTAAGTGCATTTAGGATATGTGCGTGTAATTTGGTTCAATACCAGATAGGTTTGGATAATTAATTAGAACTTTTGCGACTTGAAGGGCAATTTCGTCTTTTAACTTGTATCTTTTCCAGTTAACCTCGAAACTCGTCTCGTATTGTTCCATTAAGTTTATAATGATGAAAAGAGTCTAATTGTAGTGTCAATTTAATGATTGAATAGGTTTGAGATTGATTTACCATATAATTGACATCTATGGCTAATTGACCATTTTCGATTAACTGCTTTGTTAAACCCAACCACTTGACTATGGTTGGAGATTTTTGTCTCAAGAATATTCTAGACTTGTTCTTCATTGAAATATGTAAATTTTGTCTTTTGAATAACTCAATTCGGAGTTAATTTGACCAAGATATGACTATTTTAAGACTCGAGATTGGACAAAACCAGAGGGAACCTGAGCTGATCCTAGGGTGATCGGTTGGCTCAACCGGTCCAACCGGTTCACCCAACTGGTCCAATCGATTGGCCCAACTGGTCACCTGAGACCTCGCGTCCGGTTTTCCTTATTTGCAAAGATACGCATTTTTGGACTCTCTTACTTCGTTTTTCTTGTTTCAAAAGAGTTTTAATCCTATTGTTAAGTGATTTTGAGTTGTTTAAGTACCAAGGGAGTTAATAATAGCCTTAGATTAGTTTTATGGTGAATTAATCTCAACCATTGAATCCTAGGGTTGGTTAGCTATAAATATAGACCCTTCTATCGGTATAAAGGGACTTTTAACACTCCATATTCATTAGAGAGAGGGGGACCATGAATTTGCACACCCATATACACTTTGAGAGAGCATTCTATTGCATTGTTGAAGAATAATAAGAAGGAGTTCAAGCCTAAGAAGAAGGAAGAGCAAAGGGAAGGTTTTCTTTGTTGTAAGTTTCCATCATCTCTCTATATTCTCTCTCTATCTTCTCATAGTCAATTCTCTGCATGTCTAGAGCTTGTTATTGATTTGAATATCATGTTTACTTAATTTTATTGAGTTTATATGATTGTTATTGAGTGAAAGCATGCTAATGGAGTAGGGTTTTGTGAATTGTGTACTGAGTAGTGATTTTCTCTCTTTAGAAATAGGAGTATGTTTTGCACATTATATTAGTTGATGTGTTAGGTTTGTTTTCTTTTCATGGTTCATTTATATGTATGATTTTAAACACTTTTCATGTACAACACTTTCTATGTAGGGTTCATCTTTATGGGTATCTAGATGATTATTCTTTTGGAGGATAATTATCCTTTTTAGAGGGTGAGTCTTTGTATGGGTGCTTTTTGGAGTGTGTTTAAGTGCGCTATTAGTTTCTTTGCATTCCTAGGTATATATTATTCATGCAGGATACTTTCTACATAAAATTACCTTAGGATAGTTTTTCTTAAAAAAGCTATTATATTTTATTTTCTTTCCATATTTTGGATTGTTATATGATATTTTCATCATAATAATTCATATCTGGCACGCTTTTGATATTTTTATGCATGATAGTGAGTCTAGGGCATATAGGAGCATATTAGGGTTGTCTTTCTTTTGATTTTTGCCTTTTACATATTTTTAGGAGGTTTTAGGATGTTTTAGTATTCTGTTTAGATTTGAGTTAGGTTTTCTAATAATGATTTGAGCATGAATATGGTTGGTTTGAGCATGATAATTTCCTTATAGCATACATAGGGTGATTAATTGATATTTTCTTAATGCGTTGGGATTATTTGCATATGGTAAGTTGGTACATGGTGAGTCTTGTTATGAATTGTTCCCTTCTCCCTTTTGGGTTATTTTCTTTGCATTGAATCATTATAAGTCTTGAGTTTCCATTTTTTTAAAACTCTCTATTTTCTCTAAAGTTCCCATTTTTTATAAACTTCTTATTAAATGGAAACTTAGGATTTATGGTAGTTCATTGTGAAGGGATTGACCCCCTTCTCCATCGAACTATGTGGAATTTGATCCTTAAATCTTTACATGTGGGGTACCTAGGCGCTCATTTGATATTCAAGTCCGCCCTAGGATACAAAGTATCTTAGGTTTTCTTTTATTTTGTTTCTTTTATTCTTTATCTCTCTCTATTGCTTTCTATATCTTTCCTTGTTTGTTCATGGATGTTTATGAATGCTTTATGGATGAATAGATTGTTATGAATGATTCTTTATATATGCATGGTGACTAATTAGGAAGTGATTGAAATAGCCCATATAAATTAAAAGACCTATTTTGGGGTGATGTGGGTGCCTATAGGATGTTTCCTAGAACCTTCCTCCATCGTAACGTAGTCTCCCGAATCCTCTCTTTGGTTTGTTAAGACTTGCTTTTCCTATATTTGAGTCATGTGTTTGGTTTTTAAAAGGTTTTATTTAAAATATTTTTATAGTTTTCCTTTTTTCCTTAAAAAATGAGGTGGTGATTCCTTGTTTGTTATTATTTTTGTGAACCTTTAAAAACAAATTTTTATTTATTTAAATCTCTACACTTTTTAAAAGGGCGTTCAAAACCTGTGGTTTATAGGTGCATTTAGGATATGTGTGTACAATTTGGTTCAATTCTAGATAGGTTTGGATAGCTAATTAGAACTTTTACGATTTGAAGGGCAATTTCGTCTTTTAACTCATATCTTTTCCAATTGACCTCGAAACTTGTCCCGGATTGTTCCATTGAGTTTATAATGATGAGAAGAGTTTAATTGTAGTGTCAATTTAAGGATTGAATAGGTTTGAGATTGATTTACCATATTATTCACCTATTGGCTAATTGACCATTTTTGGTTAATTGCCTTATTAAACCCAGCCACCTGACCATAGTTGGAGATTTTTGGTTCAAGAATATTCTAAACTTGTTCTTCATTGAAATATGTAAATTTTGGCTTTTGAATCACTTAATTTGGAGTTAATTTGAGGAAGATATGACCGTTTTAATATAAGGATTCGAGATTGGACAAAACCGGGGGAAACCTGAGTTGAGTCTTAGGTGATTGGTTTACTCAACTAGTCTCTCAAGGTCCCATGCTCAGTTTTGCTTAGTTGCCTATTTTCGTGATTTTGGACTCTCCTCCATTTTTCTTGTTTCAAAAGAGTTTTAATCCTATTGTTATGTAATTTTGAGTTGTTTAAGGACCAAGGGAGTTAATAATAGCCTTATATTAGTTTTATGGTGAATTAATTTCAACCATTAAATCTTAGGGTTCGTTAGCTATAAATATAGACCCTCTTATCAGCATTAAAGGGATTTTTGACATTTCATATTCACTAGAAAGGGGGGGACCATTGTAGACACTCCATTTTGTCCCTACATTTTGTAGTGGGTTCCCAATGATGAGGTCCAAATGTTTGCTACCAAATTGTAGCCTTTTTCGATGAGTCAAGTGAGTTTAAAAATGTAAAATGATAGAATCTCGGATCATGGTGCGTACGCATGATGTATTACGCGTACGCTTTGTGGTTTGGTGCATACGCACCATGTTATGAGCGTACACGCCATGATAGGGTGTGTACGCGTTTTTATGACGTGCGTACACACGTTGACCCCCATTTCCTTACCAGCACGTGACACTTCCCATGAATTGGGGAGAGATGGATGTCCTTACCTTGTAACAGAGGTGGAGTAGGCCAAAGATGGCTGAGGAAGCTCCTAGGGTTCCTAAGGATGGATTTAACCTAATTCTATCCTATAAATACCTAAGTTTAGGATTAAAACAGGGCAGAAAAACTAGAAAGAGAAAAGACTAAAAGAAGAGAGAAAAAGAGAGGAAAAGAGAGAAGCTTGACTGAGGGAAAGAGGCAATACAGACTGGTAGCGGACCTGAGGGAACGATAAGCAAGCTTTAAATTCTACGTGCGGTAAACTCTTTTTTTTTTCTTAATGCATGTTTCATTATTCGTTTACAAGCTTTATCACTTCCATTCAATCTGATACATGATCTAAAAGGCTGCTGAGTAGTTTCAATATAATAACATTAGGGGTATGAGTATTGTTACTATACGTTTAGGGTGCTAGGATGATATTTTGATGTCTGACGAGGGTTCACACATGTTAGATGTGGTTTGGTTTTGGTTACACTAACATACGTTTTGTTGGGAAGACCAACAGATGTGTTGCAAGGCTATAGTGTGTACGCACGTATTGATGTGTGTACACATATTATTGGCAAGCGTACGGACCTAGGAGATATGCGTACGCGCATCGATTTGATTTCTCTTATTATGTCATTCCACTTATTTAATTCTTGTATTATGTTATTACATCATTGTATTATCGGTCATATGTGTGTTTAATTGGTTATTGCATGAATTAGGGTAATCTTAGTTAAATTGGATTATTAAACATGATTAATAAACACAAAGTGGGGGCCGATCCTCGGATCGGGCATCATTGGGTGCCTAACACCTTCCCAATGACGTACCCTAGCTCCGAACCTTCTTTGGTAATGATGAGTTAGACCCTTGCAAGGGGTCAGTTTGGTTCCTGGGTTTTCCTGGGTGACGACTCCTCTCCATGCTAGTCCTTTGAGACTAATGCGTACTCTCGAGTCGTGCGTATTCATGGGGCGATTCCTTTCCGTGTTAGTCCTTTGAGGCTAGTGCGAACGCTCACAGTAGCGACTCCACTGGGGATAGAGAGCTAGATCCCGTAGTGTTTATTAATCCTATTTAATGATGTAATTTAATTAAGAAGACCAAATTTGCACACACACACACACTTGGCCATTTAATTACACCCCGATGACAGTTTGATGAGGGTTCTTGAGTTCCACTTGTTCCCATGGGTAATCCGTAACCTACATAATCAACCCACAACTTGTGCCACTAGCCTGTCGTAAGCTAGTGTGCACGTTAACGGATGGCTTGTTTAGCATCCTAGCTTGGGTAGCCTTTTGGAGCAATAAGAAGACCCCTTGGACTAACTGCACGTAGTAAGCCCACGGATAGCCTTTTTCAAGCCTTGTGTGAATGTATGACATGCATCACTTGCATATTAGGCCCAATAGATCGTGGGAATGGGGCGAGGCCCATCATGATTCAAAACCCTTAAGCCTGAGCCCAATTGCAAGGTTAGTGTAAAGTTGTATGCAGGTTAGGCCAAAAAAAAAAAAGAAAAAAAAAAGAGAAGAGATTGGGCCTAACTTTGCATTGAGAATGAGAGACATTGGGCTCTTGCATAAGGACTTGGAATCACGATGAGGCCATGTGATTAGAGTAGACCGCACCACTCGGCATGTGGGAAATGACAAAGAGATAATCGGACCTTGCATACTCATTATTCAGGGCCCAAAGACTAATGGGTCGAGGGTAAACAAAAAAAAAAAAAAAAAAAAAAAAGAAGTGGGACTTTATTGAGTTGGTGAGGTGTGTGAAATTGTAAGTGGGCTTTGGGTTTTGAATGATGAGTATGGCAATTTGTCTCATTTGGGCTTCTTTTGAAGAAATTAGTAAACATGAGGAAGAAGCCCAAGTCGTGACAATGCTAAAGAACTGATAAGCACAAAATAATCATTGAAACTACTCCCTAATTTATATTTTCTAGTTATTTTATTATATTTAATTTGGTGTGTTTAAAGTGTTTTTGATTTATTGCAGGGCTGTTGAGTTTATACCAGAAAAGATGACAATGGGGACTACTTAAGCTAATAAATGCAACTTGAAGTGGGTTTCTCACTTGCCTAAAATTTCATGGAGCTGTAACAATAGTTGGGTCAACAATTTTGAAAATTTAAGCAGCTGAAATTCAAAGTTAAGCAAAGAAATTTATGATCCCAAATTCAGCAGCAAATCTGGACAGATTGACCAAGTTTTGGTAATCTGGCCATAACTTGTGATTCCCATATCCGATTTGGGTGAAATTGGTGGCTCTGGAAAGAAGACTTCAAGGACTACAATTGTTTAGTTTATGGCATTTCCTAATTCAAACGTCTTTCAAGTCAAAAATGAGTTAGAAGTGGACTTATTTGCAAAAATCTGAATTTGGCTAAATTTGTCAAAGTGAGAACATGGGCAGCCAAGAATTCAAAGAAAGGGAGCATTGCTTTTGACTTGTGGGATCAGTTGGATCCTTTTCCCATCTCCTATAAATACCAAGGGAATTCACATAACAAAGGGGGGAAGAGGAGGTACAAAGACGGCTAAGGGGAGAAACTAGTTCTTGGTTATCTACATGGCCAACTAATCTTTGTCTTAGGGTGGAGATGAAGCCCTAATCAAGTATTGTGTATTTTATTGTATTGTGTTGTGGATTTGATTATTTGTGTATGAGGATTGCATAACTAGGAGGATTGTATTATTGATACAATTGGTTTTAGTGTTTTTATCTCAAATTGTGTTTAATTTCTGTGATTTTAAATACAATGGTTATGCAATGGTTTTCACTGTATATATATTTGGAGATTAAGATGATTCATGCTTCGATAAGATGAGTCGTGCTCACAAATTAGTTTAGAGTAGAGTAGGTGAGACGATTCATGCTATATCTTTGATGAGTTATGCCTAATTTACAAGTATATGAACCTTTCTTGATGATGTCATTGGGCTTGTAGCTACAATGAGTCTTGCTCATACCAAATAATAACTTTTTGAAACACGTTACAATAAGAGCATTTTTATACAAGATTAGTGGTGGATTCGAGACCCTAAGTATTTCTTTTCTTGAAGAAAATATAAATTTATTTTGCTTGCATTACATAGAGTTCAAAACTACAAAAATCATCTTTTTGAATTATTTTAGTATTTAGTTTTCAAAGTTAAAATAATCCTAGTACAGTCCCTATGGTACGACACTCGTACTACCACTATATACAAATTTTTGCATCTTACGGGTAATTGATTTTGACACGATCAAGAACCTTGGACTTAGTTTTCTTTTATGGGATTGTACTTACACAGGTTTTAATTAACAAACAGTTAAAGCACAATTGGTCGTTCAACAAAAGCTACTAACCCCAATGCTGCTTAGGCTTGTTCACCGACAACTGGTTAATTAAGGAAAAAAGATTCGATGGAAGATTTGTAAAAAAATGATGGAGATCCTGAGCAGATTGGATGCCACTGTGGCTGGGATAGATACGCGACTATAGAACTTAGAAAAGGACCAAGGGAAGAAGATTGTGGAAATGGAAATTGGTGCCGAGGAAAAACCCTCGCCTGAGAAGAATGACAAAGGAAAAGGGAGAGAAGGTGTTGGAGAAAAACCCTTTGACGATGATGCCTATGCATGGGAAGAAGAGGACTATGTTGATTATATGCACAATAAGAGAGGTTGGGAAAAGAAGTATGCGGTTGATCGCGAGAAGATGAAAGAAGAGTTAAGAAAGATACATGTTGCAGTGCGTAAATCCCAGGGCTTGGACGAGTTTATGTTCACAGGAGGATCGGCGTCCGACCCTTTGTCAAAATTGCCACCTAAGTTCAAAAATAGTTGATTCTGAGAAGTTTGATGGGACTAGGGATCCTAAGCAGCATATTCGTCAATACATGAGCATTGTGAGGATGAAAGGGCTGACTGAGGCATAAGCTATTGCTGCTTTCCCATTGTCTTTGGAAGGGGATGCGTCACATTGGTACTATGATTTAGATGACGCGTTGGTTTCTTCTTGGGAACCTTTGATAAAAGTGTTCAAAGAACAGTATAGTTACAATACCTTGCTAAAGGTAACCTTGCGACACCTGGAGTTGACAAAGCAGGGTGCTAATGAGACGTTTTCTGATTACTTGGCAAGATGGAGAAAGAAAGGATATAAAGATGGTAGGGAGGCCCTTTAAAAAAGATCAGATTAATCTTATCATAAAAAACTTAGCACCTGTCTATTATAATCGTCTTTTGGCATCACCAATCATGAATTTTGAGTAGCTTTATGACTGTGGGACTCGCGTGGAGCAAGCTATTAGTGAAGGATTTGTAGGGGGAGTAAAAAAGACTTTTGGCTACAATGGGAATTCCAATAGTGGAGGAAGTAAGACGACATGGGCATCTTCTGGCACGATGGCTGCATTGCAAGGCGCAAGAAGGGAATTTAGCGATTTGGGCATGTCTTTATCCAAAGCCTTTGCCAATTTATCAAGGCGAGGACATTTTCAATCCTTACCACCTCGATTTGTGCCCACTCCAGTGCCAAGCAACTACAACCTGAACAAGTACTACCATTTTCATCAGATGGCAGGCCATAAGACGGATCGCTGTCTTAGGTTGAGGCACGAGATTCAAGATTTGATAGACAATAAGAAAATCCCTAAACCTGGGGCAGCAGAGGAGCCTAATGTCCGTTAGAATCCTATGCTAGAGTATCGTCAGAATGTGAGCTTGGTGGAGCTAGGAGTCGGAGATATAGATCCGTCAGTCTTAATAGTGAAAGTAGGGGCGATAGATGTGGATGATTGGAAGGACATGGACGAGGTGGAAACCGAGATCCCGAAAATGCTTCGGCAATTTTTTGTTTTTATTTTTTATTAAAGGCCTCAAATGAGTTTCCACAACCGTTCTAAAGAGGCATAGAAAGAACTTGGTCCTTTATTGGCTCTATCTGGTATTAGTTCCCCTTGCAAGATGGCATAAGAATGGAAAAAATGTAATTACCAGATATTTCAGGTTGCTAAATGAGACAATCTTGCCTTTACATCTCACTTATAAGAGTTCTAATGCTTTTTGAGAGGAAAAATATACAATCAAAAGATTTTTCTTCAAAGAATGGGATAGGATTATTAACTCGCTAACCTGTATTGGATTGTTATCTACAGATGATCATATAGAGGGAATAAAGCTTGGAAGTTTAGAAATTCATTTTTTCTTCCTAAACTTATATGGATGCGCCATTATTTATAAATTCATTTGGCTAGACCCAACACATTAGGCTTCAATAATCTGTATCATCTGCACACACAAAAAAAAAAAAAAAAAAAAAAAAAAAAAAACCTCCTGTCTAAGTTTTCTGCATGAGATCTGTCTTTTAGTAACCACCTTTGGGACCATTTTAGAAGGAAGATCAGAAACAAAGGAAAGATATAAAGGGACAATGGACACATTCCATGATCATTCCAGTGTAGCTTCATTTGATATTCAAACATTGGCTTTAACTACCATAGTACTTCTCACAGTGGACACACATTCCATGATCATTTTTATCGCTTGTTATCGACAAAAGACTGTTTACAGACTAGATTCCTCCTCTAAGTTTGCACTTCATGATTCTGGAGGATCCTCTGACCAAACTAAAAAAAAATCTTCCTCCAATGAGGGCATGCTTTGCCAATGCATGACAATATGAGCAGCCCCATTACGCATTAACTGCTCTTCCCTGTAAGAAGGTCTCTCTCATAATAACTTCCTCATCGAGGGTTAACAGGTCCTGAACCTCTGAAATCTTTTATCAATCCTCTGGCATCAATTCCCACAATAAATCCATTTATAACAATTTCTCTGGCAAAAGCCATGCATTCACAAAAAACTACAGCTTCATCTGTTAATGTATAGTGTCTATATACCATATAGTAGTGTACACTACATTGTACTATAGTTGACTAATAATTGTACTAGATACTCTAAAATATTCTCATATGCCTATACATAAGGGTTTTACCTTCTTCTCTTTCTCATGTGTTAACTGTAAACCCCATGGCCATGCAACACCCCACAATCCACATAGACCAATTAACCCAAGGCCCACGAGAACCATGCAAACTTGTGCAGGTGGCCCCAGGAGATTGGCAAGAGTTGAACTCAGGATCTCCACCTTCTAAGGCGTGATCGATCTTTTGCCAACTATTCTACCACATAGGGTTGTTTCTTCTAAAATTCTAGGATGTTTCTTCTGCAATTCTTGGTTCTCCTTTTGAAGTTGTGCAACTTTTGCTTCCAATTTTGAGATATAGGCCTATAAGAAACACAAAGGTGAAAAAACAAAGATACTAATAAAATGCCTGGAAGCATACTTCGTTTGGTTTGGTTGTTTTTTTTTTTTTTTTTTTTTTTTTTTTTTTTTTTTTTTTTTTTTTTTTTTTTTTCAGAGTATATATTGTTTTTTCGGGTAGGGTTTTACATGTCGTGTTCTTTACATTGTTGAGTTTTAGTTCTAAGAGAAGCGAGGATGAGAACTTTGTATCCAATCCCTATTGTTAATAATGGATTTGATTTCTCTCTTGGTTGTGGACATATGCAACATAAATTTAGTATTTTCAAAGTAAGTTTTTGGCATTTCTTTTACTGTAGTCATGCTTGCCCCATAACCCCAACAACAAAAATAAAAGAAAAAGAAAAGAAAAAATGGCACAAGAACTCGTCTCAAATATTTGCACAGTTGCACAGTAAGATTGACTAATTTTAATTTCTTGTGGACGTCCAAATGCTTAAAGAATAGCCCTAAGATGATTTTTAATTTTCAAACTAATTAATTAATTATGAGAAAAAACAATTATTATAAAATATTTACAAAGATTGGTGAAAATGTAATCCTCAATAACTTCAACATAACATTAAAATTAAAAAAATTAAAGATTATAAATTATCCATTGAAAGGATGCTTATATATATGGTATAGTTAGCACTTTTCCTTAACCATCTTGTGTTCTTGTACAATTTCTTCAACCATGTGGGGGAAAATTCCTGTAGAGGGGTTCCACTGGGATTTTCCAAGATTGTTGATGTGTAACATCGAAAACCACGAACTTTGCCTTTCCTCTCTGGTTGAATCAAGGGTGGGGTTGGTCCTACAAAAGGTTCCCAATGCCCAAGTTAGGAAAGGCCCAAAAAGAGAGGAATTATGTTGGATGGATAGAGCATACCTTTACCATTCATTGATGACGGTATTTATATCCCAACATTGGGATACTAGGACTTTCCTGGACTAGACATATGTCATCATCCCTAAAATTCCTTATGCCTCCCCCTCATCCAGTAATTATGTCCTTATTAATTGCCAAGCCTTTAGACATGTGAAGCCATTGCTTGGACTTTGTATGTTTCGTATAAGTAGTGCTCGCAAACGGTAGTGGAGCCTGCCCTAACAGTTTAAGCTTTTGGTCGAGTGTTGTTTTATCATGGTATCAGAGCTCTAGTCTCTAAGAGGTCTTGGTTACAAGTTTTCATGCCTCCTCCCCGCATTCATTTATCATTGTGTCACACCCCATTTTTGTTACTCTAGCTAAGGTTTATCATTTTATGTAACTTTTTATTTCCTTTTTGAGTCTAGTATTTTGCATTGAGTTTCTAGGGTCTTAAGGATGATAGGTATGAATTTTGGTTCAATTTGCAGTTGATCTCAAGGGTTAATAAGAACTTTTGGGACTTGACGGGCACAATCGTCTTTTAAGTCACAAACTTTCCATTTGACTTTGAAATGATCTCCAAATTGTCAATTAGAGTTTATATTGATACATATGAGATATTTATAGGTTCAATTTGATAAATTGATGGTTTGGGATTAAAATGGCTCAATATGGTTCAAGTTGGCTAAGAGACCCACTTCGGGTTAACTCAAATCGGCTCATGATTTTCACTTAATTCTCACTCACTTGACTTTAATTAGTCTTAATTTCATTTCTAAAGATGTTTTGAAAGGTTGAATTTTGAATTGGAAAGCATTCAGTGCGACCTTGTGTGCATACCTAAGCTTAGTGATGGTGGTGCATAGCAGTTAGCTGCCTTTGTAAAACCTAACCATGCAACCATGGCTAGGGATTTTTGCCCGAAAATGTCTTAAATTATATTCCTTTTCAAAACACAGTCGTTTTGGCTTTTGTTTCGTCAAAATAAGAGTTAATTTAGCCCCTAAAACACTTTTGGAAGTCGAAAGGGTGCAAAAATAGGCAAGACCTGACGAGGCCCCTCGGGTGACCGCCCAGCCCTGGGTGGTCAGCCGAGGGACTCCGTCATTTTTTAGGGTTTTTTTACCCCTTTCTTATTTTGATGGATTTTTTTGCCTCCATCCGCCATTCCATCATATTTTCAGCTCTATTTGAGCTACTTAAGCCCCAATAGAGTCTCTAAGGACCCTTGGATTGATATTTAGAGTTTTAATCCCAACCATTAGTTTAGGAGGGTTGAACCCTATAAATACCCCTCTATGTTTCAGCACTAGGGGAGCCACTTCTATGATTTTAACCTAATTTATGAAAGAGAATAAGAGAGAGACTTTCAAAGGAGAGCTGGAGCTTTGCTTGGAGGCTTGAAGGAGAGCTTTCCAACTTGTTCAGAAGAGAAGAAGAGAGTTTCTACAGCGATAAGAAGGTTCAACCTAAGGTATACCTCTATCTCCTTTATGCTGAAATCAGGGTTTTGTTTAAAATAGCTCTATGGCACGTTAAAGTTAGGATTTTTATCATATGTTGATGCTTCTATTAGTTAATATACATGATTTACATGTCATTCATGATTAGTTTTGCATGATTTAGGGTTATTTCATGTTGTTTAAAGCATAGTTGTGATTCTAGGGTTTCTATTATCTTTATTTTAGGTAAGTTTCATATAGCATGTTAGGATAGAGTTTTTCTCTAATTTTTCTTCATGATTGTTATATATGTGATACATGTAGAATAACTATGGTGTTTGTTGCATGCATATAATTGATTTTATAAGTTTTTTGGAGACATTATCCTTTTCGTTAAGTAGGGTTTTGCATGAGAGCTTTCTATGATGTGTTTAAACATGAAATCTCTTCTATTGTGTTCTAATATGCATATTTTACATAGGATATGTTGATTGTACCTCCCCATGACGAGTTTTTTATGTGGAACTATCCTAGGAGAGTTTTGCTTAGAAAAGCTTGCCGTAGGAATGCATGTTTTCGTATTTTACATGAAATATCAATCTTTTGGTTAGAGTTTGCTTGTTTTCATGTTTATTGACATTATTGGATGTTCGCATGATCATTGGTATGTTTTAGTTAAGTTTCGTGCATATTAGTCGAGTCATTGGATATAGGGTTGTGTTAGGGTCTTTATTAGTTCATGATTCTTGTTACATACATGATTTATGGGTGATTTAGGCTTTAATACTATTTTGTCCAAATTTATATATCATGGTTTTTGCTTTGTTTTGTGCACGTGTAAGGGTGCAAATAAGTGTGATAATCGCTTTATTGCAAATAAGGCCGTTATTCCCTAAGCTTGCTATTGCTTGGAGTAATTGCATAAGGTAAGTAGGGTTTGAAAGTGCCTCAATTCACTTCTTCTTCCTTAAAACTTTCCCTTCTCCCTCCTGGGGTTATTTCGTAATAGGGGGATATGGTAGATTCTATAGTTTCCTTTCATAAAAAAATTCCTTTTAAAGTTTCTATCTTTATTGAAATACCGTATTTTCTAAAGATCTTTTGAGAATCATTTATCTTTGGAAACTTTTTATATTTTATAGAAGGAAATTTAGGGTTTACCATAAACCTTTATTAGGTTATAACCCTATTCCTTTTTGAACTATGTGGACTTTAATCTATATACTTCCATACATGGTATATAGGCGCTCATTGTGTAGTTCAAGTCCGCCCTAGGATACTAAGTATCCTAGGTTTCTTTCTTTCTCTTTCTTTCTTTTATTTATTTGCTTATGTGGATGGATGGAATAATGATATGCATGCTATTTTGTGATGATATTTGTTGATTCTTGCATAATTAAGACTTTAACTTAACCCAATTAAATTAAGAGACCGATTGGAGCGATATGGGTGCCTATAGGCTTTGCCTAGAACATTCCCATATCGTAACTTAGCCTCCGAATTCACAATCTTTGGTTTTTTCAAAAGATCTTTTGCCTTTTCCATTTTTAAACATGGAGTCACTTTTGTTTTGGAAATAAAACATTTTTAGGGTTTTCCTTGTTTCCTTAAAAAATAAGGTGGCGACTCCTTTCTTTTTTTCAAAACCTTAAACTTTTTCTTTTCGCCATCCTTGTGGGCCGCTTTCTTGGGTTCACACATTCCACTACTGTTTATTGATTCAACTCAATTTAACTCACCTCACTATCTTCTTGGTTCACTCAGTTCACCTCATGCTCTTTACCAGCTTATCTCTCCACGTGCGAGAGGGGGTCGCATATGGGGGGGAGTATTAGCTTGATATAGATTGTTGACCCAATCCTTGAGAGCTTAAGCTTTTGGGGTTCTATTAGAAATAACACTCTCATAAGAGAAAAATCAATATTATTATTAACCAAAATCTTATTTGCCAAAAAGCTATAAACAAAACTAGTCCAAAGAAATAGTCAACAAATAGAAAAGGAAACCTAAGAAGTATGAAATAACTAAGAAATGGGATACTAATTGTTCACACAGAAAATGTAAGCAGGCATGCCAAGGCTCTAAAGCGTAAAAACTGTGTGTCAACAACCCCTCGGCACCTCCTAGACCGTTGAATCAAACGCCGTTGGCCTCTAATGCCTATTTGGTCACCGATTGAAATTGAGAAAATTAAATGTATCAGTTGATTGATGAGAGATAGGGGTTCTTCTCTCTTAGGTTTAGTATGAATGTCTAAAAGAAATAAAATGAATGAGAGTAAACTTACAAACACCAACGATCATTAAAGGCAAACTTCATGAAATACGATGAGCAACAAGAATTCATGAACAAATTAAGTTTGAAAGCAAATTACAATGAGAATTGGAAAGTAATATAAACTAGTCCTAGGTTATATAGAATCTTGCGAAGGATAAAGTGGTGAGAACCCTTTCTTTGATCTTCACTTGTGCTATTTGTAGATGTTGAAAGTGCTTCTCCTTAATTGTTGAATGTTGCTGCACATGCTTGAATTAGTGGGCTGCCCACTTCCCTGTTTTTTCTTGAGTGTTGCCATATTGGATGTAGTAGTGAGTAGTTACCATAAGATGAGGGGTAGTGGATAGCTTCATGCTTGCACCTCTTGCTCTTACAATGACATTTAGCAAGGTAGTGGGTAGTTACAACTTAGATGATCTCCACTTCTTTCTTTTTTGATGGAGTGGTTAGTTACTACTAAAATCACAAGAAACCCATGTGATAAGTAATAATCAGCACTTCCCCACTTTCTTTTTGACCAAGTCAAACCACACTTTTCTCAACTAATTAACTATAATTTGGCCACATTGCATGTTTCCATTGGTTTTTCACTAAGAGCATCTCCAATGATGTGTGCTAAATTACATGTGCTATTGCTATTTTAGCACATGCTATAGTTTCAAATGCTATAATTTGGCACAATGTGCTCTAATGGTGCAAATGACATAGTGTGCTATTTTTTGCCATAACCTCCATTTCTTCCATTTTTTATAAACTACTAACTACCATCTTCCAACCTCCATTGTTCTAACCACAAAATTATGATGTTAACTAGATTTGCCCGTGTGCGACTTATATATATAGAGAGAGAGAAAGAGATATAAAAGATTTTAATATTACTTTTGAAAATATTATATTTATTTACGGATTGTTTGGTTACAGAGAAAATTTTGGAAGAGAAATATTATATTTTTCATAGTTGCTTGTGTGTTTGGTTGTTGAGAAATGGAGGGAGAACTGACATGGCAAATATAGCAATAGCTCACCTTTGTGCTATATTTGGCACAAGGGTGAGCTATTGCTATTTCTACCACACCATTGGAGCAGCTCAAATTGTGTTAAATGCTATAATTTAGCAATAGCACAGGTTATAACTCACCGCTGGAGATGCTCTAATTACCAAAAAATGTAATTTTTGGAGTAAACACTGATTCTTGTAGGACAAGGAACAAGAGACATGAAATAAAAAGAAAAAGAAATGAATAAAAACAAAGAAAAGGAAATAAACAACAAGCTACTAGTAAAACTGGTAAATTGGATACCCACGAACCCACGAAGGGAACCAATTGGAGGGGGTTTCTTGTCCTACATTGGCCACATTGACAAAGTTTATTGCCACTCTTTGCAAACCATAAAATCAAAATGCATATCTTCTGATAGCTTAAAGAGAGAGAAGGCCTCTAATTTGTGTTATAAGGTATTAGAACTGTAAAATGGTTGATCTGGTACCCAATATGAGTTCAAGTATTTTATTTGTAAACATTAATTGTTGCAAAAAGGATGCAATAAATAAAAAATATTACAAGAATGCTGGTTAATATTACATTGGTGTCTTAATAAAAATACAGTTCTTACATGACGTTGAAGAGGAGGATGTGGTCAATAGAAAGTGATAGTAATGACGATCCTCCTCACGACAGAGAAAAAGAGGAGAGCGGCACTTGGCGGCTGAAGAAATAGAGAGGGAGCCATTTGTTTATTGTTTATTTGTTTCTTTCCAATAAGAAAAATATTAATTATAAAAATAAAAATGATAATAGTATTGTCCAAATTAAAAGTAACTAATAGTATACAATTTATATGATGAAGTTGTAAATTTCAACAGCGACTTAATAAGTTATTTATTTATTTGTTCATAAAATTTTTTACTACACAAGGATGCTTTTTGAATTTTATTTCATTGAATTAAAATTTTTTTCCTTCAATTTGGGAAATCATAGAATAAAAAACTGTCATTTTAAAATTTCTAATATTTTAAATGCTTGGTTAAACTTTATGATATTTTTCATAAAAAATCCCCATGGCAATGACAGGAAGTGACGTGACCTTTACTTGGTACAATAAAAGAAAAGGTACTAATGTAATGGGTAATTTATAGTACCCATAAGGTATCATACTCACTTACAATTTGAAGTGACTTACTTACCATTTGAAGTGGCTCACTTACCATTTTAAGTAACTCGCTTACTATTTAGTAACCACTTACCATTTAAAGTGATCAACTTACCATTTCAAGTGACCCACTTACCATTTCAAGTGACCTTATGGGTATGGTACCTAATTTTTTGCTAAGGTACTGTGTGGAAATATTCCCGAATCGAGGACCCCAGCTCCGGGTAGATGGTTTGAACCGAAATCACTGGCATAGGGTTATAACAGAACACAATCAACTCGGGATAGGACACGTCTCATCTAGCTCAAGACTACTTATCCTACTCGGGACATTTGCTATTTGATTTGTACTACAGTCTAAATCATCACTACAGTCCAAATCTTCAGATACAACTGTCAACCCTGATTAAGCAGTTACATGAAACCATGGTTACTCATCCAACCCTAATTAGTAAATCATAATTAAACAATTATTGATAAACCATGGTCAGATCTGACCTAACCAAGGCAGTTACCTGACCTAACTATGGTCAGTCCGTATAGGTGGCTATAAATAGAATATAATACAGCTAAATAAGGTAGGCTACAGTACCCTAATTCCTCTACAGTATTCTTCTTCTTCTTTACTCCTGACTCCATAAAATAGCCTTTGACTTGAGCTTTGGAGAGGGCTTGGCCAAACCCACATTGGCCTTCCATCTGATATTGTCTTTTAGCTTGTGATTGCAAGTCCATTAGTGAGATTTAGTTCCAGTTCCTTCAGCAGTGTTCATAGTCCAGATTCAGACCCACACAATTTGGTGCCGTTTGAGGGAACCATTACGATAAGATGGTCATTCCACCTCTGTCCATCCATGGCCGGACTAGATCTAGAGCAAATTTCACCCATGTAGATCAAACCACTGAAGGAGACAATGGGAGGCGTGCAGATACTCAGCCTCTACTACTGGTTCTTCCTTTACCACCGGTGGGAAACAGTCACCCTCCCTCCTTCTAACAGCATTAAATTTCATCGTAGATAACTGATGTTCTCCACTCCATTGATGACTAACCAGCCTTGAAAGCGGCATTCCATAAGGCTATAACCAATAACCCCAACCCTACAGCAGTGGTGGAGCTGATAGCCACCATGCAATCAAAGATTCAAACAACGCAGCTCGCAAAGCTGACGGCAGAGCAAAACTACTACTGCTATCTTCAATGAATTTTGCTCGTCGGGATACCAATGTTGTTGTTGAGGTAGCTAGCCAAACCAACTTGCTTCGTCGTACTCAGTATCAGGAAAGTTTACCCAGAAACAGGCTTTCCTATCACAATTGCCACAGTGAGCACGAGGATAGGCATCGCTCTGCCGATCTTGAGAAACTCCATTCAGGGTGGGGGGATAAACAATACAATGAATCAGTCCGAAGGTCCCTTGAGCACAGTTCTAGATATTCTGGTTGTTCCTGAGAGTTGAAAGAAGATGACTATAGATCTCATGGTCGAGGTGGTTTTGAGGAAGGAACTCGCTGAGATGAAAGGTTTTAGCACTGATCCAAGTCTCTCAAACGGAGGAGGGAGAGAAGTTATGGTGGAAATAGTAAAAAGCATTCCCGATCTCCCAAATATGAGGAGAATGATGGAGAAGATCTTAAAAAGCATCGGGATCATGTAGAAAGGAGAGAAAATAGGTCGAAGAACTCAACGGTGGTTCAGACTTCGTTTACGAGGTGGATCTAATGAGTTCAAATTCCAAAAAGGGTACTCCGAAGTAACTTTTATTCCTTACTCGCTTTTCGTAAATCCCAATCATCATTTAAATTATTATTTGCAATGCATGTCTTTATATTCTGGAAATGATGGATTTCTCTACAAGATTTTCCCTATGAGCTTAGGTGATGTTGCGCTTAAGTGGTGGGCTAAAATCCTAGATGAGTCTATTGACAGTTGAGAAGAGTTTAGCAAGCTCTTTAAAATGAGATTTATCACTAGTTGCAAATTCTCGAGGACAATACAGAATCTTTACGAGCTGAAACAAAAGGATGGGGAAGGTCTTCGGGAATATTCTCAAAGATTTTGGGAGGTTTCCAATGAAATTGATGATCCAATGGAAAAGAACGCCATGGAATTGTTCCGGATTGAGTTGAGGAAGCCGCCCCCTTTGTTAAAAGAACTGACTGTTAATCTTCCGAAAAGTCTATCCAAATTGCTTTATAATGTAAGCAGTTATTCGAAATTGGATGATTTTTACATCCAAAATCCCCAAACAACAATAAGAAAGATGAGAAAAGAAAGGATTCCAAGCTTTACAAGGACCAGCCTCGAGGGGAGAGGCCTAAAGGGTCTGCCAACCCGGATCAGGCCATTTTCATGATCTTTACCTTCCCAATCTACAAGCTGATGAAAGTAGTGGAGGAGAAAGACTTCTTTGAGAAGCCAAAACCCATAGCTGGAGATCTCGAGAAGAGAAATAGAAAGCTATTTTGCAACTACCAAAAATACCATGGCCACAAAACAAAAGACTACAGGATTCTGAAAAACAATCTTGAGACCTGGGCCAAGGAAGGCAAACTGAACGAGTTCATAACCTGAGCAGAGAAAGGGCAGCAATTTGAACCCAAGAAGCCTGAAAATAGAGTTCCTTAATCCAATCCGACTAAGATCCTAGGGAGAATAAACGTTATCATGGGTGGATACGAGGAAACTACCCTGTCAACTAGCCAGCTCAGAGCTTAATACAGGATGGCTTGTCAAGATGCCGAAATCAGTGATGTTAGGAATGAACTAGTGCTACTTTCTCGAGAAGAAGAATCTAAACAAAAACTCTTGTTCTTTGGAGATGCTAAATCTGATGCAGCAGTTCGATGCCCCCACAATGATGTGCTGGTGGTTCGAATGCTTATTGGAAATTATGATGTAGGAAAGGTCTATGTGGATAACGGGGCATCGGTGAATGTGATGTTCCAGAAGCTATATGGGCAACTCGGATTGAAAGATTCCGATCTCAAGCCCTACCATGTTAGTTTGAGAGCTTTCAATGGGAATATGACTTTTTCCCTAAGGCAGATCACTTTTCCAATTCGGGCAGGACCAGTTCAAACAATGGAGATCTTTGTAGTCATCCACGAGAGGTCAGCATACAACGTTATCCTCGGGCGACCTTGGATTCATGCCATCAAAGCTATTTCATCTTCCTACCATCAGTCCATCAGGTTTCCATGCCCCGAGGGAATCATAGAGATTAAGGGAAGTCAAGCGGCAGCCTGAGAGTGATTTTTGGCAAAATATGTAGGTCATTCGCCCCATCGATCGAGAAGATCAAGTCCAAAATTCTATGCTTCCCTAGTTCTATTTCTGACAAGTCGGAGGGCCCAAAGCAGACCCCAGAACAGAGTCAATGCCAATCCCTTATAGCAACCAAATGAGGGAAGGCCTGGGGTTGAGGAAACTGCTTCGGAGGCAGCAGACAGAACGGGGGAAGAATCGGTAAAGAAAATAATTGATCCCGAAAACCTGAAAATTTTTTTTGGATTAGGAAATCGTTGAATGAAGATGACGTTGCAGAGTTGTTTCAGTTTTTGAAGGATAACATTGATGTGTTTGCCTGGTCACCTCACGAAATGCCTGGAATTAACCCTCAAATTATCACACACGAGCTGCAAGTTAACCCGAACTATAAGCCTATGGTTCAGAAACAGAGAAGATTGTCTGATGAAAGGGCTCGGACGATTTTCGTGGAAGTGGATAAGTTGCTAAAAGTAGGGAACCATAGAGGTGAAATACCCAACTTGGCTGGCCAATCCGGTTTGTGTGAATAAGAAAATAGGAGATTGGTGTGTGTGCATTGACTTCACAGAAATCAATAAGGCGTGCCCAAAAGATAGTTTCCTATTGCCGAAGATCGATCAATTGATGCCTTCTATCTTGGGGTATGAAAGGCTAAGTATTTTTTATACCTTCTCGGGTTACCATTAAATACCTATCGCAGAGCATGATCAGGACAAAACCGGATTTATCACCTCGAACGGTATTTATTGCCACAGAGTAATGTTGTTTGGACTGAAAAATGCTGGGACAACCTATCAGCGCTTGGTGAGCAGGATGTTTGAAGGATTGACTGGTAAAAACCTCGAAGCCTATGTGGATAATACGATTGTGAAGAGCAGTTCAGAGAAAGATCACCTTGCAGACTTGGCTGCGGCTTTTGCGCGACTCAGGAGTATGGGATGAAGCTAAATGCTAAGAAGAATTCTTTTGGTAAGCAAGTCTCTTCTATTTGTTTCCACTGTAATCTTCATATATCTCTCTTTAATGAATCTCCCTTTTAATGTTTGTTTGGTTGCTGAGAAAACGAAGAAAAAGAAATGAAAATGAAATCACGATTTTTAGGCTAAATGTTGTTTTGTTTCTAGAATTTTCAAATCTTGCCTCAGCTGTGCCCAATAGTTGTATTACGCGATGTTGAATAGGTTTTCTGTTTTCTCGGTCCCCTACCCCTAAAAAACACTCAAGAGTTAATCTATTTTTTTCTTTCTTTTCCTTTTCTTTGGTTTTTTTTGTTTTCCATCATTTTTTCACAAAACAGACGGACCATAGGTTTGTTATGTTTGTTTACTTTCTCTTTTCTTCCTTTTAGTTGCACTTCTTAGATCTGGAAAAATACTAGCTTGTTTGTTACCTAAGATAGATACGTTCTAATGCTCTGTTTGGTTGCTGAGAAATTGTACGAAGAGAAAAAGATTAAATTTTTTTTTTTTTTATCTCAGATGATTTATCGCTTGCATCATATCATTTCCAAGATTTTCTTATATATATTTTTGTGACCTGTTTTTGAATAGTGGTAGATTATGGGCAAATGTAATAATCTAGATAATAATAATTTTTTAACAAAGGAATATTCATATAGCTGATCTAATTTTTCTGTGGGTCTCCTAGCAGAAGTTTTTTTAACTGACTAGATCAAGTGGACTTATGTGAACATCGTTTTTGTGTGTGTGAAGTGAAAAAAGAATTGTGGAGAACATATATACATATGTACATAAAAACCATGAAATATTTATCATGGATTCTGCACAATTTGTCAGTTAATAGGGCATTTGGATGTTTAAGTGAAATTGGACCAGGCAGTTGAGTGAAATTTTGACCATCGAATTCTTTTTTACCTGTTTCTGTCTATTTCCAAGGTGTCAGAATGATTAATTTCATTTGTATTGGTCATTAGAAGCTGCCTTTTGATGGTATGACCTGGTCATGGTCTCCATGAGTATGTGATTATGGCTGTCTTTGATTTCTCATGCTGGATATTAACATATTGTTGAGCATTTGGAAATGGAGGGACAGACGTGACGTATCACGTGTACCTATTTTTCACTATCATGAGGATCGGTCGTCTCTTTTAACTCCGCGATTGTGAGACAACCCTGTCTTCATCGGCGCCTTATTTTAAGGAAATAACATACTGGAAAATTCAGGAGAAGATATCCTAACGTAAGTTGCATTAGGCCCATAAACGAGGAATGTACGCCACATGTTTATAAGTTTGTCTGAATGTATATATAAGTGTTTGATAAAGTGACTTAAGTTTAGTATTCTATATTTCATTTTGACACTAGTTGATTTGTCAAATGGTTAGTGGAGTTTTGTTATGTTGGCTTTATGGAATATGGGTTGAAGGGATTCAAGTTTTTGCAACATTTGACGAATCAGTATTATTTCCAAAATAAAGTGTAAAAATCAAGTCCCCGATTCATGCTTAGATGGTGGGTAGAGACTTCTTGATATAAGTTATATGAACTTTTGTATTAGGGATTATATTCTGTACATTGGTGGGATATAAGTTAGATCAGTACATCGTTACGTGATTGGGACCATCTATATATATATATATATATATATATATATATATATATATATATATATATATATATATATATATATATACACACAAACCATTATAGCATTCACCCACTCCCAACCCAAACAAGTGAGATCTATCATCAGCTAAAGTGAAGGATATTCATTGACTAGCCAGCCTCAACCAGAATACTATATGGGCATTGGGTAATCTTGTGCCGGCATGTTTACTAGATGGGCTGGGCTGGTCTGGGTTGACTTGGCCATTTGCCGTCCATCTCTAATACTAAAAGAGGGCCTCTATTGGCATTCCAAGACTTGCTTTTCATTCTACTAATTTTATTCTTTAAGGTTTTATGAAAAAAATAGAAACTGTTCAAAAAATTGGTCACTCCATCCATTAGAAAACACCATTTTGAACAACTTTGTAAAATAAAGTTTTTCCAAAATCTGTCGTCTTAGTGGATGTTTTAGCCATTTACAGTCTTTGTTTCACAAATGGCTTAAAAATTCACTTAAATGACAGATTTTGGAAAATTTTTTTTTTTGCAAAGTTGTTCAAAATGGTGTTTTCTAGTGGACCTCATGGTCAATTTTCATGAAAACATTGTTTTTTTTTTTTTTTTTTTTCCATAAAACCTTAAAGTAAAAAATTAGTGGAGGATGAAAGCAAGTCTTGGGATGCCAATAAAGGCCCCCATTCTAAAATTATGGTAATTAAAATTAGCATTGTAGTGTTCAACACTAAGTACCTCCAACATGATGTGCCCAGATATATTAGTTTATATTACTTGTAATAGGTTGTATTAGTTTGTATTAGTTTATGGGTTTTCTTAAGGTGTGCCCTTACCTAAGGGTAAGGGTACATGTTAAGCTACAATAAATGAGATAATCATTGCATTGAGAAATGTATTTGTACATTTTTCTAAGCATTTTCACATTTTCCTAAGTAAATTGTATCATTCTCAATACATTTTCACCATTTTCGATGCAATAATTGTTTCATTTATTATAGCTTAACAAGTGCCTTTAGGGCATACGTTAAGAAAACCCTTAGGCATTGTTTGGTTGCACTTATTTTAAGATCTTTTTTACTTTTGAAAGAAAAAAATTGTAAAAGCAAAAAAGCACTGTTTGGTTAAAAGAACTAAAAAGGACTTCTATAAAGCAAAAAGCAAAATATTGGATTTTAAGCAAAAGCACTGAAGATTTGCTTCTAAAAGTCATTTTTATCTTTTGGACGAGTTTGACCTTAACTCGAAAAATTTGTGATCGAGAGAGGTTATGCCTATCCTAGGCATCCGTTTGGGCAATGATGATTCAGTACAATTTCCCATAACATCCAAAAGATCATCAACGAAATCAATTTTACCAAACACGCTTTGCTTTTGTTGCTTCTACTTAAAAGCAAAAAGTAAAAAAGTAAAAAAAATGACTTTCTCTACTTAAAAAAATCTTTTAAAAAGTGCAACCAAATGGTGCTTTAGTTTATAAGGTTAGTTAGTTAATCGTCTAGGGATATTTCAATCATTTTAGCATGTAATGTACTATAAATAGTTTGTTAGGGGTTAGTTTGGTTAGTTTTTGATTAATAGCAGATTTATAGTTGATTGTGGAGAGCTTTAACCTTCTCTCTCTAGAAATCAAAGATCATCATCTTGTATTTTCCTCATTTTTCTAGTGAATTCTCTCTCTCTTGCATTTTCTTGCAAGTAGGCTTGATTGTTTGATATGGCTTTTATCATTTGGTATCAAAGCTTGAGATCTAAGTTTTCTTCTATTTTCCCTCTTTTTTTGAGCTATTCAGATGGATTTTGCCACTAGTTTTGGTCAACACCTAGTTAGGGTTGATCAATTAGGGTTTTCAAAATGAATCAAAGTGTTTCTGTACAATAACAATCGCAACAGAGGCTTTCTTCATGGTAAGCAAGTCTCTTCTATTTGTTTCTAGTGTAATCTTCATATATCTCTCTTTAATGAATCTCCCTTTTTATGTTTGTTTGGTTGCTGATAAAATGAAGAAAATGAAATGAAAATGAAATCATGATTTTCATGGTAAATGTTGTTTGTTTCTAGAATTTTCAAATATTGCCTCAACTGTGCCCAATAGCTATATTACGTGATGTTGATAGGTTTTTTGTTCTCTTGGTCCCCCACCCCCAAAAAACACTTTAAGAGTTAATATTTTTTTTTTCTTTTTTTTCCTTTTTTTGGGTTTTTTCTCCTTCATTTTCTCACAAAATAAACAGACCAAAGGTTTGTTATATTTGTTTTCTTTCTCTTTCCTTCGTATTAGTTGCACTTTTTAGATCTGGAAAAATACTTTTTTGTTACTAGAGATAGAAACGTTTTAATGCTCTATTTGGTTGCTGTAGACACCCAAATTTTGCTCGGCCGCCTCCGGACAAAGTCGATTAACCCGTCAACAGTGCAATTAGGTCAGACACACTCCGTACCTAACTTTATTCACCTTGTCCTACCCACTAGGACAAAGCCTTTCCCCAATTCAACCCTCGGCATCCGAGGTTTAAGAGCCAACAATGGGCACAATACCTGAACACCACAAATTGAACTCCTAATTCAGCACTAGGTGGTTCAATCCCCAACAATCTTTGATCCAACGGTCAATTCAACCGTAAGATCTTCAATTCAACATCCCTAGAGTGGTCTAGGATCATTTGATTGGGAATCAGAAGGCACGAGCACTCCGATCCCCAATTTCCCCCAAATTGAACCCCTAATTCAACACTGGGTGGTTCAATTCCTAACAATCTTTGATCCAACGGTCAATTCAACCGTAGGATCTTTAATTCAACATCCCTAGAGCGGTCTAGGACCATTTGATTGGGAATCAGAAGGCACGAGCCCTCCGATCCCCAATTTCCCCCAAATTGAACCCCTAATTCAACACTGGGTGGTTCAATTCCTGACAATCTTTGAGCCAACGGTCAATTCAACCGTAAGATCTTCAATTCAACATCCCTAGAGCGGTCTAAGACCATTTGATTGGGAATCAGAAGGCACAAGCCCTCCGATCCCCAATTTCCCCCAAATTGAACCCCTAATTCAACACTGGGTGGCTCAATTCTTAACAATCTTTGATCCAACGGCCAATTCAACCGTAGGATCTTCAATTCAACATCCCTAGAGCGGTCTAAGACCATTTGATTGGGAATCAGAAGGCACGAGCACTTCGATCCCCAATTTCCCCCAAATTGAACCCCTAATTCAGTACTAGGTGGTTCAATCCCCAACAATCTTTGATCCAACGGTCAATTCAAACGTAGGATCTTCAATTCAACATCCCTAGAGCGGTCTAGGACCATTTGAATAGGAATCAGAAGGCAAGAGCCCTCCGATCCCCAATTTCCCCCAAATTGAACTCCTAATCAGCATTAAGTGGTTCAATCCCCAGCAATCTTTGATCCAACGGTCAATTCAACCGTAGGATCTTCAATTCAATATCCCTAGAGCGGTCTAGGACCATTTGATTGGGAATCAGAAGGCACGAGCCCTCCGATCCCCAAATCGCCCAAAATCGAACCCCTGATGCCACTTTAGGTGGTTCAATTCCTCACAATTTCTCATCCAATGGTCAAACCAAACGTTGGAGCTTCAATTCAACCCCTCACGATCAATACAGGATCATTTGATCGAAGATCGGGCCTCGTTTGGCTCACGATCAACAAAACCCTAATTACAGAGCCTTACGAACGTCATACTCACATCCGGGCCATTTAATCCCACCCTAGAGAGTGCACACTCCACTCTTTGGTCCCAAACCAAGTTTGGGGACCCAAAATTTCAATCCCCATTCAAGATCAACAGTTGGATTTCACCCGATCATCGATCGAACGCGATTGCGCGATCGTACGGCCCCACAGTAGGGCGAACCACCACCATAGGCCCACCACAGAGGCCCCACACCTTCTAGAAGGGCACACTGCCCTAGAACACAAGTTCCCATGTGTGATGATGAGAAATCATCACAAATATGGGATAACTGTGCCCACGCTGGCCAAACCAGCGTGGAGATCTTGCTTTCGACTCTACAAGTATCCTATAGCCCTTCTGTAGCCGAAATCCAACTGGGGGATGGGACATAAGTCCACGCTAGCCATGCCAGCGTTACCCACACCTGCCATGCCAGCGTGGGTAAGGCAGCCTGCCCTTTTGCCATTTTGGACCATTTCACCCTCATCAAATGAGGTAATTCCTTCATCAAACAAAGCCTAAATGCCCTCCACGTCCCATATGACCAAAATGCCCCTCCAAATGACCATTTTAGCCCTAAAAGTCCATGTTTTCCTATAAATAGCCCACATTTCATCCAAAAGAGAGGACAAAAAAAAAAAAAAAAGAGGATCCAACCTCTAAGCCAACTCCCCTCATCCTATCTCTTATACATACAAACACCCAACTTAAATCCCATACCTCCATCCTCCATCTTGGTCTAAAATCCTCATCCTTTGAAACACCCATCCATATACATACACAAATCATCCCATTTTTGATCCAGAAATCTCATCCACCACAAAGAACCTACCATATATTCCCTGACAAACCCTCTCACAGAAGTTTAGGGGCTGTTCTTGAAGGAAAATCCAAGGGTTGGGTCATCCAAGTTCCATTTGGATAACATAAAAGAGACACAAATTCTGCTGCAGTTTTACTACAGAAAGACTGTCAATTTCGTGTCTGCTGAGTGGCAATTTCACTTCTGCTGACTGGTAACTCCACTGTTACCCCACTTTCCTTCCCTATTTCACTCCACCACTTTCCAAGCACACTTGGAATCATCAAAGGAGCATCTCAAAGAAGATTTTCAAGCCTAGAAGAGGAGCACTCAAGCCTAACTTGGTCAAAGCTAAGGTGAAATCACCTACACTAGGTGAGCTTCCTTTTTAAAATTCATTCCTAAGATTTTTAGTTTAGTTTCCTATTAAGCTCACCATTATTCTTGCAGCCTTAATATGTGATTGTCACCCTCCCTACCTTAGCCCGAGTACGTACCTAGGTCTCCTAACACGTGTCGTGAAGGGATCAACCTTTGTATGGTGGGTTAAAGGCAGGGAAACCCTGAACCACCCAATGCTTGCAAACCATTCCGATAGGTTGCTAGCACCCATTTTCATTTTCTTTTATTGCATGTGAACTTGCATATATGATGTGTGAAATGGAAATTTAAGCATGTCAAAAGGTTGAGAGGATGTTTAAACAAAATCAAATTTGGCAAGGTTAGGTTCATGCATGCATGCATATTGTTTACACTAACCTCTTCTTGTTTCCTTGGGCTACGGCCCCTACATGCCCATGATATGAGGCGCAGTAGGCTTCTTTCTCTTTCTTTTACTTTCGAAGTTGAATCCTCCGGGTTGTGGTCGTTGCGACTCTTGCCCATAAAAATTCTAACTGTTTATTTACCGTTTTATTTACCACTTTATTTACCGCTTTATTTAGAGGCTATGGCTTTTCGCTACCTTCCGGGTTGTGGTCGTTGCGACCCTTTGCCCCAATACTTGAGCACTTTTCATTTTGTGGTCACTTGACCCTTTCTTACTTCTTTTACATATACTTGTGCTTTTCAAAGCAATAAACATTGCATTCATGAATTCCAAACCTTGCCAAGGTTGATTATGCTTATATATCTCCTGACATTTTTAATGTGTTTATCTTGAAATTTCATGCTATGTTGATATTTCGATTCTATTCCCATGTGAATAAAGGTTCAACTAATGTCTTGAGATAATCTATCATGCTATGGATAGAGAGTTTATAGCATCATATGCTTAAAAAAATCATCTATAGCATAATAGCTTATCGCCATCAGATGGACTTAATCAATTGACCCGCCAGATTCCAATGAATTACCTTACCCCTGATCCAGGAACTCCTACGTGTCCCTATGTCACGTAGTAAAATCTCAATCCTTAGGAGATTAGTTGATTACATTTTTTATTCAATTAATCCAAGTGCGTTTCAAAGTTTGGATAAAATTCCTCCTAACCAATTTTCATGCTTCAAAGGCTCAAATACCCTTTTTTCAAAAGAAGCCCTTTTAGCATTGAAAGTGATTCTTTACATCTCAAATCCCTGCTGAAAGGTTCAGCTTTCAGAGCAGTTTTATTCGTATCTGCATGGGACCATTTTCCCCACTAATCATCTTTGACAACATTACCATCTTTATCAAATAAGGATTTTTGATTCATAAAGGACCACTTGCCAACAAGCAAGTTGTTGACACGCGTATTGTTTTCAATTGACGAGTTCATTCCAAAAATGACTCGAACAAATTCTTTTCATTAAAAAAGGCGCGTATGCCCTCTTTCTAAAAAGCATTATCTTAATCAAATCAATTTTCCAACACCATCATTCCGTGTAGGATTCCCTTTCTAGTACGGATTAAGAATTATAAGGATTCACTTTCACTTTGTTTAAACAAAATTTCTTTACACTTCAAAAGTGTTCTTTCCTCAATCAAATATATTTTCTTCCTTCAAAAGAAACCCCTGTCTTCAAAAGGCAATCTTTTCCCTTCAAAAGGGAACATCGTCTTCATTTCAATAGCTTTCAAAAAAGCATCTTTTTTCTTTACCCATTCCTCGACTTCAAAAGTTTCGAGCTTTCTCCGGATCCCAAAAAGAGGTTCGCACTTGATATTAATTCTTTAAAAATGGACTCACATCATTTCCATTTCCATCCTTTCATAAAGGATTGATTTTTACCACTATAAGATAAGGGCATTTTAGAGTTAATCAATTTGACTTAAGATACCCAAGAGAAGGAAGGCGAATTTGTGGTCCTTTCAAACAAATCTCATTTACAAACACCTTAAGGCATACTTTTTCAAACATTAACCCTTTCAAAAGACTTTATTCTAATGCCTTCAAGGATCTCTTTTTAAATAACAAATTCACCACCCTTCAAAAGGGTATTCTATGTCAAATCATTCGTATAGGAAATCAACAATACCAAATGGGATTTTAATCAGAAACATCGTTGAAATCAGGAACCGTTGGATTCCAACGGGTGATGTGGGGTGCCTCACACCTTCCCCACTCGTAACCAAACCCCCTTACCCTCAATCTTTAATCTCACAGACCACTAGGAGTCAATCAATTTCTAAATGGGCCTCAAATGGACCCGTTTGATGATAAGACATCAGATGGACTTATTTTGGGATCTCAGATGACCCCACTTTCTAATCAACCATAGGATGCCCAGTCACATCCTCAAACCCCCTGATTGGTGGCGACTCCATAGCCTTGATAATTCTAGATATGCTCGTATGCCTAGGACAGTCAAAGCGCTTTTGAACTGAATCCATTTTACTCAACACCACCCACCAGGAACGGACGCCCTGGGGTCGTCCCAAACTTAGGAAGGGAAAACATCCCATCCCTCTTTTGGGGTAGCGACAGTTGCCGAGAAATTGTACAAAGAAATTGTTAATATTTGGGTCGGTGGGTCACGACCCGAACCATTGGTCCACCCACATGTGGGTGTTGAACTTTGGTGGCCAAGTCTCCTATTAGTGACGGTTTCCTAGTTGTGTATGGAAACTAAGTCCTATTAGGGTTGGACTTAATAAGAGCATATAAGGGAAGTCTCTCAATGTGATTGAGACTCTCCCATCATCATTGCTTTTAGTAGAATTTCTCCCTTTCTCTCTCTAGGATCACCATAGCCTAGCGGACTTGTAGCGTGGATACATAGGGAGAACTCTAGTAGAGATCCCTTCAACATTTACAACGTAGAGGAGCATACACGAAGGTCTATTTCATGGTGGAAGCGTGATGGTTCGTGCAGCAGCACGTGGGGCTCGTAATAACAAATGACAAACGATTCTCGGGTCTGTTCTGCAAGAGGTATGTCCTTGGACCCGATATGTATGCTATATGCAGTAGTTATAGCGTATTTACATTGGTATCAGAGCCATATGTTTGTTGGTTCGCCCTGTAGTTGTGTGGTTGGCGTTCTCTCTATAAAACACCATTAATGGGTCGTTTAAAAAAAATTTTCAAAAGTGGTTTTTATCCCAATATTTTTATATGGATGTGTTCTCCTATGTGCGAGGAACATACCCGTAAAATTTCGTGAGAAACGAATGTGTATTTTGAGAGAAAACGCAAACCCTAGTTTTGGAATTTATGTGTGTGTGTGTGTGTGTGTGTGTTTTTTTTTTTTTTTTCCTGAAACTTTGGGATAATTTTTGATGCACCTAGAGTTATTAATATTGAATAAATCTGGTATGTTGTTAAACTATATCGCCATGGCTTTCCAGAGACATAAATTTTGCGCAAATCCGATATCGTATGTGAAAGATATAGCCCCGTGAAGTTGGCTCCATGAATAATCGAAACTGGTTCAAGGAAGATGAAGTGCAGTAGAAACGCAAGCTCACTCTCACTCGAGGAGAGTGTAGGCGCGTGAGCACATATGGTGAATTCCTATGAGGGGTAGACCCCGCAGTTAAAACCACAAAGCTAAGACGAATCCAACAGTGCCGGAGGTGTCACCGGTGGTGGCCGTTTGGCCGACGTGTGGCGTGCACGTACGTCTCACGGCTAGTGGGACGGTTCTACCAGATTTAACCAAAAATAAAAATAAAAAATGCTAACACAGTAGCACGCACCCACACGTGGGTGGTGGCGCGTGGGGGGTGCCGTGTGGGGGGGCTTCCAAAGGCCATTTTAGGCCAAATTTTTTCCAGTATTTTTTACTTTTTATTTATGATTTTTTGGTAATTTTTAAATTACCAAAAAATAATTTTTAATTAAAAACTTGAAAAAATCACTATAAAACCACCCCACTCACATGCGTGGGAGCGCATAAGGGGGTGTTTGGCTTCCTAGAAATTTTTGCAATTATTTTTGGGGCTTGTTCTACACTCTGGTTTGTTGCACCTCCCACTATAGCTTCTAGATTTTTTTATTTTACTATATTTTTAGCGTTTTTTCTTTACTGAAAAATTAAATAATATTATTTTATGCAAAATTAAAAATTTCATAGGCTTTATTTTTGTTATTTGAGCATGTGGGAGTGGTTTTGTGTCATGGGGAGAGTTATGTGACATAGAATAACTCTGAATCTATTAATTACATGTGGTAATTGAATTAATTAATTTGTGTAATTAATTATTCTTATTGCGTTGCGTAATTGGATTGCCGCCAATGCTTCACCTGCCTTATGAGATCCATTGGCACGCTCCTTTTCGGGTCGAGTGTGGCCTTACCATCTATTTAAAAGACCAATTTGCTTGATATGTGCTAGCATGTTAGTTTTAGGGTTAAAATGGATGGATTTTTGGTAAATGTGAATAGAGCTCATGTTTTATTTGTTTTCTGTGTATAAGATAATTCCTTGAGGCATAATGTGTGGTGCGGTATCCCATTTTATTTATTTATTGCAGTAGATCCATTGTATTAGGATTTTTGGAAATGCACTATATTTTTAAGAAGCTATGTAAGGGGATGTATTTTCACGACACGCATTATGTGTATGGAATTCTCTTAGCATAGGCTCTAAAATTTACCAAAATGATTCCATGTGGGAATCCGTGTGTTTATATGGAGCATGTTATCATTATTATTGTGTTATAATATTGTGGGTAATGTGCATATTTTTTCAAAAAACGATTGGGAAATATACTCCTAATCTACATAATTGGGAGATGATTATGAGCAATAGCAACACTTTTCGATCTCGATATGTAGGGAAGGATAATGTTTTTCAATTGGGTTTTTTGAATAGATAAAGGATGTGTAAATAATAGTGTCAATCTTTGCACAATTTTTGAATGTAGTGATGGTAAACAACCACATAGCTACTATATATGATAACATTGACAAGTTAAATGAGATCAACTATGACATATGGCAAAGAGATGTAGAGCACTTCTTGAATGAGCTAGGCTTAGTTGAGACTTTGTCCAATTCCATGGTAGCCCCAAAATTTGAGGATGGGGTCACCAATGCTACTGAGTATCAAAGTGACCTTCTGGGTTACCAAAATTGGTTAATGAAAGATCGCTGTACATATTGGATTATGTTGATGTGCATGCATGATGATTCTTAGGGATTGTAAGAACTACCCAAATGCCAAGGAAATGTCTCAACAACTTAGGATTGCTTTTGATTAGTAAATCATCATCGCGCTCTGTCTGTCACACATACAGTTTACATGTGAAATAACATTAGTGAAGAAGCTTCATTTGCGCATGTGGCGCATTCTACTTCTACATGATGTGATTTATGTGCCTAGGATCTAGCATAGTCTACTTTCTGTTAAAGCATTATGAGATTTGGGATACCCTTTTTCAACAGTTTGGATTTTATTTTAGAAGGTATTATTGTTGGACATGGTTTATTTTTGGATGTTTTTCTTTAAAGTTGAAACGGTTTAATAATATTTTTTTCATTGAGCACTAGCTCTTGGACAAGTTGACCAATATAGTAATTTAACCTTTGAATGGGCATATGACCCTACACTGCCCTAATTTTTGTGTTTGAGGCTTTCTATCCTTATTTTGAGATAGTTTGCAACACGCGCTTTACTATGTTAAACAGCATATTTGTTGATTTTAATTGGGAAGTATGTGTACTACCCCATTACCAAGGATAATAAAGGTTACCCAAAATAATATGCAATAACTGTGAAAAATTGAGATACTTTGGTCGTGATTGCACTAAGTCAAAGTAGGCATCCTTTTTCACCAAACTTTCTATGCTTTTGGGCAAGTGATCATAGTTTAGTTTCTTATTTTATCTTTGTGTGGATTGAGATACGGATGCAACTGAATATATTTTTTGAGATGGAGTACGGCTAGTAGATTATCGCCATATTTTTTGAGTTAGCACCTATAAGGCACATGGGTAATAGCACTAGTGTAGAAGTTTTTGGAGTTGGTTTGTCTAAACTTTGACTGCGCATAGGGAGCATATTACTTCTACACCATATGTTTTATGTGCTTAATATTCAGTACTATCTACTACCAGTTTAAGCATTCTTAAATTTTGGATATTATTTTATTTGGAAGTAAAAGGTTAGATCTTTGTGATGGTATTGTTTTGTGAACCTATATATGTTGAGACAAGTTCTGGTGACTCTTATTTTCTTATTTTTGATCAATAATTACGCGTGATATGTCAAGGATGCGAGTATTTATCTAATCAGTTCAGTGAATTGTGTGAGAAAAAGAGGATACGCGAACAACTCTCTATTCTTGGCACTTCGTAACATGATAGTGTAGCGGAGAATAGCAATAGAACACTTCTAGATATGTGTAGATACATAATGGCGCAAGTCAACTCCCTTTATTCTTGTAAGGGGATGCTCTTTATGACTGTTGCATACATCCTTGCGAAAGTGCCTTCTTGGTCAGTTGTTTTCTTTAACTTCTTATGAGTTGTGGCATGGTGAAAAGTCTAATTTATGAGGCATTCGCACCCTTAGAGGGTTAACAGATTTGTTCACATTGCTCTCCATGAGTGTGAGGAGTTTAATCCTAGAGCTATAAAGTACATTTTTATATAACTTTTCTTTAGAGGCTTAAAAAGTTATTTGATGTACGATGAACATCTTGATGGAGAAATGATTGACATAGGGTCGCATATTGTTGATTTCATAGAGAATGATTTTCCTAGTATAGGCGATACTATAAGGAATCTTGACCTTTATGAGATAGAGGAAAGCGAAGACATCTTACCATCTTTGAGCAAGGGTGGGGAATTAGTTCGTTATCCTATAGCCGCTAAAGATAATGGGAGTGGTCTTCAACCTAGTGGGAGTGTTCCATAGGTTGTTTTGCAGGAAAGTGTCCCGCAAGACCATCAATATGCCCAAGTGCGTAGGAGTAAATGAGGAAATATTTCTCATTGTTGTTTTAAGATTGAAGGGGATATCTTCCTATGTGGTCCTAGAGAAGATGATGTGCTTGCTTCTTATAAGGAAGCGCATTCTTCTCATGCTAGAGATGAGTGGATGATTGCTATGCAGGATTAGATAAGTTCTATGGACAAGAATAAGGTCTGGGAGTTGGTCGATCTTCCACCTAGGCGTAAGACAATTGGAAACAAGTAGGTCTTGAAAATTAAACGCAAGGTAGATGGTTTGATCGACAAGTATAAGGTGTACCTTGTGGCAAAAGGCGATAGCCAACGTAAGGTATTGACTATAAAGATACATTCTCCCGAGTAGTGAGATTTGCCTCTATTTACCTTATCCTAATGTCATATAATTGGATTTTGGACTTTTCTAAGCGGATGTTAAGATGACGTTTTTTAGTGGAGAACTAGACGAAAAAATCTTTATGGATCAACCAGTGGGTTTTGATCTTTATAGATTAACCAATGAGTATTTGAGGTCAAGGGATAAGAACGCAAAGTGTGCTTGCTCACCGTTCCGTCTACTACCTCAAACAAACGTCTAGGCAATTACATTTGGGATTTCATTATTTTATTACAATTGTGGGTTTTAGGATGATTAAACACATTGCCAGTATCTTTAATGGTTCAAGTAAAATATCCTTATTTTTCCATTGTATGTTGCTAACATTCTTATAGTTGGGAATGATATGAAGACTTTAGTTGCCACTAAAGAATAGTTGTTCGCTATTTTGAGATGACGGACATAGGTGAAGCAAATTGTGTGCTAAGAGTTAAGATTGTTAGAGATTGTTCAAAGAACCTCCCCGGTTTGTCTCCAGTGACTTACATTAGGAAGATTCTTAAACATTTTTGCATGTATAACTCCAAACCCATTGACACTCCAATTCAAAGAGCTGCACCTTAACTTTAAACTAATTTCATAAAATTTATAAGAAAAAGAATTACATGTCCACATCGCCATATGTAGTTACTGTAGGAGATCTGTTGTACATGATATTGTGTTCGTATCCACACATCCGGTTTATATAGTTAATGATTGTTATTAGAGTTCCTTTGAACCCACACTATGGATAATAGCGATTAGGTTTCTTTGATACCTATGTGGGACCACTGACTTTATCCTATGTCATCATTGTTGGAGACTCAGGACTAAGAGGTTACAATGACAGAGATTGGGCTATTTATAGTGATGTGCTTAAGTCCACCTCAGGTTATGTGTCTTATCCTTAGAGGTGAATGTGTTTTTATTGTAGTATGAAGCGGACTCACATTGCCTTGTTCCTAGTGGAGTCAGAGAATTAGATTGCTAAGTGGTTATTCAAGAAGTTGTTTAGTTGATTTGATCTTTGTAATGTCTAGGCTTTACAACTCATGAGGAGATTGTAAGTCTGATCGTGTATTAGCCCTAGAGTATGCGAATGGATCCCAATTATTTTAATAGATCCAAACACATAAAAATTTGTTTTAACTACATTTAAGATATGGTTGTGCAAAGGGGAAGAAGTCTTGAGTCAAATCTCCACTAGCACCGTGGTGGCTAATCCTTTAATTAAGCTAATTGCTAGAGATGTTTTTCTTCTCATGTGAGGAGAATGGGACTTCGTAGGATTTGATGTGCTCAGACATAAAATTTGTGATTGAATTATTATTTTGGTATTGATATTCATTCTTTGTGTTTTATAGAATGTTTATGTCATTTGTGTACACATCTTTATAATATGTCATCGGGCTTGAATCGACCCACTTATATGGGTGATTCACTTTGGCGTTGAGTTAGCGAGCAAGATGAGACATTTATATCTTTGGCGCCTAATTGGCAAGCAAGATATATAATTGCTATATTATATGTCACCTTAGATTGAGCTAAGATGAGATCTCTATTTGATCGAACATTGAGTTTTTTCCACAACTCTATATAGCCCATTTGGTAGCCAAATGTGAGATTTCAAACAGGCGTTGAGAGATCGACTAGGCTGGAAAACTCAAGTCAGGCGCTTTAGCAGCGACTGGACTAAGATTCCTATGGCGTTCTTTAGCTTATGCTTATAGTGACATGCTTATCTTTATGAGTTAACACCAGAGCATACATTTCATACTGTATGTACTTTATATCAACTGATAGTAGGAGTGACGAATGGATCCTTGCTTCATCACTGTGTGAGCCACATGGATCACTATGATCCAATTTTGTGCCCTTCTTGACTTGAGACTATGTCATGAGGAGAATGCTTGATGACGCTACTTTAGCGTGTTTCCCAAAGGCTAGGAAACAATTTGGTCTTATGGGGGCATGTTTAGGAAAGCAGTTGAGTTGAATTGAATTGGTAAGAGGGTTTAGGGAAGACGATTTGATACTATGCCATATTTTGTGACTCATTAGCAATGCTGTGTCTATATCGTATTTCGTTATGATATGGGACATAGGTACATTACATATGTGGGATATAGCACTGCTTTTATATTTATACGAAGGATTAAAGAGTTCTTGATCCGGTGTTTTATGAATTGTCTGGGGCATATACGAGATGCCTTCGAGTGATGCGTTCTTGTTAGTTTGGTGATATTTAACATTTACGCTCCTATGGTTGTATATTCTTCTCGTGAAGTCGCACGCTCCATTTCCTGTATAAGGAGATGAGTATTGGGAGGTTGAGAGATTGTTAGATATAACCCACCCTACATGGGCGAGTGGGAGATGTTAATATTTGGGTCGGTGGGTCATAACCTGAACTATTGGTCTGCCCACGTGTAGGTGCTGGATCTTGGTGGCCAAATCTCCTATTAGTGAGGGTTTCCTAATTGTGTATGGAAACTAAGTCCTATTAGGGTTAGACTTAATAGGAGCATATAAGGGAAGTCTCTCTATGTGATTGAGACTCTCCCATCATCATTGCCTCCAGCAGAATTTCTCCCCCTCTCTTTCTAAGATCACCATAGCCTAGTGGACTTGTAGCGTGGATACATAGGGGGAACTCTAGTAGCGATCCCTTCGACATTCACAATGTAGAGGAGCATACATGAAAGTCTATTTTGTAGTGGAGGCGTGATGGTTCGTGCAGCAGCAACATGGGGCTCATAACAACAATCGGCAAACGATTCTCGGTCTCTTTCGCAAAAGGTATGTCCTTGGACCCGATATGTATGCTATATGCGGTAGTTATAGTGTATTTACAAAAATAAATTAAAAATTTTTAATCTCAGATGATTTATCACTAGTGTCATACATTTTCAAAATTTTCATATATATATTTTTTGTGAACCTGTTTTAGAATAGTGACAGATTATGGGCAAATGTAATAATCTAGATAATATTTTTTGAACAAAGGGATACTCATATAGCTAATCTAATTTTTTTTGTGGGCCTAATAGCAGAAGGTGTTTTAATTGATTAGATCTAATGGACATGTAAATATAAATGTGTGTGTGTATGGCAATTGAAAAAAGAATTTTACGTCATGGTTGATGCATTTATTGCTAGTTGTTGTCCAATTTTCTTACTATCATGGTATAAGCATGTTAGCCCAAATATCAACCCTAGAGAGGGGGGAGGGGGTGATGTGAATTGGGTTGATGCAAAATATATGGAACTTTAAAAACTTTTGCAAATATAATAAATATAAATAATAATACAAATAACACAATTAATAAAAGCAAATAAATAAGAGAGAGTTAGAGAAATTAAACACAAGATATAACGAGGTTTGGCTCTCCCACCTATGTCCTTGCCTCAAGAACTCCGCTTGAGGATTTCAAATCCACTGACCAATCTCCTTACGGGTGAAGATCAAACCCAATTTACTTGCGGATGTAGATCAAACCATTACACAATCTCCTTCTGGGTGAAAGTCAAACCCAATCTACTTGCGGGTGTAGATCAAACCTTTATAGTAAGCAAATCCCCTTTGCTCAACAAGGGTTATGCCCAACCCTCAATCTTTCAAAGATAGATGTGAATGAGATACAATAACAAATCTCTTTTAATAGGGTGAAAGAAGAATTAAGCTCAATCTAGTATGATATGAACAATGAAAGTTCAAGTTTGTGGATTTAGGGCTTGATAATGGATATGAAGAGTATAATCCTTTTCTTTTTGTTAATCCATACTCCCAAAGTATTTGGAACACTATAAATATAGGCTGGAATAGTTTATGATCGTTGGGAAGGGGCCCATTAAAAAATAGAGTCATTGGAGCACTTTTTGAGGCTTAAAAAATTAGCCGTTATAGCTCTCCCGCATGGTTTAGTTGACTATACCTTTGGTGTAGTCGACTAAACATTCTAGTAGGGGAATGTTTGGTCACAACCAAAGTTCGTCGACTTCATGAAATGTATAGTCGACTACACTAGCCAAAACCAAGGTTTAGTTGACTACATGAAATGTGTAGTCAACTAAACTAGTTAGATGAGCTAGTTTAGCTATGCTTTCATCGTTTAAGTCCATATTCATCAACTTAGGCCTCTTGTAAATTATAAAATCAATTAATCCAAGGGTTTTAAAGTCCTTCTAGGTCATGGTCTATAGATCTTATAGTCATTGAGCTTTCACTATTCAACCATTTACATAAAATCCTAACTCTCACCTAAATACCCAAGTCTTCAATAACTTCAAGTCTTCTTTTGTTGGGTTCTTGAGAGTTGGAGTCTTCTCTTCTTTGGGGCTCTATGCTTCTTTTGATCTTTCACTTGATAAAGCCATTCAATTGCCCTTTGATCTCTTGTTTTCTTCTTGTTTGCTTTCCTTGTTTTCTTGGCTTTCTTTTTATAATAGCTCATTTGAGTGTAAAAAGTCTTAACTTATAATGATCAACTCAATGATAAACATTAGCTCATAATTTTCAATGTTTTGTTATCATCAAAATCACAATATATTCATGGAATGAAACATTGAGGCTAACAAAGCACTTACTAAGGTTCTTGTGCATTGTTTGTAAAGCTGGAAGACTGCCTTTCCAATGTTTCATGGGTCAGAAGACATGATTCTGTTGTGTTACTGCCTTTATTTAGATTCAAGGTATACTGTTGAATTTGAAATAAGTTTACTGGGGGATATCGAATGATAAAAGTATTACCTAGTGCAATTTATGTTTGAACTCTTAGCCAACTCTTAAGGATTGCGTGACGAAATATCTAGGGATGGATCACACCTAGGTGTTTAGGGGGGAAAAAGGTCCATTTGTAATTGTGTGATTGATGTTTTTTCCCCTAGTGCTTGTTGGTGATAAATTGAATACAATACTATGATAACATCTTTTGTTTGTTTTGTATGCTGACTACATTATGTTAGTCCATGATCTTGCCCATCCATGTGTTTGGTTCTGACTGGCTTGTTATGGGCTTTTCTTTATAAGGTAGTTATTACTTGGTAAAGTCGATTTTGTTTCTTTTAATTTGGAGGTAAATATATTTTTTGTCCCACTTCGAAGTTGGGAGCTGACAATCAAGTAATTTACTAAGTGCTTGTTTGGGATAATTTCAAAAAATAATTAGAAGCAGAATCAAAAGAGAATCAGAAGCTTATTAGTAGCAAAAGAGTATCTTATATGCGTTTGGACACTGTATTTCAAAAGTCATCTTACTGTCATAAGTGATTTTTGTTATTTTTGGCAAGAATATCTATTGAAGCTATTATAACCCCGAAGTGACAATATTGCCCTTGCTAGAAGTGTTTTTTTTGCATGTTTGGCTACCATTTTTCTAATTGCCTATTTTCGGATCTGAGTGTTACAAATTTAAACAAAAGAGATAAAAATAAATAAATAAATATTTAAGCACAAGAAGGAGAAGAAGAAGAAGAGGTTTGAGGATTTTTTTTTTTTTTTGGTTAAAGCATAAGAAATGTGATAGAATAAATAATCTGGCCTCATTCCTAATATCCTTCTTGACATTATGCATATGGTATAAAAGAACAAGAAATAACAAAATGATGGATGCCACACATACTGAAGGTATCCCTTCAAGCTCTAACAAATAGAACTATGTAGCAAAGGGGAAGAGCTAAAAAATATCACCAAAACCATGATCATTATCAATGCCTTGTAAATTAATTTCTAACAATCCCAACTATTAACCAAAATTCCCCAAAATCCACTTACAGAAATCCGCATACATTCCCCGAAATGGATACCAACCCAATTGCCAAAACCTCCCAAAATCCCATCCAATCAAAATCTCATCCTCCATCTTCAAATACTCGCCAATATCCCCCTGGTGAAGCACCACATCCCATTCAGGTCCATCTTCCTACAATCCTATATTGACTTCGCTGCAACCCCAAACCCCAACGGCACATCCGACATCGAAAACACCACAACCCCATTTCTTAAACACTGATGGTGTCTTCTCCACTAAATCATTCGCCTCCTTGAGACCCAAATCAGTAAAGCTCCTAACTTCTTTGATCATGACTGTTAGAGAGAGACGATGCAAGGGGGAACGAGTCGATGGTGGGGTGCAAGGGCCGGTCAGCACGCGTGCACTCAGTGAGGAGCTAATGTTTTGATTGTGAAAGATAAAGATATAGCTGGTATTTCTAATTCAAGTGTTATAAGACAAAGGGCACGTTGGGAATTACAATAAGTTTCATTAAAGCCAAAAACTGATTCCCAGTCAGATTTTTACAAAAGCAGGGGAGAGGCAACTTTAGCTAATTAGGCTCAAAATCTCTTTTGGGCTTACAATCACTTTTCTCTCTCTTCTTTTTTTTTATTTTTATTTTTATTTTATTTTTATACAAACACTCTTAAAAGTGATTATGGGCTACCAAAGGAGATTTTGGGCCTCTTAGAATCTCATCCAAATAGGCACTATATGTTTTGGCTTTCTAAAAGAGATTATGGAATTGGGGGAAAAAATTATGTTTGTGGGGCTTCATATGTTTCAACAAGAATGTTTAAAATTTTGCTGAAAGAACAGTGTTTTATTTGTGACTAATTTAAAATTTTGTATTATTTCTAGTATGACAATCAGTTATATATTGATAAAACTACCATACTTCATTAACTACCACCAAACTTAGTTTGGCTCATATTTTTTTTCTTGTAAATGCATTTTTTAAAATGAAACACAATTTTACATTTGTTATCTGAGAAATTATATTTGATTTTAAGTTGGAAGGTTTTTTATTTTTTATTTTTTATTTTTATTACTTATTAAAAAAAAACCATTTTTTCATGCCTAATGCTATTTTCTTACTAACTCATTAACACCTTCTTGAACCTAAACTCAATTCTATAGATTTGCATACTTTGTGATTGGACCTAGAATTTTGACTCACATGCCATCTCATTCTAAGTTCAAGTACAAAAGATGCTAGTAAAATCATGCAGTTATCAGGTTGCGTAGTATTTCTTTCTAATTGTTCAGGTGAACATTTCTAAGACAAAGAAGACATATTGTAAGGGCAAGAAGTCCAGGAAGCACACCTTGCATAAGGTCACACAATACAAAAAGAGGAAGGATAGCCTTACTGCCCAAGGTAAGCGTCGTTACGATCACAAGCAGTCTGGTTATGGATATGGGTGGCAGACCAAACCAGTTTTTCACAAAAAGGTAATAATTTGCTATTCTTTCCTTTTCATTGCATGAAATGATTGTAGATAGAAAATAAGTGAAATCATACATAAGGCATTGTTCTGCTCCCTATAAGAGAAGGCATGTTTATTTGTTATCTTGGAAGTTTTTATTAATGTTACATGTTTCCCTACACCCAATCAAGGTTACGCATTTTGGAACATATTTATTTATTTCTCTTGGCTTCTCTAATGCCTTCCATCTACTTGGCTAATGCTTGATTGTTGCCACTTGTTTCTACAGAGGTGCAAGCATTTTGAGATTGGTGGAGATAAGGGGAAGGGAACTACTTTATTTTAATTGCATTGTCATTAGATGTTGAGATTTGGTCTTATTTCTTTATTTTAATTGAACTCTTGTTGGAACTCCAATGCAAGTTTAGGATATTTTGTTTGGGTAAAACGCAATAAACCCCTTCCTATTATTACCCATTTTTCACTTTACCCCCTCCAATAAAAAACCCCTCAAAAAACCCCCTATATTGTCTCAGGTAGGGATGGCAACGGCGTGGGTATGGGACATGACCCTTCTATCCTGGCCTCAACCCTATAAGAAAATCATGAACCTGTGCCCCACCCATACCCTACACGGGTAAGATGTTAAAGTCCTATCCTCGTTTGCAAATGAGGTATGCAAACCCATCCCCATCTTAGTGTCCCGCAATACAACCTATTACATATAGCGAATGCATCCATCTCAATGGCAAAATAAAGAAATAAATAAAAAGGTTAGCAATGCACCCATATTATAATTCAAAAATGCCAAATAACCCATGTGGCCACGTTGCTTTATGTTTTACTTCCCAATGTCTTGGTTTTTATTACTAAATATCTTATGGATTTTTTTTGTAATTTTGAATTGATGGAAGGCCACTTTGGTAAAACAATATATAAAAATGATAACTGTGTATAAGAAATTAGGTGAGGCAGGGCGGGACTGCACACTAAACCCAAACCCGCCTGTAACTCGAGTCGGGATTTTTTTTATAAAATACTAATCCCGCTCCTATCCTATTTAAAACAATTCCAAACCCATCCCAATAGGGCTGGGCCGGGCTAGGATACCAAGTTAAGGTGACCCATTGCCATCAGTCTCAGGAGCTAATGCCGTTAATGGAGAAGCAAAAAGTCTTCTTTACCCTTGTACAGAATTGATTAAAATATTAATATCTGATTTATTAAAAAAAGTTTTAAATATATATATATATATATATTTTGGTATATATATATTTTTTGGCATTAAGGAAATACAAACAAAGAGAGCTACAGGTTGATAACAGGTAATCCTACTACATCATTAAAAATGAGATTCCCCAAGCCATTCGGAGGATCTTTAAGGAGGACAGGCCCATGGTAATTGTGGCTCCAGCTAGCAATGAAATGTGCACAAATATTACCTTCATGCAAGACATGGGATAAGGATCCCCCATTGAGCATTGAAAGCATGAGTCTACAATCAGAGATTAGTGGACCAAGAGGATGGAATTCAATATACCCACTAAGAATGAGGTTAACAGCATCCTGAAAATCCGATTCAACCAAGGTAGGTGTTAGGCCATGTTCAAAGGCCATCTTCATGCCCATTCTTATGCTACATAATTTAGCTTCTAAGCTAGTGGCTTTCTCCATTTTATTTTATTTATTTATTATTATTTTTTTGGATAAGTAGTGGCTTCCTACATATTGAAAGCATAACCCAAAATCCATCCACTTTGATCATTTCTTATCAAACCACCAACCCCAGCGTAGCCAAGATTACCATAGCTACTTCCATCTGTATTGATTTTAAATATATATATTTACACATGAAACGGTATGTTTGGTAATCCCTTCCCTCTCCCCTCTTACCGCCTTATCATTCCCACCAACCTCAATAGTCTGGCTAGAAGGTATACCATCGAGGTCAGTTAATCACCGCTTTATCTCTCCCTCTCCCTTACCAGTTCGGCGAAGCTACACCAACCAACGGTGACTCACCTCATGCCCCCCTCACCTTCACTTCACCGGCGACCTGGTGCGACTTCTCCCATGATCAACCACTAATCAAAAACCTAGATTTGGTTGGAATTCAAATCTACCCCCTTCTCTTTACATGATTCATTTAGGGAAACCTAGATCTAATCTCCGTCCAACAGGCAATCTAGTGACATTTCAGTAGTGCACAGTTCACCGGGTACCTATGTAAGTCCTACTTTTGGGTTTTCTAGTTTTATTTTATTTTATTTTTCGTTTCTCTCTCCAAACCCTTACGCGCAGAAACCAAAAAAAAATTTGTGCGGCAGATGGAGGGTCTGCAGAAAGAAAAAAATCGCCAAGGTCGTCGCCGATGTCATCTTCGTTTCTCTCTCCAAACCCTCACTTTCTTGGTAGATGAGAGCTGAGTCTCAACCCTATCTTCTTTGCATTTGAAGATTCAAAACCCATAAACTTCACCGCCGTGCCCACAACCTGCAACAAATTTGGGTTTTCTAGATCCAGGGCAACGAATTAGAATGTGTGCGAGATCTACAACAAGGCTTTCAATGCAAGCAAAACCTCCAATCAATTTATGTGCGATCGATGGCTTCCATAGCTTTTGCTGTGGTTGCTTTTTCTTGCTTCTTCACTAAAAAAATGGTGTGCCATCGCTACCGATATATGATTCTTCTTCACGCTCACTTTTTTTTTTTTTTGGTGCATCTTTAATTTTTCTTCAAGGGTCGTCACACCGGTGATGGAAGGAGGTGTCTGCCATAGCAACATCAATAATGGAAAGAAGAAGAATGGTTTTCTTTTTTCTTTTTTTTATTTGTTTTTGTTTTTCTACGGAAATGGGGGAATACTTAGTCAAAGGCAAAAATGGACTTAAAATTGCTTCTATAGCATCATGTGCCAGTCACGTAATGCTTTTCTGTTAGTTTACCTTACGATGAGTGGACGGACAGTAGTAATTTGCGAACCCTTCACAATATGGGGGGTTTTTTGGTGGGTTTTTTTATTGGAGAGGGGTAAAGTGAAAAATGGGTAATAATAGGAGGGGGTTTATCACATTTTACTCATTTTGGTTTACTGCTACTGGTTAGAGATGATCATTTAAAACATTTAAAGTTCAGTGAAGTTTTTGGAAATGGTTTTTTGATCAAGTTAGTTACTTTTGTGTGTTTGACAAATTTTTTGAAATGGACACAAATATGCTTTTTTACTACCGTAGACACCTAAATTTTGCCGAGCCGCCTCCGGACAAAATCAATCAACCCATCAGCAGTATAATTAGGTCGGACACACTCGGTACCTAATTTTATTCACCTTGTCCTACCCACCACTAGGGCAAGACATCCCCCACCTCGCTATTCAAGGCCCGAGGGTTGGGAATGGGTACGAGGCCCGAAAATCCCAAAATCGAACCCTTAACACAGCATTAGGTAGTTCGATTTTTCATAATCCTTGATCCAATGGTCAATTCAACCGTCGGATCTTCAATTAAATATTCCTAGAGTGGTCTAGGACCATTTGATTGGGAATCAGATAGCACAAACCATTCGATCCCCAAAACGCCCGAATCGAACCCCTAACACAGCATTGGGTGGTTCAATTTCCCACAATCCTTGATCCGATGGTCAATCTAACCATCGGATCTTTAATTCAATATCCCTAGAGTGGTCTAGAATCATTTGGTTGGGAATCAGAAAGTATAAACCCTCCGATCCCCAAAACGCCAAAATCGAACCCCGAACACAGCACTAGGTGGTTCGATTTCCCACAATCCTTGATCCGATGGTCAATCCAACCATCAGATCTTCAATTCAATATCCCTAGAGTGGTCTAGGATCATTTGATTGGGAATTAGAGGGCACAAACCCTCCGATCCCCAAAACACCCAAATCGAACCCCTAATACAGCACTCGGTAGTTCGATTTCCCACAATCCTTGATCCAATGGTCAATCCAATCGTTGGATCTTCACTTCAATATCCCTAGAGTGGTCTAGGATTACTTGATCGGGAATTAGAGGGCACAAACCCTTCGATCCCCAAAATGCCCAAATTGAACCCTTAACACAGCATTGGGTGGTTCGATTTCTCACAATCCTTGATTCGATGGTCAATCCAACCGTCGGATCTTCAATTTAATATCCCTAGAGTGGTCTAGGATCATTTGATTGGGAATCAGAGGGCATAAACCCTCCGATCCCCAAAACGCCCAAATCGAACCCTTAACACAGCATTGGGTGGTTCGATTTCCCACAATCCATGATCCGATGGTCAATCCAACCGTTGGATCTTTAATTCAATATCCCTAGAGTGGTCTATGATCACTTGATTGGGAATTAGAGGACACAAACCCTCCGATCCCCAAAACGCCCAAATCGAACCCCTATCACAGCACTAGGTGGTTCGATTTCCCATAATCCTTGATCCCATGGTCAATCCAACTATCAGATCTTCAATTTAATATCCCTAGAGTGGCCTAGGATCATTTGATTGGGAATTAGAGGGCACAAACCCTCCGATCCCCAAAACGCCCAAATCGAACCCCTAACACAGCACTTGATAGTTCGATTTCCCACAATCCTTGATCCGATGGTCAATCCAACCGTTGGATCTTCACTTCAATCTCCCTATAGTGGTTTAGGATGACTTGATTAGGAATCAGAGGGCACAAACCCTCCGATCCCCAAAACGCCTAAATTGAACCCTTAACACAACATTAGGTGGTTCGATTTCCCACAATCCTTGATATAATGGTCAATCCAACCATCGGATCTTCAATTTAATATCCCTAGAGTGGTCTAGGATCATTTGATTGGGAATCAGAGGGCACAAACCCTTCGATCCCCAAAACGCCAAAATCGAAACCGTAACACAACACTTTGTGGTTCGATTTCCTACAATCCATGATCCGATGGTCAATCCAACTGTTGGATCTTCAATTCAATATCCCTAGAGTGGTCTAGGATCACTTGATTAGGACTCAGAGGACACAAACCCTCTGATCCCTAAAACGCCCAAATCGAACCCTAACACAGCATTAGGTGGTTCGATTTCCCACAATTCATGATCCGATGGTCAATCTAACCGTCGAATCTTTAATTCAGTATCTCTAGAGTGGTCTAAGATCATTTGATTGGGAATCAGAGGGCACAAACCCTCTGATCCCTAAAACGCCCAAATAGAACCCTTAACACAGCATTAAGTGTTTTGATTTCCCACAATCCTTGATCCGATGGTCAATCCAACCGTCCGATCTTCAATTCAATATCCCTAGAGTGGTCTAGGATCATTTGATTGGGAATCAAAGGGTACAAACCCTCCAATCCGCAAAATGCCCAAATCGAACCCTTAAACACTGTACTAGGTGTTTCGATTTCCCACAATCCTTGATCCGATGGTCAATCCAACCGTCAGATCTTCAATTCAATATCCCTAGAGTGGTCTAAGATCATCTAATTGGGAATTAGAGGGCACAAACCCTCCGATCCCCAAAACGCCCAAATTGAACCCCTAACACAGCACTAGGTGGTTCGATTTCCTATAATCCTTGATCCGATGGTTAATCCAGCGGATCTTCAATTTAATATCCTTAGAGTGGTCTAGGATCATCCGATTGGGAATTAGAGGGCACAAACCCTCCGATCGCCAAAATGCCCAAATCGAACCCCTAACACAGCACTAGGTGGTTCGATTTCCTATAATCTTTTGATTTGATCATTAATCCAGCCGTCGGATCTTCAATTCAATATCCCTAGAGTGGTCTAGGATCATCTGATTGGGAATCAGAGGGCACAAACCCTCCGATCCCCAAAACCCCTTAAATCAAACCCTTAATACAACTTTGGGCGGCTTGATTTCTCACAATTCTCATCCAATGGTCAATCCGACCGTTAGATCTTCAATTCAATCCCTCAAGATCAATACGAGGCCATTTGATCAAAGATCGGGCTTTGTTCGACTCGCAATCAACAAAACCCTAATCACAAAGCCCTATGAGCATCATGCTCGCATCCGGGCCATTCGATCTCATCCTAGAGGGTATACACTCCACCTTTTGCTCCCAAACCAAGTTTAGGGACCCAATGTTTCAATCCCCGTTCAAGATCAACGGTTGGAATCCATCTGATCATCGATTGAACATGATTACATGATCGTATGGCCCCATAGTAGGGTGGACCACAACTATTGAACCACCACAGTGGCCCCACCTCATCTAGTAGGGCACACAAACCAAAGATCACAAGTTCCTATGGTAATGATGAGAAATCATCACAAATGTAAAAATTTTGTAATCTTGCTTTCGGCTCTGCAGCCACCCTACAACCCCTGCAGCCATAATCCAACTGCTTGGATGGGACTTAAGCCCACGCTTGCTAGGCCAGCGTAGGCCACACCTACCATGCCAGCATGGATAAGCAGATTGCCCTTTTGCCACGTTTAGACCATTTTGCCCTCATTAAATGAGGTATTTCCTTCACCAAACTATTCTCAAATGTCCTCCATGTCCCATGTGACCATAATGCCCTTCCAAATGACCATTTTACCCCTAAAAGTCCAATTTTCCCTATAAATAGCCCACATTTTTTATTCATTAAGGATCCCATCTCTTTACATCCATCTCTTATACACAAAAACCACTTGAAATCCAAACCTTTCCATCCTAAATCCTTAATCCTTCCTACCACAAATCATCCCAACCCAGCCTAAACACCAATCCATTCTACTTTAATCCAATTCCCTTCTATCCATTACAAAGAACCCTACCACATATCCTCTCACAAAGATCTCTCCTACAAATTTAGGGGATGATTTTGAAGGAAAATCAAAGGGGTGAACCTCCAAATTTGCTTTGGGATAGCATAGGAGGAACACAAAATTCTGCTGCTGTTTACTACAAAACGACTGTCAATTTCATGTCTGCTGATTGACAACGTAACATCTGTTGACTGGTAACTTCACCGTTCCCAAGCTTTTCATCTCTAAATTCACTCCACCACTTCCACCACCACTCAACCACCTTCCAAGCACACTTGGAACATTCAAGGAGATCTCAAAGGAAGACCTTCAAGCCTAGGAAAGGAGCACTCAAGCCCTCATTGGTCAAAACTAAGGTGAAAATCACCTAAACTAGGTAAGCTTCCCTTTTAAATTCATTTATAAGCTTTCTTAAATTTTCTATTAACTTCATTATTCATTTGCAGCCTCAATATGTGATTGTCACCCTCCCCACCTTTGCTCGAGTACGTACATGGACCTCCTAACACGTGTCGTGAAGGGATCAAAGTCCTATTTGGTGGGTTAAAGGTAGGGAGACCCAAAATCACCTTTTGCATGCAAACCATTTCAATAGGTTGCTAGCACCCATTTTTATTTTCTTTTATTGCATGTGAGCTTGCATTTGTGATGTGTGAAATGGAAAGTTAAGCATATCAAAAGGTTGAAATGATGTTTAAGCAAAATGAAATTTGGCAAGGTTAGGTTTATGCATGCATGCATATTGTCTATACTAACCTTTTCTTGTTTCCTTATTGGTAATCGTAATCAACTTGAAAATAAAATAATCCCCATTTGCCGCAGAGTTTCTTGGACTTAATTGAATATCCCCATGCTTGAATGAATGGACAAATGCAAGGACTTGAACAAATTCATTCAAAATGATTGTTCTCATTTTCATTTTATTTACTTTAGAGGCTATGGATTTTCGCTACCCTCCAGGTTGTGGTCGTTGCGACCCTTTGCCCCATCGCTTGTACATTTTCAGCTTTCATTTATTTATTGCTTTATTTAGAGGCTATAGCTTTTTGCTACCCTTCAGGTTGTAGTCGTTGCGACTCTTTTGCCCTAATGTTTGAGCACTTTTCATTTTGTGGTCACTTGACCCTTTTATTTTGTGTACATATACTTATGCTTATCAAAGCAATAAACATCGCATTCATGAACTCCAAACCTTGCCAAGGTTGATTATATTTATATATCTTTTGACATTTTCGATATGTTCATCTTGAAATTTCGTGCTATGTAACGTTTTAATTCTATTCCCATGTGAATAAAGTTTAAATTGAAGTCTTGAGGTAAACTATCATGCTATGGATAAAAGTTTACGGTATCAAGTACCTAAAAACTCGTCCCTAGCATAATAGTTTATCACCATCAAATGGATATAATCAATTGACCCGCCAGATTCTAATGAATAATCCTATCCAAAATCCAGGAACTCTTACATGTCCCTATGTTATGTAGTAAAATTCCAATCCCTAAGAGATTTAGTTGATTACATTTTTATTCAATTAATTCAAGTGCGCACTAAGTTTGAATAAAATTCCTCCTAACCATCTTCATGCTTCAAAAGCTCCAAGTACTTTTTCCAAAAAAGTCTTTTAAAATTGAAAGTGATTCTTTACATCTCAAATCCCTACTGAAAGGTTCAGTTTTCAAAAAGGTTTTATTCATATCTGCATAGGGCTATTCTCCCACAAATCATTTTTGACAACATTACCATCTTTATTAAATAAAGATTTTGATTCAAAAAAGAGTTTCGTGTCATCACGTAAACTATTAATGCATGCATCATTTTTCAATTGACGAGTTAGTTTCAAAAATGACTCGAATGATTCTTTTCATTAAAAAGGACACGTGCTCTCTTTTCAAAGGCATTATTTCATCACCTGAAGTCAATTTTCCAAAACCATCATTCCATGCAGGATCCCCCTTTTAGTTGGGATTAGGAATCATAAAGTTTCACTTTCATAAACAGAATTCCCTTACACTTCAAAAGTACTCCCTTTTCAACTAAAGCGCATTTTTTTTCCTTCAAAAGAAACCCCTGTGTTCAAAAGACTATCTTTTCTCTTCAAAAGGGAACATCCCCTTTCTTTCAAATGCTTTCAAAAAGCATCCTTTTTCCATACTTTTGACTTCAAAAGTCTCGAGTTCTCTAAGAATCCGAAATAGGTTCGCACTTGGCATTAATTCCTTAAAAATGGAACCACATCATTTCCATTTCCATCCTTTCATAAAGGATTAATTTTTACCACTGCAAGATAGGGGTTAATCAATTTGATCTAAGATACCTATGAGAAGGAAGGTGAATTTGTGGTCTTTCAAAAAGGTTCTCATTTACAAAACCTTGAGGCGTGCTTTCCTAAAACATCAACACTTTCAAAAGATTTTGTTCCAAGGCCGTTAAGGATCTCTTTTCAAAATGACAGAATTCACCACCCTTCAAAAGGGTTTTCTATGTCAAATTATTCGTGTAGAAAATCAATAATATCAAATGGGATTTTAATCAGAAACATCGTCAAAATTGGGAATCGTTGATTCCAACGAGCGATGTGGGGTGCCTCACACCTTTCCCACTCGTAACTAAACCCCCTTACCCTCAATCTTTAGTCTCACAAACAACTAGGAGTCATTCAATTTTCCAGTAGGCCCTCAGATGGACCTATTGATGATAAGGCCTTAGATGGACTTATTTTGGGATCTCAAATGACCCCATTTCCTAATTAACCATAGGATGTCCAATCGCGTCTTCAAACCCCTGATTGGTGGCGACTCCATAGCCTTGATAATTCTAGATATGCTTGCATGCCTAGGACGGTCAAGGCACCCTTGAAATGAACTCAACACACACCCAGCATAGAATGGAGGACCCGAGGGTCGTCCCATCTTGGGAAAATTCCTTTATTTTTTAGGGTAGCGACAACTACTGTAAACTTTACAGCAGATTTCATCATCTAAAAATGGAGGAAATTTGGCATTTAACATGGGTATCCATATTGCATCACCCAAACCTCCTGAGATCTTATAGCCGGTCCTGCGAAATGAAACGATAAAAAGTACACCCAAAGTAGTTACAATAGGAAGTAGTTTGATGAATAGTGAACCAAAAAAAATAAAACATTTGAAGTACCAAACAGAGGAATTTTTGTTTCTATTTCATTTGAACCACAAGAATTAATAAGATAAATGAGCATTTAATAAAACAAAACTGCACCTAAAGTCGGTTGATGGATTAGGACCTTGCCATCCCAAATCTTTCCATTGGTCAGAGATCAAGCCCTTAAGAGAAATATTTGGAAAGGCAGCATGATACATTTGCCTAACAATTACTAATTTGTCATTTTCATGCTAACAACGAAAAGAAATGGATTAATTTATAGATTAATTTGCATAACATTTTCCTTTTGAGTGACCATGGAAGATTGGCAACTGAATCTAGAGCAAGCCTAATATGGAGTATTACAAATTCTTCAAAAAGTGAAGGTTTGAAGTTCAATTCCATTCAAAGGGTCAGTTGTCAATTGGATTTTTCCAGTTGTTATTCAATGTGAAATCTAGTATTTTTCCATAAATTCTTTCCAAAAGTGATTATGACGAGGGAAAAATCAAGTGAAAAAAGAAAGAGCTAAAGAACTACAGTAGCAACAATAACAACAAAAAAACAAAATTACTCAAGCATAAGGGTTATAAAAGCATGTTTGGCTAGTTGGAAAATGATTTTTTTAAACATGCAATGTGAAAAACAGAAAGCATTCCAGTGGGCTGTCTAAAAGCTGCCCAATGAATCTTTCAATTTTCCTATTTAGCATGGGTCTATATAACAACTATAGAAAAAAAAAAAAAAAAAAAACAAACAAACAAACAAGCAAACAAACAAAAGAAACTGGTAGAAAACAAAAGAAAATTTTGGAATCTTATAAAAACCATCCTAGCTCCAAATAAACATGAGATTCCAAAATTTATTTTTTCTTCCGATCCCCCCCCCCCCCCCCCCGCTTTTTTTCTCATGAAACAAATAGAATAGAAATACAAAAGGAAAAAAAAAAAAAAAAAAGAAAAAAAAAGAGAAGATTTCGATAGGAAACTCACCCACAGAATCAATGTATTCATGGAGCTTTTGGCACCAGAATTGCCACAAGACCTCTGACAATGGCTTGAAAATGATATCCTTTAAAATGAACAGAAAGTTGGGGAGCACTAAGGCAGTGAGTAAAAGCAAAGAAGTAGAAAAATCCAATTAAGTTCCGAGAGAAGTGAGTGCAGACATGGGAAAAAAAATTCCAAAATATAAATAAGCAAATGCCTATTATGTGTGTCACTATGTATGGGTGCAGCAAGCACATCCCTATGAAGAACAGAGTTGTCTAATGTCATTATTCTTCATGATATAGCCCTTTGGCTTTTGGCTATACACAAGGCAAGGTAGGATTGGAATCGAAAACAAAGAATTTCCTTCAATGGCTCTTAAACCATCTTATGATAAAATAATTTTGAGACATCCAAGAATAAAATTATTCAGCAACGAGCTTTTGGATTTGACATTTCTTGGGCAGACATCCATAACAATCCATAACACAAGGCATAATAGTAAAATTAATGTACCACAACTACAATCTTCTATAATTGCAATAGTACCCAATGTACAATTCTATATAAATGAATCATAAAACAAATGTACTACATTTGAATCCAAACAACAAATATGGCTCACCCAAAGGTTGCCTTTTAAGAAGCCAATGGAGTTCAAAGCATTATGAGACAATTCCAAAAAAGATATGCCCAGCATTAGACCTATAGCAAAACCTTGCATAGAGGAAATCTATTGTTTTAACCAACATTACTTTTTAAAGAATGAGTAGACTACTTGAGTAATATACAAAAATGGTTGGAGAGAAAAGAAGGCATATAAAATTAAGCTAATAAGATGAGCTCCATTACGAGACTTAGACAAGTGATCTTTTCAAGAAATGGATCAGTGCTACATAAGTGACTGGTATTCTGAGAAATGGAGGGTTTAGCCTCTGAGTATCACCTGTAAAAAGTCAAAGTATCTTCAGATTGGAAGCTTGATTAAGAATTACAAAAAGTATTCCCCAATCAAACACAATATAGAATTAGGTTCATCAAATTATCAAAGCAATGTAGCAATTAGAAATTCTCTGTGTGAGTATGTGTCTACCTGTAAACAAAATCATATAAATTCAATGATAGTTACTATTGGTTATCTTCTGCAACTTAAATTAGTTAATTTTGTCTAACTTTATCACTTAAGAATGTTTAAACTATACAATTAGCTTTAACAATGAACAATTCGGAAAGCATAATATAGAAACAAGGCCATCAGGCAATAATCGTTAAAGATTATGAGAGTTATTACATAGTACATGAATTTTGAGCATTCAACAATGAATAACTTGGCTGAACCATATTTTGATATATTACCCTTAATGCCTATTAAAACCCAAGAAACAGCATTACCTCGTAAATATAGAAGCCGTTTTTTGAGTTCCATCTTCTCCAATCATGTAAACCTATTATTGAATTTTGAAGTTATGATGCTTGAACCTGTACATTGGAGCTATTTGCGAAATAAGAGAAACATGTTCCATAAGTTCTTGATATATAAATTAAAAAAGGAAGACAAGATAAAAATGCAAATAGATATGCCTTTTTCTTATATATACCTGATTAACCTAAATGCTGTGAACTATCTTAGAGGCATGATGTCTCCCTTGTGATGTTAATGTGAAATAACCTATTCAGTTAGTAATAATATTCAAACATGGAGTTAATATATAAAAAATTGTGCCTATATAGATTTAGGACTATTGTGAAAAAATATATTAACCTACTAATGGTTTTTTTATATCCCTCCCTTGGGGTTAAAGGTATTTGCCTTATAATATAAAAAAATCTCTCTCTCCCCACCACCTTTTGAACAATGGATTAATATAGCAGATAATAGTTTTCACATGATTATCATTTAATTTAAAGATTCTAGGCTGGGTCGACCAATTTCATTTTAAAAAAAAAAATGCAAAACACGCTATATTAAAAATATATTTGAATCCTCTTTCAAAAACAACAGTGACAGCAGCCAAAAGTTGGCTTGTACCTACAAGGTGCAACAATACATAAATTAAGAACTCGTCATTGGAAATACCATTAGCATGCCCAACAATACTATGCAGATAACTCCAGGTTTCAAGTCTATGGGTATATTGAATCAAAGCTCTTCTCAATGTTGCTCCCATGTGTGGATCCTAAAAATCATAATAGTTGTTGGATAAATGTGAACATTCTTCCCAAATTGTGTTAAAAATTAGTTAAAGAAGTTGCCAGAAAAGGAAGACCCCACCTTTGACTTGAGCTGCTCTTTGAATTCCCAGCTTTAATTCTCCATCAAAATTAAAACTCAGGAGTTCATCAAAAGAGATCACAGAGACCTCATCTTCATTGGGAACAGAACCATAGTATCCACCTCAAGAAACAAACTCTGCATTTCATCTTAATCTGCAACAAAACCATAGTAATCCACCTCAACAAATAGCCTTTGAATTTCAAGAGACAACTGCCCACATAGTTGCACCTGTATAAACTAATTGAATGTTCCAAAGAACAATCCACCTCAAATAGAGAGCAAATAACCTCAAAAGTATAGATTAAGTTAGGAGTTCTGTGAAAAGAGCCAAATCCATATTTTTTCATACTATCCCCACGTTTAGATATATATATATATATATACTCTAGGAAATACATATATCTCAAAACAGTGGGAAAACAACAATTTTGTCACTCAAACTCACCAAGAAGAGAGCAAAACAATGGGGAGAATGATGACTAGCTCTTTATCCAAGCACCTACACAAGCACACACACACACACACAAATACATAAAGAGAGAAAGACAAAGATGATGATGAAATTCAAGAAAAAACGATGGAATGAGGAGGGATGAGAGGTCTTCCTGTTAGTGCTCATGGGTAGTCTTGTGATACTTCGCTCTAATCCACTGAAAACCCATGGAGGGTCCTTCCCTGAGCTTCCTCACGCCATTAAAAGCCACTGCTTTGGTCTTTCCAAGGCCTTCTCCAACCTTGTTTTTGTACTTTCCACTCTTTAGTTGAACCACCACTCTTCTTGGTTTGAGGGACAGGTGTTCATGGGATTTTTCACATACACCTGTTTTGTGCATCACTACCGCCATTAACAAAGCAACGAAATAGTTACCGTCATTTTTATGCCCAGTAAACTGAAGAAATACAATTTTAAATCATATTTTTTATTTCCCAATTGATGAAAAGTTCTATGATTCAAAATCTAATGTATATCATTTTACTACGTTTTCTCAGTAACCAAGCACAAAGCAAAAGAAAATTACAGAATCAAACATCATATGAATCAAAGTGTATACCACAAAACCATCTCAATCAATTAATTATAATTAAATCTAACAAATTGTGGACTGAAGAATAAACCTAAAAGCCGCACAAGACATGAAATCCAAAAGAAGTCATTTTAATATTTGAAATACATGAACAAAATACAAGGAAAAGACTTTCTTTTCTTGATAAGCGGGGGGCATATTTGCCTCGCTCTTTCTTTTCTTGATAAGCGGATATTTGCCACTTCATTAGAGGGTCTTCCTCCAAGAGTCTATTTGTTTGTAGAGAAACGATCAAACTCTAAAGAAAAACCAAAAAAACCAATAATCAATCAATAACAAAAAGAATCTATTTGTTTGTAGAGAAACAAAATCAACCAATAACAAAAAATAGTTAATCAATAAACATCATTGCACTTTATCCAATGATATTTCAAGCACAATATTGAATATTTGAATTGCAAATCAATCATTGTTGTCCTATTCCACTTATAGGGGAAAACAAATAAATAATTTTGATACTCCCTCCGTCCCAAATTGTTTGAGCCACTTTGACTAAGCACGCATATTAAGGTGAGCTATTTAATGCATTGTCATGTGACTCAATAATTTTAACTTTTCAATTTTACCTTCTTACTTTATTTTGTATTATGATTGGAGTAATTGTAATTTTAAATGGATACTAGACACCTAATATTTTTATTTGTACTCTATTACCTTTTCACCAAACCCACCACTACATTGCTCTACATTTTTCCTTCTATGAACCATCTCCATATAATAGCATAATGTTTACATAAGCACCAACCCAAATCTTAATTCAATTAAATGAAAATAAGTTCTCCAACATGAGATAAAACCCCAAATCAAGTTTAAAATCAGCTAGACCTATTCTCCATTTTTTTCCTTTTTCTCTTACTTGCATCTTTCGACCTCCAAAGTTTTGCAACACTTGCAAAGTGAACACTCTAAATACCTTCTAAAATTTGACATTTAGCAAAAAACAAATTAAACCCTTACCCTTTGAATTAAAATTAAATCCAAAGTACTCCTTGAATTCACATGATTGCAACTTGCAAGCACACTTCTACTAATTGTAACACTCATACTAAAACCTCTGCATATCAAAAGAAAGAAAGTAGTATCAATTCCTATAAAAGTCCTGATATATACTAAGCTCTAAAGTGGACATCAAAGTTCTAAAACAAAAATTGATATATAAAGGCATCCCAAATCCATATATTAAAGCACAAATGTTCACTTCTGCATCAGAGTGAATCCCGTTTAAATGAATAAATTGTTAGCAACTCAAATGTACATAATAAAGAGTAAAATGTTTATGTGGTATAAATAAATGTAAAAAGATCAACTAATTATAAACCATTATCACTATGTTTTTTTTTTTTTTTTTTTTTTTTTTTTTTTATTACAAAGAAGGGAGGACAAGGAATCCACCCAAATCATACTGACAGACTAATATATAAAACAATCAAAAGGAAAAAACAAGAAAAAAAACTTCCCATACTAAGTACAAACAGCTCTCCAATAAGATTTTAATAAAAAAAAAAAAGAGGAATATCATCGAGGAGGAAAGTGCTTATAATTATGCTTGAATTGGGAATTACAAATTCGCATTAAAAGAAAGAAAGAAAAAAAAAAGGCAGGCATGAGGAAGGAACTCTTAACTTGAGCCGTTTCTCACTAACATGGAGAAAGAGCTCAAGTTCCATGAGTTCTTTTCTTACAAAATACTCAACTACTCAATTCTCCCTAAGCCACATGAAATATAGCTTAGAAACGGTACAAAAAATGAACCCTTAATTCACTATCACTCAACTAATTTAACTTCTTAATTGATTTATCCATCATTCACCAAAACTTCTTAAAGAACAAGTAGCCTTCTGTCTAACACCGAAGTTGTCTTTAGGGTTTGAAAATTCTTAATAAGAATACATAGAAATCACATCTATACGAATTCATTAATCAATCAAGAAAACCCACAACAATAATTACAGAAAGTATAAATATTAAAACAAGAATCAAGACCAAACCTAGTTGCAGATTAAATCAAAGAAATCAATTCAATTACCTATATTTTTATCAATACCAACAGAAAACATTAAGATCAGATACTCAACCTCTCTTTTTTATTTTCTTTATTTTTTTTGGCTTCGCCCTTACCCATTCTCCCCAAAACATAAATAAATAAACTAATTAATTAAAAAAAATTAAGCCCAGCATATCACAAGCACCAACTCAGGTCTCTTTTTTGATTTATTCAATTACCCTATATTTCACATTCTTTCCAAAAAAGTAAAACATTAAGTTCGGTTCCATAGCAAACCTAGCAACGCATTTAACTCTAGTAATTATATATCATTTAACAAAACAACAATAAATCTAAAACCAACAAAAGGCTTGAAAAGAGGATGGCACACAAATAAATCAATTATTTCCGCAAGAAATAAATTGCAATAGTGACCCAAAAAGGGAGACCATCCTAATTTCCTAGAATGTCATCATCAGTCATTACTCCATCTCCCACGTAATTCTCCTGTAACAGTCAAAGTCAAAGAATGTAAGAACATTAGCTAAAATGTCCCATTTCATGCATATTATTTCCATAAAACCCATTAAAAAACCCACACTCTGAACTCTTTTTATCCTAGAGAAAATCAAAAGAATGCAAGCGTATTTTCTTTTCCTACCACTCCCTCAACAACCAACCAAAGGGAATTTTAGAAACATAATTTCCAATCCATAAAACCCATCAACAATCTTATAAATAGAAATGTAAATATAAATAAATAAATAAAACCCATCAACAAACCCACAGGGAAGAAAAAAGGTTATTTATTTATTTATTTATTTATAAATATTAATAATAAATATCAGGCATACAAAAGAAATATCCAATGGTCCAACATCTAATATATTTTCTTAAGGGGCAGGCTATTGCCACCACTCAAAATACTCTAAGCCCCTCACTAATTAAATCCCCTCAAATTTTACTGAAAGCACCCCCATATCTTCCTAAAATACCCTTAATAAAAAATTCTCTAAACATTTTTCCACCCCACTCCCAAACTGTTCGGTTACTCAAAACCAAACATCTCTTATTTGTTCGGACCTATAAGTAAAAACAAAGTATATATGTTCAGACCTATTAATAAAAACAAAGTATATATGCTCGGCTTTATAGAAAAGAACAATATAAAAACGTTTGGACCTTTAAAACCGAACATTTCTTATTTGTTCCAAATTGTAAACATGAATACTCAAAATCCATTCACAGTTACATAAACGAACAATTCTCAATTATTGTATAGTCAAGTTGTTCGGTGTTTTAAAACGGAACAATACAAATTTCTTCGGACTCCTATAGGTGAACAATATCCATTTGTTCGGAGTTGGGAAGTGGAATCAAATAACTTTGTTTGGATTTACAAGTCGGAACACATTAAAAGAGTTCAGTGTTACAGAAATGAACATTGTAAACATGATCGAAGTCGAGAAACCAAACAAGACGAAATTCAGCATACGAAAAACTTAAGTTAAACTCGATAAAAAGTGTGTAAATACTTACCTTTTGGTTGCTAATATCATCTCTATCAATGCTTTTCTTGTCCATTATTCAATATAATATGGGAAACACTAATTTCTTATGTAAATATGGATTTAGTGTCTAGGTTGTTAGGGTTTGTGAGAGCATGAAGTCTACAGATGATGTAATGTTTTTGGAGTTGGGGGTGGAGTGGGGTGGGGATAGAAAATTTTTTAAGTCTTTAAGTAGACATGTCCGTATTGGTAAATTTACATTTAGATATAAAGAATTTAACAAATTATTTTAAATAATGGGGGTCTAGAGTATTTTGAGTTGTGGCAATAGCCTGGCCCTTTTCTTAAACATCAGAGTATTTTCCCCTTTTAGTTATTTGCCTCAAAGGAAGAAAAGATAAAAATCACAAACACAAACAAAGCAAACCAAAACAAGGGTTTTTTTTTTTTTTTTTTTTTTGTCCCTTTTTGTTTTGAAACACAAATTGAAGAAAAGCACAAAAGAAAACCATAGTGCTTAGATCTCATAGGAATTAAAATGGGAACCATAAATAACACACATACCCAAGTAATTGCAATTTCAGCATTACCCATTTTATAGGTTCTTAACTCCTTACCAATTAGAAATGTTGCAAAATTAATGAAACAGGAGGCAAAAACTATAATCGGTAGAAAAATTTAGGGCAAAAAAATGGGAAAAATAAGAAATGAAGAAGTAAAAGGCGAAGAAGCTCATCTTACCAGGATTGAGCTGGACGGCTAAATGGACCTGTGAAAAAAAATTCAAGTATTAAGAAGTCAGTGATTAAAACCCTAAAGAGAACAAAAAAAAAAAAAAAATTGAATAAATATAATCATCAAAGCATAAAAGAAATCATAATCATCAAAGCACAAAAGCCAGTTAGCCGATTAAGGTAAAAGAGATGAACGAAAAGAGAAAAGACATGTGTGAACCCCTTTAATACCACTTCAAAGCCATAGCAAATGAGAATGATAGTAGTAGAGAGAGTGAGAGAGAAGAGAGTGGTAGAGAGAGTAAGAGAGACTCACAGATTTGTCCGGTGTTATGCAGAGAGCAATTGCGTTTCTATAGAAAGGGATCGCCTTTCTCTTTCTTTCTAGGCCTTGTAATTCTAAAACTAAGCAATAACATGAATGGGAACTTAGCAGAGGTCCTCCATAACCAATCGAAGCTAAATCTTGTTAGGATTATGCCCTAAAGCCAATCATAGAGATGATTGTTTAGGGATTAGGAATAATCATTTGATTTCATTTATGTATGTCACATTTATTATTGATTTAATAAAAGGGCTTATTCTATTATGTTTATATGCATCATTTATATTACATAATATGTCCATGGAGTTAGAGTTGAGAATATGGAATTACAAAGAGTTGTAATTTTGAGACTGTAGATATATCTTTGTACTAAACTCCTAAAGCATTCCTAGTTGAAGGTTCACTATGATAGACAATAATGAACCATAGGACTAGCACTTGTTAGGTTGAATCTATAGGAGGATAGCTGGTCTCAAGCTATTTGTGTGGAGACACTACAACCAACAGGTGGGTGCCTATTAATAGAATAGGTACACTGAATGTGACCAAAGATATGATATAAACTAAATGGAGTTTTAACCTGCCTATCAATCAGTTTCTCATTGTTATAGCGGTACAAGTAATCTTTAGACCTGAGACACCATAGTTGTCTTATGCATGTAGCTTTAGAAGTTTGATAACACTAAGTGCAAATCCTTATAGGGGTCTGCAAGGGTGTTCATTGGCCCTACTGCTATATGTATGAAGGCATGTGAGTGATCAACAAGGAATCCATCACTCTCTGGAAAAAGAGAGAGAATGTCTCATATAGCATTCATAATATAACTCATTAAATCCATGGCTATGGTAGGATGAATATGAAAAGAGTTTCATGAATTCATCAATGAGTTGATATCTATGAATGAGTATAAAGTAATTGAACTAGGGATTTGACAGACTTCTATGTCCTATTAGTTCAATTGGAGACATTGTGTAGATGGAAGGATGTAATCGTAACTTGTAAACTATAACAGAAGGGTTCTTTGTTAGATACTAATTCACCTCATTAAGGACAACACCATGAACCATATGCTAGGTGTTATTCATGGTTAGTAGAAGCCCCAATTGATATAAGTGAGTTATAATCAATTAGGGAATTGGAAAGAGTTCCAATTAGACCCTAAATGGAAAGAGTTCCATTGTGCACACCTCGTGCTATTCCTACTACTTGATGATAATGGGTCACACACTGATCATGCAAGAAGGGCTTTCAAGTCTATGAGAGAAAGGGTTTTAGTGAAAAAGAATAGTTCTTTATAGGCCTATTTGTATTTGATACAAATAATAGGGGTTAATGTGTAATTAAATGTAATTACACATAACCCTATTAGGGTTTCTTCCCCATGGCCGGCCCCCTTTAGTGGGATGCATATATAAGTCACACTTATGTGTAACATGGCATTAATGTTTTCACACTCCCTACCCTAGTTGTCAAAAGAGTTGGAGGCTCTCTTCTCTCTCTCTCTCTTCTCCACCTCTAGCAAAAAACGAGGAAGAAGAAGGAAAAGGCTTGAAGCTCTAGCTAGGTGTGGATACTGTTGGAGGCAACACACTTGGGCTGCTCATTCATCGCTGTCCAGAGTCAAAGCTTGAAGCAAAAAGGAGAAGACATTCAAACTGTAAGTGTTCTAACCCTCTTCGTAGTTAGGGTTTGATTTTGTATTATGCATAGTTAGATCCATGGGGTTGGGAATTGCAGGAAAAATTTTTATATTCCGCATTTCGATTTATCCCTCTTGTTCGATTCCCAACAGTGGTATCAAAGCCATGGTTATGCATAATACAAAATACATATGGGCTGGTAATTATGGTATAAGTTGAATGATTTAAAAATCTGGAAATTTTTCTGCATAATTGGTTTTCCTCCGTGGCTGAACCTAGGGTTTGGAACCCTAGGTCAATTCTCTTCTACTCCTCTTCTAATTGATGGTTAAGTGTAGCCATGGATGCAATAAGTTGCATAGGGTTTGAGTTTGGAGAAGAAGAATAAGGAAACTAGGGTTTTATAAAACTGTTATGAACAGTTTTCATGGTAGCCATGAAAAACCGTCATCTTGTTTTGCATACTGAAATCAGAGTTCTTCTCCAAAATTTTCGAGCCATACATGGTTAGAAAGCTCTTCGAATCATCTTTCCAACCCAATAAACGGTGCATCAATCCGAGTTCTGTAGTGAAAGTTATGAATTTTTTACTACAGGCTGTCTGGAAAGACAGTTTTGCTTGGGAATGATGCAATAGCCACAACTTTGAGTTTTTGAAGGAGATCAAAGGCATGGCAATGGTTGCCACCACTTGGGTATGTTCTAGACATGGTAGGGAAGGGTTCCCAAGCATTTAGATGCATCATAATTGGATCAAGATGCTAGAACAGAAGGAAGAAGGAGAAGAACACCATGGAGGCCAAATCTGGGTTTGAGAACCCTAGGGTTCTTGCAATTAATTTTAATCAAAGCTTCTGTATTTTTTATGGCAATCCATTGTAGGATCATTATATATCATGTGTATATGATTTTCTTTAAGTTTCAAAAAGGTTTTGATGGAAAAAGATTCAAAAAGTTCAAAAATTTTTCATGAACAGCGTGGCAGATTTTTCTGCAGAAAAGTCATCAATGGAGTTTTGATTAGAACTTGAGTTAGTGAACTCCAAATTGCATGAAACCAATTGCATTAGTTTCCTCAGACATGTAGGATATTGGGAAAATTCATTTGGTAGCCTGATTCAAACATCTTGCTGGGTTTTAATTCAATTTGCGCCCATGGACAGTATGCTGTCAAATTCTTGACAGCCTACTGCTCTTTGAATTGTTTAGAAAAATTGGGGATGATTTGATCATCCAAACTACTTCAATTTGCTTAGTAATTCATGTAGGGACATGATACAAAAGCTGGTTTGAATGGAGGAGTCAATTTGATTGAATTTTGGAAGCAATTGTGACCTTGGAGGTCCTCCCATGGTGGCGCTAGCAAGGGTTCTTGAAACCCTAGTCAATTGTTGATGTTGGCAGCGCTCTTGGCCACTCCACGTGTGTCCTAGGGCTAGACCACGACCCTAGCAAGTGTCCCCTTGGTTGTCCTTGGCTCCCCATGCTTGATGGTGACCATGGTGGCGTTGCCAAGCCATGGTAGTCCCCTGGCCAAGCAGTGGCCAAGCTTTGGCAGCCCCTTGGCCTAGCCATGGCTGCCCCCTGGCCAAGCCATGGCAGCCTCATGTTTTTGGTGGCAAACCTAGGGTTTCTTAGGAAACCCTAATTCCCATTAATGATGAAACCCTAATATATTAATGGCATTAATTAAAACCCTAATTTAGCTATTAATTGCCTTTATTAAAGTGTTTAATGATTGGTCATTAAATGACCAATCATGGTTATTAATAATTAGGGTATTATTAAGTGCATTAATGATGTCTAGGTTTAGGTTTTTGGAAACCCTAATTAGTGTAACTAATTAAGAGTAATTAATACCCTATTTGGCATTAATTAAACCCTAACCTTATTATTAAATACTGTATGAACCTAGGGTTTTAATGATTGGTCATTAAATGACCAATCATAAGGCATTTAATGATTAGGCCTTGCATTTAGGGTTTAGGGTTATGCATCTAGGGTTTAGGATTTTAGGAAACCCTAATACAATAATTCATCGTTTAAAAGATTTTATTTAATTCCCATGTTAATTATTTAATTAATATTGATTAATTTTATAATGTTTTAAATGGTTTAAAACACAATTAGGGATTAAATTAAAATCTGGAAATTCTTAATTAAATAAAATTGTTTTGTTTAATTAAGGAAACCCTAATATTGGATATTAGAGTTATTTTAGGAAACTTTATATGTTTCAATTAATTTGATTAATTGAAACTAAATGTCTTAAATGTTAAGACTTAATTTAATTATAGAAATTTTGTAAAACCTAATGAGATTAGGATGCATTAATGAGATTAATGTAAATCATTCAAGAGAATTACCATAATGCCCATATGTTTTAATGCTTACAGTTTTTCATTACTTTATGCAATGTGATTGTATGTTTGTGATTGGATGATGATTATGGACTATACCCCTTAAACCAATTGTGATTGGCCGTCTTGTGGGTTGTGAAATATTTTTCAAGAGTTGTAATTTATTTTGGTGATGTAATTTATTATTTGGGGCTTGCATGCATGTCACCTTCTCTCTCTCTCTATCATTCTCTTATGTACCCCACTTTCACCTTATGTATCCCTTTCTTGAAATTATATAAATGTTATGTAATCGAGAGCGCACTAAGAAGCATGGTGGAGCCCAACAAGCCAATGGTGGAGACCATCAAGCCAAGGAAGGAGATTGAAAGACTTGCAAGCTTAGAGAAGGCTTTCAAGAGATCATGCATGTTTCGAATGTGTTATTTTACGATCACCTACACCCACCATAGACCTTGGATTCAATCTATTGGCTTGGATTGAATCTTTATTAAGTCCATAATCATCATAGTGGGAGCTTTTAATGAGATTAATAGTGATAGCTCCAAATCCATAGATCGTTATATGTCTCCTTTTTAGGGACTAATATCGATAAGTGGATTATTTTATGCTGTTTAGTTTTTATTTATATGCATGAGATGTATGTTAATTTGATGAGACCCTTAAAAACCCCTCTTCTTTTAATATTAAGTTGTAAATGGAGAATACATTAAGGAATGGAGTCTTCATTGCTTTCCATCGTTATAGGATCATCTAATGTCCCTTAATGTGGGTACCTGGCTGCAAACATGAAGGAGCTACCCATGTTAAAGACATTACTTGAAACTATCATATATGAGATATCATGGGGTGCCTAAACTGGTATATACCAAGAAACTAACATGTGAGGTATATATTTGGCGAAACATACCTGTGTGAATGATGGGCTTAACTTAACTAGGGAAGTATTCCAAGAAACTAACATGTGAGGAGTATGTTCCCTACAGGCAAAACGATTGGAACTTGCTTATGAAGCAATAGAGAAAGAGTTGTCTTCTTATTGTGGGTTAGAAGCCAAGAAACTAACATGTGAGGCTTCTAGGTCACAGTGGGACCCCAATCCCCATTAAGGAATGAGATTCCCAAATTCCATTAGAGGGTGTATGGAATTTGATAAAATAGTGGGAGGTACCATATGATTAAAGACCCGATCATTATGGATTAAAAATGAAATCTAATTCTCTGTTTATGTAGATTACCTAATTACTCACCTCAAAATCCCTATTTCCTATATAGGATATTGATAGTTTGACTAAACCCAATTTCTTTAATTGACTTAGGAAATTGAGAATTGTTCTCAATTTCAAAAGATTGTTTATATGCTATTAGGCCTTTTCTTAAAGGCCCTCCATAAAACATCCTAAGAAAAAAAAGACACTATGCACAATTGGCATCTTGTTGCCATGCTATATGATAGTATTGATGACTAATGAGCTTTAGACGTAAAATTAGTCAATGCAAGTGCCTTTGATGTCCTACATCACATACAAAGGTTGTATAGTGAGTAAAATAATACTATAAAGTATAGTACTTACAAACGACTTCTTCTGGACTAGGATGTAATAAAAGTTGTTTATTAATAATCATTCCTTTGAAAAATGATTAATCACATAGAATAGCTTGAGAAGCTAGATGTGATTTAAAAATGGAAGCATAGAGGGAAGCAAGTCTTGAAAATTCAAAGACAAAGAAATATAATTATATTATAGTAAACATAAGGTATTGAAAGGGAACTTGATAAAGTATCAGTCTTCTTAGAAGAACCAAACTTTTAAAGTTTTGGTTCATGCTCTAAACTAAATTGTTAGTTAGTTCTGCTTCTTGGTTTTTAGATTCTAGTGTAATCTAAATGGAAGCAGAAAGTTAAGTAGATAATAAGTTACCTTTTAAAAATTTTAATAGAGCAAGAGTTGCTAGATTAATTTTGGAACTTATTTCTTAACTAGGTCATTTAAGACATTCTAGAAATTTGATTTCTGAATTTAAATGACTAATTAGAGTGAATGCAACGTATTCCAAGAATACAAGAGATGTAGAAACTCTCATTTAAATGTAGCAAACATGACTTGGTTATGAGATGACCAAGTCCATCTTTTACTTGGTGAAGTGAAAGAGTTACATTTATAATTTGACTAATACATTGTGATGCATATAGCCATATAGAGCGTGCATTCAATTACAGTAGACTCCTCTTAGAATACCATAGCTCAATGGTGAATCTAAGAGAACAAATTGACCCTATTAAGATATGGTTTGATCCATGATGAGTTTTACTAATGTATCCATCTAGGATATACCTTAAAATTGCTACATATTGATAATTTAGGGTTCACTCCAGTTTTATCCCAATTATATCAGATATGATATGGGAAGAAACCCAACTTAAAGAAGTTAAGGCTTGAGCTTGTGCTACGTATGTCTGGAAACATAATGTAGACAATCTGGAAATAAGGTCAAGTAAGTGTTGAATTGTGGTGTATCCCAAAATTGGTTGGGATAGTATTTCTATTACCCTAATGAACAAAAGTTGTCCACTAGGATGTTTGCTGGATTTTCTTGAGAAAGAGTTCATTCAAGAAAGATGCAAAAGTAGATAGAATTTATAGAATTGTCTGTAAAGCCACAAACAAACAAAGATCCAACCCTTGCCTCTGTTGAGACAAAACCCTTAACTACACTACAATCTTTTCATAGATCAAATTGGATATTTCTTAACATAAGAGAGATATTGTATCTCTATTAGAATGTGAAAGAATTGTTCTTTGGTAATAAAGATCACCACGATAATCCTATTGATTATGATTAGGCGATGTTTGACATCAACTCGAGAAATGACTAAGAGTCATTAAATCCGATATGGTTAGGTAGAGACCTAGAAGGCTAGGCTATTTGAGAATGTTTCAACATAGGCAAAAAGGTTGTCTATAAAGAAACTCATTTGATAATAGTTATGCTGAAATCCATTTGGATCTTGTTATATATAAACACACATTTTTAAATATGAGATATGTCAAAAAAAGGGATATAAAGATGTTATATCCAATGGTGAAAAACCATAAAAGTGTGTTATTTATAGAAGTCTATTAATAGATTACAAGATTATCATAATTAGAACATCTATAAAGTTGAAGTAATCAAATTGTTTGATTTCTCTCATTGTATAGATGGACCATGAGTGTGTAAAAGGTTAGTGGGAGTGCGATCAATTTTTCTTTATCCTATCAATAAGATGACATCCTAATCATTATGAATGATATATGAATGTTATCTAATATGAAGTTTTAGTTTTTGAGAAAAACTTCTTCATGAAAGATTTGGCATAAGCATCCAACAAGATCTATAAAGATAGATCATGTAGATTGCTAAGTATCTCCAAATCATTAAACATAGTTGAAATGTTGAAGGAGTTCAACATGGAGAATTCTAGGGGAGGTCTGATTTACTTCAGATAAGAATTCATTATTCAAGGGCATGTGCCCAAGGATAATACAAGTAAGGTTCTTAAAATGTTAAGAAGCCTTATTCTACACTATGTATTGAACTTGATATCTATTATATTGTAATTGTTACAAATAGTTATTAGTTAATCCAAATTTGGAATATTGGATTGTATATGGAAATTGTAAACTCATAGAAGATGGGTATATGGATTTTGATATAATCCATATGGGGTATATTTTATATTCACTTTAGTTGGTGAAATACTTAATAGAAGAACTGTATGAAAGATACATTAGATTCCATTATTGAGGGTGAATTAATTGTCTCATTGTCTAGGAGACTGTTTGGATCTATAAGTTCATTTAGAACTTGGAGTTGTTCTTTCCATTGAGTTGCCCATACCTTGTTTTGTGACAACAATGGGTCTATAGCTCAAGCATAGGAACCCCGGTCTCATCAAGAGTCCAAACACATATAGCGGCAATTCCAAGTGATTAGAGGAATCATTGGAAAGGGTAATAGATACATTACATAAGATATTATCTACATAAGTTTTTGTAGACCTACTAGCTAAAGCTTTAAAATGTAATTAGTTATGTCCAAGACCAACATCTTGAGAAGATAGGTATGCGATACATGGTTAATTGGCTTTAGTGCAAGTGGGAGATTGTTAGGATTATGCCCTAGAGCCAATCATAGAGATGATTGTTTAGGGATTAGGAACAATCATTTGATTTCATTTATGTATGTCACATTTATTATTGATTTAATAAAAGGGCTTATTCTATTATGTTTATATGCATCATTTATATTTACATAATATGTCCATGGAGTTAGAGTTGAGAATATGGAATTACAAAGATTCGTAATTTTGAGACTGTAGATATATCTCTGTACTAAACTCTTAAAGCATTCCTAGTTGAAGGTTCACTATGATGGACAATAATGAACCATAGGACTAGCACTTGTTAGTTTGACTCTATAGGAGGATAGCTGGTCTCAAGCTATTTGTGTAGAGACACTACAACCAACAGGTGGGTGCCTATTAATAGAATAGGTACACTGAATGTGACCAAAGATATGATATAAACTGAATTTAGTTTTAACCTGCCTGTTAATCAGTTTCTCATTGTTATAATGGTATAAGTAATCCTTAGACCTGAGACACCATAGTTATCTTTTGCATGTAGCTTTAGAAGTTTGATAACACTAAGTGCAAATCCTTATAGGGGTCTGCAAGGGTGCTCATTGGCCCTACTGCTATATGTATGAAGGCATGTGAGTGATCAACAAGGAATCCATCACTCTCTGGAAAAAGAGAGAGAATCTCTCATATACCATTCATAATATAACTCATTAAATCCATGGCCATGGTAGGATGAATATGAAAAGAGTTTCATGAGTTCATCAATGAGTTGATATCTATGAATGAGTATAAAGTAATTCAACTAGGGACTTGACAGACTTCCATGTCCTATTAGTTCAATTAGAGACATTGTGTAGATGGAAGGATGTAATTGTAACCTGTAAACTATAACAGAAGGGTTCTTTGTTAGATGCTTATTCACCTCATTAAGGACAACACCATGAACCATATGCTAGGTGTTATTCATGGTTAGTAGAAGCCCCAATTGATATAAGTGAGTTATAATCAATTAGGGAATTGGAAAGAGTTCCAATTAGACCCTAAATGGAAAGAGTTCCATTGTGCACACCTCGTGCTATTCCTACTACTTGATGATAATGGGACACACACTGATCATGCAAGAAGGGCTTTCAAGTCTATGAGAGAAAGGGTTTTAGTGAAAAAGAATAGTTCTTTATAGGCCTATTGTATTTGATACAAATAATAGGGGTTAATGTGTAATTAAGTGTAATTACACATACCCTATTAGGGTTTCTTCCCCATGGCCAACCCCTTTAGTGGGCTGCATATATAAGTCACACTTATGTGTAACATGGCATTAATGCTTGCACACTCCCTACCCTAGCCGTCAAAAGAGTTGGAGGCTCTCTTCTCTCTCTCTCTCTTCTCCACATCTAGCAACAACAAGGAAGAAGAAGGAAAAGGCTTGAAGCTCTAGCTAGGTGTGGACACCGTTGGAGGTAGCACACTTGGGCTGCTCATTCAACGCTGTTTGGAGTCGAAGCTTGAAGCAAAAAGGAGAAGACATTCAAACTGTAAGTGTTCTAACCCTCTTCGTAGTTAGGGTTTGATTTTGTATTATGCATAGTTAGATTCATGGGATTGGGAATCGCAGGAAAAATTTTTATATTCCGCATTTTGATTTAGCCCTTTTGTTCGATTCCCAACAAATCTTGCTCAAGATCTTTGAATATACCAAGAAGTTCACCCTTTAATTGTAGATCTGGATCTGGACAGGACCCAAAACAAAAAAGGGAAAAAAAAGGGAGAGATCTAGAAAGGATCTTGGTTCCCTCACTTCAAAACGGAGAGAAAGGAAGGCTTGTTTTGTTTCTCTCGGTTAGTCGGTTTAAAGAGGATTGACACAACGAACGTCATCAACATAGGATAGATGCAGCTAGATTCTTGTGGTCCACGAGTTTTGGAGGGAGGGTGGGAGAGAGAGAGAGGGGGGGAGGAAGAGAGAGACTAAGACTGAGGGTGTGTTTGGTTCAGGGAATGGGAATGTGATACTTGGGAAAAGGGCATTACTTGGGAATGAGAATGTGATTAAACATTCCCATTCCAATGTTTGATTGGTGGTAATGAAAGTAGCATTCTCACTGAACATTCCCACACCTATATTTATTTGGGGTCAGGAAATTGATTCCAAATGTAGTAAATTCCAACAGTACCCTTGCTTTACTAAAAATGCTTCTCATATATCTGATCGAGACACCACTACTGCTGCTGCTGCTTCTTCTTTTGTCAAATTATTCTCAATATTATACCCAAAAAAGCCTTCCATAATTTAGGATGCTTTATATAGGAAATACTTGTCCGAGGTTAATGGGAATATAGAATTAAAAAATGTAACCTTCAGCTATCCATCACAACCAGATGTTATCATTTTTAGATATTTCTCAATATTCTTCTTTGCAGGAAAGACGGTTGCAGTTGTTAGTGTTCATGGTAGTGGGTCGGGAAAAAGCATTGTCGTCTCTCTAATAGAAAGATTCTATGATCCTAATCAAGGTGATTAATAAACTTTTCTCTCATTTTAAAAGATCAATAATTAAAGGCTATTCATAGATGGCTGTACTTATATTTTATTATTGGCTAAGCATGGCAAATCTTGCTGGACGATGTGGACATAAAGACTTTAATTGAGATGGTTACGTGATCAAGAATCCAATTATGGGTTGGGTTGCTTGGTTTAATGGTATTCCAAGGTCAAAATCAAGGTTAGATACAATAAATTGAAGAAACCAAAATTAAAAAAAAAAAAAAAAATGCCATGAACAAGAAGTAATAACAATGGCCGGTTAAAGTCGGCAGAGAAGAGTTGGGGGCTGAGGACGGCAGGTCGAGGGATGTAATGTCGTTGGATTCCTACCTCCGCCATGGCTACTGATCTTCTCTCCCTTGCCGGCGACGTTGTTGTAGTTGTGCCCCTACCATGGCCGCCGATATAGTCTCTCTCGCCAGCGATGTTGCTAGATCGTAGGTGAGAAGAGAGTGTCGATGAGAGTGAGGGTTGGTTTGTTTTTTCTTCTTTGGATCATGTTTTTGGGGATGAAGAAAGGGATATGAAAGGAATATGGAATTGTTGCTTGTTCTCAGCAAGGGCACGCTTGTCTTATTTTTTTATACTAGAATATTTTCCTAGGAATTGGGTAACCACCTTTAGCACGGGAATGAAAATCACCATTTTAGTAGGAATCCTTGGGTACTGGGAATGATGGATTCTCGGGAATGTGGTCATACCAAACGCTGGAAAGAGTAATCAAACCCCTTTCTTGGGAATGATTCCCCCCAACCAAACACTACCTAAGAGAGTGGGGATAGGGTGGCTCAAACAACGTTGTTTCGTGGGTGGGTTGCAAGCCAACAAAAATTTAGACGGAAGGGACGAAAAAAATTTGGGAAAATTACCAATGCATTTGCCTTATTAAGAGTATTCTTAAAAAAGATGCTTTGACTACCGATTTGTTTTTGTTTGTAGTAGTTTATAATAAAGTCTACGCATGGTTGTGTCCATGGGTATGTGATTATGGCTGTTTTTGGTTTCTCAAGCTGGATATTGATATATTATTGAGGCACATTTAGAAATGGAGGGACAGGCTTAAGGGATCCCGTTTCCATGTTTTTCTGTATCGTGAGCATTGTCTCTTTTGACATTGTGATTATCAGACAACCTCATTATCCCATGACTTTTGGATCAGCTAGTATGTGGGCCCACCCATACAGCCTGTCCATGTTGGTTCCTTATCTTGTGGAAATAACAAATTTGAAAAACTGTTGATATGTTTGGGGAATATATACTGGAAAATTTTCACGAATTTTCCAGGAAGTTGGTGTGGGTTAGCTGAAGTGATTTAATTTTTGTTTTTCATTTTTGATCAATTAATTTTTCAAATGATTAGTTGAGTTTGGTCAGCGCAGTTTTATGGAATATTGGATGAATGGATTTAATTTTGGGAGGTGCTACTTCTACACCCTGTTTTGTTAAACCTGCACCCCTCTATGGACAATTTCATCCATATTTATTTCTATCTCTTCTCTCTCCTCTCTTCTTTCCTTTCTGTTGCTTACTTCTTTTGAATGTCTCCTACTATATCAGTCTTGGGAACTATAGAGATACATACATAAAAAAAAGAAGATATGGGTCTTCTTTTTGGAGATAAAAGTGATTTGGGTCTCTTCTTAAAAGGATGAACCTCTTGAAACTGATTTTGTACAATTACGAAGTTGGAACCATTTGATGGAACCAACTACAAGAGATGGAGTTTGAAACTTCTATTTATTTTGGAGACCATGCATGTTGAGTTTGTGCTTACAAATCCAAGAGTCGATGATGAACTTCTTAAGCCAACCATCTTTGTAGGAATTATATTTTAAATCATATAACAAATGAATTTTATAATATTTATTGTGGTCATTGTTGGCCCTAAGGCATTTATCCAAGGGTATCTTTGGGATTTTGATGATAACAAGGAATTGATGTGAATACTAATGCTTTACATGTCAAGATTATGATCAAAGCTAGCTACTTTATAATCAAATCATTTCAAGCATAAGCTTAAGGATCATATGACTCAAGCACATGCACTCATTGAAGCACAATGGCATAACCTCGTCATGGAACTCAAAGCTTATGTTCTAAACATCAAGGATGACTCAATAAAAGCATAGAAAGCAAGCCACAAGCACTCCAAGCCAAGCTAACATCGTCAATGAAGTTATATTTAGGCTATAAGTGGGGATTTAGGTTCCTAAATGTACATAATTGCTCATAACTTTGCTTTATTGATCTAGATGGACCTTAAGACCTTTGATTAAACTGAATTAATCAATTACAAGAGGCCCAAGTTTATAAAAATAGTTCTAAGTGTTGAAAACACATGAAAAAGGGACTAAACCTGGAAAACACAAGGTTTAGTCGACTACATCATGTGATAAATGCTCAGATTTGACTATTGGTTTTTATAGTCGACTATATGATAGGTTTAGCTGACTAAATCATGCTGAAACACACTATTTTAACTACTGGTTTTTGTAGTCGACTACATGATTTGTTTAGTCGACTATATCACTTGAAATGGGCTATAACGGCTAGTTTTTTGAAAGGCCAATGGTGCATTTATTGCCACCAAACGACTCTTTCTCGGCATTTAATGTTTCCAACTTCCATTTTAGGCCAAATGGGTATATATACAAACATTCAAACTCATTTATGAGTATCAAAACAAGTGCAATCAATTCCCATCCTTATTGAAAGAGCTTTCAAGACCTAATTCTCAAAGAGCATTCAATTGAGCAATTATTAGAAGAGTGTTGGGCATTCAAGTGTTGTATTTTTTCTAAAGAGAGATTGTCTACAATAAATAATCATCTATTTCAAGAATTGTAAGGGTTGTGTGAACAATAGTGATACAATAGTCATTTGACTTTGAAGAGAGCTTCTCTTTGTAAAAGGTTTGATCTCCATCCTTGAAGGAGATTGTGATAGTGGATTGTAGAACCCTCAAGCGGAGCTCTTGAGGCGAGGACGTAGGCAGGAAGACTGAACCTCGTTAAATCTTATGTTTGCATTCTCTTACTCATTCTCATTATTGCTTCCTGTTGAAATTTCTCTTATTTGCAATAATCTGAATTTTAGTTTGTCATCATATTTTTATTTGGCTAAAAACCCTATTCACCCCACTTCTAGGGTTATATACTTGGGATAACAGTCACAAAAATACTACTAAAGAGATTTGGGACACTCTTAAGAAAAAGAACATCATTGAAGACGCTGGAACTAAAAAATTTGCCATTGGCATTGGCAATTTTTTAGATTTTCAAATGATAGATGAAAAACCAGTTTCTACACAAATTCATGAATACCAACATCTTGTAAGTGAAGTACTTAAAGAGGGAATGGTAATTGATGAGGATTTTCACTCTGCAACCCTTATTAAAAAATTACCTCCTTGAAAAGAATACAAAATGTTTTTGAAACACAAGATAAAAGACATGTCCCTTAAGGATCTTATCATTCATATCCGAATTGAAGAGGCTAACAAAGTTCGAGACCATAATGAGAAAGCCAAAGAGGCATACTCTAATGGTAACTTTATTGAGACCAAAGATGGAAGGGCACCTAACGAAAGACCTGGGAAGAAATCTAATAAAAATTCTGACAACCTATTCAAAGAATCGAAAAACAAAGAATTCAAGAAAAAAAAAAAGAGAGGCAATTGTTTTAACTTTGGAAAGCTGAGACACTATGTGAATGAGTGTAGGTTTCAGAATGACCAAGGTTCCAAGAGGTCTCAAGATCATCTTCCCAAAACTAATGAAGTTATAGCTGTAATTGTTTCAAAGGTAAATTTGGTTTCCAATGGAAAGGATTGAGTAGTGGACACAGGGACCACAAAACACATCTACTATGATAGGAGTATGTTTTCTTCCTATGAACCTGTCAAGAACGGTGAGCATGTTTTTATGGGAAATTCTAGATCTTCTCCTATTGCAGGTAAAGGAAAAGTATTCTTAAAGTTGACTTCTAGAAAGGTCCTTCACTCCTTCAATTGAGTGATGTCCATCATGTGCTTGAGATGAGGCATAATCTTGTTTTTGAATTTGACAAGTTGATTCTTACTCGTAATGGGAATTTTCTGAGGAAGGAGTACTGTTATGATAGTTTATTTGTTTTGAATGTATTCTCTGTTATTTATGAAAATGCAAGTACTTCTTCTGCTTACTTGATTGTGCCTTTGAATGTTTGGTACACGAGACTATGACATACTAATGTGAACTCCATTAAAAGAATGAAAGCTTTAGGACTTATTTCAGATTTTTCGAACACTAATTTAGATAAGTGTGAGACTTGTGTTGAATCAAAATTTAATAGAAAATCTTTTAAAAATATTTAAAGAGGATCTGATTTATCAAGTTTGATACACACAGATATAGGAGATTATAAAACTAATTTGACATGTGATGGTAAAAAAATATTATAGTACTTTTGTGGATTCTCTTTCTCGTTACACTAAATTATATCTCTTAAGAAGTAAAGATGAAGCTAAAGAGACTTTCATAAAATACAATAATGAAGTAGAAAATCAACTTGATAGAAAAATTAAAAGAGTAAGATCGGATAGGGTAAGAGAATATGAATCAACATCTTTCAAAGAATTTTGTGAAGCACGTGGCCAGCATAATACATGAAGTCATAGCACCTTATTCACTTGAACAAAATGGCATAGTAGAATGAAAAAATAGAACTCTTAAAGATAGGATGAATGCTATATTGCTTTGTTTAAGGTTACCTATTGATATGTGTAGGGAACGTATTTTAACATCTTGTTATATTATTTATAAAATTCCTACTAAAAAATCAAATAAGATGCCTAATGAATTATGGAAGGGTTATGTACCTAGCTTCAAATATTTAAAAGTGTGGGGGTGTCTTGCTAAGGTAGGAGTACCAGAATTTAAAAGAAAAAGAATTGGTCCTAAAACAAAAGATTGTGTTTTTATTAGTTATGCTCAAAATAGTGCTGCCTGTAGGTTCTTAGTTATTAAATCCGATCAAAACACACTTAAGCCTAACACTATAGTAGAGGCAAGAGATGTCGAATTTTTTGAAAATATTTATCCCATGAAAGTATAATAAAAAAATGAAATAAAATATGGTTTTAATACCTCTAATAATTGTCACGACTGAATTATATTAAATCGTGATCAATAGTAATTAAATCAGTTTAATTAAAGAAAATCATTTGAAAATAATGTGGATGCGTGTTAGAAAACCTACGAGTTTAATAAAAATTTTAACACGACATTCGTAAATGAGACATACCATAATAAAACCTGCTTTAAACATCATAAATAACCTGTCATCTATGATTAGTATCATCACATGCATCATAATCCATATAAAAGGAATCTACATAATTAAAATACTACATCACATCTTAATATTACAAGTCTTATGCCCATTAGCCGAATATAAAATATTTTTGAGTATTACAATCCATAACATTAAATTGTCTAAGTCCATTAATTGTCCCAAAATGACATAATATAATAAACTAGGCCGGTCCATGCATAGCACCTTAAGGCAAGGTCTCCCTTGTTATAAAATCATCTGAAAAATGTTTATCAAATAGGGGTAATGTGAGTGTCGTGCCCTAAACCGTGCAGCTCGAGAATACGCCACTAACCCCGAGGGATAGCGTGGAGAAGAGTCTCCACCCAAAAATTATGGGAGCCAATCTTGACCCCTTGCGAGGGTTTAACTCGTCATAACCAGAGAAGGTTCAGAGCTAGGATATGCTATCAGGAAGGTGTTAGGCACCTAATGACACCCGATCCTTGGATCGGCCCCTACTTTGTGTTTATTAATCATACTTAATAATCTGATTTAATTATGATTACCCTCTTTCATGCAATAAATTAAATACACACACATATGACAGATTGATATGATATAACAATGGGATAAGCAAAGATAAATAAGCGAAGAAGCAGATTTAGAATACTATCTAAAGCATGTAGTACTGGTAGGAAGCTACATGTGCGTACACAAAATTGGATATGCGTACGCCTGTATAACCATGCATACACATAATATAACAATGTGTACGCGTATATTCATGTGCATACGCACCATGATCTTGCAAAACAACTCGTTAGCTTCCCTGTGAACACAGTTTATCAATCCGACCTTTCTACTTGCCGAGGTCACTTACTAGCATGCTCATTATACTTTCATATCTTATATAATCATGTATATGAACTCTAAACAACCTATTCGACCAACTAAAACCACATTATCAATTATACAAACAATGGTCTAACAAATTAAAGAGGAATCTCAACGTGCTATCTAAATCATTGAAGCAATAAAACATAGAAATGAAAAGGGGTTTACCACACGAAATATTCGAAGTTCACTTCTCGTTCCCTCAGGTCCACTGCCAATCTCTACTTGCTTCCTTCCCTTGAGTTAAGTCTCTACCTTTTTCTTTTTCTTTCCCTAGCCTCTAAGCACCAATTTTCAAGAGACCTTCGAATATTATGTGTACACACATCAATATGCGTACGCACCATTAGGTAGGTGTATGCATAAATTCATTATGTATACACACATCAATCCTTGGTTCAAATTTAATTATTATTTAAAGCTATCATACCCACTTAACTCACCAGAAGAAGACCAGAATTGGTAGTAAACGTGTAGACCTCATCATCGGGAACCCATCACAAAATGTAGGGACAAAATAGAGTGTCTACAGGTGAGTATAAAACTTAGTAGATATAATTTTTATATGAAATTAACCAAAGCATGATAATATATCCAAAATAAATCATGCTAATAAAATAATTAAAATCCATATAACGTCATAAATATGACTCATGTCCATTTATATTATTTCTCAATTACCAAACATTCACACAGGAGTCTTCACACGGAAACGGATGATTTAAACCCAATCTCCAAGAGGACACCACATCATCCCTACCTGGGACCGCAAGTAGCCGCAATTCAAAACATCGCAAAACATTCCTACTTAGGACTACAAGTACCCTAAGACCAATGAAATGGAAAATATTGCAAGAACTATCAAAACTACAAGTAATCTAATTCCAATGACCCCTTTAATACTTTTACCAAGTATTTAATTATTTTCATTTCATGCATTATTATACCAATGATGCCATAGATATGCATATAAATTCCAATGCAATTCAATATATACAGAAATCTCCAATATATAATTATTCTATAATTGTATAATATGGTTGGGCTATGTAAAATATAGAACAACAATAATTTACTTAGCATATAGATTAAAAATATACTCAATCCAACATATTCATAATTCAATATATGCCCGCCCCTCGAGTGTAATAAACTTAACATATGGATATGTATACTAGACCCCCTAATACATTCATTCCAAAATTTACATGATAATACCTCCAAAAATCATGTAAAATCATAAATATCATAAATCATAACTTATATCTAACATATAAGGGGTAATACCCTACCCCATTATCATTTCTATGGTAAAAACCCATGAAAATTACACCTACCCTAAGTATGATGATCAAGGTTTAGGGAAATGGGTTGGGAAGTTAGAATCCAAGCCTAAGGTGCAATAATAAGCTTCAAACTTCACAAATCAAGCTCCCACCTTCACATAGCACATGTAGAATGAAGAATCCAACTGCCAAGAATGGAGATCTCGTCTCATAGATTGCATGCAAGGGAAAAAAGTGAGTGTAAGAGGTTCAAATCCTCATTCTCTCTCCATTGTCCTTCTCTCTTTCTCCATGATTTTTGAACTCAAAATGGCTGAAAGGAGGTGTAAAAGGGGTATGAAGGGCACATGTATCTTTTTGCGGCCTTAAAAAAATTTATTAACTGACATACCTTGATTGATCGGGGGTCTAAGGGCTTGATTGATCGGCCTCGACGGAGAAAACAAAGGTACATTTTGCTTACCTTCGATCGATCAGCCTCAAAGCCTAATCAAGCGGGCTATGCTGAATCACCCAATAACGAAGGAAAAATATGTATTTAAGCTACCCATACTTATCTAACATGCATATCATGCAAAATGACATTAAACTATATATCATACATCATCAATATCATCCTAAGCATCACGTATCGAGTTCATGCAAGCTAATGCCCGACAAATAGCTATTAATCATGCAATTAAACTAAGTGAATGACACAAGTGTTACAATAATCAGAATAGAAATGATGGGGGTGCTAATGATGAACCTAAACATAGTAAGAGAGCTAGGAAAGAGCGTAGTTTTGGTGATGATTTAATAACTGCTTTTCTTGTTGAAGATGACCCAACTACTTACCAAGAAGCTATTTGTTCGCTAAATTTTGTGTTTTGGAGAGAAATTATAAATAATGAATTAGAGTCCATAATGGCGAATCACACATTGGAATTAGTTTATCTATCGCCTAGAACTAAAACCATAAGTTGTAAATGGATATTTAGAAAGAAACTTAAACTCGATGGTTCTATTGATAAATTTAAAGTTAGGATAATTGGTAGCAAAAGGTTTTAAACAAAAGGAAGGCATTGATTATTTTGATACGTATTCTCAATTAGAATTCTTATTGCCATTGCTTCCATATATAAACTCATAATTCACCAAATAGGTGTTAAAATGGCCTTCTTAAATAATGATTTAGATGAACAAATATATATGGACCAAACTAAGGGATTTGTAATCCCTTGCCAAGAACAAAAGGTGTGTAAACTTATTAGATCTTTGTATGGTCTTAAACAATCATCAAAACAATGGCATAAAAAATTTGATTATCTGCTTATTGCTTATGGTTATTGTGAACCATGGGTTTTGAATGCCTTTTTAAAAGAGAGAGTTTTAATAAATGAAAATCTGTTTTTAGGTTCACACAAAAAAAATAATAAAAAATAGGGGTAACCACCTTATTTTTAGGGAACAAAGAGAACCATCAAAACAATTTTAAAGGAAAACCTTTGAAAACAAAACAAATGACTCCAATTTTAGGAAAAGCAAATCTTAACAAACCAAAGAGAGGATTCGAAGACTAAGTTATGATGTGGGAAGGTTCTGGGAAACATCCCATAGGCACCCACATTGCCCTAAAGAGGTCTCGTAATTCACATGGGCTATTTCAGTCACTTCTTAAATAATAAGTCACCATGCATATAAAATAAATATCCATAAACATCCACATACATCCATAAAAGAATAAAAGAATAATATGGAAAGTAATAAAGAAGAGATATAGATCGAATAAGAGAGAAATAAACTAAAGGAAATAAAAAGAAACCCTAGGATACTTAGTATCCTAGGGCGGACTTGAGTATCAAAAGAGTGCCTACCTACCTTACATAAACATGCAGGGATCAAAGTCCACGTAGTTCGAATGAGAATGGGTTATTTCCTTCACAAAGAACTACCATAAATTGAAAAAGGAAAGTTTCCAAAAAAATAAGAAGTTTCCAAAAAAAGGAATAATAGAAAATAGGAATTTTTATAAATAAAAAAAAACAGGAACTTTTGAGAAATAGAAAGTTTTATAGAAAAGGAAACTTGAGAATTACCATAATTCATTGCAAAAAAAAAAAACCCAAAAGGGAGAAGGGAACAATTAATAACAAAACTTATTACACATGAACTTACTATATGCAAATTATCTCAAAACATTGAGAAAATACCAAATAAACACCCTATGTATGCAATAGGACAATTATAATGCTCAAATAAACTATAATCATGTTCAAATCATCATTAGAAGACCTAAATCAAATCTGGACAGAATACTAAACAATCCTAAAACACCCTAATAATCATGCTAAAAACAAAAATCAAAAGGAATGCAAAACCCTAATATGCTCTTACATGAACTAGACTATCTAACATGCATGAAAGTACCAAAAACATACAAAAAGTAAGTTACTATTATGAAAATATCATATGACAATTCAAAAATGTAAAAAGAAAGTAAAAAATAATTAAACTATGAAAAGAAAAACAATCCTAAGACTTCAACTAACATGCTATGTAAAATAACCCTATTCTAAAGAGAGAAAATCACTATTTTAGCATGCAATGAGGAAAACCCTAGTACACTATCATGCTATCTACATAATATTAATCACATAATCTCAACAATATCAAATAGACATGATAACGAAGCTAAATAACAATCTTAAGCATACAGAGAATGAAAACTAAGAGAAGGGAGAGAAGGAGAGACTTACTAACGAAGGATGGCCTTTGTTGGATCCTTCCTTCTTCCTTGGCTTGATGTGCTTCTAGTTCTCCTTAAAAAAATAGGATGGAATAGCTCCCAAGGTGTATGAGTGTGTGCAAATTCATACTTCCTCTCTCACTAGTGAATATAGGAGGTGTGTAAGTGTTCTATGCTGATACGGTTGATGTTGTGTCACAAGTCAATGAGAGTGGAGAAAAGTGGACTCTCAGAGTACTTTTTGCCCCACAATCCCATTTTAGTTTTCTACCACTGGCCCGTGACACCAATTGGCCGTGCCAAAGTTACATGGAAGACTCACTCTTATACTATTATATAAAAAAGAGTGTCACGTGGCATGTTTTTCAAACCTTCCTCTTAATATATTGAGAGTTTGCCACGTGCCACATCTTTCAATAAAATAAAAGGAGGATTTTAGATTGGTTGGGTTACTAGAAAATGATTACAATTCAATACAAATTGCTACTAACTTCCTAATAAATGACTAGTAACTTAATAACCACTAATTGTAATTATTTTTTGATAGGTCGACCAATTTAAAATTTCCTCTAAAATTTCAAAAGAAAAGACAAATGAGGTAAGAGTATTAAAAAATCAAATAAGGTAAGAAAATCAAAGACATAGTAATCATAAATAAGCTAAGAAAATCAAAGGAAAAAAAAAAATAAATAAGGTAAGAAAAAAAAATTTTATTTTCCATTGTAAGAGAATTTTCATCTCTCAAGAATATTAAGAGAAAAAACAAGTAAAGTAAGAGAATAAAAAAAATCACATAAGTTAAAAACAAAAAAGGGAAAATGACAAAACAATGAGTCAAAATAAAAGTAATCCTTAAAAGAGGGCTAAAACTCTCATATTTCTTTCAAAGTAGCAATAATGAATTTTAATTATAAAAAAGAGAGGATTTAGAGTCACAAATGTCCATGATACCATTTTAGTAAAATTTTTCTTTTTTTACCTTACCCAAATCCTTTCAGATTGTTCTCATCTCTCATTATTAAATAAAACTTAACTAATATTTCTCCTATGTTGAGAAAGAGAAAAACAATGTGATTCTCTATGGGTGTTTTTTTTTTTTTTTTTTTTTTTTTGGTCATTGCTTATAGAAAAGCATGATTTCAATTTAATTCACATTCCTAGCAGCTGGAAAAAAAAAAAAAAAAACAAACAAACAAACAAACAATTTTCAAATCCATATGTGTATATTATTATTCTAGTTGAAATCGATATATATATATATATATATATATATGATCGGTTTTTTTGAATTATGTTTTGAGACATTTAAATTAGGAGGGAAGAGATGGGTTTAATGTGAAAAGGGTATTTAGGTGAGATAAAAAATAAAAATAAGGAGGGTAGAATGGTTATTATAAAATAGTATATGGTAAATCCTTTCTTTTGGGGATTAAAGTTCATTACTATCAATTTAAATGAAATAAGAGAGATTTGACCCTTTATTTAGAATTACTTTTATTTTAACCCACCGTTTGGTCATTCTTCCAAAAAGATATCAAAGACATGATGATTATAAATAAGCTAAGAAAATCAAAGGAAAAAATAAATAAGGTATGAATTTTTTTTTTTTTTCCTTTCTACAGGGTCAACAGATTAATAGTTCAATTAATGCATCGATAAAGTTACTTAAATCTAATCCACACATCGTGCTAGCTATCGCTCATATATATATATATATATATATATATATATAGATATATGGGGAGGGATCCATTAACATTTGGTGTAGATTTTTTTACTCTTACACCTCTCAATGGATCATTGTTTTTCAAAACCAATCGTTGGATTAGACATTCATCTTATGGAGATCATGCACGCCAAATTTAACATTGATTGGAAACTAGAAACTATTCTATCAATAAAACGACCTAAATTATAGTTTTTATTTTCAAAAAGAAAAGTGAATTTAGAGATGCTTACAAATACCCGATTAGTGTGAAATTTGGTGTGTATGAACTCTATGATGGGAGTATTTTAATCCAATGAATAGTTTTGAAAATTATCGATGTTACAAAAAGATATTGAGAGGTGTAAGAGTATAAAGTTTTACACCAGGTATAAATGGATCCCTCTTATATATATATATATAGGGTTGATCATGTGTGGGATATCCCGGATTATCCTGTTCAATCACGGCCGTCCATGAGCGACACGTGCGCATTCACGCGCCCACGCGTGTCACTCACGGACGGCTGTGATCGAACGAGATATCCGAATATCCCGCACATGATCAAAGCTTTATATATATATATATAGTCCCAATCAATTAGGTCAACCCGTTGATATAAGTTATATTAGTATTATGTATTAGGGGTTGTACCCTGTGTATGATAACCTGTGTAAAAAAAAAAAAGAGGGAATTTTAGTTGAAGAGAAAATTATTATTTTGATTACAAATTATGTGAAATTTTGAGTATTTTGGGGTATGGGAAAATTTTAAATAAACTAAGGTTGATTTGTAATTGTAATTCTTGAAGTTTCTATGTATATATATATATATATATATATATAGATATAGATATAGATATATATGTTGGTCCGACCGGTGGGATTCGGAGAAGATGCATGTTTTGTAATAAAATAATAAAAGATGTTAGGTAAGTGACATGCTTGATATATGTATAATGGCCACTAGAATTTAGGTAAGTGATATATATATTATGTAAGTGGAATATGTTAGGTAAGGATGTAAGCGGACCGAATGAAAACAAAAGGAAATAAATAAGAAGGGAAATGCAGAGAAGGAGAGAGAGGTAGGGAGAAGCCAAGAGAAGCAGAAGATTGTCAGTGGCTCACCGGGCATAAGAGCTCCAATCCGACATCTACAGTACTGTTTTTTTATTTTATTCACTTATTTTTGAGGTAAGGAGTTTAATTCTTATACAGTGAATGATGATTATTTTGAAACATATATTAAAATTTGATTTGTGCAATGCGATAAATATTGATGATGATATTATTTGATGTCATGGATTATGATGGTTGATTTTATTGATCGTTGGATTATATTTGAGGTTTATGAGTTCCTATTATTTTATTTATATATTATTTTGAATATATAAATATTTGTATGTGATATTTGAAACATTATTTATTATATTGGAATTGGATTTTCTATTGAGCTATTGTTCACTCACCCCAATATATTTTCAGGTAATCATTGTAGGAGGCATGTAATAGAATAGTGGTCGAGATTTGGAAGGATTATCATGTATATTTATTTTATTTAAAGTTGATGTAATTTTATTTAATTGGTTGGCCAATGTATATTGATGATAATTTTTGGGTTAACCATCGCTACCCGTAGTTGTGCAATATTTTGTATTTTCAAATGGAATTTATTTTTGAAAGGGTTTATTTGTATGGAGCTCATAAAAATAAAATTTGTTATGGTTTATAATTTTTGGAGCATAACATTGTGCATTGGCCCAATGTACCTCATAACAAACTAATACATGAGGTACAACCCCAAATGTAAGTGTTGATATATGTTATATCAACATGTACTCACCTGATCATCATCTCATATATATATATATATATATATATATATATATATATATATATTTTATGTGGTTGTTTGATTTTCCAAAAGAATAGAATGGGGGTCTATTCCCTCTAAGGGAACATTCCTTCTTAAACTAAGATAAATGGCCATTCCATTCTTTAAGGAATGAAATCAATAAAAAGTGTTTCACCTAATTTTTTCCATTCAATTCTCACCCTTTACCAAACAATGGAATGGAAATATTATTTACATTCCATTCCCATTCTCATTTCATTTCTTCTCCATTCCGTTCACTCAAGACAAACACAACCTTATAGCATTCACCCACTCCCTTACCCAAACAAGTGCGAGTGTCATCAGCGAAATTGAGGGATATTCATTGACTAGCCAGACTCCACTGTTACGTTTATATTAGGGAAGGAACAAGCAAATATTTCATATAAACATGAAGAGTGGCAAAATTTGCCATTTGTTGTTTTTAGTTTATTTTGTTCGCTGATCTGAAATGAAGGGTGAAAAGGAAAAATAAGCTCACTTGAAACATCCATTATAATAACCTTGTTAATCTCCTCCAGTGAATTGGGAATTTAGAGAACGAAAACCAATATAAAATATTAAAATTATGGGTTGGCCTTTGTTGGTAGTTGGGCAGTCTTGAGCCTGCATGTTCACTAGATGGGCTGGGCTGATTTGGGTTGACTTGGCCGTTGGCAAGTTTATCCCATACACTAAAATAACGTTAATTAAAATTGGCATTCCAATGTTTAACCCTAAGTACCTCCGACATTCCTTAACGCTCAGTTTAGTTGACTCAGCATTCATGCTGTGATTGACCAGCCTTTGCAATAGAAATTTTCAGCCATTAGAGGTGTTTTGAATGCAATAAAGTGTAATGGTTCTTTGGGCTTGGTACCTTCTTGACACGGCTCATGCCTGATTATATCCCATGGAGGGGCAATTGGTAGAGGGTGAACTCTTCCACTTGTGGGGAAGGCTCTAGCATTATTCAAGGAACTCTAGGCCATGTACATAGCAGAGTATTCTATAATAGGTTTTGTACTTTCTTCTAGATTATTTTTTGTATAGAGGTCGAAGCTTTTAGAGTGCTCTAGAATCTGCCCAACAGTTAGATCATTTTCACATGTAAAGATCATAGCCGTTCATTGTAACCCTACTCTCCCAACCGTTGAATTGTTTCCACATGTAAAAATCATAGCCTTTCATGGTAAACACTTGTCTGTGATTATGAAACAAACCCCCGTACCCCTACTCCTCAACAATACATGTCCTATAAATTGAACTCCCCAAAAACTTTAAAACTCACATAACTTGCAAAAGAAACAAATCTTGCTATTCTGAAGAATAGATTTGACTTTGAGAGGTATTTTAGTAAACCCTCAGCTAATCGGAAGAATGCAATGGAAAAATCCACTTTCTTTTCATTACCGTAGATATGACTTGTGTAATAGGATCTTCACTGCTGAAGATAGGGAGGAGTTATTGGAAGGTGTTGAAGTTACAACTTATGATGGTGCAAATCATCGATATACAGTTACAATGAGAATTGTGGGAGACAACCTCAATATATCTGATCTCGAAGGAATTTGTGCACGCAACGAATGGGGCCCTGAAACAGTGGTATCTGTTTGGCATTATAGATGTAATAACAACAAACATGGCTTATATATTATAAGTGAAAGAAGGGGACACTCGTTTTGGTAGCAATGATGGTGGACCAATCCTTAGGTATAATAACTAGGCGGGTTAGATATAATAACCCGGTAGGTTAATAGTGCTCTTTTTAGTCCTTGCCTTTCTTTTCCTTCTCGAATGCGTGGAGTATGAGTGGATTGTAATGTTTGTTTGTTTTTTTTTTTAACACTTAGTTTGTGGATTGTAATGCTTACTCTTCTATTGTGTGTATATATTTTTATGTTTATTAATGTTTTGAATTAAAGTAACTTATTTAGCTTTGGTAATTAAACATTTTATATTAGAAAACAAAAACCGTGACAAAAGAAGGTCCATTTCCTATCTCCATGTCTGCTAACAAAACAGAGGCAGGCAAGGAAGAGAGAAGGATGGGACCAAAACAACCACACAGGGCAGCCCATTAAGGCATGGGCTGCATTCTTAGCCAGCCAAGGAACATATCTCACAATCCACGAATGAAAGCTACCTAACCAAACACGAGCATCACAGACCAACGGGATCAAGACTGATTCTGCCACATTTTCGTCCAGACCATAACGGGAGGCTTTCGCCTCAGCCACAGTAGGATCCATAGGGTCTTCTTTGGCAGTCCAAGTAAGGACGAAGGCCCTTGTAGAGTCTCTAACAACACTTAAAACCGAGAAAATAGGCCTAATTAATTGCCACATTAACATTGATTTTATGCCAAGAGCTAGGGGATCCAAGCAGTAGGGAACGTCGGCACTGGTGGAGCGGCCAAAGCTCTGGTATGATCAGCAGCAGTCTTCCCAATCTGGCAACAAAGCTAGGGATTTGGAGGCTTGGTCTATTATTGTAAGTAACCAAAATCCAATCCTTTAAACTCAAATGGCTAAAAACGAAAAGTCTCAAGGACTAGCGGGAGCTAAACCAAATAATTTCTGTGATCTTACATTCCAAAAATATGTGCTTAGCCGTTTAAGCCCGTTTCCACAGCAGAACCACATAGGGGGCACAACAAATTAGAGACTAGGAACCTCGCATGCAGCACTGAACGGGTTGGCAGAATGTCCCAAAGAATTTATTTAAATGATAGTGAACTACAGATTAATAGACCAGGACACTGATAGAAATCGAATGGATTAGCCATGAGATTTTAGGAACACTATCTAAAAATCATTTTGCCACCACCATGCTTGGCCTTTTTATGGGATTGTAGGGCATTTCTAAAGTAGAATATCTTGCAACGGAATTTCCAGGGAGGATAACTTTAGTAGGAATTCAGAGCGAAATGTAAGATAAGAGGGGTAATGCTATTTGACCAATATTATTTATCCAAATAAAAATCCCAACTAGCATGTTTAATTGTGCCTTTACCCTCTATTTGGTTTGTGGATTTTACTATGGAAAAAAACATTGAAGGGAAAAAAAATGTAGATGAAAGAAAATGAAAGGAAAAGATGAAATCATATCAAGCCAAAATTATTTCAATTCTTCTTCTTTTTACTAATTTTCCATTGCAACCAAATAAGAAAAAGTACAATTCCTCATTTTATTATTTTTTCCTTAATAAAATCCGCGAACCAAATAGAGGGTTAAAGCTTTAAGAGTTAAAAATAAAGTTGATTTTTAAAAAGTTAATTTTTTTTTCAGCATCTAGACTCGCCCCCACATAAGATGGGATTTTATTTTTAGTGAATAATACATAGTAAAAAATCATTTTCCAAGACAATATACTTAGAGCATCTCTATCCCTTACTCAAAACCTATATCAGATTCAAATTTGAGTAAAAAATGCCAAAAACCTCTCCAACCCTATATTCAAATCTATATTAAATCTAGGGATACTCAAATTGTTCCCCAAATCAGGAGATATCAAAACCATACTCAAATGTGAGTGGCAAAATCGGTTAGAAGATTCAATGGCTATATTTAGTCGAAACTCACTGGATCTATTGCTGAAGACTCGTTTTTCTCTCTTTCTTAGCATTCTTGGATGGAAAAGGTTCCTTTCTCATTCTTTTCTCTTTCCCTATATTTCTTGAAACCGCTGGAGCTGTTTTGGAGTTGTTGGCATATCGCTGGAGTTGTAACAGAGTCACCGGCCGGCAGGGAGCAAATGTCTAGGGTTTGAGAATTTGGGGTAAGTTGGGAATTTTTAAAAGAAGATTTGAGTCAAAGATTGAGTAAAGGATTGGATAGCTCTATATCAAATCTAGGGAATACCCTTTATTTTTACACAAATCTAAGTAAAAAAAAAAAAGGGTAATGGTAGGAGATATTCTTAGAACACCTAACAAAGAGAGGAAATAAACCTTAAGTGGTGGACCATGGTTCCAGGGACTTCCGCAATTACGCCTTAAGAACCGAAAGGTATATTAGGTTCGACTTCTCACTTCCTCTTGGGACCGACCGTTAACTAAGCTTATCCTGTGCTTTAATTGATGCAAAGTGTGCAGTAACCTTACTTATGTTTCAAAGGATAAGTCAGGTTAAAGGTTTAGATGCCCTTATTGAATTTTGAAAGGGTTTGAAATGGGTGTAGGGGAGAGAGAAGGACAGAGTGCTCACTAGCAAAAAAAAAGAGATTAAGGAAAAAAAAATAGAGAAAATTGTTGGGGCAAGACACGTAGAGCTGTTACTGTTCACCTACAGTAACCAAAGGCTTCAACTTATAATATAAGGAAAGATTAAAATAGAGTTCACAGTCGTCATATGGAAGCTTTTACAAAGCCATATGGCACGCATTTTCTTTGCTTTTTAATTGTTTTTGTAAAAAGATGTGTCGTTCAAACTCTAAAACCATTTTTTTTTCCAAAAATTGTAACTGTTTCGTGAAGGGATTCAAAAGTTGCAACTGTTCCGTAACCTTTTTTAAGACATCCTCTTCTCAGTTTCTCATGTATAAATTGATTTCTGTTTCCCACAACTTTGTAGCGGTTTTTGCTTCTAGTTATAGTTATTAAACCCAGATCGAACACTGACCGAGTCAAGAGGTTGGGTCACCGGGTCACCTTCACAAACCCCTGGCCTTTTTTTTCACAAGCCTTGAGTTTATTTTTAAGTTTTTCTAACTTCAAATTTCTAATTACCTATCACACCCCGTTTTTGTCATCAATTAGAGGTCATTATTTCATGTAGATTTTATTTTATTTTATAGTCTAGTTACTTGCATTAAGTTTTCATAGCATTGAAGATCATGCATATGGATTTTGGATCAATTTGGAGAAGGTTTCAATGATTAATAAGAGTTTTTGTGACTTGAAGGGCATTTTAGTCTTATAAGTCATATCATTTCCGTTTAATCTTGAAATGTCCTCTAGGTTGTTTCTTTGAGTTCATATTAGTTTATAGAGCTTATTTATGGGTTCAATTTAATAAATTGATAGCTAGGGAGCGATTTGGTTCATAATGGTTTAAGAGGGCTATAAGACTCTTCTTTCGGTTCTCTCAAGATGGCTCATTTTTCACCCTATTGCTCTTCATTATATCTTGATTTATCTTAATTTTGTTCCTAAATATGTTTTATAAGGTTGAATTTTGATTCGTGAAGAAATTGGTTCAACCCTGTGTGTAAACCTTAGCTTTGAGATGGTGAAGTACAATAGTTAACCGCCTTAGTGAAACCTAACCATACGCCTATGATTAAGAATTTTCCCTAAAATTCTTAAAAACATATTCCTTTTCAAAACACGCTCGTTTTGAATTTTATTTCATCAAAATAGGACTAAATTTTACCCTTAAAACATTTTTGGAAGGCAAGGCATGCAAATAAGAAAGCTGGGATGGAGACCCTCGAGCCTTGACGGTTACCCAGGGTGCTCCATCTTATTTTAGGGTTTTGTCGCCTCTTTTCCATTTTAATTCTTTTTTCCGACTTTGCAAGTATTTCCTTCCAATTTTTAGGCAACTTTGAGTGTCTTGAGCCCCAAGCGCGTCTCTGATAGCCTTTGGATCATTGTCTAGTGAATTAATCTTAGCCATTGGTTATTAGGTCAGTCCTCTATAAATAGAACATTATATTCAGCACAAAGGGAGGCTTTTTGAGCACTTAAAACCTAGAGACAGAGAGAGCCACGAATTTCTAAGTTAAAGAGCATTAAGGAGAGGTTCCACAACCTTAACAAAGCAAAAAGAGAGGTTCACCAAAGGCAAAGAAAAGCATTGCAAGAGGTAAGCCTTTAAACTTCGGAAATTAGGTTTTTTCTTCCTAGCATGATGAGTTCTAGTTATTGTGGTGGATTTGTATGTTAATCATATTTAACGCATTGGTGCTATTCTATGTGTGATTCTATGACTATTCATGAGCAAATATGTTTAATAATCCCTAGTTATCTAGGGTTTTGAAAGCATTATTCTTTTATCATTCCAAGTTATGTATGTCATATATAGCACATTAGAGGTAATTATTTGTGATTTTCATCATCATGGTTAGTTTATATGTATGATTTGGAGTAGAATCATGTTAGGGTTTGCATGCATATAGGTTGTTTTCGAAGTTTTTGGAGAAAATCCTTTTTAAGGATAATTATCTTTTTTAGTGAATAGGGTTTTGCATGGGGATATTCGGGAGTGTGTTTAAGCACGCAACCACTTGTAACATGATCTTGGGTGTAGATTTTACGTAGGATATGATTATAAATCTTTCATATGGAGTATTTTTACGTAAAATTATTTTAGGATAATTTTTACTTAAGAAAGCTCGCTGTAAGAGAGAATTTTTCATGTTTTTATATTCTTCGTATTTTGAATTGTTATATGATGTTTCCACGATAGTAGTTGGCCTTTTGCATTTTTTATCTTTTTAATTTCATGTAGAAGTATACTAGGGTTTGTTGTTTCCTTTTAATTATTGCTTTTGCATGATTGTTAGGATGATTTTGAGTCTTTTAGTATTCTGTCCAGATTTGATTTATATTTTATGATGATGATTTGAGCATATTGTAGTTGATTTGAGTATGATAATTATCCTATAGCATAAATAGAGTGAGTATTTGACATTTTGATAATGATTTGGAGGAGATTTGCATATGGTAAGTTCAGGTATGGTGTGTTTCTTTTAGTTTGTTCCCTTCTTTCCCCCCTTGGGTTATTTTCTTCATAGAGAGATATGATAATTCCTAAGTTTCCTTTTCTATAACTTTCTATTTCTTCAAAGTTCCCTTTTTAGATAATTTCCTATTTTCCCTTATTTTTGTTCCTTTGGAAACTATTCTTTTTTTTTTTTTGTTGTTGTTGTTGGAAACTTTTTTTTCTAAATAAATGGAAACTTAGGCTGCGTTTGGTTTGAAAGAATGGAATGGAATGAGAATGGATTGAGAATGAACATTCCATCCCCATGTTTGGTAGGGGGTGGGAATGGAATGAAAAAGCATAGGTGGGACCCATTTTTAATGATTTTTACTCTTTGAAAGGTGGGAATAGCCATTCCTTTTGGTTTGAGAAGGAAAGCTATTCCCTCATTGGAGGGAATAGACCCCCACAAGGGAATAGCCATTCCATTCCCTTGTGCAACCAAACACTCACCTTTTTTAAGAGAATGGAATTATCATTCCATTCCCTCCCTCATTCCCTCATAACAAACATAGCCTTAGGGTTTATGGTAGTTCTTTGTGAAAGGAAGAAGCCCTTCTCATTCAAACTATGTAAACTTTGATCCTTACTTGTTTGTGTGTAAAGTATGTAGGCATTCATTTGAGCTCAAGTCTGCCCTAGGATACTAACTATCTTAAGTTTTCATTTTATTTTATTTTTGTTTCTTTTGTTCTTGTTTATTTTATTGTTTATATTCTTTTTATTTCCTTACTTTTCTTTGTTATTGTTTTAGGCTTTTTTTTTTCTTTTATTATTCTTTTGTATATTCCTTTTGTACATAACTTTTGTGGATGAATATTGATTAATATATGAGCTATTTTGTAATGATTATTGTCAATTTGAGTGTGATTAAGATATCAAGTTAATCCAATTAAATTAAGAGACCAACTTGGGCGATGTGGGTGCCTATGGGTTTGTCTCAGAACCTTTTCACATCACAACTTAGCCCCCGAATCCAATTTTGGTTTGAGGCCTTTTGCCTTTCCTTTTTAAAAATGGAGTCACATGTGTTTTAGAAATAAAAGTGTTTTTAAGGTTTTTCTTGTTCCTTAAAAATAAGGTGACAACTTCTTTGTTTTCATATGAATTTGTGTGGACCCATATCTGAGCGTCACATCACCATCCAAACCCACCGGACGAATTGACATTTAAATCGGAAATCAAAGTCAAAAACTCTTTTCTCCAACCTCTTGACTTGCCCTCACAATACAAAGGAAAATTCTACTTGTGTTGAATTCGGGCATTCCTGAATTACATCTAAGTGTAATTAGCCAGCAAAAGTTATTACAGAAATAACCAATCTTCAAAAGTAATTACTTCCTATCAATGACAAGTCACTTTCACCTTTTTAGACTTTTATAAATTAACTTTAGACCCAACTAGTGCTATAAATTTTAAGTTTAAGACATAAGATTTAAGACTTTGTATTAAAGACCTCGAGCGATCTAAGAAATTGGTATCAGAGCCTCGTTTGTGGAACAAATAAATCTAGCTTTATCTTGGTTATATTCTAAGATTAGAAATAAAGACGAAAGTAATCTAGAATATTTAACAATACCCCAAGACGATGATATTTGTTGGTTTAATAATCAACCTGGATGTAATCACCTAAATCATATAGACACCAAAGAAGTAGAAAATAAACAAGCTGTAGTAGCTATTTTAAATAATATAGTAGAGACTCTGAATAGTGGAATACATTAGCTCTTGCTAATATAATAGATATTGTTAAAGAAATAGAAGCTACTAATAAAAGAATAATAACTAAGATCAATAATTTAAATACAGATTTAGAAGATTTTGATAATCAAATACCATTAGACTTAAGTGAAGTTCTTAAGACGATCTTAGAAAATTCTAAGAAAAATTTAGAAAAAGAAGACTTGCTAGAAGTTGTAGTCAAGAGAATTATAAGAAAGGAGTTTCAATAGAACGAGACTATAAGATAAATAAAATGTAATATAGAACATATTAAGAGAATTCTTGGAAGCTGAAAAATGGATAAAAATCTTTGGAAATTTAGCAATGTTGAACCTGTAAGATATCCACCTTCACAAACCTTGGAAGACATCATTAAAGAACTTAATAGACTTTCTGAGGAAGATAGAGAATGGCTTAAGTCAACTACTCAACAGCAATTAGAAATGACTAGAGATATTGTCCGGGGAGGAAATTGGATGGCATCTGGATTAGTAATAATGTTCAAACAACTTAATAAATTTGAGACATACATAAAAAAACACTTAGAAGTAAAACATAAAGGACTTCATGATCTTTATACATACCTTATAGACTTTCATCAAAAGTTAGCTAAAGAATCAGAGAGACAAGATGAAAATAGACGTTTAGAAGGAAACCTAATTAGAAAAATAATAGAAAAAAGTAATAATGATTATAAAGATATTAATGAAAATTTAAGACATACTCTTAAAGAATTTATTAAAGTATTTAGTCAACAAGAAAACTTGTATAAAGAATACATTGACAAAGCTTTAGACCAGTTAAAAACCTCCAAACAAAGGGATCTAGACTTAAAACAAATCATAGGAAATATGGTTAATGAAATAGGCAATCAAAGGATTGATTTAGACCATGGATTTAAAGTAATCCAACAAGACTTAATAAATTTAAAAGACCAACAAAAGAAAATAGATGAAGAATATAAGACTGTAAAAATTAATAGTGACTTAAATAATAAAAGATGGTTAGACACTATATATCAAAGATAAACGAAGAATCTAAGACCATTCAAAAGATAATATCATCAACACCAAAGAATAATGATAAAATATTAGAAATTCAAAGACTGATAAATGAATTTAAGACTGAAACTCTATCTAATATAGAAAAAATAAATCTATCACCTTGCAAGCTCAATTTAGAAGATATAAAATCTCCAAGAAAACCAATAGAAAATAAGAGGACCAATTCTAAAAACACTAGAATTATAAATGATGGAAAAGACAGAACTTTAAGCTTCAAATCAGAAGAGACAACTTTAGGAGAAACTAGATTCTTAATGATGAGAAGATTAAAAAGAGAGACCCTTAACTTAAGTTTTCAATTCAAAGAAAAAGCATATCCAACAGAATCTCTAAATTGGAAAGAATATAGAGAGGTTGACCAGAAAACTACTCAAGACTATTGTGAAAGAGGAGAATTACCTCTTGTGAGATACGCTAACATCTTTATAGAAGGATATAGGCCTAAGGGTCCTACTTATGATATTACAAGTTTTAGTCAACTTATACGAGTAACGAAAAAGACAGAAAAGATTCATATTTTTCCTGAAGAATGGATTGAAAGAAAAGGCCTAAAACAAGGATACCCATTCATGAAAATTGGGTTATTTCAAGCTAGAATCCAAGGATTATATAAGCCTTCGGATGAATTATTAATCATGATAAGTCTTATAGGTGAAAGATGGACTAACTTTCATCAAAAACTTATTGGATTAGCTCATTTACAATTTGCAGGCAATCTAGCTTACTTCAATGTAATTCCTGGATTTATAATCCCAGTTGAAGCAGCTTGTGAGGACCCAAGGCTTGATTCATGAGAATTTGGGTTAGGATGTGCTAAGGTAAGTTTTCGTGAGCCTCACACTTCTTTTTATGCATGTTGAGCAATATAGTTGACTATAGTGACTTATAGTCGACTATATCGTTAGGCAGAATTTCTTTTTGTGCATGTTGAGCAATTTAGTTGACTATAATGATTTATAGTCGGCTATATTGTTAGGCAGAATGTTACGATACTATTCATTGGGGAGTTTTAGTCGACTATAATGAGTTATAGTCAACTATAACGCCCGAATTTCAGCTTAAAGGCTAGATTTTTATGGTGTAAAAAGACCATTATACCCCTCACTTATACACCCTTTATAAACCCAACTTTTAGAGAGTTCTCACCCATTTTTCTCAACCGATAGAGAAGAGAGAGAGAGGAAGAGAAGGAGAAGGAGGTAGAGGCTTAACGGCGGCTTGCCGGAGCACGGCAACCTTGATCCGACACCGGCGAGCTCAGATCTAGCGTATTTTGGCCCGATCTATACACGTATGGTTGTGGATTTGGATTTCTTCACTCTATTTTTGAGGTATGGGAATTTTCTCATCTTAAACCATTGATGTATGGGGTTTTGGGTTTAAATCATATAAAAGCACATGTATTTGGTATTCTTTGCATAAATAACATGCATGTGGGCATATTTTATGAGTTTTGATGGATTTTGGAAAATCAAGGGTTTTGTATTATACCCTATTTGGTTATATGCATGTTACATTTCAAACCCTCACATGATTTGGGGAAAATGGGTTGATTTACATACCCCTTTTTGTTATATTCTTGTTATTTATGAAATTCTTACATATTTAAGGGTTTTAAATAGGTTGGTTTTAAAACCTATTGGACTATTTTTGTGTGGTTGAAATATTGGGGTTCATTTTATATAAATGTTTTGAAACCATTATTTTGCAAAATGGTTGGGAAATGATTACCATGATTTATGGAGTTATTTCATATGGTTTTCGAAGCATAAACCTATTATGTGGTTCTTGGAAAATTTATATAATTTTTCCTGTTTATATGGGAATTATGAAATTGATAAATGAATAGACAAGTGGTGATGATATGGATGTGATAATAAGGGTACTTTCTGGTCTTCACAACCGTAGTATTCCCGAAATGAGGTTACTTTCTGGATCTATGTGGGATTCATAGTGTTTCCACATGATGGGGTTACTTTCTGGACCTAAGTAGGATTCATAGTGTTTCCCCTTATTTTTCGTGTGCAAGGGCCTCGGGGGGAGAGTCTGTGTGTATTACTATCTAAGGAATCAAGGAATCTGGTAGGAAGTGAGGAAGAAGAAGGTGAAAGGGGTTGTTAGGTTTCTCTCAGATTTCTTCTTTTATTGCATAAGGTTTGAAATTAAAGCACCTAATTATTCTCTGCTTTAGATTTTCATCATTTATATCATATTTGATGTAGGTTGTGTCAGTGATGATGAGATGTTTTTGGAGAAATTGGTTTTTCCAGTTGCTTTCTCTTGGGAAAGTTTTTATTTTTATTTTTTGTTTTTGGGTTTAGTGAAAATTTTATTTTTCCATGAAAATGCTGGATTTTGTGGGTGTTTTGTTGTGGCATTTTAAGGCAAAAGCCCTAAAATTGTGAAGTAAGGTACTTTTCTTACATGGGTTTATCTCAAATTTAACTAATGGGTTTCTTCAAATGGGGGAGATTTTTGGTTCTGTCACTTCATTTCATACTTAATCAGGCTTTTTTGTGTCTGTGTTCTTGAAATGTTGATGTTTGGATAAGTATATTTGTCTACCGAGAAACTTTCATAAGGAACATTTATTGAAAACTAATGAAAAAATCAAAGAGAACAAGTACTTGTAAGTAAAGATAAATTGTTTAAGTACTCTTCAGTTTACAAATGTAGACCGAACACATAACTACATAAGTAATGTAACCATAAGTTACATTTTTTTTTCTTCTCCATATATTTTTTCATAGAAAAGGATGTGGAAGCTATATTAACAATTGCTTCGGTATTTGTAAAGGCATCTGTTAGTGGATAAACAAAGAAATCACTATTTTTGGAGGAATCGAGAAGAGAAATCAGTTGGTTGAATTGAATGGAGGCAAGTGCCCCATGCCAGCCTGACATGGGTTCAACTTGCGTGGTTTCAGAATTCTTATATATGAATCCAAGCCCTAACCTTGTTTAATGCTTTTAGGTTGCAATTTCTTTATAGCTTAATACATACTTTTGGATCCACCAAACATTTGATAACAAAAAGAATATAACTCAACACCAACCTTCAAAAGATGGAAAATCGTTGGAGAAATTTGAATAAAATAGATTAGGTTTGGCTCTTTGTATGTAAATGTATGTATATATTAAGAAACTTTACTTGTGCCTACCTCATTATTCTGCTATCTTCATTTTTAACTGCCTGTATGAGTTATTTATTTTTCATCAATGTGTGTGTGTGGCCAGCCGGTAGGGGAACTTGATGCTTTATATCTAGCTGAGTTATTGAGGGTACTTCTTGCTAGTGAGGGTGTTGATGTGATCTGACGAACTTGTTATCAGCTAGACTTTGGAGATGATTTTATATATGTTGAAACATACAACAATTATGTCTTTTTTGGCATGTGAGAGTCTGTTGATGGCCAAGTTGTTCATGTTTTTGTTGAATCTTACTATTTATTGTGTTTTGAAATGGAGAGGTTCATGCTTTAGAACAACTTTGCATATTATCATCTATATCAGTCTAGCAGATCATAAATCCTTCTCGAAGTTTGCATAGTGGACTCATCAAAGATCGTGTTTTTACTGGTTACAAACTTAAGGAACTTAGGGCACCATAAGCATAACTCATAAAATACCTGTAGGTATCAAGAAGTGTAGCCTCAGACACATTAATGAATTTTGGTTGTAAATTAAAACCATGCAGTTTTTTATTTGTGGTGGAAATTTTATTCTTTGTTGATGGAGTTAGAGTTGAAGTTGGTTACATGGTTGACTGGTTGATGCGGATTGGATTTGAGATTATTTTTTATTTTTTATTTTAAATTATTCTTAGGTTTTCTATTTTGTACTCTATATAATAGCTCTGGGATCATCTATAGTGGACACAGTCACAAATGTAATGCACAATTTATTCTTATATTTTGCTTTCCATTATTTCTTTGCTTTTTTTTTTCCCCCTAATTACATTTTTTAATGATAGGAGAGGCCCTTATGCAGTTCTCTACAAATATTTTATTAGTGTGACTTTAGGTTATTAATTATGTATGTATTGTCTGTTTAGAACATAATTAGCTCCAGTTAATATAAATAATTTTATGGATCTGTTTAAAACTTAGAAAAACAGCATGACTAGAAGGTGCTGACTCATCATTAAGTGTGGCTCTCTGTTAGGTGTACACATGCATGGAATATTGTATGCAGTTATGTGCTTGGAAGTTGGCTAAAAATGAGGATAAAGGCACACCTTTTGTCATTTTAGTGGAACTTGCTACATGCTGGTTTTTTTTTTTTTTTTTTAATTTTATTTTTTTTTTACACTAAGTCTAGATTTGCAATGTTTTGCAAGTGTAGATGGTTGATGACTCGTCATTTTTTTGGGTGGGGGATGCATGCTCCAAGCTCGTCTTATTTTGTATCTTGGTTTTAGTTTTTTGGCTTTTTTTGTTTTCACTTGAAAAGTTACATGTAATGATAACTAGAATGTTTAATGACATATATGTAATGAAATTTTGGATACTTTATTCAATGAATGGCTGTTAGGTGTTTGAAATTTGAGATCAAATGAATTGTGGTTTTACATTTTTGATAATGGTGTGTTTGGTCATTATTTTATATGAACAGGGAATACGTACAAGAAACCATAAATGAAACCACAAACCAAAAAAAAAAAGAAAGGAAAAGACAACATTTATAAATTGTTGTCATAAAAATCTCGAAAAGCTAAGACAACATTTGGGAAATGTTGTTGATGTGTCCACATACGACAACATTTTATAAATGTTGTTAATGTGCTTAACTAGTATCTTAGACAACATTTGTAACATGTTGTTAACGTATCAGATTTAAGACAACATTTGTGCAATGTTGTTAAAGTTAAAGCTAACTATCTACGACAACATTTCTAAAATGTTGTTAATGTATGGGATCTAAGACAACGTTTTGGGAATTGTTGTCCATAATACTATCCCAACGTTTTCTCAACATGGTAAGAGTATAGTGACAACGTTTTTTTTCTCCTTTCAACAACATTTAAGAAACATTGTAAAAATCTCCCATCAACGACAACATGGGCATTGACAACATTTGTAAAAATGTTGTGGAAAGTCTTTAACAACGTTTTAGGAACATTGTTAAAGACAATTTCTGGTGTAGTGTGATAAATCATTATGCTAGGGACAAGCTTCTAAGCATTTGATGCTGTACACTTTTATCCATAGCATGATAGTTTACCTTGAGACCTTAATTAAACCTTATTCACATGGGAATAGAATTAAAACATCACATGGCATGAGATTTCAAGATAAACATATCGAAAATGTCAAAAGATACATAAACATAATCAACCTTGGCAAGGTTGGGAATTCATGAATGCGATGTTTATTGCTTTGAAAAGTATAAGTATATGTACAAAAAGTAAAAAGGTCAAGCGACCACAAAATAAAAAGTGCTTAAACATTGGGGCAAAAGAGTCACAACGACTACAACTTGGAGAATAGCTAAAGCCATAGCCTCTAAATAAAATTGTAAATAAATAAAAGCTGATAATGTACAAGCAATGGGGCAAAGGGTCACAATGACCACAACCCGGAGGGTAGCTAAAGCCATAGCCTCTAAAATAAATAAATAAAAATGAGAACAACCATTTTGAATGAATTTGTTCATGTCCTTGCATTTGTCCATTTATCCAAGCATGGGGATGTTCAATTAAGTCCAATAAACTTCGCAGCAAAGGGGATTATTTTATGTCTAAGTTGATTATGTTTACCAACAAGAAAACAAGAAGAGGTTAGTGTAAACAATATGCATGCATGCATGAACCTAACCTTGCTAATTTTGATTTTGCCTAAATAACACTCTAACCTTTTGATATGCTTAAATTTTTATTTCATACATCATAAGTGCAAGCTCACATGCAATAAAAAGAGAATAAAAATGGGTGCTAGCAACCTATTGAAGTGGTTTGCATGCAAAAGGTGGTTTAGGATCTCCTCGCCTTTAACCCACCATACAGGACTTTAATCCTTTCACAACATGTGTTAGGAAGTCCATGTACGTACTCGGGCAAAGGTGGGGAGGGTGACAATCACATATTGAGGCTGCAATGAATAATAATATCAATAGAGAATTTTAAGAAAGCTTATGAATGAATTGAAAAGGGAAGCTCACCTAGTCTAGGTGGTTTTCACCTTAGCTTTGATTGATGTAGGTTTAAATGCTCCTTTGTTAGCTTTGAAAATCCTACTTTGAGATGCTCCTTTGAATGTTCCAAGTATGCTTGGAAAATGGTTGAACTTGAGGCTTCAACAACTTGAAGAGGTTTAATGCATAGTTGCATGCATTCGATGAATTTCTGGGAGAGATTTAGTGGAGTTGTAAGGGGTTTTTTTGTGAGGATTTTTGTAGTGGATGGAATGAGATTGGATTAAGGTAGAAGGTATTGGTGTTTGAGTAGGGAGAATTTGGAATCCTTTAGGTAGAAGTGGCTAGAGATTTTAGGTATATAAAAGATGGATAGACTAGGGATCCTTAATAAATAAAAATGTGGACTATTTATAGGAAAAATTGGAATTTTAGGGTAAAATGGTCATTTGGAAGGACATTATGGTCACATGGGACATAGAGGGCATTTGGGAATTGTTTGGTGAAGGAAATACCTCATTTGATGAGGGCAAAATGGTCCAAATGTGGCAAAAAGGCAATCTGCCTAGGCAGATTATCCACGCTGGCATGGTAAGCGTGGGCCACGTTGCCATGGTAGGCGTGGGCCACGCTGGCCTAGCAGGGGTGGGCCTAAGTCCTATCCATACAGCTGGATTATGGTTGCATGGGATGCAAGGTAGTTGTAAAGTCGAAAGCAAGATTTACCCACGCTGGCATGGCCATCATGGGCACACTTATCCCACATTTGTGATGATTTCTCATCATGAATCATGGGGACTTATGATCCTTGGTTTGTCTGCCTTATCTGAAGAGGTGGGGCCACTCTGGTGGGTCAGTGGTGGTGGTCTGCCCTGTTGTGGGGTCGTACGATTGTGCGATCGCATTCGATCGACAATCAAATGGATTCCAACCGTTGATCTCGAATAGGGATTGAAACCTTGGGTCCTTAAACTTGTTTTGGCCCTAAACCCTAAACCCTAAACCCTTAACCGAAAAGTGGAGTGTGCATCCTCTAGGGTGAGATCGAATGGCCTGGATGCGAGCATGATGCTCACAGGGCTCTATGATTAGGGTTTTGTTGATCTCGAGCCAAATGAGGCCGATCTCTGATTAAATGGCCTTGTATTGATCTTGAGGGTTTGAATTCAAGATCCGACAGTCGGATTGACCATTAGATGAGAAATGGTGTGAAATCGAACCACCTAATGTTGTGTTAGGGGTTCAATTTGGGCATTTTTTGGATCGAAGGGTTTGTGCCCTCTGATTCCCAATCAAACGGTCTTAGACCACTCTAGGAATATTGAATTGAAGATCTGATAGTTGGATTGACCATCGGATCAAAGATTATATGAAATCGAACCACCTAATGCTGTATTAGGGATTTGATTTGAGTATTTTGGGGGTCGTCGGGTTTGTGCCCTCTGATTCCCAATCAAAGGGTCCTATACCACTCTAGGAATGTTGAATTGAATATCAGACGGTTGGATTGACCATCGAATCAAAGATTGTAGGAAATCGAACCACCCAATACTGTATTAAGGGTTTGATTTGGGCATTTTGGGGATCGGAGGGTTTGTGCCCTCTGATTCCTAATCAAATAGTCCTAAACCACTCTAAGAATATTGAATTGAAGATCTAACAGTTGAATTGACCATCGGATCAAAGATTGTGTGAAATCGAACCACCCAATGTTGTGTTAGGGGTTCGATTTGGGGGTTTTGGGGATCGAAGGGTTTGTACCCTCTGATTCCCAATCAAATGGTCCTAGACCACTCTAGGAGTATTAAATTGAAGATCCAACGGTTAGATTGACCATCAGATCAAAGATTATAGGAAATCGAACCACCCAATGCGGTGTTAAGGGTTCGATTTGGGCATTTTGGGGATCGGAGGGTTTGTACCTTATAATTCCCAATCAAACAGTCCTAGACCACTCTAGGAATATTGAATTGAAGATTCAATGGTTGGATTGACCATCAAATCAAAGATTATGTGAAATCGAACCACCCAATGCTGTGTTAGGGGTTTGATTTGGGGATTTTGGGAATTGGAGGGTTTGTACCCTTTGATTCCCAATCAAATGGTCCTAGACCACTCTAGGAATATTGAATTGAAAATCCAACGGTTGGATTGGCCATCGGATCAAAGATTGTGGGAAATCAAACCACCCAATGCTGTGTTAGGGGTTCGATTTGAGCATTTTTTGAATCGGAGGGTTTGTGCCTTCTGATTCGCAATCAAACGGTCCTAAACCATTCTAAGAATATTGAATTGAAGATCCGACGATTGGATTGACCATCAGATCAAAGATTATGTGAAATCGAACCACCCAATGCTATATTAGGGATTCGATTTGGTGGTTTTGGGGATTGGAGGGTTTGTTCCCTTTGATTCCCAATCAAATGGTCCTATACCACTCTAGAATATTGAATTGAAGATCCAACAGTTGGATTGACCATTGGATCAAAGATTGTGGGAAATCGAACCACCCAATGTTGTGTTAGGGGTTCGATTTGGGCATTTTGGGGATTGGAGGGTTTGTGCCCTCTAATTCCCGATCAAATGGTCCTAGACTACTCTAAGAATATTGAATTGAAGATCCAACGGTCTGATTGACCATCGGATCAAAGATTATAGGAAATTAAACCACCCAATGCTGTGTTAGGGGTTTGATTTAGGGGTTTTGGGGATCAGAATGTTTGTGCGCTTTGATTCCCAATCAAATGGTCCTAGACCACTCTAGAAATATCGAATTAAAGATCTGACGGTTGGATTGACCATCGTATTAAAGATTATAGGAAATCAAACCACCCAATGCTGTGTTAGGGGTTCGATTTGGGGGGTTTTGGGGATCGGAGGGTTTATGCCCTCTGATTCCCAATCACATGGTTCTAGACCACTCTAGGAATATTGAATTGAAGATCTGACAGTTGAATTGACCATCGGATCAAAGATTGTGGGAAATCAAACCACCCAATGTTGTGTTAGGGGTTTAATTTGGGCAATTTGGGGATCGAAGGGTTTGTGCCCTCTGATTCCCAATCATATGGTCCTAAACCATTCTAGGAACATTGAATTGAAGATCCAACGGTCGGATTAACAATTGATCAATGATTGTGAGAAATCGAACCACCTAATGCTGTGTTAAGGGTTCGATTTAGGGTTTTCGGGCATTATACCCGTTCCTTGTTCTAGGGCCTCAAATATAGAAATGGTGGATGCCTTGCCCTAGTGGTGCATAGGAAAAGGTGAATAAAATTAGGTACCAGATGTGTTTGACCTAATTATACTGCTGACGGGTTAATTGATTTTGTCCGGAAGCAGCTCGACAACATTTGGGTGTTTACACATATGTACACATGTGTTTGAATATATGTTGATATATGTAAGCATATATGCTTGGCTGTCATTGGGATGTAATATTATTATTGATATCGATGTATAGATGTATAGATATTCGTATGTACATATATGTGTATACGTGGTTGAATTGTGATGTGATTTAAATGATATGTATGTTTGTTATATATACATATGGTATTTGTTGATTTTGAGATTATCCACTTAGTATGTGCCATATCGACCTTAAGAAGTGTTATCTCGTATCTAGTTACGACTAGTATAGAAGTTTTATTGTATTTGTTAATCGCGTATATAGTGATAGATGTTGGTTAAGAATATCGATCGTTAGAGGTAGTTATCCATACTGCCAACAGGTTTGTGTGAAATTCAGGGACGAATTTCTTTTTAGGAGGGGGATTGTAAGGACCTAAGGCTTGATTCATGAGAACTTTGGGTTAAGATGTGCTAAGGTAGGTTTTCGTGAGCCTCACACTTCTTTTTATGCATGTTGAGCAATATAGTTGACTATAGTGACTTATAGTCAACTATATTGTTAGGCAGAATTTCTTTTTGTACATGCTGAGCAATTTAGTTGACTATAATGATTTATAGTCAGCTATATTGTCAGCCAGAATGTTACGATACTATTCATTGGGGAGTTTTAGTCGACTATAGCGCACGAATTTCAGCTTAAGGGCTAGATTTTTATGGGGTAAAAAGACCATTATACCCCTCACTTATACACCATTTATAAATCCAACTTCTAAAGGGTTCTCACCCATTTTTCTCAACTAATAGAGAAGAGAGAGAAGAAGAGAAAGAAAAGGGGGCAGAAGCTCGATCGCGGCTCGTCGGAATATGGCAGCCTCGATCCGATGTCGGCGAGCTCGGATCTAGCGTATTTTGGCCCGATCTACGCATGTATGGTTATGGATTTGGATTTCTTCACTCTATTTTTGAGGTAGGGGCATTTTCTCATCTTAAACCATTAATTTATGGGGGTTTTTGGGTTTAAATCATTTAAAAGCACATGTATTTGGTATTCTTTCCATAACTAACATGCATATGGGCATATTTTATAAGTTTTGATAAATTTTGGAAAATCTAGGGTTTTGTATTATACCCTATTTGGTTATATGTATGTTACATTTCAAACTCTCACATGATTTGGGGTAAATGGGTTGATTTACATACCCCTTTTTGTTATATTCTTGTTATTTATGAAACTCTTATATATTTAAGGGTTTAAATGGGTTGGTTTTAAAACCTATTGGACTATTTTTGTGTGTTTAAAATATTGGGGGTCATTTTTATACAAAATGTTTTGAAATTATTATTTTGCAAAATGGTTGGGAAATGATTACCATGATTTATGGAATTATTTCATATGGTTTTCAAAGTACAAACCTATTATGTGGTTCTTCGAAAATTTATATATAATTTTTCCAATTTATGTGGGAATTATAAAATTGATAAATGAATAGACAAGTGGTAATGATATAGATGTGATAATAAGGGGTACTTTCCGGTCTTAACAACCATAGTGTTCCCGAAATGAGGTTACTTTCTGGATCCATGTAGAATTCATAATGTTTCCTCTTGAGGTTACTTTCTGGTCCAAGTAGGATCACAGTGTTTTCTCATGATGGGGTTACTTTTTGGACCCAAGTAGGATCTATAGTGTTTCCCCTTATTTTCCGCGTGTAAAGGCCCTGCATGACCTGGGGAGGATTTATCAGTTTGAAAGATTGATGTTATGGATTTCAAGATATGGCGGATGGTGATTATTAGCTTATAAGGCTGTGATATGATATTAGAAAATGATGAATAATTCATTTGTAAAATGATGATTTTGATAATCTCTTTAAAAAGGAAAAAGGGGCGTTGGTATTAAATGATTTAACTTTCACAGTTTATTTCATTATACCTGTATCAGTTTTATTTATTGGAAATTTATATTGCAAACTAATAAGGGTTTTGCAGGGATTCTCCCAAAAGTATATATATTTATATACTATGGTTTTGAAAACCTCGGATTTTTTTGGGGAAAATGTTTTCCTACTGAGCGTGTAGCTCGTACTCCCACAGTTTTTCTTGCAGGTCATATTTTCACAATAAAGCTTGACCTGGGGTTTGGGAAGCACATCAATATGCTTGCATTCATATAGAGGATCATTGTATTTTATTTCGACTTTGAGCCTAGGCATGTATTAATTTTAATTCATGGCATATAATAATTAAATAAGTAGTAGACGCAGATGTGGATGAGACCCATGTGACTACGGTATAGCTTGTAGTTTCATTTATTTTTGGAATATTGTGTGGATGGTTGAAAATGATTATAAATGGGTTTTCTACAGGTTTTATGATTAGTCGATAATTTGGTATGTCTTATTTATAAACGAGACCATGCCGGATTTTCTAAAAATGTTTTCAAAATAATTATTTTTATTAAACCTCCACCAAGATTGGCTTTAAAATTTATTTTCTTACTATATAACTAGCGGTCCCCATTTCGAGTCATTACATAGCTAGTAATATTAAACTTTGTATAACCACAAAGGGTTACGAAGGATTTGATATGAGACATGGAAATATGATAATACACTATTAGACGCGTGTCATGTTCCACCAAAAAGATAGTGACAGAATGGTTTCTAGAATAGCCAGAGGTTGAATTAATGAACATATCTTAGTCAGAGCTAGTCAACACGACCATAATGTTACCTATAATGTGAGAAATACAGGAGAAATGCTTAATAACCTTCAAGATTTATGGACTTTAGAAAAAGTATCTCCAAAAGAGCTAATACAACCAGACGTAAAGTATCTACATGAAGATTATGAAACTGGAAATATTTATATACAAATGGATAAACCAAAATATGTAGACAAAACAAACCCTGAAACTATAAGCTAAACAGCTTAACGTTTCCTCTTTAGTAGCTTTGAAGAAGGAGAATCCTCTAGAGCAACACAACACCAGCGTAGTAGTAGACATAGTATAGATTCAAAATCTCACAGACATAGTATAGACCTTGAAGCACAACCTGATGAAAAAAAAGAAAGAAAAGAAAAGATTAGATCAAAAATTAAAATACAAAACTTTGGAGAAAGCCCTACAAAAGACGAAGAAAGAATTTTTAATTCATATATGAGAAGGACAAGATCTAGTAAATTTTACATGTTTCGACCAAAGACCCTTAATTATAGACAGAAATGGGAAGAACTAGGAAGAGCTAAGACCCTAGAAGAAGCCCTAGAAGCCTTGAATATAGAGAAACCAATAAAACAAAAAGTAGAAATTACTCTAGAAGAAAAGAAAGAAGTAAAAGATATAAAACCAGTTAGACGAAAAGTAGAAGCAAACTTAGAACAAGGAGAATCATCAAATTACGAACCTTATAAAGATATAATAAATATTCCTAAATGTCAAAAGACAGTTACCACTAAACCAAGCTTTGTGCAAGGACTACCTACGAGAGAAAGAGAATATTATGGAGTAAGGTATATGGCTAAAGAAGTCATAAATCTTTAGGCATATACTTAAATTTAGAAAATGTACAAGACAAGACTAAAGCTCTCTCAAAATGGAGAGATCAAATGAATATTTGTTTTTGCATCAAATCTAGACTGGACACCACAATCATGCCACGACTATGCAGCACAATCCCTTAGAGGAAATGTTAAGAATTTGTTAAAAATTTTAAAAGAAAATCAAAATCCTGAAATAAAATAATAGTTAGAAGCATGGAAAGAAAAATACGCTCAAAGCAAAACAGTTAATGGATATATAGAATTATTTGAGAAAGAATTTATTGGATATAACTACTTAACTAAAACCTCAGAAAAAGAGACAATGAGAGTAAAATTAAGCTTACTAAGCATTTGTCAGCTTAATAAAATTATAAAATATTCAAATGAGTTTCAAACCTTATATTACCAGATAGGTAATGATAATAGAGAATTGAAAGATGAATATTTTAGAAAACTTCCTAAGATAGGAAATCTTATTCTTAAGGCCTATAAGGATTCGGAAGGTTATAATGGAGAAAAAGGCAAATAGTTTAGGAGAAAGAATAAACTTTGCCATAGATTATATAGAAGAAAAGAAGCTTAAGATCAGAGAAAATGAGCTTATTAATTATAAGTTTAAACATCTACCTTCCATAAAAGATCAAAGAGACATTCCAACTTAATGGGGATGTGGAAGAAACCCTAAATATTTTCCTAGAAAATTCCAAAAAAGAAGACATAAGGAAATAAGATTTCCAAAAAAGAGATAGATTTAAAAAATCTAGAACCTTTAAAACTAAAGCTCCAAAAGAAAGGAAAGAATGGAGACGAAAAGGAAGATACTTTAAGAGAAATAAATCAATGAAAAGAAAGATTCCAAACCATAGGAAAGAGAAGATTGATAAAAAATCTAAAGTAGAATGTTAGACATGTGGAGAGAAAAATAACATAGCCCTTAACTGTCCAAAGAACAATAAAGAAAGAAGAAGAGTAAATGCAATCAATGCAATTCTTGAAGAAACAGATAAAATAGACTTAGATACATTATATGAGACTGAAAAAGAAGAATTTCTAGGCAATAATTCAATTATTAGCATTGAAACTATAGAAACATGGAATGAAGAAATAATTAAAAGATTAGAAGAATTAGAAATATCTGAAGATGAAATAGAAGAAGATAGTTCTAAGCAAGAAATTTTTGACGAGCCTGAAATCTACGATAGTATAATGCTAATGTTTAGAGGAGAAACATTTGCAGAAATATTACTAGAAGAAAGGCAATATGAAAACTCTGAGGGAGAAGAGTTCAATTGTAGACTAGGAAAATGGAAAGTAGAAAATGAATTCTTTTTTCAAGATGTGGAAAAAGATAGACATCTATGTTTAAGAAGTAATAAGCATAAATGTCAATTTGATATGAAAATTTCAAAGGGCAATTTTATCTGTGAATATTGTGGGTACGGAACAAAAAATAAACAATTTCTTGTCTGTCTTGATTGTGCATTACATTATCATGAAGAATGTCTTCTCATTATGATAGAAATAATTAGAGGATATAGTGATAGACAAAAGGTAGAAGAAAAACTTAAAGACTTTTATGAAGAAGTAGAATATGCTAAAAGTCAAAGACAAGACAAAGAAAATATACAAGAGCAAATAAGACGTTTAGAAAAAGGAAAAAATAAGATAGAAGAAATATCAGAAGAATCTAGCGATGAAGAAAATTACCAGATCCCTATCCAAGACAACTTAAAAAACAAAGGAATCAAAATTAATTCCGGCCAAAGGCAAAGAGAAAGAGGAAAAATTTATATACAAAATTAAATATAGAACAAGAAGATTTTAAAGAGACTCAAACAGCATATACAGACACGGGAAGTACCGAATTAATGGTTAAGAAAGGAGTATTTCCAGAAAATTTCATCAAACAAGCATGTAGACCAATTAAATGAATTATAGCAGATAGAACAGCCATGAGTTTTGATTAGGTAACCATTCCTATCAAAATTTGATTTGGAAAAGAAATCATTAGACATCAATTTTGGTTAGCAAAAGATGATGCTTTTAATAGTGACATACTATTAGGCAACGACTTTTTCTTGAAATATGAGCCTATATTCTTAGCACTTCAGAAATAAAAATTTCAATAGACCAAGAATTAGATACTTCTTTAATCGTTATGAGTGAGACTGAAGTTATTAAAAAACAAATCGCCAAAGAAATATTTATACCCTCAAAATCAAAGTCTGAGCAGCAAGTGTGTTGAAGATATAAAAATTAAAGAAATAGGATTAGATGATTACAAACTTTCACTAGAACAAGAAATAGAACTTTTAAAGAAAAATGCATTTGCCCAAATGGAAGATGTTATAAACAGATAAATAAAATTCAAAAAGAAATAAATGAAAATTTTATTCTCCAATAACAAGTGTTAAAAGATGAAAAAAGAAAAGCAAAACAGAAGAAACTACAAGAAATTAAAAACTTAATAAAAGCTACGTTAGGAACAAATCCAATAGCAGCATGGGAAAAAGATAAAACAGAATGTGTTATCATACCCTTAGACCCAGATAGGATTATTTATAGCAAACCAATAGCCTATAGTCCTGAGGATAGACAAGAATTTATTAAGCAAATAGATGAGTTACTTTTACTCAAACTAATAAGACCAAGTATTACTCCCCATAATAGTCCTGCATTCTTTATTGAAAATCATGCAGAAATTCTTAGAAAAAAGAAAAGGATGGTCATAGACTACAGAGAATTAAATAAGAATTGTCAATTCGACTCCTATAAGATTCCAAATAAAGACATGTTAATAAATGTGATAGAAGGAAAAAATTGGTTTTCAAAGTTTGACTGTAAATCAAGCTTTTGGCAAATCAAAATGAATCAAAACAGTATCCCATGGACGGCTTTTTCTACCCCTCAAGGTAAGTACGAATGATTAGTTATGCCATTTCGATATAAAAATGCTCCACAAGTATTTCAAAGACGAATGGATGATATATTTAGAATTCACTAAGAATATTGTTTAGTATATATAGATTATGTCCTTGTAGCAAGCAAGACTAAAGAAGAACACTACAATCATTGTAGAAGTATAATGAAAGAATTCATTAAACTTGGGTTAATTATTAGTGAAAGTAAGATGGTTCTTAGACAAAATGAAATAGATTTTCTTGGTTTACATATCAAAGCAAGAAAAATTAAGCTTCAAGACCATATTACGACAAAGCTATTAGATTTCTCAAAAGACATTAAAAGTAGAAAAGAGTTACAAAGCTTTTTAGGAATACTCAATTGCGCTGCTAATTTCTTAAAAGGAATAGCTAACAAAAGAGCAAGTTTAACCACAAAATTAAAAGGAAAAGAGACTACAAATCCTTTTAAATGGGCAGACTATGATAAGAAAGTGATTAAAGAAATAAAAGAAGAAGTAAAGAAAAATCCTCCATTAGACTTGCCAAATGCGGAAGACTACTTTATAATGGAAACAAATGCGTCTCAACATTAATGGGGTGTTATTTATTATGCAATCTATGCTAAGACACAAAGTTGAAAGCTATGCGGATATAGGTCCAGAACTTTCAACCCAACCGAGACTAATTACACTACTCATAAGCGAAAAGTTTTAGCAGTTATTCGAGGAATAGAAAGATATGTCATCTCTCTAAAGCCAAAAACCTTTACAATAATAATAGATTCTTCTTATGTTAAAAATTTTAAAAATTTAGACTATTCAAAGATAAGATCTCAATGACTAATTAGATGGCAAATCTATTTAAAAGAATTTAGTTTTATAGTAGAGCACAAAAAAGGGAAAGATAATGTTGTTCCTAATATATTAAGCCGAGACGAGAGATTTATTACAAATTGCTTCACTAATTTGTATTGTTTTATGATGAGAATAGAAATGGAGAAAAAGACCATACGTGACAAAGAGCGCAGATTCAACAAACCTAGCCCTATAGCCAGCACTTCCTACGGCTTCAGGAAATCAAATCTTGAAAGAAGTGAAAAGACGGAAGATGAAGACCAATTCAAATAAGGAAACCTATACTCTAGGAATTGGAACAAATCATATTCCCTTCAGGAAAAGATCAGCAAGACGTAATAAGACTCAAATTCATAATCAGGGGATTATTTTATCCACGATTTGATAGACGAAAACAATTTTTAGACCTTGAAAAATGGAGACACGAGTTTACAAATAAAGAACTCATGATAGGAGATGCACTGTGGTGGTTTATGTAAGGAATTAAAGTAGAGAAAACTAGAATGTGGAAGAAAGTAAGTAACAAAAATTTTCATTCAATTTCTTAAGCCCATGAATCTGATTATAATACAATACAAAACACAAAACCCTAATTCAAAGAAGGGGTTTTAAACTTATAGTAGGTCCTTAAGATGATTGATTGATCTTCAAACGAATAGCAACAAGCAACACTAGTGTCCTACTTCCACGGTATCCACACCAAGCAAAAGTCTTTAACTTGTCTTCTAGTTCTCCTTAGGTTTTGCTAGAATGGAGAAGAAGAAGAAGAAAGAGAGAGGCTTTCTCAATACTAGCCAAAGAGAGAATAGAGTAAATTATAATGCGACTAGCACATGCTAGTGTGCATTTAAATAGGCGCACCACTAGGGTCGGCCAAGGGGGGGTTCCTACTTAAGTGGGATTTGCAATTTCCTTAAATTGCACTTTAACCCATCCTATTTGCATCATATGCAAATATAGCCCTAAAGAACTTTTCTTAATGCACTATTACCCTTTCTCTCACAACTTTAAAGTCCCTTTTCACTTATTGGTGTGTGACCTATTGGGTTCACAACATTTAGTAGTAGGTAATGGCACAAAGAGTGCCCAATGGAACACTTTCCATTAAGGGTCTAATTGGAACACCTTCCAATTCCCTAATTGATTATAACTCACTTATATCAATTAGGGCTTCTACTAACCATGAGTAACATCTAGCAATGGCTCATGGTGTGGTCCTAAATGAGGTGAATAATAGCATACAAAGAACCCTTCAGTTATAGTTAAGGTTATAATTACATCCTTCCATCATACACAATGTCTCTAATTAAACTAATAGGACATGGAAGTCTATCAAGTCCCTAGTTCAATTATTTTATATTCATTTACAAATATCAGCTCATTGATGCACTATGAAAACTCCGTTCCATAGTCATCCTACCATAGCCATGGACTTTCATTTGTTATATTAGTAAATGCTATGTAAGACATTCTCTCCCTTTTCCTAGGAGTGATAGATTCCTTATTGACATTCTCTTACATGACTTCATATATGAAGCAATAGGGCCAATGAACACCCTTGTAAACCATATTGGGATATACAGTAAATGCTATCAAACTCGTAAAGCTCTATGCATAAGATAACCATAGTGTCTTAGGTCTAAGGATTACTTGTACCATTACAACTATGAGAAACTAATTGACAGGTAGGTAAAACTCCATTCAATTTATCTTAAAATACTTTAGTCACATTCAATGTAGCTATTTATATTTAACAAGCACCCATATGTTGGTTTTAATGTCTTTTACACACATAGCTTGAGACTAGCTATCCTCCTATAAAGCCAACATAACATGTGCTAGTCCTATGGTTCATTATTGTCCATCATAGTGAACCTTCAACTAAGAAGATTAAGGAGTTTAGTACAAAGATATATTAACAGTCTCACAATCACAATTCTTTGTGATTTGATATTCTCAACTCTAACTCTATGGACATATCATGCAAATATAAAGAATTGAAAAAACATGATAGAATAAAGCCCTCTATTGATTAATAAAAAAAATGTAACATACAATAAATGAAATCCTATGATTATTCTTTATCCCTAAAGCATCATCTCATGATTAGCTGTAGGGCATATAACTAACAATCTCTTACTTGCACTATAGCCAATCCACCATATATCTCATACCTATTTGGCTTTGATGGAAGTCCAACTGCTCTTGGGTCATAACTTTAGTGAAGGGGTCTACTACGTTCTCTACTAACACAATCTTTTGAATGTTCTTGTCACCTCTCCCAATGATATCTCTAATCACATGGAATCGCCGCTCAATGTGTTTGGACTTTTGATGAGATCTTGGTTCCTTTGCTTGAGCTATAGCCCCATTGTTGTCACAAAACAAAGGTATAGGCGACTCAATTGAAGGAACTACTCTAAGTTCTGTAATGAACTTCTTCATCCAAACAACTTCCTTAGCAGCTTCTGATGCAGCGATGTACTCAGCCTCAGTAGTGGAGTCTGCTATAGTGTCTTGCTTACAGCTCCTCTAACTCAAAGCTCCACCATTCAAGGTAAAAACATACCTCGATGTTAACATCCTATCATCATCGTCGGATTGAAAATTTGAATTTGTATAACTAACCATTTCAAAATTCCCTCCTCCATAAATCAAGAATAAGTCCTTAGTTCTTCTTAAGTACTTAAAAACAGCTTTGATTGCTTCCTCGTGTTTCTTACCTACGTCTGCATGATATCTACTTGTAACACTTACAGCGTAACTAATATCAGGTCATGTACACAACATGGTATACATTAGACTTCTTACTACCGATGCATAAGGAATTGTCTTCATGTATTTAATCTCCTCCAGAGTTTTAGGGCTCATGTTCTTAGACAATTTAACTCCATATCTAATAGGAATTGGACCTCTCTTAGAGTAATGCATGTTGAACCTTTTCAACACTTTGTCTATGTACAATGATTAAGAGAGACCAATCAACCTTTTAGGTCTATCTTTATAGACTTTTATTCCTAGAATAAAGGATGCTTCTCCTAAGTCTTTCATGGAGAAATTCTATAAAAGCCAAACTTTCACTTTTGACAACATTCCTACATCATTTCCAATGAGTAGAATGTCATCCACATAAAGGATAAGAAAGATGATCTCACTCCCACCAACCTTCTTGTACACACAAGGTTCATCTAGATTCTGTAGGAAACCAAACGATTTGATTGCCTCATTGAATCGGATGTTCCAATTTCGAGAAGCTTGTTTAATTCTATAAATGGACTGTTGTAGCTTGCACACTTTGTGGTCCTCACCACTGGATATAAAACCTTCAGGTTGCTGGATATAAATGTCTTCTTCAATATTGCCATTGAGAAAACCGGTCTTTACATCCATTTGCCATATCTTATAATCGTAGTGTGCGACTACAGCTAACAAGATCCGAATGGACTTTAGCATAGCCACTAGAGAGAAGGTTTCCTCATAGTCAATACCTTGTCTTTGATGGTAACCTTTTGCCACTAGCCTAGCTTTATAGGTCTCTACCTTTCCATCTAAGCCTATCTTCCTTTTGTAAATCCATTTGCAGCCTATAAATACAATACCTTGAGGTGGGTCTACTAAAGTCCAGACTTGGTTGGAATACATTGAATCCATTTCGGATTTCATGGCTTCAAGCTATCTTTTCGAGTTGATATCTGATATCGCCTATCCATAAGTACTGGGATCATCTGGGTGTTCTTTATCACCTAGGAACAATTCTTCTGCATTTTGATTGAGAAATCCATATCTTTTAGGTGCAACAGATATCCTACTAGATCTATGAATAGGTGGTGGTACAATAATAGGTTCTGTCTCATCAGGGACAAGGATTGGATCTATGTCGATTTGTGTCTCATCAGATAACTCTTTGAGTTATGTTTTCCTATTGTTTTCTTCCTTCTTGAATGAACTCTTTCTCAAGAAAGATGGCAAACTTACTCACAATAACTTTTTGCTCGTCAGGATAATAGAAGTAGTATCCTAAACTATCTTTAGGATAACCCACAAACCTACATTTCATTGACCTTGCTTCCAATTTGGTTACATCATATGTCTTAACATATGCAGTGCAACCCTAAACCTTAATGTGTCTTAGGCTTGGTGCCCTCCCATACCATATCTCATGCGGTGTCTTTGGGATGGATTTGGATAGAACCCTATTTAACAAATACGCAGCAGTTTGTAAGGCATATCCTTAAAAGGATAATGGTAAATCAGTGTAACATATCCAATAAGGTTCTATTCCGCCTCTCAGACACACCATTGAGTTGTGGTGTTCCAAGAGGTGTCCACTGAGATAGAATGCCGGCTTCCATAAGATGATCTAGAAAATCATTGGTTAAGTATTCTTCTCCTCGATCTGATTGAAGTACTTTAATACTTTTACCAGTTTGTTTCTCAACTTCATATCTAAATTCCTTGAACTTTTCAAAGGCTTTAGATTTATACTTTATTAAGTATATATACCCTAACCTAGAATGATCATTAGTAAAGGTAATGAAATATAAGAAACATCCGCGAGCATGTATGCTCATGGGACCACGTGCATCACTATGTATCAATCCCAATATGTTAGCAGCCCTCTCACTGTAACCAGTGAAGGGTGACTTGGTCATCTTTCCTAGGAGACAGAAGTCACAAGTTGGAAAAGGCATAGTTGCCAATGGACCCAATTGTCCATCCTTACACATCTTGTTAATCCTATTCTCACTAATATGTCCAAGTTTCAAGTACCATATGCAGAATTTCCTTCATCTCTTGATCTCTTGGGTTTATTAGAATTCACATTCGAACTATCATGCTCTATATAATTCACAATTGTAATAGAGTTCAAGAGATATAGGCCATTCAAATAAATATCAGAAGTAATAAAAATCCCTATTTATTAATAAAGAATAATTGTCTTAGTCAAAAATAAAATTATAACCTTCTTTAATTAAAGCAAAAATATAAATAATGTTTCGAACAACTTCTGGTATAAATAGATAGCCTACTAATTGTAAACTTCTCCTACTAGGTAGAGTCAAGTAACAAGTCCCCACAGCTAATGCAGCAACACTTACTCCATTTCCCACTCGCAGGGTTACTTCGCTTCTACTCAACTTTCTACTTCCCCTTAGATCTTGCATGGAATTACATATATAAGAACTCGCACCAGAATCAAGTACCCAAGTGGAAGTAGAACTAACACTTAAGTTAGTTTCAATAATAAGAGAATAATCCATACCTTCTAAAGGTTGGATCTTTAGAGTATCCAGATACTCATGATAGTTCCTCTTCCAATGCCCAACTTTGTCGCAATGAAAACAGGTTCCCTTATCCTTAGTTTTGTCTGACTTACCCTTATTTATGCTTCTTTTGCCTTAAAGTTCTTTTTCTTCTTTCCTTGGGTACTCTTACCCTTTCCCTTGCCCTAGCCCTTAGGCTTAGGCTTGGATTTGGAAGAAGATGCCCCATCAAATGCGAGCAAAGAACCTTTTCCCTTTTTTATAGTCTCCTCAGTCACCTTGAGCAAATTTTGCAGCTCAGAAAGAAAGAGTGGGGTCCAACTTATTCATGTGAAAATTCATAATAAAAGAACTATATGAATCAGGAAGGGACTACAGTATGTCAGAAGCCATATCAGCTTCAATGATCACATCAAGCTTCTCAAGCTGCTCAATATGGTTAATCATTTTTAAGGTGTGATTAATCACAAATGAACCCTCATTCATCTTTCCCTTGAAAAGATCCTTTACAATATTATACTTTGCGGTTCAGCTCTGTTCCCCATACAACTCTTGCAGGTGGATAAAAATGTCAGGTGCACTTCCCATGAACTCGTGTTGCTTCTGAAGCTCTGTGCTCATTGATGCCATCATATAGCATTGAGCTTTCAAATCATCGTCCATTTGCTTCTGATAAGCATCTTTTTCCTGCTGCGTAGCAGCTGTAGCAGGAGCTTCAGGAAGTGGGCCTTGGAGCACATAGGTAAGTTTCTCGGAATTCAAAACAATTTTCAAATTCCTCAGCCAGTCAACGTAATTTGGTCTAGTCAAACAGTTGGTATCTAGAATTTTTTATAACTGGTTGAGGTGAGCCATTTTGGTGAAATACATTTAAAAAATTAAACAGAGAAATAGATTTCATTTTTAGCCATAATGATTGGGTCTTTAATCATATAGTACCTCTCACTATTTTATCAAATTTCATACACCTTCTAATGGAATTCGGGAATTAATGGATTCCTAGTAGAAATTGGGGTCCGATTGAAAACTAGCAACCTCACATAATAGAATTTTGGCCACTAACTTCCAATGAATAGACAACTCTTTGTCTAATGCTTCTATAAGCAAGTTCCAATCACTTAGCCTCTAGAGAAACATAAACCTCACATAATAGCACTTTGGAATATAATCTCTAGTTAAGTCAAACCCATCATTCATACAGGTTTGGTCATCATGACACACTCCTCACATAATAGAATTTTGGAATATGCCACTTATACCCCCATGATATCTCATATATAATAGTATCAAGTAGAATCCCCAATGTGGATGCCTCCTACATATCTGCAGCCAAGCACCCACACCAAGAACCCGAGCTGAGCCTATAATGATGGAAGGCTACGAAGAGAGCATTCCCTAATGTTCTCTCCATTCACAACTTAATATCTTAAAACAAGAGGGGTTTTAATAGGTCTCATCAATATTTAACATACATCCCATGCATAATAAATAAACAATAATAAAGTGCCATTGATTGATATTAGTCTCTATCTGTATAGGTGACATATATCAACCTATGGCATTGGAGCTACTACAATTGTCTCATAAATTAAAGCTCCCACTATAATGATTATGGACTTTTGAGTGATTCAATTTAAGCCAATAAATTGAATCCAAGGACTATAGGAAGGTGTAGGTGATCGTAAAACAATAAATTAAAGCCATGCATGCTCTCTTGATTACATAACATTTACATAACTTGAAGAAAGGGATACATAAGGAGAATGTGGGGTACATAAGAGAATGATAGAGAGAGAGAGAAGGTGTCATGCAAGCCCCAATAAAATTACATCACCAATAATTAAATTACAACCCTTTGAAAAATAATACATCCCATAATCATAAGACGGCCAATCACAATTGGTTTATTAGGTCTTAGTCCATAATCATCATCCATTCACAATTATACAATCATAGTGCATAAATAAAAGTACTGTAAGCAATAAAACATATAGGCACTATGGTAACTCTATTAATTGGACTTCATTAATCCCATTAATGCTTCCTAATCTCATTAGGGAATATAAAATAATTATTTCCAGAATTAAAATAATGAAAATAATCAATTTTATCAATTTCTAAAATTAGAATTACATTAACCCTAATTTAGAAACTAATTAATGAATTAAAACTCCTTTTAATCATTTAATTTCCCAAAATTATTTTAATCTATCCTAATATGTTTTAACTCTTTAACACATCTAATTTTGATCAGTCATATTAATCAAGATTATTAGAATAATTAAAACAATTAAATAATACTAATTAGTATCCAATACTATAGTATCAGGAATTAACTAAATAAATAAAACAGTTTTATTTAAATAAAAAATTCCAGAAAATCAATTTATTCCAAAATTGCTTTAAACAATTTAAAACATTATAAAATTAATCAATATTAATTATACAATTAATTTCGGAATTAATTAATGTGGGAAAAATCAAAATTTTAAAATTAAGGTTAGGGTTTGATGTGAAACCCTAAACCTAGTGTGCTTTCATGGCTGCTGCGCCTCCACCATGGCCACAACTAGCCTTTGCAAGGCCTTGGGGTGTCCTCCTATATCTAGGTCAAGCACCACAGTGGTGGTGATAAAGGGCTAAAAGCCCTAGGTCGATTTTGGGAGGGGCTTCTCTAAACCCTAGCTGCTGCCTCCTGAAGAAGATGAAGTTTCCATGAAGCTTTCATGGCTGCCACGATCCAACCATGGCTGCCCAAGCTATGGAGCCCTTAAGTGATGTCCCTACATCAAAAACGACCCCCATAGAGAAGTTTTGGATGATCAAATCAGTAAATCACCCCCAAACAGCCTGCATAATTCTATCTCTATCGATTATCCAAAAATTTCAGAAAAATGATAATGAACAGAATTGGTTCTAAAACCCTAGAAGATGCCATCTAATGGCTGCCGCACCACTTGGGGTTTGTCCCCAGGTGAGCTGTGATTCTAATGGTGATGGTTTCAAGTCTTGCCGTGCTCCCATGAAGAAGATACAAGCCAATAACCATGGCTGTATCGATTCCTGCAAAAACTGCTTTGCTGATTTTTGTAAAAACCAAACTTTTTGATTGTTTTTTATTCAAAACTCATACCAAAACTCATATATAACTTATATACAATATATATATCAAATATATGATCATTCATAATGATTTTTGATAGAGGAGATTGTAGAAAAACCAGAAAACAGCCTGGGATTTCAAAAACCCTAGGTTCGGCCTCCATTGAAGAACTTCAAGCTTTTAATTGATTTTAATTCGAATTTAATGTATCAAATACATATAATAATTATATATACAGTATATATAACTGTATATAATCATCCCACGATTTATATTATCAAATTCAAATCAACACAAGCAAAGGAGCAACCTAGGGTTCAAAACCCTAGGTTCGGCCTCAATGAAGAAACCCTAGTTTCTTCTTTTTCAATTTTGATTCCTATGCATTTATTACATTAATGATTAACCCTAATCATTATTAGAATCAATTTAACAAGAAGAGAAGAAGAGAGACAACCTAGGGTTCAAAACCCTAGGTTCGGCCAAGAGAGAGAAAAACCCTAATTTACCAAAACCTAGTTCTAGTAAATTAATCCAATTAATTTTACCATAATATTCAGCCCATATGGTGTTTGTATGAATCACAATCATGGCTTTGATACCACTGTAAGGAATTAAAGTAGAGAAAACTAGAATGCAGAAGAAAGTAAATAACAAAAATTTTGATTCAATTCCTTAAGCCCATGAATTTGATTGTGATACAATACAAAACATAAAACCCTAATTCAAAGAAGGGTTTTAGAACTTACAGTAGGTCCTTAAGACGATTGGTTGATCTTCAAACGAATAGCAAAAAGTAGCACAAGTGTCCTGCCTCCACGGTATCCACACCAAGCAAAATTCTTCAAGTTGTCTTCTAGTTCTCCTTAGGGTTTGCTAGAATGGAGAAGTAGAAGAAGAGAGAGAGAGAGAGAGAGAGGCTTTCTCAATACTAGCCAAGGAGATAATAGAGTGAATTATGATGCAACTAGCACATGCTAGTGTGCATTTAAATAGGCACACCACTAGGGCCGGCCAAGGGGGGATTCCTACTTAAGTGGGATTTGCAATTTCCTTAAATTCCACTATAACCCCTCCTATTTACATTATATGCAAGTATAGCCCTAAAGAACTTTTCTTAATGCACCATTGCCCTTTCTCTCACAACTTTAAAGTCCCTCTTCACTTATTGGTGTGTGACCCATTGGGTTCACAACATTTAGTAGTAAGTAATGGCACAAGGAGTGCCCAATGGAACACTTTCCATTAAGGGTATAATTGGAACACCTTCTAATTCTCTAATTGATTATAAATCACTTATATCAATTAGGGCTTCTATAAACCATGAGTAACATCTAGTAATGGCTCATGGTGTGGTCCAAAATGAGGTGAATAATAGCATACAAAGAACCCTTCAATTACAGTTAAGGTTATAATTACACCCTTCCATCATATACAATGTCTCTGATTAAACTAATAGGATATGGAAGTCTGTCAAGTCCCTAGTTCAATTATTTTATATTCATTTACAAATATCAACTCATTGATGCACTATGAAAACTCCTTTCCATAATTATCCTACCATGGCCATGGATTTTCATGAGTTATATTAGTAAATGCTATGTGAGACATTCTCTCCCTTTTCTTGGGAGTGATAGATTCCTTATTGATCACTCACATGCATTCATACATGAATCAGTAGGGCTAATGAACAACCTTGTAAACCCTATTAGGATATATAATCAGTGCTATCAAACTCATAAAGCTCCATGCATAAGACAACCATGGTGTCTTAGGTCTAAGGATTACTTGTACCACTGCAACTATGAGAAACTGATTGATAGGCAGGTAAAACTCCATTCAGTTTATCTCAAAATACTTTGGTCACATTCAATGTACTTGTTTATATTTAACAAGCACCCATATGTTGGTTTTAAAGTCTTCTATACAAATAGCTTGAGACTAGCCATCCTCCTATAGAGTTAACCTAACATGTGCTAATCCTATGGTTCATTACTGTCCATCATAGTGAACCTTCAACTAGGAATAATTTAGGAGTTTAGTACAGAGATATATTAATAGTCTCACAATCACAACTCTTTGTGATTTGATATTCTCAACTCTAACTCCATGGACATATTATGCAAATATAAATAATATAATAAACATGATAGAATAAAGCCCTTTATTGATTAATAATAAATGAGACATACAATAAATGAAATCCTATGATTATTCTTTATCCCTAAAGTATCATCTTTATGATTGGTTGTAGGGTATATAACTAACAATTTTATACCAATACATTACATGTCTCGTTCACATAGACACTAGTCTCAGCTCTTCACTATATACGAAATGTTAGACTCAGAAAAGAAGGAGAAGGTAATCTTCTAGATCTTGAAGATGACTCTATTTTGATGAATACTTTAAGAGACCTAAGACGAACTTCATCAAAGATTCAAAAAGACTTCCTGCTATTTCTCATACAAAAGTAGCTCAGACAAAAGGCTTAAACCACAGGACTTCAAAAAAGAAGTACTGCAAAATTAACTACCTTGTTAACTATAAGATAACAGTATTTCATGAACCATGTCCTATTTCACAAGAAGAAATTCATGATATTAAGAGTTATCTTAATTGCTTCTCTCAAGACATTATGCCAGAAGGTATACACCTTGTAAGAGGTGTCTATCTAGAATGGCTGATGGGGTATGTTTACTGTGAAGATGGAAACAAAGATGTTAAAAGATTTCTGTTCGAAAATGGATTAATTGCTTTAATTAAAGTTAATAAATCCATAGCAGAAGTAGATTTTCTTGAAGACAAAGTACTTAGTCAACTAATAGTGATGGGAAACAATACTCCATTTTATATCGAAGTATTTTCTTTAGGAAATGTGCCATTAGGAGATAATTAGATTTTGAGTTTTCACTCACTCAGGATCTCAGCAGACGATACTGATCCAAATTTCAATAATGATTATGAACCAAGATTTATCTTTGATAATAACTTAATTAAACAAAGGATAGAGATGATAGACCAAATTACAGAAACATTACAAGAAAGACCTGCTTATTGGTACATTGCTTACCAAAGCAATAAATATCTCGTGCAGTTCTCAAAACCTTATGGTAGAGAGATAGAGATAGAAAAGTATAAAAGGAATCAACAAACCCCAATAGACTTACCAGTGGGATTCCCTGAGGTAGCATGCCTAGCATTAAAGACAAAAGAAATAAGAAAAAGAGCAATTAAAATCAATGATCTGCAAGAAAAGACAAAAGAAAAAGAATCTGCTTTCTAAAAAGCAAGATAATACTTTGCAGACCTCATGTAAAGAAAAAGGAGACAAGCACATGAAGAATTCAGACCAAAGGACACCATCCAACTCATCAAAGGACGATGGAGAATCTCAAGAAGATAAGGATCCCAGAGCATCCGATGCTGAAAGACCTCTATAAAAGGATAAGAAGAAGAAGTGAGCCGACAAGAGTCATCTCTGTTCCAACTTTGTTCAAGCATTAGAGACTTAGTTCTTTTTTGTATTGAACCACTTCTTTTCTAGTATTGTAATCTGAGTGTAGTAGTGTGTGCTAGTTTAGGTATGTTGTTCTAAGCCTACTCCAGTCCCTATAGGAGTAAGCTATGTCATATGTATGTGTGTACCCAAGTTCCTTCAATGAAATAAAAGTTTGTTTCATCTAGCCTACGGTTCTATCAATATGTTCTGTTGCCTTTTGCTCTTAGACCATTTACTTTACTCTGGCCGTAGTGAGCTGTTGATTGACTTTGTCTAGTTGCTGGTTAGCCAATCAGCCGTATGCGAGCATTGTGGCATTAAGGCCCTTTAGACTCTTGAAGGCAAATCTGTAAGGCAAAGACGAGTCCACAGAGAGGATCAGACACGAACATAGGCAAGGAAAAGAAAGAAAAAGAAGCGGAAGCTGCAGTGGACCATACCCACTCGGCAAAGGTAAACCTTTACGTACCTATGTTTGATATATGTTGAAACTCGGGAACGCTTTAACTTATGAATTGTAACTTTAAGGCTTGTGAATCTAAATCATCTACACCTAATATGATTAGTAGTTTAAAAGAAGTTGTAAAAGAAGTATTAAAAAAGGGAGAAAAATATGATTATTATCCATATTTTAAGAAAGAATTGTTATACCTTAGAAAGACGTACTCTAAGCTTAGACGTTATCCCACACCTGAAGTTTATGCTGAAATTCATTGTAGAGAATCTATTATAATAGACCATTGGAGAAATCTTAGAGTTAACTGCCAATTAGCTAAAGAAATAGCAGAGACCCTTTTAGAAAGTGCTGAAAAAAGACTCGAAAATTTTATTAAAAGACATCAAACATCTATAGATAATAACACTCCAGAAGAAGTAGCAGAGATAATAGAAGACCAATGGTTTAATCAGACCAAGTAGAATTTACAAATCTATATATATATATATATATATATATATAAATTAATAAGTCCAGATCTTAAGATTATTAATAAAAAACTTACAGAAAAGAAATTACCAATATACTCTAGTATACTACTTATCTTATGAGTATATTGCCAGAATATAATCATTACGAAGAGAAAGGATTTGACCCTGACATCTCTAGGTATAGTAGGATACCTAGCTTTGACATAGATAACATATCATATTTACTAAACGTTAGAGGAACTTATAACTACCTTACATCTATTTTAGAGAGGATAAAGCAAATAAGATAGTGGAGGCTATATAATATAGCTAAAGATTATCCAGTAACTATTGAAGCAGTAAATAGACTACATTTTAGTTTAGGGAGAGTAGAAAGACTAATTAGATTTATAAAAAAAGAAAAGAATCTCCTTAACTTATCAAAGATTTGAAGAAATCCCAGATTTTAGTATTAGTCAAACTATAGATGACTTATTCCGTAATAAGATCTGGATTTTATCTATCCTTTCTGACCTAGCAAACGAAGAATTAGATTCAATAAGAGATTTATTAATTTTACATCCAATTTGAAAATTTCATCAATATATTAACCAGTATACTAGTATTAATAGACTTTTAATTGAGATATATAATTTTCCCAGAAAGCCTTTAAGTTTGCAACAAATTATAGACTCTATATGAGCATATTTCTAGACTTTGTTCATTATTTAAGAACTAAAATAGACCCAGAAATTGATAGACTTAGTAAAGAAATCAATATTAACGAAGAAGTAGAAATAAGACATCTTTCAGAAAAGGTTGGGACTTTTACATATTTAGACCGCATAATTAATTGGCTTTGCACAGTCCAAAGAAGACTAATAGAGATAAATAGAATAGAAGATAAAGACGAAATCCTTAATATTCGTAACGAAGTTTGCAAAAATATAAATCTAATAGTTTTTATAAGAAGAAAAAGAATTTGTCAGACTTACGAAAGAATTAAATCCATACCAAATTTTAATTTTAACCAAACAAAAAACGATTTAGAGCTAAGAGGACATTGGATATTAAGAATCTTATCAAATTATGGAGATGACGAATTATACTTAATAAGAGACGATTGGATTTTAATATCTATTCATCAAATATAACAAAAGATTAAGAGAAAAGTATAATTTGGATAGACCTCTTATTATTATAGACAATTTTCCCAGCAAACCCCTTACTTTACAAGAAGTAATTGTGAGACAATAAAGACTTATGGCCATTTTAGAAATAGTAGAAGTTATAAACATTTTAGTTAAATTGTAAACATCTAAAAAGGGTATAAAAGGTGTTGTACTTTAAAGGACTTGTGGGGCCCAAGGGGAAATTACAAAAAGCCTTCATTAAGGAACCAATTCGGTCCAAGTTTCAGGAGTGCTAGCAAGGTCCCAATACAAAACATCAACAACACATATGGTCACATCATTAAAAATTTATGGAAAAATATTAAAGGATCAATAACAACGCTCTTTATTTAAATGGTACACGAGTGTAGATGGAGTCATCATAGTAGGCAATCTTAGTTAAGCCCCTTTTACAAGAGGCAAATTATGATTAGACATCCTTTTAAATCAAATACTAAGTGTGTGTATCAAGTGCACAAAATCTCAGGTCAACTTAATTTTTGATAAGGCAAATTATGACGAGACATCCTTTTAAATCAAATACTAAGTGTGTATCAGGTGCACAAAATCTCAGGTCAAGTTGATTTTTGATATAGATAGCTTATATAAAAAAGCTATATAATTCAAGGTTAAATTCGTAAAATATAAAACACTAAGTAGAGATTTTGAGTGCATCTAATTTAAGCCAATATCAAGTATGCGTAATACTCCCTCCATTCCTAAATAAGTGGTCTACTTTTCTTTTTAGGATGTTTCAAAATTATTGTCACATTTTAAAAGTCATTGGTGATTCTTTTTGATTCATCTCCTAAAATACCCTTAAAAAGATGTTCTCTCTTTTTCTAATGTTTTGCACACTTGAGGGCAAAATTGGAATCTAAAAACATATGCATTGATGTGAAAGCATTTAATAGGGTTTCCTTAAAAATAAAAAAATAAAAAAGAAAAAAAAAACGTGTTTTTTCAAAGGGGACGATCAATTTTGAAACAGAGGGAGTAATAGAATGACTGATATATATATATATATATATATATATATATATATATATATATATATATATATATATATATATATATATAGGATGATTATCAAGTGAACACATACTGATATAACTTATATTAACACCTGCATTGAAGATTGTACTTCATGCATTAGTGGGTTACGAGTAGGGGCGAAACCACAATGTTAGCAGGTGGGGCATTCGCCCCACATGAAAATTTCAAAAATAAAAAATAAAAAATAAAAATAAAAATAAAAATTCTTAACATTGATAATCATTTCCCAACACATGGTACACTGCGCCAACACACGGGGTACAACTCCCAATGCATGTGCTGACCTGATCAAGACTGGATATATATATATATATATATATATATATATATATATATAAGAAAATGAGGTACAGGACATCTCGCACATCCACACACTTCTTATGGATTGCATGATGCGAAGTCGAGCGTAACAACCATGCTCCCGAAGTTATTTGCAAGGGAGCATTGAGCTATCCTACTAAATTGAATTTTATTTTATTTTTGGGTAAATTGTAGAAAATTACCCTGAAGTTTAGGTCAAGTTTTAGTTTGGTACCTTTAAGATTTACTTCATCAATTAAGTCCCTAATTCTAGTTGACCAAAAATAAAAAAACACTGTTAATTGCAGTTGAAAATCAACCATGTGGGATCCAACATGGAATAAAGAGAAACTACCATACATAGATGGGTGGGAGAATGTAGGTGAAATAGCATTATACTATGCCATTTTAATTAAAAGTCAAGCTATTGCCACCACATAAAAACTCTAAGCCCTCCACTAAGTTTTACATTTTTTAAGCTTTTATGAAAAATATAAAAGGTTTATACGAAAACTGGTCTTGAAGTCTACTAGAAAACATAATTTCGAACAACTTTGTAGAATAAAGTTTTTCAAAAACCTGCCATTTAAGTGAAGTTTTACTTAATTTTCACAAAATATTTTGTAAAAGTGAAATCAAAAACTCCACTTAAACGATAGATTTTGGAAAAAATGTTCTTCTAAAAAGTTGTTTAGAATGATGTTTTTTAGTGGATTACATGAATAATTTTCACAGAAAACTTTCGTATTTTTCATAAAACCTTAAAACTGTGAATTAAGTGGGGCTTAAAGTAATTTATGTGGCGGCAATAGCCCACTCTTTAATTAATGCCGTCGTTTCTATAGCTTCTCCCCCTCTCTCTCCTTCTTCACTCCTTCCATCATTTCTCAAGACAGGTAAACCTCCCAAACCATGAAATCATACTAGGATTGATTTTTTATTTTGGGATCTCGGTGGAGTGGCCATGGACGGTGTCGCTAAATAGCTCCCTTGCCGAGAATAGTGGAATTTATCCTTGAGCAAATTGTCCAAAGCAAATAGAAAAATCTAAACGTCATCTTCGCCAACCCCATCAAACCCATTACTGCAAAGAGGTCTTCATGGAAGGAGATTGGATGGTCCTGTGGATAATGATAGGTTCTCGGCGATGAGGGCTGTGGGTTGTGAAGGGGAGAGATGGTGGTGTCTTGAGGTGGTTTGAGGGGACGAATGATTGTTGGGTTAAGGTGGGTTCAAGGATGAGTTGATGGTGGTTTTGTGCATCAGCTGCGACCATCGCCGGAGAAGGCAAAGCAACAGAGCTGCTGTTTTTTCCATTTTTTTTTTGTCCACTAGTTGGTGCCCACGTGCGTTGCACGTGAAAGTATTTAATTTATAGATTTGTTTTTCTTTCAAAGGAAAATATACGTTGATTTAACAAATTTAAATATTAGATGCGCGCCAAATGTTTTATCTTAGGAAAATACTACTTCACTCATGTTTTATCCTATCAATTCATGCATTAAAATCATAAGAATATGATAAATGCATTGGATAAAAATCTATATAGACTATACAGTTTCGGTAGGTAGACTATCCATAACTTATGAAAATTTTTTTTTTTTTTCCAAAATAAAACACAAAAATAAATAGGTATAGTTCTATTGAAGTAGAAAATCAAAAAATCTTTCCTACTATCTTATTTTTCTTGCAAAATCATATAATTAAGGATCCGTTTGGACGTCTAATTAGAATTTAAACAATTGAAAAAAAAAAAAAATTATAGTATTTTAGACACAAATCTATCATTAAAAAAAAAAAAAAAAATTAGAGCCATCACTATATTTGATGTTATAGGATCAATTCTTGGAAATTCATGAATTGCCACTATTTTGAATTTCTACTCTTATATGTAATGATGACCATTACTAAAATATTATCTAAAATTTTTTGAATTGTCTAATATCGAATTTGATGCCCATATAGAACCTATTAAAAATTTCAAACTGCGCAACCTATTGCTAAAATGTTATCAAAACGAACCTATAATCATAAAAATAATACGAAGTAATATTAATTAAAATCTCACCGAGCACGCTCACGGTTAAGACTCTCATTGAACAAAATTGGAACGTGCTTGTACGCACCTTCACTTTGCCTGGTTGTCTTCGATAGAAGAGTGTGGAAAACGAACCACGAACCAATAGAGTTAAAAGGGAGAAAAAAAAAATGGAAGAAGAAATAAACGAATATAGTTCATATTATGCATGATTTAAAACGCAAAATTAGTAATAATAAGATACCCTATTAAAAGGAAATTTAATTGGAAAGAGACTTTTATCAATGATAAAACCAAAAAGACTGTATGTTTGTGTATGCACTTGTTAAGAGTAGAAGATGAAAGAAAAACCATGCAGTTTACACACCATTTTGAAGACAAAAATAAAAAATAAAAAATAATAATAATAATAATTTATAATACATATGAAAATTACATACCAAATAATATAAGATGCCAAGTCTACATATTTTACAAACGCCGTAATTCTGTACTTCGTATACACCAATCCAATGATTTCATGATAGCTTAAACAATTTGTATCTTGGAGGCTACACATGCGACTGCCATTAGTCCTGGGATGTAGTAAGTTTCAAATTATATGGGTTTTTGTTAGGGTTACGTGTTAATTAAAGAATCAGTGTTATAGAGAAAGACTTCCTATAAGAATTATAGTTTCCTTGAAATTCTTATTAAGGTATGTGTTTTATATTGCTATATTTCCTATATATGTAAAAGGGTAGTTATGTATTTAAAAATTAAAATAAGGATATATTAGTCAATCAAAAGTTTTTCTCACATTCATCTTTTTATAGGTAACTAGATATAACACACGTGCGTTGCACGTGAATTTTTTAAAATAATATTAGTTATACAAAATAATAAATACATAAAGATTTCATATTTTTTCATAAAAGATAAAGTTTAAAATTCGAAAGTACAACGAAAGATTAAAAACTCTTTAGATATATATTCTAAATTTTTTTTTCTTCATAAAACGGAATATTTAAAGAGTTTATATTAATATATATTATCATGCAACTTGATAGTTGCTCTAAAAAAAGAATTTGAGTAAAAATCTAACTTTAATTTGTTAAGAGTTTGAATTAAAATCTAACTTTCATTTGTTATCAAATGATAAGAATGTTTATTATGTGTTTCAATTAAAGAAATGGTAGATATATATATTTTTAAATAAGGGTATATTGGTCATTCAAAAGTTTTTCTGAGATTCAACCTTTTATAGGTAGTATAGATTTGCAGAGCAAAATTTACCAGAGAAAGGAGATGTCGCCATTAACCAAAGAAGGGAGAAGTCGCCGTTAATGGAAAAGGCGGAAAGAAGGTTGAAACTACTTTGAATGGAGAAAGTGGAATTTACAATCCGACTGTTTATTTATTATATAGGAATTATAATTTCCGTTTCCTTTGAATTCCTATTTGTGTTTTATATATTAAGATATGTGTTTTAGAATACATTAAGGTATGTGTTCTGGCTGTTGTTTTAGAATTATAGTTTCCATATTCCTATATATTTCTATTTATTATATAGGAATTATAGTTTCCGTTTCCTTTTAATTCCTATTTGTGTTTTATATATTAAGATATGTGTTTTAGAATTATAGTTTTCATATTGCAATATTTCCTATATTTGCAGAAGGGTGGATAGTTGTGTATTTAAAAATTAAAATAAAGGTATATTAGTCAATCAAAAGTTTTTCTTACATTCATCTTTTTATAGGTAGTATAGATATAGATTAATTTTCCTTTCATATTTAGAGTGGGTCAAAACGATGCGTTTTGAGAGCTGACAGATTGGGTAGAAGGGTAAAATAATCAATAACGGCTCCATATATACATGAGGGCAAAGCAGTCATATTATAGGTAAAATATATGTCACATGCACATCATGTGCTGTATTTCCGTACGGTTAACCAACGCTTGCTCACGGTACCTATCCAATTGTAAAACAACAAATAAATTAGGAACTTAACGGACGAAATTAAAATTTGAAGCTACCAAACCAAAACCTAACTCATACTCCAAGGTAGTTTTTTATAATTTACCTTCCTTTCTTTTCTTTTTTTTTTTTTTTTTTTTCTGAAATCCCAAATCAAAATTCAAAAACTACGAAGTTAAAAAATGAAATTAATAATGCAGAGTAATAATAAATAACAACTCCAAACAGGTAAGTCTTTCTGCCATCACCATTCTTAGGCCTTTTCATGGAACTGTAGAGCATTTCCCTAGTTGAATGCCTTGCGACGGGTGCAAGAGACTTGATTGCCAGATTTTAGACGTACAAATACGAACACTAACTACTACTACAAACAAATAAATTAATTTTCCAACCACAATTTTAAACTGTAGAACAATACCAGATAATCAAAACATTTATTAAGAGATAAAAATAGTTGACCCTCCCGTAGACCAATAGCTAAGAGCCTAAGAGATACTACGTGCTCATAATAACTTTTGTGCACACAGCAAGCCTATTAGTTCATGGAAACAAGGAAAAAACCAATTGACGTATGAAGATGATTATTGGCAAGTGGGGACGACCTGCCAGAAGTACTTGCATCTCAAAAGAAATGCGAGTTGGCAGTAAGTTTTGTACACAGCAAAACCTATTTGGTCGTGAAAACAAAATCACATTTTAAAACTCAGTTATTCTTCAAAACGAAACTTCCAATATAAAAATTACTCCACCAAATTGACTTCAAAATGAAAATCACATTTTAAAGGATCGAACAAGTAATTAAACTGGTGGTGGCAAGGAAAATTGACTTCTTAGACAGATAAATAGGTAAATGGGACCATATAGAGGTTCCTCTTTCTCCATAAGTGCTCCCCTTAGCAACATGGTCATGCAACATGTTATCACAACCTCTTTCTTCTGCAATTCTTCCTTTTTTTCAGAAGTTTCTTCTGCAATTGTTGGTTCTCCTTTTGAACTTCTGCAACTATTGCTTCCAATTCTGAGATGCGGACCTAGCAGAAACACAAAAGCAAAAAATAACGTAAGAGGATTAATATGTAGGTCAGTCCTACACCCCCAGACAAACAACAGGGAAAAAAAAAAAAATCCCCACAATAAACAACACACTAAACTCAGCTTGGCCGGTCCTACTATATAGTATATACTACACACAACTTGAAAACAACCTGCACATTAGTTCCAAAAATATTAAAGTTAAAACAAAATAATGACATTGAGATTATAAAATGAGTAAAACAAGTAATGGATGGTCCAAATGTTCACTACAATACGACTACATAGCTAACACGTTGATGAGGGGTACGCAAATAATTTGTCAATTTTATACAACACGCATATAAAATTTGGGGTCATATAGTAACATGTAGAAAAAACATTTAAAAAATAATAATAATAATAGGGGCACAATTCATTTCATTTACACTGATCTTCCAGCAATTCTAAAATATTGCTTTTTACAATTTCATAGAATTGGATAAGTTCTTTGCATAATTTTCTATTTCTTTCAATCTATTTTAGAATTTTGGGCCCGTCTGCGATAAACGATATGAGGTACACAACAACAAATAATAATGAAACTTGCACAATAATTTGAAAGGTGCACAAAAGATTTTCAAAAAAGTATAAAAAAATAAAACTGCTAGAGAACACAGATCTAGCAATAAAATGAGTAAACAAAGTAATTGGTATTTGGGAATGTAAATGTCACAAAAATATATCACTATAACAGCATAAGATGTACAGTGACAAACTAAATGCATGCCTTGCATTTCTTCAAGCACAACCCATGGAGCACATATAAAATAGAAGTTGATTGATTGTATGCCATTAGTTGGAAAAATTGTAAAAGAACTAAACCAAACACATAAGGCATCTGTTGTAAGATTTGCATATAGCTTATTATTAAACCTCACAGATTAAAGTGAAGTAAAAAAGACAGCCTTCCAACCATTAAAAACAAGTACTAGAATTGTACAAATGACATAAAATTATAGGAATTTAGCACTAGCAACATCACCATCAAGGCCTGGATACCATGTTTAGAAAGCAGCTCTGAGGTATGCAACCCAAAACTGCCAGAACACAGAGAATACAACAAAAGCAAATATCTAAGGCAGAGGCAATCCTAAAGGTGCATTTCACATGCAATTTTAGGCTTCGAATTCTGTTTATACCATAGAAGCACAAAGTTGGGCCAGGTTGGGGATGGGGAAGCAAGGACATGTAAGAGTCAAAGGTTTGGGGCGCCCGTTCATGCAAATGAATGGTGAGATTGAGGTCACTTGATGCAAGTTGCATTAGGTGCATCTTCTAATAAAATGACTGTATATCAATATCTATCTATCTTAAGTTGTCCTAGCGGGGAATCGAACCCGAGACCATGCGCCTAATCACACAATCACGAGTTCGCCCTTACCAACTGGGCTACCCAAGGGTGGCATATATATATATAGTTCTTTTCTTACCAACACATGCTAATGCTTGTTGCATCATCATGTGCTATGAGGAATTTGTACCCCATGCATAAGGAGGTTGCACAATACAACCCCACAATACCTAGGATACAACACCTCATAGCACATGTTGATGCAAAAAACATCATCACATGCTGATAAGAAAATTTCAATACATATAAATATATATATGCTATATATAACCTACTATAAAATCACGTGGGTGAAATTATGAAGAAAATTCACCATATTTCTTTTGTAACTCAGTAGAGTTACAGAGGAATGAAAGAAAGAAATTTGTACAAAGAATGAATGTATTCTTATGAGTAGCTAAACTAATGTAGAGAAAGAGAAAAAACCATCATATGTTCTTACTTCTATTTTTTAGCAAACTATTGGGTATCAAAATAGGACTACTACTCTGATTTCTTCCTAAAATATAGAAATATAATTAGAACACACTAAGGGGGCACCATACAAAGAAATTTAATAATTTAATTCATCAAAGGATACCTTATAATACAAATACTATAGGGGAATATATTGGCGATCTATAATCCAAATAGTGTATTTTCATGGTACAATAGCATACAACCTAATATTTTATTTACCATATTATATTTCCTAAGTCATTGCTATACTTAATTGATGGTTCCAATGTGTACCCTCATCTTTTGTTATTTTTCTATAATGTTTTTGGATTCTCTTTGAACATTGTGCAAATTTGCACATCACCTAAGACCCGATGATGTTCGAACTGGAACTTTGAACCATGGACCTAATAGACACCATTGGCAGCAATAAAAAATTCACAAAAGAAGACCAAAAGAGTCACATAATAGCTTTCTTTTGAAGTTTTAATGAGTCAAAATTTTAATTACATTTTCTATGTTATAAGTTGAGGAAAAAAGTCAAGTTACAGTTCACAAGAATACTGTAGCATTACTGTTCACAATTCTCTAGCACTGCACATATTAAGGTATTTCTGGGTTTTTTTTTTTTTTTTTTTTTTTTTTTGCTCTTTCTTTTTATAAGAAACGAAATTATATCTAGCAAAAACAAATGATTATAAAGGAAAACAAGGAGTCCAACCAAGGGTAATATTCTACACAAACCTACCAAGGCTAATCCAACACCAACACCAACACCAACACCCCCCACCCCCACCAGAAAAAAAAAAAAAAGAAAAAAAGAAAAAAAGCAGAAAAGAAAAGAAGAAACTGTATATTCAAGTTCCCATAGAATCCCCAAAACCCAACTTAAACTTTCAAAAACGGATAGAAATGCCCCCCCCAATGCTCAACACTCATTGCTGCCCTCATAGGCAAAAAGTCAACCTCAAAGCTCCTTGATATATGAGAGTAAGATTTTAGAGGTTGAGAATGATTCCTTGGTTTGGCGTAAGGATTCTAAAGGATCATTCTCCGTAAAATCTTATTACAATTGTATTAGGCCTATTGGAAATTTATTTCTCCCGGCCAAAGTAATTTGGGTTTCATCGGTTCCTTCTAAGGTCACCTTTTTTTGTTGGTTAGTAGGGAGTGATAAGTGCTTAACTTTGGAAAATCTTGCTAGAAGAGGGTGGTATATGCCGAATAGATGTGTCCTTTGTAAGCAAGATGCGGAGTCGGTGGATCACCTTTTTTTACATTGTGATGTGGCAAGAAGTTTATGGATGTTAGTGTTTAATATGTTTGGGGTTCATTGGGTGTTACCATACTCTACTTATGATTTTTTGGCGGGGTGGTGGTTTAAAGGGGGTTGTAGAAAGGCTAAAGTTATTTGGCATATGGCTCTGCATGCTATTTTATGGTGTTTATGGAGGGAAAGGAATACTAGAACTTTTGAGGGGGTTGAGAAGTCTATTATTGATCTCAAATCCTCGTTTCTCAAGTCTTTGTTTTTGTGGTATTCAAGTCATACCAATACTTGTAATATTTCTTTTCTCTCTTTTGTGGACTCCTTCAAGTTGTAGAGGGGTTAGTGCTTGGTCTTCGTATATAGCTTATGTACATGGGCTTTGCCTTTTTTTGGTTTAATACACATTTACCTCATCAAAAAGCTCCTTGATATATGCAACTAATATAAGGATCCAATGAATCTACCCCATCCATAAAATCTTTCTAATCAAATGATCGTATCTCCAACAACATCTCTTCCTTTTCCTATTCCAAACCCAACTGACAATAAATGAGCAGTCACCTCTAAGAATGGCAATGGGGCGGGGCAAGTCAGGTTTATAGTATACCATCCCCGACCTGGCCTTTGTGACCACACCCCCGAAACCCGACTGGACATGCATATACTTAACCATCCCCGACCCTATTGATAGTTTGAAATACCCAACCCCAACCCGCCCCACCCCGCCAACTAGCTTCATTATTTATATATTTATTTATTGCTGTCTGCAACATTATTTTCTATAGCCAAATTTCCAGAATATCACTTTTTATATTATGCTTCACACTTAAGAAATCACACGGGATATGATATATTCAAGTAAGGATTAAAACAAAAAATGAAAAAAATCTATTACAATATTACATGAATTAATTGATCATCAAAGAAAATAAAAAAAATCTTTCTCGTCTTTGCTTGTCTTCCTCTTAACTGAGTTCATGCTCAAGGGTCAATCAAACCACGAGCCAAAGGAACTCACTATTAATAAGTTCCCCTCCTTTCATTTCTTTAATCCACAAGAGGTCAAATTAAAAAATAGAGAAAAGTGAGGAAGAATTGTAAAGTAAACCTTACTATAAATCTCTCGTAGTGAGACCCTAGAACTGTAGATTGCAGCATGCCTACAAAAAGGGAAATCAATGAGCTAATTTCCTTGCTAAAGAAGGGTATAACATAGCTTGTAACCTTGTTCTTGATTCACCCCCTTTAGGGCTGTGTATTTTGCTTCTGGCCAATTTAGTGGGTGTTTCTACACCCAGGCTCTAGTTATCTAGTATCCATTTAACCCAAAAAAAAGAAAAGAAAAGAAGAAAGCAAAAGGGGCAAGGAGTGATAGGGTGTGGTTGACGATGTGAGAGAGATCTGAGCGACAGTGAGTGTGAGCAGGAAGACGGCGATATGGCTTGGAGGTGGCCGGTGGGTTGAGAGTGTGACGTGGTGGACGTCTTCCATAGAAAGCATAAGAGGGGAGAGAGAGTTGAGAGAAATATGGAGGGGAGAGAGAGTTGAGAGAGATGGATGTTAGAGAGAGTAAGGGTTAGGAATGGAGGCAGAATGTTTAGGGTTTGAGGTTAGAGAGAAACCATATATATATATATATATATATATATATATATATAGATATATATATGAGGGTGGCTTAGATATATTAGTATACTACTAAGGGTACAGGGGTAAAATTATAGGCGGGCGAGTTGGGTCTACAGGTTGGAGCAGGTCTGCCGGTAGGTTATGGACCCGTACCCGACTTAAAAAATAAAAAATTTCCCCGAACCCGATCAAAAACCCCAAAAAAAAAAAAAAAAAAAAAAAAGGGCAAAACCCCAGGTTGGGGCGGGGCAATTTTTGCCACCTCTGGTCACCTTCCATTAAGATCTAAATTATGTCCCCAAAACAAAAGCTTCTTGAAGCCCTCCCAACATAGTAAGCACCTCTGCTTTCCTAGCATTCTCACGGCTGCAAAGCTTAGAGTAACAAAAGATTGTCCTCCCAAGATAGTCTATAAAAATAACCCCAACCCAATCCAAAATGAAATCACATCAAAAAAAAAAAAAAAAAAGGAAAACAAGGAGTCCAACTGAGAATATTCTACACAAACCTACCAAGGCTAATCCAACACCAACACCCCCCAATGAAATCATATCGAGCAAAAACAAACGATTATAAAGGAAAACAAAGAGTCCAACCAAAAGAATATTCTACTCAAACCTACCAAGGCTAATACGACACCTACACCACCCCCAAACAACCCCCCCCCCCCGGCGGGACCACCTAAAAAAAAAAAAAGAACATGTATAAAGTTCCCATACAATCCCCAAAACCCAACTTAAACTTTTTACAATGGATAGAAATGCCCCCTACAATGCTCAACACTCATTGCTGCCCTCATAGGCAAAAAGTCAACCTCAAAGCTCCCTGATCTGTTCAAATAATATAAAAATCCAATGAATCTACCCCATCCATAAAATCTTTCTAATCGAATGATGGTATCTCCAACAACATCTCTCCCTTTTCCTATTCCTAAACCAACCAACGATAAATGAGCAGTCACCTTCCATCAAGATCTAAATTATGCCCCAAAAATGGAAGCTCTTGAAGCCATCCCAACATACTAAGCACCTCTGCTTTCCGAGCATCCTCACGGCCACAAAGCTTAGAGTAACAAAAGATTGTCCTCCCAAGATAGTCTACAAAAATAACCCCAACCCAATCACCCCCGGATTTCCTAATGAACATCCATCAAAAGTTGAGTTTGATCAACTCAACAAGGAGACGGGACTAAACCACTAAAAGACACCTCAACCTTCTCCTACAAGAGCAAACTGCACAACTATCTTTGAGAATCAAGAACAAATGCGTCCCGTAGAACTCTTTGTTAACCAAAGGCCATAAGGGGGCTGAGAAAACTACTCTATCCCACACCCACACCCACACCCACACACACACACCCCCTAATGCAAGAGCCCTTCAACTCCAAGGGCGAGACATCCCCACTCACCAAATGATCCTTTTTACCCTCACCATGAGCCTCCTATAAAAACTCTCTTTGAGAATTTGTCCTTTTTTGGCTTATTGTAATTAGACTATGATGGATGGTTGGGAATTTTAATTCATTCAACGTTTTTAGGGTCTCTATAAAAAGAATGTAATTCTCTATACTAGAAGTTTTAATTAGAAGCTCTTGTTAGAGAGTGTGATTACCTTTTCCGCCAAGTTCAACTGCTTAAGAAACCTTAGGCATGGTTGCCAAGGTTACTCCCCCTCATCCTTCCTCTCACTCTTTTCTTTAAAATGGATACTATGACAATAAAACCAATTTCTAACCAGACCTGAGACCATTCAGATGAACCCTAATAAAATTCAAAATCTATTCCCAAAACTCTTATTCAACTCTTCACCAACCACTAACCATACCTGAACTTCCAATATAAAACCCTAACCCTAAACAGCTAGACCACTATATTAGATTTGACTCTAGAGGGATTACCCATCATGGCCCCAACTACTCTACTTGAGTTGCAATCACTAGAATCCCGGGCTCAAACCAGATGACCTATAACAGAGATGCGCCATAAAGGGGCATTAAAATTTATTGCAAGATAGGAAACCATTGATTGGTCCAAGAGAGAATAAAAACACTCCACACCAAACCATGTGAATTCATAAGGAAGTTTTGAGAATCAAAACACCCAGAAAATGAAAAACTATCAAATAAGAAATTAGACTATGAAATACGCAAGGCAAAAATGTAGATTCAGCTCACATGTATCACAGATAGTATAACAACAAATATAGGTATTAATTTGAACACATAGAACCAATACAAACATCCATAGCATATCAAATAATAAAAGCATAGACAAATGAGTCATTTGCAAACTATAAATTTTAGTTTCTTAAATGAGGAATAAATGTAAGAAAAATCATGAAAGCAAAATGCAATACCTCCATTGCGCATTTCTTTTTATGGGCCATTCCACTGAAATATTCCAATCGTCTCTGCTGTTCGTACTCGCACTGCTGTCTATATTCAGATCATTCCCTCCAACGCTCCCCTTCTGATTCAGGGTAATTTTCAATGATGAATCTATACCCAGGAAAATTAGGATTAAAGCACTGGAAATAGTCTTGGTGCACAATATATCCATATCCAGAGCACTTAACGTACGTAGCTACAGTGAGTCTCTTATAATCAAATGCCCTGCCAAAAGGGTGACAACCGGTTTCTCTAAAAACCTTATCTTTTGAAGCACACGTTGCCATTGCCTCTGGATTTGACTCCGATCCAGGCCAATACTCTTGTGCCTGCATTACAAAGATCAACCGTGGAGGTTCGAAATCTTCCCCCGGCTTCGCTTGTTCGTTCAATTCCTCGGCCTTTTCTAACTCGACTTCTTGAATCATGGTACGGTGTTCAAAAATCATCTTCTCAGCCCTGTAAGACCAATCCAATGGATCAATATAAACAATCTTCACCCGTGGTCTCCCTTGCTCATTTTGTTCATCTTCTACAACTTTCGTAATGCACTCCATTGGAGGCTTCAAATCCTCCATGGTACAGAGCTTCCCGTTCAACATGATCAACACCATCTCTGAAAAAAAAGAACCAATATCAACACACGCATATTTATAGTTGCATGTGTCTCTGTATATCTGTTTGCATGTGTATTGATGGTATTAAGGAACGAATAAGAGAATCAACATCAAAGATAATCTACCCAAATAACAAAAGTTACAGCTTCAATTGAACCAACCAAATTAACAAAAACAACATACCCGATCCAATTATGACCTGGCCCAGATTTAGACCCGACCCATTTTGTGACCTAGATTTTTTATTTTTTATTATTTTTGTTTCCCCCTCTCTCCTCCCAAAACGCCATCATCAAAGTGTTAGCTTCGCTTCAGATTTTCAAAGTAAATTGAAAAAATAAAATAAAATAAAGAGTCATGGAGTTACAGATTACACTAAAAACCATACACCCAAGTCCTTTTGAGTCAACATCCAGGTCCTAGAAAGCAACTCCCACAAGGAAACTCCTTCAACGAGAAGTTTACCAGATTTCCACACACACACACACACACACACAAAAGAAGTTGATTAAAGAGATGAACCAGCTACTCTCCCACAACCCAAAATCCATCAAACCAGCAACGAAGTATTGTATTTATCTCCTTGACCAATAGGTTATTGAATTAGTCTCCCCTACCACAACCAGATCAACCACTGAACCACATAAGATGTCTTTAATCATTACAAGCCACCGTCCCTACGCTGTTCCCAATTCAAAAAAATCATTCTTAAGACTAAGAACCCTAAAACGAAATCATAAATATAACTACATTGGGTTGGCAAAAACAGAGAAGTTCCGAAACCCTACTATATGGATGAAAGCATGCGCATCAAAATTGGGGAAAAATACAGAGGCTCACCTGCCCTCTCTCCTCAGTGTGAGATCCGAATACGAGAGAGAAATCAACGTAAATCCACCCGTCTTCCTTCGCTTCTTCTGTCGAGTGTCGAGACGTCTATTTCTATATTTTATATTCTATATTTCTATTGTTACTGTTGTGGAGTATTATATATATACCTACTACCCTTAAAACCCTCAAAAAATAGAAGGATTGGTCCCTCGGTTTTCTTCCAAAACGACCGCCTATTTTGACGCAAAACGGCACCCCTCATGTTGGCGTCTTTCCCCACACAATTCAAGAGCGTGAGATAAACCGGTTAAACTGGATTTTATTCCCAAAACAGAGCAAACCGTTCCAATTGGACCGATTAAGAGGGTATGTAACAAACAAGCTTTAAAGGTTACGGTTTTTATTCTCAAAACAGAGCAAACCGGTCCGATCGATTAAGAGGGCATGTGACAAACAAGCTTTAAAGGTTATTATCAAAACGGAGTTTGAAACCACAATCAACAAGATTATATGAGACCTTTAACCACTTAACCAAGCCAACTCTTAATGTCTAGTATTACAATATATATTATTTAACTAGTTTGTTTAACTTACATAATAAAACCAACTAGATATATCTAAACTAATTATTATAAATTTTTATTATTATTATTTTAATTATAAGACCGGTCCGACCAGTGACCTAATGGTTGAACCAATAACCCGGTGACCTAGCCTCTCGATCGGGTCAATGTCCGAGTTTAATAACTATAAGTGTGAGACACCAGTAGCGCGTCGAATAAAGGCAAATAAACAACGTCGTTTACTGCTTCACACAGAAGCATAGTTATTAAACCCGAACCAGACATTGACCCAGTCAAGAGGTCGGGTCACTGGGTCACTGGTTCAACCGTTGGATCACTAGTTGGACTGGTATTATAATTAAAATAATAATAATAATAATTTATAATAATTAGTTTAGATATATTTAGTTGGTTTTATTATGTAAGTTAAACAAACTAGTTAAATAATATGTATTGTAATACTAGACATAAAGAGTTGGCTTGGTTAAGTGGTTAAAGGGTCTCATATAATCTTGTTGGTTGTGGTTTCAAACTCCTTCAACTGCATTTTGATAATAACCTTTAAAGCCTGTTTGCCACATGCCCTCTTAACTAGTCCAACTAGATCGGTTTGCTCTGTTTTGGGAATAAAAATCGTTTGGTTTAACCGGTTCATCCCGGGTTAGGATGGTTCATGTAACACCCCTAATCTAGGGTTAACGTAATTAATTCCTTGATTTGTCGGATGACTACATGTATGGGTAATGCATGTGTATGATGTTGGATGTGTTTTGATGCTTGTTTTTATGCATCAAGCATTTTAAGTGTGCATTTGGCCTTATTTGTAACTTAAGTGTTTAAGTTGTTGAAATTTGGCTAAGTGTTGGGGAAAAGTGAATTTTCATAAAACTTTGTTTTTAAAGATAATTTTTGGCGGTAATGAAAATTTATAATATTATAAGACATTGGTGATTTTATGGGAATTTATTGGTATGTTTGGATTGGGTTTCTCACATGTTTGTTTTAGGAAAATCTGTCGGGAGACGGGTGTAGACACCCCATTTTCATCCCCTAACATTCACACCTTTCCACCTTAGGAGCATTATCACATGTATAGAATTGCATCATTTTGGCACTAAATCTTTTTAGTTAAGCTCTGTACATCCCAAAGAATCCATAATATCTTCCGGGGTTCAATTTGGTTAAGTCTTGATAGTTAATAAGAACTTTCGCAACTTGGAGGGCATTTATGTCATTTCAATTGCATAATTCTTATTTGATATCCAATTCTCACCAAATTCATCCCGGGATGATCCCAATGGCCTTAGAATGTCATGAATAGACTTGGTTTAAAATTTGGTTAAGTTTGGAGATGATTTGCTTAAGGATGGTCCAAGTAGGCTCGGTTTGACTCCATTCGTCGGTCCGACTCCGTTCGTCGGTCCTTCTTATAATTGCTTCTTAATTTGATCTAATTAAGTTCAATTAATGCTCCATTAATGTCAATTGGGTCTTGATTAAGGTGTATTAATGCTTGGAATTATTCTTGGGAGAGTTTGATTGCAACTAGGACTCCATTAAGACTCAAACCTTAATATTATCTTGGTAAGCCTTAATTGATCTCTATGAGCCATATGGCTTAACCCTTGATTAATTGACCAAGTGTGGCTCAATTAGGTTTGTTTTTATCAGATTTTGGATAGAAAATTGAGCCATGGTCGTTTTAAGTCCAAAACCAATGTATTTGGACTTGAAATGGGCAATATACATTGCATAAAGGGATGAGAATGCATAAAAGGGCGTGGAAAACACCCAAATCAGCTACTGTTGGCCGTATGGCCACCTAGAAGGGCCAAACGGCCATCTAGAAAGGCCAAACGGCCACCAATGAAGGGTCAAACGACCATCAAGGGTGCCCGTCGGCCTTTGAGGGCAAAAGAAGGCAAAAAAATCCACTAAAAAGACTACTGATGGCCATTTGGCCATCTAGAAAGGCCAAACGGCCACCTAGAAAGGCCAAATGGCCACCCAAGGTGCTAAACGGCCACCAAGGGTGCCCAATTGGCCTTTGACGGTGTTTTACCATATCTTGAACTCTTTTGAGTCCTTATCTCGCTCCAACTCGAATTTCCTCCGGATTTTTAAAGTGTTTGAGATAAGAACTAGCTCTTAGGAGTGTTTGAGAGCCCTTGGATCATCCCTACCTAAATCCAATCTTGACCATTCATTCTACCCACCTTTCACTATAAATAGGAGTCCTCCCTTCATTCATTCGACACTAAGTCTTAGTAGAGTTTTCCTAAGCAAAAGAAGAGCTTGAGTTCTTAAGTGTGGGGTGAACATTCCTATTAGTATCCCTTCACTTGGGGCTCATTCTAAAGAAGAGCTTGGCTCAATGGTTAGTGGGGAACATTCCTATTAGTACTCTCTAGCTTGCGACCCATTCTAGAGCTTGAAGGAGCGGAAGCTCTGCTCGACTTGCGACTCCTTCCCTTGAGGCCATTCTAGAGATTGAAGGCACGAAAGCTCTGCCCGACTTGCGACTCCTTCCCTTGAGGTTATCATAAAGCTTGGATAGCGTGGAAGTTTTGCCCAAATTTCGACTCAAAAACCCTGAGGTTGCAAATAGAACTCTGCCTCAGTTCTGTCATGTATATTTCTAAACTCCATTGCTATGATGTAGTTGTTTATGTGATGATGCACGCTCCCATGAGTTTTATTATTCATAGGATTTTATTAGAGTCTTGATCCTAAATCAAACAAGTTTCTAAACTAAAGTTGTTTGTTTCAAAGCAAGTTATTTTCAAAAGCAAGTGTTTGATTATGGATTAGATTCTAATAGAGTCCTACGAGGGGTGAAACTCTTTCCCCCTTCATGTTTGTTCGAACTACGTGGACTTTGATCTTCGTCAGAAGTACGTAGGGCGCTCACTTGAGCCCAAGTCCAACTTAGCTTAGTTTTTATCTTTTAATTTTCTTAATTTTTAGTCATGCATGGTTGAAATTAATTAAGCCCAATTAATAAATGAGACCGATTTATCGGGCGAAATGGGTGCCTATAGGCCGTGGCTCAGAACCTTCCCATTTCGTAACCTAGCCCCCGAACCCTCATTTTTGGTTCAAGACTTGCCTATTTTCCATTAAATGGAGTCAAACTTTGTTTTTCTTTAAAAACAAATCTTTTAGTGGTTTCCTCATACCCTAAAAATGAGGTGGCGACTCCCTTGCTTCTTGAAAATCCTTTTAAAAGTGGAAACAGAAACTCGATTCCCCCTTGAGTCGATTTCCGGCGTCCACAACGGGTTTTGTACTAAAACTGGAAAATGAGATTTTGATATATTGAGAATTTAATTTTTCTGACATTTTATTTGGATTCAAATGGGGGGTTGTTTGCTTATTTTCAATAAATAAATTAAAGTAAAGGGATTACTTAAATGTTTTTAATGAAATAAGGTTGTGGTTTGTGCTGAAATGGATGTAGTTGACTACAAGTGACATGTAGTCGACTACAAGTCATGAAGTAGTCGACTACATCTTTCATGTAGTCGACTACATGGGTCATTTATAGCCTTCTAGAATGTGTAGTCGACTACACATTGCATACAGTCGACTATAACACTTGAAAATGGCCTATAAAGCAAAATTTTAAGTGGTGAAATGACACATATGCCCCCACTTCTTTATATATCCCTTCAAGCCCGACCTTGGTGGCTTTATTTCTAGTTTTTGGCTTGGGAGAGAGTTAGAGAGAGAAAGAGAACGTGGGGGGAGAGAGAATAGGTGTTTGGTTAAGAGGGAAAGTTTTTCTATCCTCAATTTACATGGGTTTTATACATTTTTGGGTATTCTCTTTCTATTTCCAACTAAGGTTCACTCTTGGATGGCATGAGGGAGCATCATTCGTGGCATTTGGAGTTAGGGTTTCTTGTTTGGGCTTATGCATATGTTCTTGGAGCTTACTCTTGGTGGGTTGTGCTTAGATTTCATGGGATTTGGCATAGATGTTCATCCTCACCAATTTCTTTGCATTTTAGAGGTAATTTCTCACACTTAAGAGTTAGGGTTTGTACTCTTTTGAGGGTTTATTATCTCATTCTTACATTTATGGGTTTATGTATGCATATTGTGACATTTGAGGGTGATTTGGAGTGGAACTTCCATTATCTTCATCAACTAAGGCATTTGGGAGCTAGGGTTTGGATTTGGAGCTTGCATGTGCATGTTAGGGCTTGGATTTCACACCCACGACATACAAGGTTGCATTTTCTACATATATGGTTGAGGTAGGTGCAATTTACATAGGTTTAAACCATTGACATGATAATATGGTATATATTATCATAATATTTGGTATTCTTGGGCCTAGAATATGTATATAAATGATTTACGAAATAAATCTTGAAATGGAACTTTGTGTATTTGATAACATAAATTGGAAATTATGTTTATTAATGAGCTTGGTCTATTTTCTACATTCTATGGAATATAGATGTATAGATTTTATGGTTAATTTCCATGGTTAATTGATGCTTTCGATTATGATTTTAAGGCTATAATCATAATGGAAATTTATGTTGTTTATCATAATTTTGGTATAATTATGAGATTTTTTTATTATGGGTTATATAGCATATTTTGGAGATGATTTTGGTAAAAAAAATCATTTTTATGGTTAATTTCACTGCATGTTGGGCATAATCATGCATTAAATGGACTTAATGAATATTAGGTAAAAGTATTGCATAAAAAGGGTCACTAGAATTGGACTACTAACAGTCAAGGGACTTAGCAGTGTTTTCCTTTCCTTTGGTCTTGAGTTGTTTGCGGTCCTAAGCAGGGATGACAGCTGTGCTCCCGAATCTGGCTACTTTCTGGTTCCAGGTAGGAACCCTTATGTTCCCGAAGAAGAGGCTACTTTCCATCCTTGCGAGGTTACGAGGGTGTAGTGTTGTCTTCTTGGAGGTTGGGTTTAAATCCTCCGTTTCTACACGAAGACTCCTACAGAAGTGGTCGGTAATTGATGAAATTAATGTAAATTGGACATGAGTCACATGCATTGGGTAGTATGCATTATTTGTTTTAAATTACGGATTATAACTTATTTTGGATTGGTAATATACTTGGTTAGTATATTTTGTTTAAATGATATAATTGGTTTTATTTATATCATTGCTTTAGTTTACTATGTTAAATTGTATTTACTGAGGCATTGGACTCATGCCTATCTATTTCAATGTTTTTCAGAAATTATTTTCAAGTGAAGTTTATGCGGAGGCACACTTACTTGGGATTTATTAATGTGGTTTATTAACGTATTTTCATGGGATAAATGAATGTATTTCATTAATTTTATTTGAGCCAATGGCCAATGTAAATGTAATTTAATCAGGGTTATAATTTTAATTATTTAATGTTGTATATACGTGAAATGCGATGCATAGGATGATAACACTTTCATGGATGACAAAAAAATTTTATGTATGGATTTTTATAACAGGTTTTTATGATGGTATGTCCTATCTATGGATGGGTCATGCCGAAAATTTTTAAAAATGTTGAGATTTTAACACGTGTCATCCATATTTTGTCCAAGAATTTATTAAAATAAAGCTTATTTATTACTATTGATCACGACTTAATTAATTTGGGTCGTGACAATTCAAGTGCAAAAATGATCAAAGTAAAGAGCCGAACTGGCCAAGTCACCGGTTCATCGGTTCGACCGGTCGGGCCGGTCCGGGTTTAATAACTATGGTTCCAAGTAATGAGACAAGTGGGCAAGTTGGATCATAATTATTGGGCAAACTGTGATTATATGTTTATAGGGTAATGCTACTTTGCCCTGCACTTTGCCTTACTAAGTGCATTTAGGAGGGTTTCAAATTTTAGGGTTTAATCATATCAATGGGTCTCACAATTTTACTCCTTCCAAATGCACAAAGTAGGGCAAAGTGTAAGCTAAAGTATGGGGCAAAGTGGCATTACCCATGTTTATATTATACATTTAAATAAAACAAAATAAAACATGAATATATCCAGGTAATTGCTTGAATTAGACTGTTCTGTGGCGAGCTTGGAATCAAATCGGGTCAAATGATCCATAGCATGAAGGAAACTTGCTATTAAACGCAAAAACCATTGACATCATATAGGGCGCCTTTTTAACCACACAATTCAAATATCTTCTATCACCCGAAAATCATACTCGATTTTCAAAACATTCTCAAAAGTATTTTGAACCTTGTTGGGTTGAATCAAATGACTTTAATAATATCAATCAAGCGTTTTTTTGGCAGGCATGGCCTCCAAGGGAACCTAAGGAGATGGTTCTTCATGTAAAAATGGTATATATGAATTGCATTAGATATTGAATTGTATTCGTCCACACATTAGGCTCTCCTTATATTAGAGAGGAAAAAAAAATTGGGAGAGATTTTGTAAATTAGCATTTATAATAATGTTTGATTCTTCAGAAGGATGGGCATTGAGAATCTTGTTTATTTTGGGAGGCTTGACAAGTTCATTGCCCACCACTCATTCATCTAAGATGATTCTAGTGCCTCAAATCCTTAATAGCCATTTATATTTTTTTCCCGTCAGTATTGCTTCAATAGCTTTTGGAAAAAGCAAAATGATATTAGACATCTATTCATAAATGGTATTTCAACAGTTACGGGTCTCTACTCAAGTCCTTGATTCGGCTCTTGATTGACAGCAGAGGATTTCCTATCATCTTTATGATTTTAGCCTTAATTGAAGCATATTGTGGAGAGAATCTTGCTTTCCTTGAATATCACAATCAGCATCACAATCAAAATCTTCACCCTTTGATTCAGGAATCAAACTTTGGTCTTCTATACTGCCCTTCAAACTGAGCCGAGGTTGAGACTAAAGGCCTAGTTTGGACCATAATGCATGAAAGACAGCCCGAGGTAGTGACTTAGTGAAAATATTAGCCAATTGATTATGGGAGGGGACAAATCATGTAATTAAGGATCTAGCCGCCACTTTTTCATGAACAAAATGATAATCAATCTCGATATATTTCGTACGAGCATGAAAAATGGGATTGATTGTCATGTATAGTGCACTGAAATTATCACAGAATAGCTGAAATGGTTGAGTGTGAGTAATACCAAGATCGCGAAGAATAAAAGACAACCAAATTAATTCTACCGTAGTGGAGGCCATGGCACGGTATTCGGCTTCGACACTAGATAGGGCCACAATGGGTTGTTTCTTTGCACTCTAAGAGACACAATTGGACTCGAGAAAAGTGCAGTAGCCAGTTGTAGATCGTCTAGAGGACAGACAACTTGCCTAATAAGCATCAAAGAAGGCAAAGAGATCAAGTGTGCTTTGAGCCAGAATCCGAATCCGAAGCCTAAAATGGAGAGTATTATGAACATAACACAAAATGCGTTTCACTAGTTGGAAGTGACCCACAATGGGCTGGTGCATATATTAACATACAGTGTTCACTGAATAGGAAAGATCTGGCCTCGTCAATGTGAGATATTGTAGTGCTCCCACAATACTACAATAGAAAGTGACATCAGAATAGTGTTCATGACTATCATGGGTGGTCGAGGACTTCACTGCCATAGGTGTATAAAGACCTTTACATGAATCCATATGGGCTCGATGAAGAAAATCTTGAGCATATTTGGCTTGAGACAAGAACAGCCCATTAAATGTATAGTGAACTTCAATGCCCATAAAATAATGTAATTGACCAAGATCTTTCATAGAGAATGCACCACCAAGTTTATGGACTAGATCACCAAGAAGAGATGAATCATCACTCGTAAGAATGACGTCATCAACATAAAGTAAGAGCACTATAGTAGAACCATTATGCCGATAAACAAATAGTGAGGAATCTGCAACGCTGCAAAAGAAACCATAACCAAGCAAAAATGTGCTAAAACAATCCAACCAGGCTTGTGGGGCCTGCTTAAGGCCATACAAAGCACGTTTGAGGCGGCACACAAAGTTGGGTTTGGAAGGATCAATAAAGCCTGGCAGTTGTTCCATATAAACAGTTTCTTGAAAATGCCCATGAAGAAATGCATTTTTGACATCCAGTTGTCGAATAGACCATCCTTTAACAGTAGCAATGGTTAAGATAGTACGAATGCTCCCTGGTTTAATAACTGGCTAAAGGTTTCATAGAAGTCAACCGCTTCTTTTTTATCAAAACCTTTTGTAACTAGATGAGCCTTAAGTCTATCCAGCCCACCATCAGCTGTTAGCTTAGTTTTAAAAACCCATCTACAACCCACCACATTCAAATTTGAGCTTCAGGGGACAAGTTCCCAAGTGTCATTGGTAGCAAGTGCTTGCATTTTGTCAAGCATAGCATTAGCCATCATGTTTTAAAGCAGACTTAATTGTTTTTGGTTCAGTTGGAATGTTAGAAGTAAGAATAGTATACTTGGGATTAGGCTTGATGATCCCATCCTTTCTTCAAGTAATCATAGAATGACATGGTTCCGAGATTGGTAATGAAATATCTGGGTCAGGAAAAACAAGGGCAGTAGTAGGTTGTGGATCGGGGGCAAGTCTTGAAGACTCTAAAGTTGATGGGAATGCTGTTGGAGTGAGAAATATTAGTTCTGAAGGTTGTTCGACTGGAAAACTAGAGTCAGAAGTTGGTAGAGTTGGTAGGAGTGGTTTGGTTGAGTCAAGGTGAGCGGGAGTGGGGCTTGATAAGGAGAAAGGACCCACTACTAAACTATTACGCGATTGAGCAGCATCACGAGGGGTAGTAGCTTACTTATTAGAAGAGGACAAATACTCAGCAACCAAGGAGGTAGAGTCGTGTGATAAAGAACTATGAATAGATGGATCAGAGGACTACTCATACCAACCCAATCTCATCCTCCTAATATTCATTAAATATTCATCCTCCTAATCAAATCATACCAACCTAATCTCAAAGATTGGGATTGAAATACACCAAATCAAATCACTTTTGATATATCTCAATTACATTATTCTTATGATTCTACTTATATTCTTCTATACTTTTTGCATTGATATTGGGGTCTATATTGCTTTATATGTAGAGCTTTTAGCTACTATTACTTGTATTGAGCAAGCTTGGGCCAAAGGTTGGCGACGTTTATGGTTAGAATGCGATAATGCTTCTGTAGTTCAATGCTTTCATAATGACGTACTCTTATGTTCCTATCTGGATTTTTCGAACTGGTGGATGAATTGCAAATTTTATATCAAACACGTGGTTTTTCATTGTTCCCATTTTTTTGGGGAAGGAAAATCGGTTGCGGATAATATGCTAATCTTGGGCCAAAAACACAAGGTTTTCATTGGTGGAAAATATATTGCACCTAACCTAAAGAAGTTGCAATTGATATTTGTAATGACATCATGTATAGTTTAATTACCTCATTATAGGCTTAGGCCTTAATTGTAAACTGGTTTGTGACGTAGACATGGGTCACCTTCGACCATCTTTCCCTTTTTTTCTTTTTCCTTTTGCTTTATCATTGTATTCATTTCCTTCCTTCCTTTAATAGAATTTGATTTTTGAGTTTTTTTTTTTTTTTTAATTATTAGGGGCATCTCAAGTCTTACTCCCGCCGAAGTTTCAATCCAAACTATTTTCTTAACGGTCCGTGTGAAAAACCTTATACCTACACAGACAACGATCTTGATCTGCAAAGAGTTAAAACGATAATCTTTGAGAAGCACACCCAAAACCTAACCGCTCAACCAACATTGCAAGGGCATTTGACTTATTTGATTTTTTTTATTTTTAAAGTAATATGTACAGGGTCTCAACTCAAGATGGAATTGATTATAAAAGAAAAAGAATTGGCAACCCTAAAGTACAAACTCTAGGGGCCAAGCTTGCAAAAATTGTAAAAATAATGTTGGAAAGTCTCACGTCCCATATCATATGGATATTAAGTTTGATATAACTTCGTCTATGTCTTTAGCCCTCCACTTAATTGCTTAGACTTTTAGGTTGAAAATTTAACAAATAAATTTAAAAGAACTAGTTCTATCTTGCCCTTACCTATTAAGAGGATTTGAGCATAAAATTCCAAAATAAATATCATGGTTGAAATTTAAATAATATATTACAAAATCCCTATGATCGATATATTGAATAGGTTAAAAGCCTTGTTACAATTCCATGTTTGGCTAGAAATGGGTCCGGTTCTCATAATTTAGTATGTTGAAGATGGAGATGGATGGATGGCGGCTTATAGTGATAACATCTGGTCATTAATGAGTTCTGAAAAAGGTATAAGCGTTTTAAAAGGAGAGGAGAGGGAGGGAGGGAGGGAGGGGGGGGGGGGGGGGGGGGGGGGGGGAAGAGAGGGGGGGGGGGGAGGGAGGGAGAAAAGAAAAAGAGGAGTTCTGAAAGGCTCTTATCTGGTTCGATCAGTTGGTTGACATGCATAAGTTACTCATTCCTCATAACTTAAATTAAAATTGGCCATTTTTTGATGTTTATTGTACATATGTTTGATATCCTTATGGGTTATTTCTTGGGTCTGAAAGGTTCTATAATTACCCCGTGGATGTTATCAGAGAATACACATCTGAGGAGAATACACATCTGAGAAAATCATTATGGGTGCAAAGCTCTCGGACATCCTTGCATGTTATCCAAAAAAAATTCTTTAAGCACATTTGTTGGTTCCCTCGAAAGGTTTAATTAATGAATACTATGATGTTTCATATATATATATATATATATATATATGTATATATATATATATATATGTATATATATATATATATGTATATTTGTTTGTCTGTTTGCTTTCTTTTTTTTTTTTTTTTTTAAAAAAAATTTGTAGCGAATAGTACACAATTTTTATGTCTATATGGATACAAGTGGTAAGTCATCTCTTTTTTCCTTTTTTTTTTTTTTTTTGGGGTCAAAAGGTAAATTATATTTTATTACATGCATCGCTTTGCTTTTTCTCACGCGCTTCTAAATCATTCTTTAAGTTGTTTTAAGAACTTTTCTACTAATTTTTTACAATTAATTTGTGAACTAAGTGCTTGTTTTGTTTGGATTAGATTCTGAGAGGCCCAAAGTCTCTTTTAGCAGCTCATAATCTATTTTGGGCCTGTTGGGTAATTTTTTTTTTTAATCTTCATAATCTATTTTTAACCATCAAAAGTGATTTTAGGCCCATTTTTTGTTAAGTTGGGGTACCCTAGCTTCTCTTAAAATTGACTGGGAATCAGGTGCAAGCCTTTAACGAAACTTAAGCCATGTTTGTTTAGCTGGAATGGAACGGATGGGAATAGAATTTTATTCCATACTTAAAGTAGTTTAGAATGGATCAAAAGGGATTTGAAATGACTGTTTAAACACACTATTTGATTCCATTCCCATTCAATTTACCTCTTCCAAACATGTTCTATGTTTGAAATGAATTGAAATGAGATTCCATTCAACACCTTAATGAAAGAATACCAATCTTATCCTCTCAGTCCACTATCATAAGGTTTTGTCTCATCATCAAATTTGTCATTCTCACTCTCTTGTCTCTTTCTAGCTATGAGCACCGTCCACAACCAAAAAAACATATCCTCTCTTACAAAGATTTCACCAAGTAAAACCAATCTCTCTCTCTTCAACATATTTTTTGGTATCTTTTTTCTTTTTCTCAAATTATTCTTATAAAACCAAAGAAGGTTGGCCTGAGTGGAAGGGGCTTTGGTTGCTTAAGCAAGAGGTCTCGGGTTCGAGCCCTTGTGGATGCAACAAACTTTCTTGGGAGAGGTCTTGCTTTGGCACCCAACCGTACCTCGGAGGATTAGTCCTAGGCGAAGCATGGGGACACCTTGAGAAACCAAAAAAAATTCGTTCTTATAAAAGCCCTAAACGTTTAATTTTTTTTGTTCACTTCATTGCTCTCTGTTTTTTTTGCTGCGATTTTTTTTTGCTACGACACTTCATTGCTCTCTTTGTGAGGGCAATAGTGTTATTTTAGTGTCAAAATCACTTCAACAGATGTTGTTTCCAAATAGATAAAAAATCACTTGTGATAATAAAATCACTTTAAAATATAATTTCCAAACACTAATTGGATTCTTTACTGCTACTAGCAACTTCGGATTCTCTTCTTATTCTGTCTAACAGCATAAGTTGAAACTATCCAAACAGGCACTAACTCAACTAAGAGTATATTTTTAACGGACTGTTGGGACTTGTGAACCAAGAGTTCTTTACCCCCGCACGTGTATTTTGCCGATAGAGTTATGCTTAGAGCGCTAACTCAAGAATTTTCGATATAGTTATAATTGGAGTGTTTAGATCACCAAAAGAGGAAAAAGGAATACATTAATTTAACGACTGTTGGGATAATTAGGTAACTTTTTGGATGTGTCAGGACAATTAGCTAGGTAATTGGTTGGATTATGTCAGAATTTAGTCAAAATTCGATTAGTGGGTATGTTGATTGGAAATGGCGAGGAGAGTAATACTTGCAGCTTGCTATGACTACCATCTTTCCGAACCAAATTCCATTATTTAGGCCCCGAAAAACACAATTTTCCCATTTTGACAAGTTTTTTTTATTTTTTTTTTTAATTTTAAAATAATTTTTTTTTTTTTTTGGAATTAGAATAATTTTACCTTAATTCTAGGAGTTTAATTTAATAGTTTCTATCTTAGTTTGATTTTGACCATTTTTCGTTTTTGTTTATTGTTTCCTTGTTCTATCTACTATATAATTAGGTTTAATTATCTATAAATAGGGTTGTAGGCCTTATGACTATACAATTCTTTATTAATAATATTAGGGTGAAATTCGGACAAATGCACATGATAGAATATTCAACAACAAAAATATTATATCTAAGTATTATGCTTTTTTTTTTTTTTTTTTTATAACAATTTGGGATATCTAGAGCCTTATTCCCCTTGAGGTTTGAGCCCAAAAAATAAATAATAAAAAGGTAAATTTATAAATTTGTTAGAAACAAGTCCTAATAAAAATGTAGTTAGGCTAAAGTAAGGATGGAGGATGCTAAATTTTCATAGCGTATAATTTAAGGTCCATTTTGACTAGTTTTGAAGTTGAAGGTACTAAATTGTCACATGCGTATAACGTAAGGTACATTTTGACTAGTTGTAAAATTGAGGGTATTAAAGTGAAACTAAACCTAAAGTTAAGGTAGTTTTCTATAATTTTCCCTTTAAGAAATATTAATACCAAACTTCACATTTGTTAAAGAAAGAACCAGTGCACCACTGACCAAATATATTTTAATTGCTTCTGAGTCATTTATGCATCTCACTGGGGATGTTGACTGACTGTGGCAATTACTCTTGATTAATTTAAATGTCAAAATGACAAGGGAAGGGCGACATCCAATCAGAGGCTCCGAATGGCCATGGAGTTTACCAATCAATATCATCGTTTAATGTCGATCTAAAGTGACATCTTAAGTAATAACCACACAAAATACTGTGAGGGCCGGGGTATATGTGAACACGGAAATAATAATATCAACATCAGTACCAATTTACTAAAGTCCAATGGCATGGATAGAAACATGCCAAAATATAGGGGCCCTAGAACAGAAAAGCCCCCTGGACAACATGCATTTGGTTCGAGAGTAACTGGAATATGACCCTACAAGACCAGTGAAGTTCTTTTTTAAAGCAAAGGTGTGGAGGGTAATTGCAAGTAAGTAATCTTCTTCCCTTTGGGTAGTCACAAGTGAGTTATTTATTCTTTTCCTGCTTGAATTGTGTCCTTAGATTCACACTTTCCAGTATATATAGATGAGCTAGAGTTGATGAAAATCAGTCATTACAGTACCACTGTACCATCAATTATTTTAGTTAGGTCAAAGGTCTCAATACCCTTGGCCCAAAAATACTATAGTAAATTCATCATTGTTGCAGGTATCAGGAATCCAGCCGCCGCTCCTCAAGTATGTGTTTTTTGTTATAGTTGCGGTTCTCTCTTATTCTTACTTCTTTCTTTTCCTTTGTTACTCCATTATGCATGATGTGTAGGAATTATTGTCTGTATGACCTCATTTTGTGATGTGTACATATTTGCACTCAATATGTTCAACAGCTTTTCTTCAGTTTGTTTGAAACAAAACTTGCAGGTTGTCCAATTTAGTTGCACATGTTATATGCCTTACCCACCTGACCCCGATGTCATTAAAATTACCTCAATACTATCAAATATCAATAATTGAAAGCGAAGCACCGGCCTCTTTTTGTTTTTGAACCTTTTGTATTATTTCCTCGTTGAATAAATTCTAATTAATGTTCTTACTTTGTCCTTTTTTTTTTTTTCCTAAGAAAAACAAAAAGCAATAGTCCCATACCTTTATGTTTCCAAGTTGTAAGAAAAATAGTAACTTTTTTAACATGTTTAAAATTTAGGAAAATTTAGGAGCAACTATCGGTAACTTAGGTCGTATCTCTTCCCTTCTTATAAGGGAGAGGTCTTGAGTTCAAAACTTGACTCCACTTATTGCAAGAAAATGAGAGGGTGAAAGGGGTGCAACCATGGAAGGTTTGGTGTAAAGAGAAAAAAAAAAAAAAAAAGAAAAAAAAAAGACAAGAAAGAAAGAAGAAGCAATTCCACATGTTTTGTGGAAGACACAATACCGCCACACCATTTTTAGGGTGCCAATGAGGGGGTTTGGGATAAGAGGGAGAGAATATTTTCCTACCCAATCCCGCTAATTATAATCCCATCTCGAAACCCAACTTGGGCTTAAAAATTAAATTCGAAATCTGGCCCTAACTCCTGGCTATATATATGTCACGCTCTGTCTACACTGTAGTATGTATCACACACATTTTATAGTCTCTGTATATTTGGAATACATCTCATCTCATGACTATTCTCATTTTGAAGCATATACATACAGTTCCTACAGACAGATCTTATTTTTTACCATTCTTGTCATTAATATTTATAGTACAGCAGTTCTTTTCATGAGAAAAAAAATAACAAAATACTACCTAGAGCAACATATATATTTTGCTTCACAAAAGTACATTCTTGGCCTTGCTACTTGGCATCCTTTCCTTACTTGAAAATGTTATTTATATAACATGTAAGCTATACGACATTGTGAGGAAATGCATTCCATTTTCATATTATCTTAAGACTCATTTCAATTTTGATAAGTTCCTTTTCTCACATCAAAATTTCTATATTATACATATATAGGATGATGATTAGGTGAGCAACTGTCAGTATAATTCATATCAACACTCGCATTGGGGGTTATACCTTGTGCATTAGTGGGTTACAGGGTACATCAGACCAATGCATAGGATACAACTCCTAATATAATACATGGTGTTGATTTAATTTACATCAACATGTGTTGACTTGATTGGGATTGTATATATGTATCATTTTCTTGGCATAATCAAATCTGTATATATGTCTCATGCAATTAATATTTCTAGTGTGGCCCATAAATAACATTTCAACATAGTATCTCATACTTGAGCAACCATTGCATCTCACAATCTGCAAAACATAATTGGGAATAATACACATGCATAAGCGTCATGCTAAATGTGTTAAGCCATAGTATATACGCGCCCCTACTTATTCAAAGATACTATATATTAGTTTACTAATTGTGGGATGTTCTCTATCTCCCCACCCTTATAAAAAAATCTCACTATATAATCGTAAACTATTGAATCAATTCAAAATATGTGTCACAACATGAATTGATAACATCTCGTAATCAATTATTGTAAAGAACATTATACTTTTGTAATATCATAATCAATTGTCACATAATTTATATTTAAAGTTGCTAGGGCAAACTTTTACACTCATCTTGAGAGACAAATGGACACAGAGTTACAACCAATAGCCTTTATACAATTCGTCGGAAATCTTTTGTATTCTTATGTATAACGGTAAATTACATTAAGACCCCCTCTAGAATCTGATAATTACAGATACATCCCCTCACATTTCTGAAATTACATAAAACCCCCTATTTTACAAAATAAACTACAAAAAGACCCCCTACTCTTAACCTCCATCTATTAATCCGTTAAATCACTCTCAATTTTTTTCAAAATACCTTAACTACCCTTATTGGATGACAACTTCCATGTTAAATTTATATAATTCATCAGTTCAACACATTCATCCAGCACATTTGATTTTTTTTTTATTGATAAACAACTAAAAGATAATATATATATAGTCCTCTTCGTATGAGGTTAACCTAATCTAACTTTGCATTAGGTTACCCTCCAAAACTATATATATAATTCATATTTTATGAAACCAACCATTAGATTAGATAACCTTATCATGTAGGTGATGCATACCAAAAATCAATTTGATCCGAGACTGATTGTTATTTAATCCAAAAATTACATTTTTTAATCAATGATAATCGCTCATTTTGGACATTTATGAATGAAGTACTTCTTAATCTCGGATCAACTTAATTTTTGGTACGCATGATCTTCACATGAAGTAGATCTAATCCAATAGTTGGTTTTGAAAAATAAAAATTAGTGATAGAGTTTTGGAAGGTGACCTAACCTAAAGTTAGGTTAGGTTAACTTCATAAAGAAGGAGACTCTCTCTCTTTTATATATATATATATATAGAGAGAGAGAGAGAGAGAGAGAGAGAGAGAGAGAGAGAGAGAGACCAAAGGAAGACCCAACTCGAAAATAACATAAAATAAAATAAAAAAACAAATCTCATTCCCACATCAAGAGAGCTTATGGTTGTGAAAAGTAATTTGATCACCTTACTACCCCTATACTGCGTGGATCTAAATCTATTTCATTTGAATTTTAGCATTTTTCATGAAACAAGGAAGCATACATTAATAACATATTAAATTAGATATAAATTTTTGGGGCGGTGCTATACTATGAAGCACCTTTCGTACAGCACCCTGTGTAACACTTAACCCACATTAGCAAAAAAGAGATCTATTAAATAAATTGAGGGAGTTTTCGTCCAAATATACACATAGTGCTACATAAGATGTTGTATTTTGGTACTACACATAAGATGCTGTACATAGCATTTTCCCAAATTTTTTTAGAGTCTGGCATAATTTCAAAAAAAGTGAGTCTAATATGAATTCCATATAAGAACGTATGTCTATGAATATGCAACTTAATGTAGGTCTTGGTGTAAGCACAATTTGTAATTGACGGTATTGTTGATCTTGGTTATATGATATCTTGAGCCATTTTTGCTATTGCTGCAAGTTAATCATAAGTATAATCATTTGCCATTGGGAAATGCTAGTTGGCCTTACACTTGACCATACAAATCTTGCCCTACTAAATGAATATAGTTTTGTTTTAAAATTTTAAGATTTAACCATATCGGTGGATCCCACAACTTTACCCGACCCCTATTATCTCAGTAGGATAAGATATATTTGTTTGGCAAAATGCGAGCCTAACTAGTATTTCCCTTTGCGATTTTGGATGTGGCCTGCAGCAAACTAGAGATTTTTCTAGTGTGGCTTTTGCATGGCGGTACGTGGTAAAACATTATCACTCTACCAAAAGGAATGAAAAAGGAAAAGCCAAAACGTACAGTCGTCAACCATTTGAGTTACTGGTCGGTTGAGCTAACCTCTTGTCAGTGATTCATGGCATGGCTTCATGGTAGTTTAGAGCTCAAACTTATTCCCGAGGTTTGGATCGTTAATGGATTATTTGTTTCAACCAGACAGAAAAACCACATAAAATTTGCGCTGTGAAATCAGTTTTGACCACCTCAACTTCATGATTTTATTCACTGTGTATCTCGTTGACGGACCTACATCTAGTTGTGCACGAAATAGTCATCCCTTTGTCTCTCATATTATAATTTGCATTCATTTGTTGGCAGATTTATTCGTTTACTTGAAAAAGAAGGAAAGGAGTGTCATGGAAGCGGAGCCGATTCCTGAATGGGTGCGGAGACTTTGGGATGCATGGAATCTCGGGCAATGGTGTTAATTAGCCTCGCCTTAGAAATTACTCTTACACTCTTGGCCACCTACAGAAGGCATGTCACTGGACGCCTTGCGGTTTTGATCAGAATCATTGTTTGCTCTGCCTACGTAATGGCGGATTGGGTGGCAATTGTTTCCATCAGCAAGCTTTCTGATATTGCAACTGAGGCAGAATATTTCGATAGGAATGGATTATTATTAAGGGTGTTGTGGGCACCGTTGCTTTTGATACAAGTTGGTGGCCCAGATACAATAACTGCCTACTCGATGCAAGATGTCCACTGCTGGTGGTCCATTCATACACTTAAACTAGCCGCCCCGGTAGGTGTGATAATTTTATTAATTTACATCTTAGTTAGGCGCTGGAGTATTCATTCTTGGCTCTCAATTCTGACCCTTACCTTGATCCTCGCTGAAATTACCAAGTACGGAGAGAGCGTTTGGGCTCTTTGGTTGGCAAAGAATTCTTAAGGGTAAGTCAACTCCTCCAAAATTGTTGCCTGAAGACTATTTTAAGAAGCCGGGCAAAGAATTTGAAGCAATTGATATTGAACTCGGGCTCATGTACGACGTGCTCTACACAAAGGCATCCGTTATTTATAGCAGCCCAGGGTACCGGTGCATTGTACGTCTCGTCAGTTTCTTCTGCATCGTCTCGGTGCATGTTATTGGGATTCTGTATCATCACCAAGGATGAATACTCAAAAGTTGACGTGAATCATTACTTATGTGCTGCTAGTTGGAGCTGTTTTTCTTGATATTTATGCAGTTATACTAATGCTTTTCTCCGATTGGAAAATAATTTGGCGGATGTCGAGGAAGCATGAAATGCAATTTGTCACTCCAATCTTGCGAGCTATTCCTACATTATCATTGAATAAATTTTAAAAAAGGTGGTCAAATTCAATCACTCTCTCAAAGAAAACCGAGAAATCAATCACTTAGATATCATCAATTTTTATTTGTGTTTCTGCAAGTAAACTAGACACATTGAAAAATAGTTGCATCTTTAATATTTCCTAGATTTTTTTTTTTAATAGAAAAATAAAAAGAAAAAAGAAAAAATGGAAGAAAGGATTTTAGACCACGTTTACTTCCAAGGACTTTATTCAATCTCAGAACCCAATTGTAAGTAGTAGTGCTTGCGGAGCGAGACTTGGCATACATTGTAGTAGTATCAGAATCGATCATATATATAGTCATGGTGGGAGTGGTGGTGGTGTGGCTCATTCAAAAAATAGACATAAAACCCACGTGTAATGAGCTTTAGAACACAACATGCGTCTGGGCGGAGAAGCAAATAGAGGATATAAATGCCAACAAAATCAGCAAGTTATTCAAAGGTTACTTGTGCTGTGCAAAGGTCGATATCCGGTTATCAGTATCACCATCATCATTGTCATCATACCTGGGTCTTATGTTCAGGCCTGTGAGTAAACTCAAAATCTATATGCACAAAAGCTCGCTCGACTTCAGGGAGTTGCTCAAGCTTCTCTTGGAGCTTCTCACCGATATTATGCGCCTGGCACCAAAAGTGTATTCCCTTGATATGCTTTTGAGCCAGGCGCATAATATCGTTGAGAAGCTCCAAGAGAAGCTTGAGCAACTCCCTGAAGTCGAGCGAGCTTTTGTGCATATAGATTTTGAGTTTACTCACAGGCCTGAACATAAGACCCAGGTATGATGACAATGATGATGGTGATACTGATAACCGGATATCGACCTTTCCACAGCACAAGTAACCTTTGAATAACTTGCTGATTTTGTCGGCATTTATATCCTCTATTTGCTTCTCTGCCCAGACGGATGTTGTGTTCTAAAGTTCATTACATGTGGGTGTTATGTCTATTTTTTGAATGAGCCACACCACCATCACTCCCACCATGACTATATGATCGATCCTGACACTACTACAATGTATGCGAAGTCTTGCTCCGCAAGCACTACTACTTACAATTGGATTCTGAGATTGAATAAAGTCCTTGGTAGTTAACGTGGTCTCAAATCCTTTCTTCCATTTTTTCATTTTTCCCTTTTTTTTTTTTTTTTTTTTTTTTTCTAAAAAAAAAAAAAAAACAAATTTCTAGGAAATATTAAAGATGCAACTATTTTTCAATGTGTCTAGTTTACTTGCAGAAACACAAATAAAAATTGACGATATCTATGTGATTGATTTCTCTGTTTTCGCTGAGAGAGTGATTGATTTCTCAGTAGTACATAATATTTATTCTAGCACTACTTTGAAATCAAGCTCAACTTGAGAATAAAAATTGTGGAGTTTATGCGGGTACAAGTTTTCTATAAAATTCCCGTAATGGAAATCAAGCTCAACTTAAGAAACTAGGATATCCAATTTTATGCAAGGGTTTAGATAATTTGAGAATAAGTACTGATTGGGTGAACTTTGAGGGTTGGATCAAGTGATCCTAGGGCCTCTTGCCAAACAAGAGGTTTTGTGTTCAACTCTCACTACTCACCGTTAAGGCCACTCCTATGAAGTTTGTCATGTAATTACTCGATGCATATGAGACAGGAGACAAGGTGACTGCATGTGCTTAGGGAGTTTAGTCGATGCAAACCACATCTAGAACTCATGAAAAAATACTCATTGGGGTGTCCAGAAATCTTTTATCTCCATTTCCTATTCCCTTTCTCTGTCACCTCTTTGAACTCTTGCCACGTGTCCAAACCAACTCTCCAACTTAACCGAACAAAATCACCATCAAAGTCTCCATTTGAGTTTATTTATTTATTTTTTAAATAAAAATATAATAAAGAAGAATAAAGACCACATAGACAATTGGACTCTGGCATGTGGTGGGTATGTGCAGAGGCAAAGCTAGGATTTGAGTTCAGGGAGGCGTATTTTGGTTGGTTGTTAGTACTGTATCCTACTTCAAAAAAAAAAAATGAAGAAATTTTACTTTAAAAATTTTCTCTCCTTTTGTTATTTTGAAGTGGAAAAAATTGTAAAAACTTATAATCCATTGTTAAATTGAAAAAATTAAAAAAAAAAAAATTGAGAGAGAATGAATGAGAGATTAGAGGTGGGGATTGGGGGTTTTATATGAGGGAAAAAAAAAAAGAAATGAGAGGGTGAGAAGGAATTATAAAGGGGGTTAAAAGTAATAATGGGTAGCAAATATAGACTTTTAATATACTTAAGGTATAAAATAGGAAGGAGAGAGAAAAAAAAAAAAAAAAATCAGGTGAGGCCCCTCTTTAGCTTCGCCTATGGATATGTGTTTTTCCTCCCTCTCTTCGCTTTGTTCATTTCTCTCTCCTCTTATCTATCTTCTACCTTTATCTCTAAGGTTTTAGATTCAATGTGGGTGGTTGCTATTGTTTGTTGAATTGGAGGAAGATTTGAGTGGGGCTTCCAACAAGATGAGGGTTTGAGCTTGGTGAAGAAGATGACCAAACTGAGATGACTCTGAAGTCATCTGTGGATGACGACGATGAGGTTTCTCGGTGTTAAGATGGATCAAGGCAAGGGGGTGAGGAATGTTGGCGTAGAGCTTCATTGGAGAAGAAAACCCTACCTCCTCTATTTTCTCTCTCCTATATCTCAGTCCCTTCTCTCTCTTTCTCTTTCTCTTTCTCTCTCTCTCCTCCCCTCCCCCCACCCCCCGAAACAAAAAAAAAAAAAAAAAAGAAAAGAAAAACCCCAATCCTCAAAATTTTCTTTCCTTTTCTCACACTTTCACAATGGAGGTTGTAAGTTTTAATTTTTGATGTGGTTTTGCAAAGTGGTTTTTTTTTTTCACCATCATGTGCTTGTTTTTTTGTTTTTTTTTTGTTAGATTTGCTGGTCCGTCATGTGCTAGTTGAGGTCGTGACACGTGTTAACACAGCAGCAATGGATGTTAAAAAGAACACAACTTTAAACTAAAACATGATATAAGTGGTTATTTATTTATTTATTTTATGTTAGTCGTTGGATGCCTTTAAAATGCCATATGTCACAATCTCAACATGCACATGATGGTGCTGTGTTTTTTCACCACAGCAATGAATCCAAACTCACTCAAACTAGAGGAATTCATGTGATTCCTTATGCATTACGACCTTGCCGGCAAGTTTCACCCATTGATCAACAGAATTCGGATTTGGTGCAGTAAACGTAGGATCGATGACACTTGTGCAAGGAGGCGAAATGGATGGCTGTTAGATGTTGAATGTCAAATGCATCTCTTGAATTTCAACTCTCTATTTATCCTCTTTATCAAGTGTCATCGATTCTACGTTTACTACACCATGCAATAACTGCACCAAATCCAAATCCTAATCAACATTACATGCATGACTCCCAATACTCCAATTTCTGGAATTCCTTACCCATTGTCATCTCGCTGCATGGAAATCCGCCAAGGTTTCCCCATTAATCCACCTTACTATTAGTGTTTAGGTTATAATCAATATATTTGGATTCAATGGTATCTAGTTAGTTATATTTCTTATACTATTGAGTTAGATGATTTGTTTAGAAAAATAGTTATGATTAACCTTATAATGGCTACTAAAGATTATTAAAATTTTTATTATTTTCGTCTTTCAGACTCCTTATCAAACCATTTTTTGAATACTTCGATATCTTTTTTTTAATTTTTGCCAGCTGCAACTATTTCAAACTGTGTGGGAATATCTCTGAACCGAGGATCCAGCTTGGGATAAAGAGCTCAAACCAGAAATACTAACACGTAGCAAAGACAATTCAACCAGGCCCATTACAGCGCACATGAACTCTCAGCTCAGGGCCTTACATTCATCTCGGGACACCTATCCTATGACTCACACTATAGTCCAAATCTTACTATAGTCCAAAACTGTTGTAGCAGCTGTAATTCCTGACACAATAGTTGTTGGAAACCATGGTTCCTTGCCTAACCACGATCAACAAACCATGATCAGACGGTTACTGGCTAACCATGGTCAGATCTGACTTAACCAAGGCAGTTACCTAACCTCACATGGTCAGTCCGTACAGGTGGGTATAAAAAGAATACGATACAGCCAAATGAGGTAAGCTACAGTACCCTAATCCTTTGAAATTCATCTTCTTCCTTGCCTCTTCCTCCATAAATGGCTTCTGACTTAAGCTTTGGAGAGGGCTTGGCCAAAACCCACCTTGGCCTACCCTCTGACTCTATTTCCAAGTTTGTGAGTGCAGGTCCAAGCGTGAGGACAAGCTCTTTCATCAACATCAAGTCTCGGGGAACAGATTCTACCTCGTACAATTTGGCGCCATCTGTGAGAACCATCGCGATAAGATGGCTACTCCACCTTGACCTACCTATGGGCGAACAAGATTTGGACCAAACTTTACTTGTGCAAACCAAGCTGTCGGAGGCGATGCTGGGAAGCGTGTAGAAACCCAGCCTTTAGAGGCAAACCCACCATTACCTCCGGTGGAACCAGTCAGCTTCCCTCGATTCAGCAGCATCAAATCACTTCGAAGATGTCTGCTGTTCTCCACTCTCTTGATGACCAGCCTATCCTGAAGGTTGCATTTGACAAGGCTGTGATGAACAACCCTAACCCAGCAGCGGTGGTGGAACTGATTGCAACTATGCAATCGGAGATTCAATCGGCATAGCTCGCCAAGTTGACTGTAGAGCAGAACTACCATCGCTACCTCCAGTGAACTTTTTCCCCTTGCAGAGTTAATGTTATCACTGAGGAGGCTAGCCAAACTAGTCCACTCCATCGCACTCGGCACCAGGAAAGCTTACCTAGACTTGGAGCCTCGCACCACCATTATCGTAGCAGACGCGATGACGAGCCACGATTAACTGGCCCAGAACATGTGCACTCAAGAAGAAGGGATAGACAGCACCACGAGTTAGTACAAAGGTCCCCTGAGCGTAGTTGTAGGCGTTCAGGTCACTCTCGGAGATGGAGTGAGGACCATCGTAGACCTCGTGCTCAAATGGGTTCTGGGAATGAAACACACAAGGGCGAGAGATAGCACCATAGGTCTCGGCCTCTTGAAAGAATAAGGGAAAGGAGTACTGGGGGAACAAGCAGAAAACATTCCCGGTCTCCCAGGTAAGAGAGAAATGAGGAAGAAGGTTCTAAGAGACATCGGGGTAATCAGAGTAGAGGAGGAGAAAGACCAAGAAGCACTACTGTGGTTCGAAGTCCATTCACGAGGTGGATTCAACGGGTCCCAATCCCACGAGGATACTCCGAGATAACTTTTACTCTTTACTCTCTTTCAATAGATCCAGACCATCACTTAAATTATTATTTGTAACGTATCTCGTTATATGTTGGAAATGAGGGTTTTCTCTGTAAAATATTTCCTATGAGTTTGGGGGATGTGGCTCTTAAGTAGTGGGCTAAGATTCCAGATGAGTCTATTGACAGCTGGCAAGAACTGAGTAAGCTGTTTAAGAAGAGGTTCATCACTAGTTGCAAATTCTCGAGGACCATGTAGAACTTATACGAACTGAAGCAGAAAGATGGGAAAGGACTTCAGGAATACTCTCAAAGGTTTTGGGATGTTTACAACGAGATTGACGACCCGATTGAGAAGAATGCCATGGATTTATTTCGTCTCGGGCTGAGGAAACCATCACCTCTGTTTAAGGAGTTGATAATTAATCCCCCTAGAAACTTAGCCAAGCTACTATCCACCGTGGCCAACTATTCAAAGCTAGATGACTTCTATAGCCCATTGCCTCCCAAAACCAATGAGAAAGATGATAAAAGAAAAGACTCAAAACCCCGAAGGGATAGCCCTCGAAGAGAAAGACCAAAGCCATCTTCCAATCCAAACCAAGCCATCTTCACTGTATTCACTCTCCCTATTTACAAATTGATGAAGGCAGTAGAAGATAGAGACTTCTTCCAAACACCTAGACCCATAGCTAAAGAACCCGAGAAGAGAAATAGAAAGTTGTTTTGCAGTTATCACAGGGACCATGGCCATAAGACAGAAGACTGCAAGATCCTGAAGTACAATCTTGAGGCTTGGGCCAAGGAAGGAAAGTTGAATGAATTTATAGCCCGAGGTGAGAAAGGACAGCTATCCGAATAGAAAAAGCCTAAAAACAGAGCTCCCCAATCCACACAACCAAAGATCCTCGGGAGGATTGATGTGATCACGGGAGGGTATGAGGAAGCTGCTTTGTCAATCAGCCAGTTCAGGGCACAATATAGGATGGCTTGCCAAGATGCTGAGGTCAGTGACATCGGGAATGAACCAGTACTACTTCCTCGAGATGAATGGGAGACTAGAGAAAAATTGTTGTTCTTTGGGGACACCGAGTCTGATGGGATAGTGTGATACCCCCACAACGATGCACTGGTTGTGCGCATGCTTATTGGGAACTATGACGTAGGGAAAGTTTACGTGGACAACGGGGCATCCGTGAATGTAATGTTCCAAAAGTTGTTTGATCAACTCGGGCTGAAGGATTTTGACCTCAAACCTTGCCACGTCAGCTTGAAGGCTTTCAATGGAAACATGACTTTTCTGCTGGGGCAGATAACTTTCCCAGTTCGGGCTGGGCCAGTCCAATCCATGGAAACCTTTGTAGTAATTCAGGAGAGGTCAGCCTACAATGTAATACTCGGACGACCTTAGATCGACGCCATTAAGGCTGTCCCGTCCTCTTACCGCCAGTCTATCAGGTTCCCGAGTCCAAAGGGAATTATGGAGATAAAGGGAAACCAGGTAACAGCCAGGGAGTGTTTTCTGGCAGAGTATGCAGGCCACTTAACGTCCTCGGAGGACAAACTAAAGTCTAGAATCCCGCGTCTCCCTAGCTCGGGGACTAGCAAAATCAAAACCCTGAATTAGGTACCGGAGCAGAAGAAAAAAGCCAAAGTCGATGAAGTTCCCTTATAGCAATGAAAGGGGGAACGACTCGGGGTGGAAGAAATTGCTCTAGAGCCCGCAGATCAAATTGGGGAAGAACTTGTAAAGAAAATAACTAATCCCGAGGATCTGGAGAAGTACTTCTGGATTGGAAAGTCGCTGAATGAGATCGACATTGCAGAACTGTTCAAATTCTTGAAAGATAACGTCGATATATTTGCTTGGTCACCCCATGAAATGCCTGGAATTGACCCAAGGATTATCACACATGAGCTGCAGGTTAATCCAAATTGGAAGCTAGTCATTCAGAAGCAACGAAGGTTGTCTGACGATCGAGCTGAAAAAATTTCTGCAGAGGTAGATAAGCTCTTGAAAGCAGGATTTATCAGAGAAGTGAAATACCCGAGTTGGTTGGCCAATCCCGTGTGCGTAAGAAAAAAGACTGGGGACTGGTGTGTTTATATTGACTTTACAGACCTCAATAAAGCATGCCCAAAAGACAGTTTCCCTTTATCAAAGATAGACCAACTAATAGACTATATCTCGGGATATGAGCAATTAAGTATCTTCGATGCCTTCTCAGGTTATCATCAAATTCCCATGGCAAAGCATGATCAAGACAAAACAGGGTTTATTACTCCCAAGGGGACATACTGCCATAAGGTAATGCCATTTGGACTGAAGAATGGTGGAGCAACCTATTAACGTCTTGTAAGCAGGATGTTTGAAGGACTGATTGGCAAAAACCTAGAGGCTTACATTGATGACACTATTGTTAAGAGCAGTTATGAGAAGAACCATTTGGTAGGCCTGACCGAGGCTTTCGCATGACTTAGGGAGTACAGGATGAAATTGAATGCAAAGAAAAGTTCATTCGGAATAGGTTCGGGGAAGTTCTTGGACCACTTAGTTTCGAGAAGGGGGATTGAAGCAAACCCAAGTAAGATTGGGGCAATCAGAACCCTCAGAACACCAACAAAAGTCAGGGATGTCCAACAGTTGAACGGCATGGTGGCAGCACTTAGCAGATTTATCTCGAGGTCATCAGACAAATGCCACCCTTTCTTTCAGATACTAAAGAAGGGTAAGAACTCAGGATGTGATACAGAGTGCCAGGAAGCTTACCAGAAGCTGGTTGCTCACTTAAAAACACTCCCCACCCTGACCCACCCATACCTCGGGGAAACACTTTATTTCTACCTTGCTGTGTCAGCCCATTCACTTAGCAGGGTACTTATTGCCCAGCGTGGATCCACCCAAAAACCAATCTATTATATTAGCAAAACACTATTGGATGCTGAAACTCGCTACCTACCACTCGAAAAGTTGATTCTAGCTCTTGTCACAGCCTCTCGAAAACTCCAGCACTACTTCCAGTCTCATCCTATCACCGTGCTCACCAACTACCCACTTAAAGATGTCTTAAGGCGAGATGACCTATCAGGAAGAGTCTCGAAGTGGGGGGTAGAACTTAACGCTTATGACATCCACTTTAAGCCTTAACTTGCCATTAAGGGTCAAGTGTTGGCAGACTTTATTGCAAAATTCATAGATCCCATTTCTAGTTTAAGCCAGACAGAATTAAACTCCTCCCTACTTGAACTGAGGGAGGAAGAGAATATAAACAGTGATAAGACAAAAAAATGGGAGCTTAAAGTGGATGGGGCATCAAACGGGAAAGGAGTAGGTCTGGGAATTGTGCTGACAGATCCCGAGGGGGAGATCATCAAGGAGGCAATTAGGCTTATGTTCCCAGCCTCAAACAATAAAGCAGAGTATGAGGCAGTTGTGGTCGGACTTGGGGTAGCCCGAGTGGTGGGAGTAAAAGAATTGTTGGTATACAGTGACTCTAGACTCGTGGTTAATCAGCTGAACAAAGAATACGAAGCCAAAGATGAAAGAATGATTGCGTACATGCACAAGATCTGGGAATTGGCTACAGATTTCAATAGCGTCGAGTTTAGGCGCTTTGTGAGGGATTAAAATAGACATGCAGATGGGTTGGCTGCCTTGGCTGCAGCATTAGAAACGGATATTCCTCGAACCATAAGCGTCGAAGTCCTACAAGAACCCAGCATCGGGACAGAAGATGTCATCTCGGATATTCAGGACTTCTCACCGAGCTGAATGGACAAGATAATTGCTTATTTACAAAGAGATGAACTACTTGAGGGCAGGAACCAGGGTCACCGAGTTCGAGTTAAAGCAGCTAGATTTTGGTTATCTCTTTTGGGTAGTCTCTACAAAAGATCTTACACAGGGCCATACTTGAAGTGTGTTCATCCAGATCAGGTGCTAGACTTTTTGACTGAGCTCCATGAGGGGTTATATGGGGGTCACATAAGAGGAAGATCATTAGCTCACAAAGCGAACTCCTAGGGATATTGGTGGCTATATATGCAGAAAGATGCTATCAGATATGTGAGGAAATGTCCGAAGTGTCAAATGTTCTCTGACAAGATACATCAGCCAGTTCAAGAGCTATACCCCATATCTAGCCCGTGGCCTTTTGCACAGTGGGGGTTAGATCTTGTTGGTTCATTACCCATAGCCTCGAGGAACAGGAAATACTTGTTTATTGCAACTGACTACTTCACCAAATGGGTGGAGGCCATTGCGCTCGCATCAATCAAGGATTCAGACATCATCAAATTCCTTTGGGAAAATATTATTACCCGCTTCGGGGTCCCGAGAGCATTCGTGTCAGATAACGGAACTCAGTTTGATAGTAAGAGAACCAAGGAATTCAGCATGGAACAAGGGATCCAGTGGTGGTATTCAAACCCGAGCTACCCACAGTGCAATGGCCAAGCAGAGGCAATGAATAAGATCATAGTCGCAGGGATAAAGAGAAGGCTGGATAATGCAAAAGGACCTTAGCCTGATGAGCCGTACTCCGTATTATAGGCATACCAAACTACGCCAAGGAGGTCCACAGGAGAAACTCTGTTCTCAATGACTTATGGAATGGAAGCAGTTATACCAACGGAACTAGGCTTACCGGGACTTAGGACAGAGCTGTATGATGCAGCGACAAACGACCAAGTGTTGTCTCGGGATCTGGATCTAGTAGAAGAAAGAAGGGAAAGAGCTCGAATTAAAATGGCATCTGTCACGCCCCAAAAATAGCCTTGCTAAATCTTAGTGGGATAGTGACAGCTCAAAACCTTATCCATTCATTCTCCAAGAGACACAATGTTGCCAAATATTACGTCACATAAATATTAATTTCATTATTACCTCATCTACTAAATTATAATTATTACAATGCATCATTGTTTGATATTAAATCACATATGTCAACTTATCAAAACAAAACAACTATCGAGTCAAGAGAATATGCTCCTCTATTCATGCCTTCTCAACAGCTCACAAATTTCCAGATCCTGAAAATTAATTTTTAATAAAAGGGTGAGCAAACCACGGCTCAGTGAGATAATTCATCTATGAATGTTTAACATTAGTATACAACAGCTCATCTTACATTTAACAACATCTTTGTAACATCTCATACTGCAATGATGTTAATAGCACTTCTCAAAATTTATGCCACTCAAGCATATAAAATTTGTATACAACAACTCATCTTACATGTAACAACATCTATGCTTAACATTAGTATACAACAACTCATCTTACATGTAATAGCATCTTTGTAACATCTCATACTACAATGATGTTAATAGCACTTCTCAAAAGTTATGCCACTCAAGCATATAAAATTTGCACGTACCTGTACCTCTGTTGCCTGCTGCAACCTGCAAAAACAATCATAGCATACCTGTGCTCATACAAGATATACTATCTACGACCACAGCACACACCTCTCATTATGTGTGTATACTACCTCACTGGCCTCTTTCCCTCAAAAATGGAGTAGCATATTAGTGCACTAACTACAGGGCTTTCTCAACCCGGTCGTCTCATCTCAACATCTCAACATTTCAATCTCAGTTACAAGTATAAACAACTTCACATAAACATGTCACAAAATAGATTTATACATGCTTGTTTCTCATCTCAACATCTTAATCTCAATCACAAGTATAAGCATTCAACTTCACATAAACAGATCACTGAATAACTTGATACATGTTTGTACATACATTAATAATCATATCGCTCAACATATAGATGCTAATATCATGCGCGTACACTAATTAATCTCAATAATATTTCAATATCCAATTATGAATATGAATTATCATTATGCTCTACTGCCATTAACAATCTTAATCAAACTACTCAATATAAATCTTAAAGCCAAATATTCAGTTTGGGGAAATTTTGGAATTTTTCATAAGTTCGGGGGCTATATTGCAGATATAAAAATATGAGGACTATGATGACATCATAAAAATATTAATAAAAAGTCCTTGAAGTGTTCTACTTCTCATAGAAATTGCATAAGATTGAACAAAACTCAATTTGGAATCCATTTGAGCTATTTTTAGTAAGTAGGGGTAAAATGGTCATTTTACACGTGAATAAAATAATACCCAAAATTAAACATCCACTGGTTCAATTCGTAACTCAATCAGAATTCTATACACTTTGTTTGAGCTAGTCAAAGTTTGAAAACAAACTACACAAAAGGGTTAAAGTCTCCTAATTTTTGAAACTCGTGTTATCATGCTCATATGGGTACAAAATTATAAACATAAGTTTCTAGTATTTTTATAAGATTTTTAAAAATATTTTCAGCACCTAATGAGGGCCCCACATGGCCAATTGCACTAGGGTACACGTGGCCTATGGTACACGCTGCCACACTCAATCACATACCCTTCTTCTTCCCCGTGCAAAGCCAAATTCTGCTGCTGTCTGGAATTTTTCCCACATTTAATCAGAACTTTGAAAATTCATAACTAATTCATTTCTCAACCTTTTTCGATGATTCAAAAACCCATTTTGCTTAGTTTTTCATATATAATCTTATAAAAATATCAGAAAAATAAAACAAGTTACGAATTCACACAGATTTTCATATCTATGTTTCAGGTTGTCCCATTTATTTCTCACAACCTACAAGGTGTTAAAGCCTAAGATTTATACAGAAGGTTCTCTATAGTATCATAAAACTATGGTAAAAATTTCATAGAGTTTCATTTACTGTGCATAGAGAACCAATCAAACAAGGTAAGAGGGAAGCCATTGATGCTTCTTTGAAGCTCCAAAAATTATCCAAACATCAACCAATCCTCATGAAACTTTTAGAACCTATCCTATATCATTCAAAGATGAAAAATCTCACCTCAGGTTTGTAGAAAAATGCTTTGAAACTTTCTTGGTTTAAGCTCCCTTCTTTCTCCTTCTTTCTTTCTCTCTATTTCTCTCTTGTTTTTACACTCTCTTAGCAGCTTATACATCACGAAAATGGGCTGAAGATTAGCCCTTTTATACCCCCTCAAGTCAAAGGAAGTCTCCCCTCATTAATTTATGAAGATTCCCTCTTATCCCTTTGTCTCCAAGGAAACCATTTCTTTTTCTCCAAGCAAACGTGGCTGTTTTTGTTGGCTTTGTTTTGTTTTGTTTTGTTTTATTTTGTTTTGCTTTACTTTTTCAGCAATTCATAGAATTTAGCCACATACCCCCCTCCCCATGTAAGCAATGACCTCATCTTAAGGATTAATTACATCATTAATCCTATTAATATAATAAGTTAGTAATTTTTGTTATATATATATATCCTAAAGCTTTGGTGATTAATAATAATTATAATTATGACAACAACAATAATAATAATAATCACACTAATCAATTGATTATTAGGGGGCAAATATTTGGGCTATCACAGCATCTTACCAATAAGAACTGAAAAAATACTATAACTGAAGGGTCAGGTCAAGGGAGTTTAAAGTTGGAGAGTTAGTGCTTAGACAAGTAAAGTCTGGAACTAGAAATCCTACAGAAGGGAAGCTCGAGGCAACATAGGAAGGGCCCTACGAGGTCGTCCACGTCGGAGGCACAGGTTCTTACAAGCTAAAGAGCTTAGAGATTGGACAGGAACTCCCGAGATCAGTCAATATAGCTAATCTGAGATTGTTTTACCGTTAAAGAAAGTTGTAATTACATGCAAAGGTCATTCAATATAAATACAGATGTTATTCAGAAAGATTATTGCTTATTTATCGCTTTAAACTAAAAGCACTTGCCCAAGAATGGGTCCAAGTCACAAACTGCCTAAGAATAGGTACAAGTCTTGTCTAAGAAAGGTTCGAGCATTATAAACCTAAGAATGGGTTAGAAAAGGAACCTGTCAAGGGTTGGGTCCAGGTTAAGTCTATCACTATCCGAGTTAAAATTCAAAACTAAATCGGGTTCTAGTGAGCCTACTGATAAAGCAGTAGCCATGTGACAACAAGGGACTCATCCCGAACTCACACTTAGACATGGAATCAGTACAAAAATAAAGAATATGTACATATAACGAAGAAAAAAGACATGTTTTATTCCAAAGAAAAGTTTACAAATGTTTGTACAAATTGGGGCATTTAGCTAAAACAAAGAAAAAGAAAAACAAAGCCTAGACAATCACTTCTTCCTCAAGTCCCCAGCAGCTAAGTCAATAATCTCGGGCACCTGGGCAGGAGCGGCAGAGGTAGAAGGGGCCACGGGAGCCTGAGGTAGATCAGGGACTGCCTCTGTGATGTTTTCCGTTGGTACGACGGATTGATCCCCGTTAGCAGTAGTAGGAGGTTCATTAGAGGAACCAGTGACCTTCTCGACTTCCACCCCGGCCTTGGGTTGGGACGCAACCTCGGGTTCATTAGTCTTGGGCATGTCTTCACTTGTAGCCTCAGCATCAGCTTCTCCGGCATCGCTACCCGCGGGGTTGCCCGCCGGGGGTAATTCCCTCCTTTCAAAGGGAATGTCAGCGATCCCAGGGAATTGGGCAGAGGCCAACTCGGTCAAGGTATCCCATGCGAGTTGGTAGGTATCCTCGAGCTCGTCAGCCAACTACCCAACGAGAGCATCCTTGACTCTCTTCCTCTCCTCCGCCACAGCTTTCTCGGCAAAAGCCTTATCCTTCTCCACCTCAGCCTCAAGGGCCCAGACTTTCTTCATTAGGTCATGCTTCTCCTGAGCTAGCTCATCATTAGAGTCCTTCACCTTCTTCAGCTCTGCCTCCAAATCCGCATAATCCTTTTTCGTAAGTTCCAGCTTACTGACGGCGCTCTCGGCAGTGGACTTAAATGTCTTGCACTCAGACTTCACTTTCTGAAGCTGGGACATAGCCGCAGAGCAATTTGCCTTAGCCTCTTGCAATTTCTTGTCATACTCACTCCGGACTTTGGTAACCTCGATTGCCAGTTTATTAACTTTTTCCTCGAGGAGGTTACCTACAAACAGAATTTGTTGGCAGCCCTACACAAATATCATCAAGTCAGAGATCAGATTGAATAGCAGTAACAAAAATCAGAAACTAGCAAGGCTTACCCTGTAAAGGCTAGTGAACCCAAAGCGAAGTAGCTCGGGGGCGGACTTCTTTCTGAAATACTCCATGTCCGTAAGGAGCCTCATAGGGTTCCCCAGTTGCTTGAAGTTGTACTCCACAGAGAAAGAGAAAGAACTGGTAACAGTCCCGTCTGTGGGTACAAGGAACTACATGCATTTGAGAGGAGATGGAGTTAGTTAGAGTTCACAACAGAGCTTTTGAGTATGGGGCAAACATAGATTTAAAAAAGTAAACTCTTACCTTAGAGAATTTGGCTATTATCTCATTTCGAGAGGGGGTATTCCCCTCTTCGGCAGTAGTGGCGACGGTACCCCCTTGCCCGGGCTTTTGCACAACGGGTTACTGCTCGGAGCTCGTGGTGGGTCTCTTATTTTTTGGGGGAACGACTAGGGGAGCTTTCCTCTTTTCGGAAACTTCAGGCACCTTGAGCCTACCCAAATCCTGCCCCCTCATGGCAGAAGCCATAAGTTTGCCACTGTTGGGGTCAGTGGGCTTTTGGCCAGCACCCTGCCCAGCGTTCTTGGCAGGGGCCGTCTGGCTGGCCTTCTGCTGGGGCTGCTTCTGTTGCGGTTGCCTTTACTGAGTTGACCTTTGCTGGGCGACCTTCTTGTCAGCAGCAGCCCTCTCAACAGTTCTCCTCTTGGCTACGAGGGCTCGCAAGTCCAGCCCATTATCTTTTTTGGACTTTTGATTCCCAGAATCAGTCATTTGCCTTTTTGGGGGTGGAGGATTAGAGCTTCTCCTCTCCATAGCTTGAGAGGCAGTCTCTTCAGAGCTGGAGCTTTCAATCACCAGAAGAGAGAGGCGACCAACTTTATCCAAGGCTCTGACTTCTTCAGCACCCTCTCCTTCAGCTCGAAGCCGGATTCTTCCTTCTTCTTCTTCTCGTTCTTCTTCTTCTTCTTGCTCAATAAGACGGGTTAAGTCATCTTCAGGCTGTTCCCAATGAGGAAGACTTGCCTTGCCGTAGGTTTGATACCTGGCATGGTAATTGAGCAAGATGTGGGCCGCCCGGCAGTGTTGGATCACTTGGTAGCCCAGCAGCTTCTGGATATCCCCCTTCTTCAACTTGTCTGCAGGCTCGTTAGCGTGTGGAGCTGCTAGAAAGAAACAGAGCACAAGCATCAACATACAATTTAACCTTCACTTCGGGAGCAATATAAGAAAGCATAACAATGATGAATCCCGCTAAGTGCTTATAGCAAGAGCCTTTTTCACGAGAGATGACGGGGTCATCTGGTGGTAGAGTCCCATCCACGGGCCTGTACACGAAGCTAATGTAGTCGTGAACTCCGGGATTGGAATCAGGGATATGTGTAACAAATGGCTTTTTCTTGGGCTTAACTGAAAGATAGTGGTCAGGTTTATTTTTTAGGGCACAGATTTTGTAGTGGTGGAGTATCTCTTGCACTCCAACAAAGGTCCCTAGAAGTTGGTTAAGGACATGGACCCCCGAGATGATCCTATAGGAGTTTAGCCCTAGCTGGGTTGGAACAATGCTACAGTAGAGAAGGAAGTCATTAAGAAGGTCAAGGAAAGGGACGCGAACTCCGCCCTCCATGAATGTAGCAATGGGAATGGGGAGGCCACCTTGAGCATCTGATCTATAGATATCCTCTCCAAGCTCAGCAAACTAAAAGTTGAACTTCCCATCTTTAAAGCTGTACAAGGCCTTAAAATCTGCTATTTTTGTAGGATTGTCCTTAATGTCAAAGAAAGACGACATTTGCCAACTTTGAAAGTGGGAAGGTTAAGTCCAAGACCAACTGTCTCTCCTCACATGCCCCGACCTGAATCTCCAGAACAATGTTCTGATAGGTATGACTGCGTTACCTTGACAAACTCAAATTGTTCTAAGTGTCAGCTCAGGAATCACTTAACTCGATGTTGGAAAAATCTAGAAAAGGAAGACTAAGGGTTTTCGTCTTAAATTTACCTCGAGATGGGGTTTTCAAACCCTAAAAGGCGAGAAAATTAGTATCTTGGCAATTTGCCCCAAAAACCAGAAGAAAACCCTAGGATCGCGAAACAAACCCCAAAAACAACATCAACAGTCCCAGGCAGAGAAAATAACATTGAGTAGATCAAAAAATAAAGACAAGGAGAGAGTTATACCGTCGCAAATTTCAGAAAGAGTGCTGGAAAGTGAATCCGCTGGAAAGATACGAGCACGCAACGGTGAGAATCTTCGAAGGATGGCTTTTAAAATGGTAAAGGAACAAGGATAGTACTCAAGAGTAGGCCAACGGTAGCAGAGCAAATCTTCAAACGGTGAAAGAACTAAAGAAGATCTTCTTCAGCGAACAAACGGGAACTGTAGTGGATTCCAGCGAGAAGAACGGTGTGCACAGTGCGTTCTGGTGGAGGCAGGATGCAAAAAGTAGAGAAAGCAAGGAACAGAGAAAGTAAAGAGAGAGAGAATGCAAAAGGTAAAGTAAATAGTGATTAGTTTTCCCCCCAAAGACATAATGCTTTTAGAGCATTAAATGCCATATACGGCGGATGAGACAGCCCCAAGGCACATGACGTCAGCGCCTTGAAATACGGAAGGGCGTAACCGCTCTCTACCAGCTAAGCCCTAGAAAACCAAGCGGCATAGGGGCATAGGGTAAAGCACTCAGCAAGTGTAAAATTATGACAAGTCCCAACTCGGGAAAGTCATAATTGGGGCAAATTGTGTGGGAATATTTCTGAATCGAGGATCCAGCTCAGGATAAAGAGCTCAAACCAGAAATACTGACACGTGACAAAGGCAATTCAACCAGGCCCATTACAGCGCACATGATCTCTCAGCTCGGGGCCTTACATTTATCTCGGGACACCTGTCCTATGATTCACACTACAGTCCAAATCTTACTACAGTCCAAAACTGTTGCAGCAGCTGTAATTCCTGACACAGCGGTTGCTGGAAACCATGGTTCCTTACCTAACCACGATCAACAAACCATGATCAGATGGTTATTGGCTAACCATGGTCAGATTTAACCGAACCAAGGCAGTTACCTGACCTCACATGGTCAGTCCGTACAGGTGGGTATAAAAAGAATACGATACAGCCAAATGAGGTAAGCTACAGTACCCTAATCCTCTAAAATTCATCTTCTTCCTTGCCTCTTCCTCCATAAACGGCTTCTGACTTAAGCTTTGGAGAGGGCTGGCCAAAACCCACCTTGGCCTACCCTTTGACTCTGTTTCCAAGTTTGTGAGTGCAAGTCTAAGCGCGAGGACAAGCTCCTTCATCAACATCAGGTCTCAGGCAACAGATTGTACCCCGTACACAAACCATTTAATTTTTGCTAGGCCTGCTACAACTATTTCAAACCAAACTTCAATAAAAATTTAACATGAGTTGAATATCTTCCGTACTTCTTGGATGTTGAATAACTATTTGAACCAGGATTACTGTAGCAGTTGTGTGTTCTTACTACAACAACTATTGTATATGTGAGTTTTTTTTGGTCATTTACTATGGTATCTATTTCATTTTACAGAATGTTTTATGAAAAATTGTCTAAAAGTTCACTTCAACGATAGATTTTAGAAAAAATTTCTGCTACAAAGTTGTTTAAAATTATCTTTTCTAGTAGACATCGTAACTAGTTTTCATAATTTTTTTTTTTTTTTTTCATAAAATCTTTGTAAGTCTAAAATGAGTGGAAGTGCATATCAAGTTGAGGGGTCGCAAGGGTTGGTCCCTCAACTAATTATGATTGGGCTGGGAAATTTGGATGAATAGAGTTGAGCTAAGCTTAGGCACGAGGTCTGTTCTTTGGTCCTGGAATGACCTCGGCCCAACACAACCTAGCCCAATTAAAGTCCTGGATTTTATATTTTTGTGTTTTATCTGAGTCTTAGTGTCTCACATTGACACCCTAACAATAGAAACCCTCTTTTTTAACCATCCTAGGCAAAGTACTATAGTAGTTGTATGATCTCAAATTCCGACAGTGAATGAAAAGTATATGTATGGAGCTGCTTCGCGTTGATGACAGACCTGCAATCAGTAAACACACTCGTTAGAGGGCAGCCGGCGTGAGTCCAGCCAAATCTCTTCCAATGCTTAAGTCAAATGGCTTGTTGTATAGAGAGAGAGAAATGGACTAGGGTTACTGTGCCCACCTTGCTCAGCATTGTACTGTTCTATTTGTAGTAGAATGTAGATCTAACCATGGTCTGGTTAGATAACGATTTGGATTAGGTTAAGTCTAACCCGAGTTAGGCCTATAACTCTTCAACCAGGGTTAATTGACCACGATTGAGTTTGAACCATAGTTTGGATAACTAACTATCGGTTTGTTATGGAAGTAGTTTAGTCGTGTACTCTCTTCCATGTGGAGTTCGGCCCGTGGTGTGATCTTCTTGATGTGGAGTTCGGCCCGTGATTGATTTCGGGCTGTCGAGAATGCGGACTCCTATGACTCCGAACTGGAAGTGGTGTTGTGTTCGTGCTAATAACAATATTGAGCCCGTGAACCAAAAAAAAAAAAAAAAAAACAATATTGAGCCCGTGGCAATCTCTCCGATGGCCTAGAGCGCCCGTACTCGTTGCTGTAATATCTTCGGACTGGTATGACCATTGCAGGACTATTTCCACACAGTAGTATAACCGTAATAAAATCCAATTTTTGAGTCCATCTTGTATCGCACATTGTCGCAATGATAGAAAAACTGGTGGAATACTTCATCAAAAAAAAAAAAAAAAAAAAAAAAAACGAAAAAGGAATAAATGGTAGAATAAATATCACAAAGGAGTATAGGGCCAATGGCTCTCCCACCTCACAGGATGGTGACATGAATGATGCATCACACACTCTCTCTCTCTCTCTCTCTCTCTCTTTTATTTTTCTTACCCTTAAATGAAAGCAGTTATGTAGGTGAAGTTGTTCTATTTAACCTATGGAAAATAAAAAAAGTTTCACATTCATTTAGGAATTAGCAATAACAAATAAAATCCAAATCTAAAGTGGGATTATTTTATTTAACATACCAAATGATTTTTTTTTTTTTTAATTATGAGAAATATACCAAATGATTAATCTCAACATCGAACACAATATTCAAAACTTTTCTCTGTTTTTTTCTTCAGTTTTCGCATAGAACCAATTAATCAGATAGTATGAGTAAATATTTTCTAAACTTCAAACCGATATAATAATAAGGATAATAATAATAATAATAAAACAAAAAACAGAACAAAATGGAGCAAAGGAATTTCGTAGTTTATTTAGGTTAATCACCTTGGTGCAAAGTTTCTCTAAGTTTTCTCATGCCGCCACCCGCCCCCGCGGGGGGGGGGGGGGGGTCTTTCAAACGACCCTACTGTTTGATCCCTCAAAAAATTGTATTTTGAACGTCTCAACGTACTACTTTTTTACCCAAATAATTTTATAACTTTCACCTTATTATTTATTATAATTATTTGTCTATTCTATACAAATTAAGTTGGAGACAAAATCCTCATTACATTTTTCTACCCAAAACAAATGCACCATTCTCTCAAGTCTCGACGCAAGCTGCCAGCTAAAGTTCTCTCCCTCTTCTGTCTCAAGTCTCGATAACGATTCAGACTTGGTTTTTGCAAAAGGCCAACGGCAACAACGAATCTCTTAGAATTTTTATTTTTTTGAGTTGCTCTCCCTCTTATATATATTGTTATTGTCAATTAGGAATTTTTTTTTTTTCAAAAATGCTTATCATTTGTCTTGATCCTGTAACACTAATTTCCTAACTCTACCACTGCATGCAAGTGTAAGCTTATGGTGCGCAAGGTGAGCAACTCAGCATTTCATGATAGAATTAACACTGCTTCCTGCAATTTTTGACGATTCAAACACATCTGCATGTAAAAAATACACAGAAAGTAATATTTGGAAAGCACTTACTCGCTAGTTGGCCAAAGAAGGGGAAAATTAATGAGAGAAAGGTGGTGGCCTCACGGGGCATATTAAGAAAATGACAACCGTCCCAGCTCCAAGGCATACCAGAGAAAGGTTGCCCCACACTATTTCACATAACCTACAAGATTGTGACTTTAACCTCTATGCATGTGAAGAAGGTGAGACAATTGGACCGATCCTAAGGTTGTGACGCAAGAATATATAGCGGAGTAGGGAGATATCATATGGATTGGTACTTCTGATGAGGACGTTTTATTCAATAATATATCCTTAAGTTTATGAGGCATGATGATAGCAACAAGAATTGATGGCCGGGAAAGTAGTCATAGAGAAAGACATAAAGGAATGTAGGAGGGCATTTTTTTTTTCCTCCTGAAAATGTAATTTTGAATCAAACCCAGGAGTACGTTGTCACAACTCACAAGTTTTGGTTTTTCTCTACATGCATCTTTATTTTGTGTGTTTTTTGTTGTAAATTATTGTCATCAGGTTTTTGGATTGAAGACATTTCTAATAAGCCATGACTTAAAGATGTGGATGCAGCAAAAAAGATGTGGAAATTTCATGCCAAAAAGAAAAAAAAAAATTTAAAGTACATTATTTTCATCCTTAGTTTGTAGGCTCGCAGGGGCTATTAATTGAACCCACAAATTATGACATTTTCCATAATTGTCACAAATTGATTTTATTTCTTCTGCCAACTAAGAGAGAGAATACATATTAGGGGAGATAAGACCTCGAGATGATCTGCCCTAGAAGGCTGACGAGAAGGTCATATTACCCGTTCAATTGATAGTTCCAAGTAATGGGACAAGTGGGCAGGTTGGATCATAATTATTGGCAAACTGTGATTATATGTTTGTAGGGTAATAGTACCTTGTTTTACACTTTGTTTTACTAGCTAAGTGTATTTAGGAGGGTTTTAAATTTTAAGGTTTAATCATATTAGTGGATTTTATTATTTTACCCTCCCAAATACACAAAGTATGGCAAAGTGTAAGGCAAAGTGTGGGGCAAATAGAATTACCCATGTTTATATTATACATTTAAATAAAACAAAATAAAACATGAATATATCCGGGCAATTGCATGAATTAAACTATTCTGTGGCGAGCTTGGAATCAAATTGGGTCAAACGATCCATAGCATGAAGGAGACTTGCTAGTACGCATATGCAAAGACCATTGACATCATATAGGGCGCCTTTTTAACCACACAATTCAATTATCTTTTATGACCCGAAAATCATATTTGATTTTCGATCAAAACATTCTCAAAAGTATTTTCAACCTTGTTGGGTTGAATCAAATGGCCATAATAATATCAATCAAGCTTTTTTTGGCAGGCATGGCCTCCAAGGGAACCTAGGGAGATGGTCTACACGTAAAAACGGTATATATGAATTGCATTAGATATTGAATTGTACTCGTCCACACATTAGGCTCTCCTTATATTAGAGCGGGACAAAAAAAAATTGGGAGAAATTTTGTGAATTAGCATTTATTGAATTTTAGATAATAACGTTTGATTCTTCAGAAGGATGGGCATTGAGAATCTTGTTGATTTTGGGAGGCTTGACGAGTTCGTTGCCCACCACTCATTCATCTAAGATGATTTCATTGCCTCAAATCCTCCATGGCCATTTATAGTTTTTTTCCAGTCAGTATTGCTTCAATTGCTTTTGGAAAAAGCAAAGTGAGCATTTATTATGACGCTGACAATGAGAAGTATAATTAATCGAAGGGATGAGCGATGGAAAATTGGGAACCTATTTGACTTCCTAAGGTAAATTATATAGCTTCGTTGTCCACATTTCATTTTCTTTAATTTTTTTTTAAAAATTTTTTAAAACCAATAGGATTCAGATTTTTGGTTTGATTAATTTTTATAATATCAATTGGATAAGATCTTTTTTGGTCCTAGCATGGATAAGGTCACTATTAACCCTGCATCAGACTTGCGATGGATGACTGGCTTGAAGAGAGAGTACTGAGAAAACATAGACTACATCCTTTTGCGCATTTCTTATATTAACGACAAATAATTTGTATAATTATTCAAAAGATGGCCAATGGGAATCTCTTTGATATTGAGTAGCTAAAATGAATTCGCTATCTAGATTTCCCTTTCTTTTTCTTTTTTTCTTTTTTGTTTAATTTCTTCTCTTTCACTAATAAGAGTAATTAGATACTTGGCTTCACTAATACCCTAAACACGAGTAAGGTTTTAGATACTTGGCTTCATTAATACCCTAAACATGAGTAAGGTTTTCGCCCAACTTGCATTATTTTAATGCTTGGAATCAGAATATCTGGTGGTCATGGGCAGAGGGAAAGTGGGACTGAGTGGGGTCACGCCCCTCTCGCCCACTTTTAAATAATTCTTTTTATACCCAATTCACTTATATATATATATATATATATATGGAAAATGATAAGGGTACCAAAGAGGGGGGACGAAAGAGGGGAGACGACTCACACCGTTAATCTTTTGGCTGAATTCTATTGTGATTGTTTTCCTTTATTGGTTCCTTGTTTTATGGGATTACGATTTTTTTTTTTTTTTTTTTAACAATGATTCTTCCCATGTTTGGATTCTTATAAACAAGGGAGCCGTTATTTTAGGATCTCATCCTATCCCCAAGTCGGTTACCAGTTTTATTTTGACTTTCTTTTATCTGAAAAAATCAAATAAATCGATTATGCATGTCAACAAAACACTCATAGGAAAACAACCAATTTATCCAAAAAAACACAAATCGATCGGAATATTCTTGGTACTAAAAACTCTAAGTGGAAAACAATGCAATGTAGGGGGGTGGGGAAGTTTCCACTAAAAAAACTCTAATTTATCTAAATTAGATAAGTCGACACAAACCATATCAAGTGCTAAAAAACAACATCATATCCATGCACAAATAAAAAACAAAAAACATACAGGGAAAACAATGCATAGCAACATAATATTCTCACCAGACAGTAGAGAAAAATGCAGGGGATATGGGATTACCTACTGTCTTGTACATATTATCTGAATTTTTAATATAAAACTTTTAAAATATTTGAAGACTTATTCGAAAAAAATCAGATAAGTCGAATATGCATGTCAACAAAACATTCCCAGGAAAACAACCAATTTATCCAAAAAAACACAAAGTGATCTAAATATTTATGCCACTAAAAACTTCCAGTGGAAAACAATGCAATGCAGAGGGGTGGGGAAGTTTCCACTGTTGTCCAAAAAAAAAAAAAAAAAAAAAAAACCAATTATCTGAGTCAGATAAGTCGACACAAATCATATCAAGTGTTAAAAAACAATATCATATCATGCACAAATAAAAAACAAAAAATATCCAGGGAAAAACAATGTCGACACAATATTCTCACCAGACAGTGGAGAACAATGTAGAGGAGAGGAGATTACCCACTCTCTGATATATATTATCTGAATTATTAAAATAAAACTTTTAAAATATTTGAAAACTTATCCGAAAAATCAGATAAGTCAACATTCTGATAAAAATCAAAAAACCCTCATCAAATGGGGAGATTTGAGACATTGTCAAGTGCTTACGTATAGTGGTTTGTAAAAAAATTACAAAACTGGTTTTTTTTGGGGGGGGGGGGGGGGGGGGGGGGGGGGAACTCCCATTATTATATGATAAAACTCCCAATTTATCTGATTTGTTATCTTAAAAATATTACACTGTTATGTGAAAAAAAAAAAAAATTCCTAATTTATCTGAATATTTATGGCACTATTCAGGAGAAAACAATGCAAGGGAGGGGAAATTCTTACTAGTATCTGAAAAAAAATATATATATATATATATATATATATATATATATATATATATATATATATATATAAATTATCTAAATATTCACATATGGTTCTAAAAACGTACTTGTTTTTTTTTTTGGGGGGGGGGGGGGGGGGGGGCTAACCATGTCTAGATTTTCAAGATAAAAACATAGAAAAACAATATTTTGTCTTTAAGAACCCCCATATAACAAATAAGGGCTGAATGATTTCCACAATCAAAAAGGGGAAAATCATTCAAAACCCTAGAACCAAACAAAAACCGATTTTCTCGGTAACAAAAACACAATCTCTTTTATCTAAAAGAGGTACCTTTATAGTTCTTCGTCACCATTGCAATAGGGCCATTTGATTTCTATCATTGGTGAGTAACAACTTGCCGAAGGGATTCAACTCGAATGGGGAATCTTGATCAATAAACGTTTTTGGGAATCGTTGAAAGGAAGAAGAAAATGTGAGCAAATTTGAGGAAATCCCTATAATCCCGTTTATCTAAATTTTGGGAGCATATCACTGAATCGGGAAAAAGGAATTTCTCATTTTAAGTTTTCTTTGGTTACTAGCGGTGTTAATACTACTGACTAATCAGATTCAGCCAAGTCAGTGGTCTTATGTTTTGGTCTTCTAATAGTGGTCCTATATATCACTACTTCTATATATATATATATATATAATTAATGAATCAATATATATATATATATATATATATATATATATATATATATATATATATATATTGATTCATTAATTATATATCAATGTCAAAACTATTTTTTAGACCAAAAAAATAATGTCAAAAACTATTTATAAAGTTCGTCCCAACAAATTTTGTTATTACCTTATGACCGACCAAAATTTTACAAGTTTATTATATATGCTTGCCCCTCAAGAATTTCTTCTATTTGTCTACCCACACTATATAGACTATGATGATTAATATGGGAAATCTAATGTGTAGCATTCACTCAAATTATATACCATTTGTAATATTCACCCACCAAATTGACCCTAAGTTTCCATGTTGTCAAAATACTTATTTTCAAAAGGGTAAATTGAAAAAAACTACCCTCACTTTTGGGGTGCATTTCACTTTAGTACCTTCAAGTTTAAAAAGCATCAATTTGGTACCCAAGATTTTTAAAAGCATCAATTTAGTACCCAAGATTTTTGTTGACTCAAAGTCAGTAACGGTGTTTTGAAACTCTGACCAAACTCCATTTTTTCCGGCCAACTTCTTCTTCTTTCTTTCTCTATTTTTTTTTTATTTTTTTTAATTTTTTTTTTTCACGAGAAGGAGGGAGAGAGTGAGATGGGAGGGAGTTGGCCGGAGTGGCTTTTATTGAGGTCCTTCCATCTCCTACCCTCCCTTCTCACTCTCTCCTTCTTTCCCGTGAAAACAAAAAATAAAAAATAAGAAATAAAAAATTGGCCAGAAAAAATGGAGTTTGGCTGGAGTTGGCTGGAGTTTGGCCGGAGTTGGCTGGAGTTTGGCCGGAATAGGGAATTTGGCCAGAGTTTCAAAACACCGTTAACTATTACTGATTTTGAGTCAACAAAAATCTTGGGTTCCAAATTCATGCTTTTTAAACTTAAGGGTATTAAAGTGAAACGCACCCCAAAGGTGGGGGTAGTTTTATGCATGCAATTTATCCTTTTCAAAATGATGTCTGTTTAAGAACTTACTTTTAGATTATTTAATACTCGCAAATAAGCCAAACGTACAAGTTATCAAAATATTTTTACAAAACTTGTTGCTGGATTCAAATAAGTTCAAGGATCAAACAAAACACTATCTGTGACTCATATATTTTTCTGTAACCCATATATTTTACGTAACCTGTCATTAGATTGGGTCTAATGGCCCTTTTCCATGTAAGCCATGCATAAAGTTGATTTGAGACTTGACCTTTGGTTAAATGAAATGGCTACTAACATCAATCAAGTCTTATTTAATTTCAAGAAGAATTACACTCTTTAACATATTAGTCGATTGCTATTAATTGGATTAGAAAAATTGGTATAGTTTTAGAAAACACACATTATAATATTCATGGGCATGCATTTATTATGATGGGCAATTGAAACCTTTTTTGAATTTGGGAGACTTAATTAGCTGGTCGGATGTCTTACATTTTATTAATCTCCCATGCTTCATATAAACTATGGGTCTAGATGGTTAAGCCATCCAACTCATAGACCAAATCCTTCAGCACATCAATATTCATGGACATAATAACAAATCATTTCAACTAGAATAGAATGTCTACATTTTTTTTCTTCTATTCTTTTTATTTTTGCTCATTATTATCATTTGGTAAAGGCTTCATGAATACGACCAATGTCAACTTCTCGCAATAGTTGACATTCAAGACAAATCTAACCAGTGGTTGAACTCAAGTGAGAGCGACAAAATATATACAACATCCATATGCACATGGCAATTCATGCACTGCTGGTTTACATAGAAGTGAGTGAGGATTTGGTAGGACAGCGTGATTATGAATTTTTGGGCATGTAGTGTGTATTGTTATCATCTCCAGGGTGTCATTCCTTTGTATACTTCTTTAAAATTGCAAAGAAAATTTACAAATATTGTGCTTAATCCATTTTAATTTTTTGTACGTGCAGCATCGCTACGATGGAGAATCCATCCCATTTGGGTCAAGGGAGGAAACAATGAAAAATGCTACCACACTCGGTTACTTCAACTCTGCACAAGCTTTGGCAAATTATACAGAGGTGATCATAAACTTACAGAGAAAATTATCAGTCGATAATTCTCCTGTGATTGTTGTTAGAGCATCTTATGAAGGAAGCAAGTAATTACTTAAAACTTCAAAAATCAAAATTTGCATGAAATTTTCATTCATGTTTGGATCTTAATTGATTACTCGCCTAACACAACTCATCGTTTTAAGTGCTTTCTGTATGGTTCCACCTGAAGTACCCGCACATTATCCTTGGAGCATTGTCATCATCTGCCCCTGTCCCTTACTTTAATGACATCACAACGGGCGATGCATATTTTCTGTCGCTACCAAGGATTTCATGGTAATAAAAATGATTATTTGGATTCCCTTAGTGTACATCCTATGAAATATATAAATTTGGGTAATCTTTGTTTTGGTATCTTTAAAATAGTTTTAGAAAACACACATTATAATATTCATGGTCATGCATTTATTACGATAGGCAATTGAAATCTTTTTTGATTTCGGGAGACTTAATTAGCTAGTCAGATGTCTTACATTTTATTAATCTTCGATGCATCATATTAACCATGGGTCCAGATGGTTAAGCCATCCAACTCGTAGACTAAATCCTACAGCACATCAATATTCATGGACACAATGACAAATCATTTCAACTAGAATAGACTGTCTACATTTTTTTACCTATTCTTTTTATTTTTTATTATTATTATCATTTGGCAAGGGCTTCACGAATAAGGCTAATGTCAACTTCTCGCATTAGCTGACATTCAAGAAAAATCTGACTAGTAGTTAAACTCAAGCGAGAGCAACAAAATACATACAACATCCATGTGCACATGGCAACTCTTTCTTTTATATAAATAAAATAAGATGGCATCCCCGTAGCTATAAATACGTACTCGAGAGCCTTAAGCCTCTCATCCAAATTTTACTAAGTCTTTTCTGAACATGGCAATTACTCTTCCATATCTCCTCGTTTTCGTCTTCATGACAACATCTACTACAGCAATGCCTGCAACAATGGCATAGATTCCAAGGTTTGTGATGTATCAGGGATTTAACAAATGAAGTCTCAATGGCCAGCCTTCAGTCGAAATCGATGATATTCAAACATTTTCCTACAGACAAATGTTGGATCACTTTACCCATGTGCCATAAAGTTACTCCACTTTCTAGCATAAATATCTTATATGTTTTAAATACTACGGCGGTGCACATGCAGCGGCTCTAATATTTGCTTATCTTGGGGAGGAAACTTCCATAGACCAGGATGTTGAGATCGGATTCATAAAGGAGAACGCAGCCCGATTTCGTGCACTACTAGTTTACATAAAGGTGAGTGAGGATTTGGTAGGCCAGCGTGATTACGAATTCTTGGGCATGTAGTGTGTATTGTTATCATTTCTAGGTTGTCATTCCTTTGTTTACTTCCTTAAAATTGTAAGGAAAATTTACAAATATTGTGCTTAATCCAATTTAATTTTCTATACGTGCAGCATTGCTACTATGGAGGATCCATCTCATTTAGGACAAGGGAGGAAGCAATGAAAAATGCTACCACACTCGGATACTTCAACTCTGTTCCAGCTCTAGCATATTATGCAGAGGTAATCATAAACTTACAGAGAAATTTATCAGCCGATAATTCTCCTATGATTGTTGTTGGAGTATCTTATGGAGGAAGTTAGTAATTACTTAAAACTTCAAAAATCAAAATTTGCTTGAAATTTTCATTCATGTTTGGATCCTAATTGATTACTCGCCTAACACAACTCATTGTTTTAAGTGCTTGTTGCGTGGTTCTGCCTGAAGTACCCACACACTACCCTTGGAGCATTGGCATCATCTACGCCTGTCCTCTACTTTGATGACATCACACCGGACGATGTGTATTTTTTTGTCGCCACCAAGGATTTCATGGTAATAAAAATGATTATTTGGATTCTCTTGGTGTAGATCCTATGAAATATATAAATTTGGGTCATCTTTGTCTTGGTATCCTTAAAATAGTTTTAGAAAACACACATTATAATATTCATGGGTATGCATTTATTACGATGGGCAATTGAAATCTTTTTTGATTTTGGGAGACTTAATTAGCTGGTCGGATGTCTTACATTTTATTAATCTCCCATGCATCATATGAACTATGGGTCCAGATGGTTAGGCCATCTAACTCGTAAACCAAATCCTTTAGCACATCAATATTCATGGACGTAATGACAAATTGGTTCAACTAGAATAGACTGTCTACATTTTTTTCTTCTATTCTTTTTATTTTTGCTCATTATTATCAATTGGCAAGGGCTTCATGAATAAGGCCAATGTGAACTTCTCACATGAGCTGACATTTAAGACAAATATGACTAGCGATTGAACTCAAGTGAGAGCAACAAAATACATTCAAGATCCATGTGCACAAGGAAGTTCTTTCTTTTATATAAGTAAAATAAGATGGCAGCCCCGTATCTATAAATACATACTCGAGAGCCTTAAGCCTTTCATCCTAATTTTACTAAGTCTTTTCTAAACATAGCAATTACTCTTCCATAGCTCATCGTTTTCGTCTTCATGATAACATTTGCTGTAGCAATGCCTGCAATGATGGCACAGATTCCAAGGCTTGCGGTGTATCAGGGATTTAACAAACGAATTCTCAGTGGCCAGTCCTCAGCCGAAATCGATGATATCCTAACATATTCCTACAGGCAAACGTTGGATCACTTCACCTATGTGCTAGAAAGTTACTCCATTTTCTAGCAGAAATATCTTGTAAGTTTTAAATACTGGTGAGGTGCACGTGCAGCGGCTCCAATATTTGCTTCTCTTGGGGAGGAGACTTCCTTAGACCTGGATGTTGGGATCAGATTCATGAAGGAGAACGCGACCCGATTTCTTACATTGCTGTTTACATAGAGGTGAGTGAGGATTTGGTAGGCTAGCGTGATTATGAATTCTTGGGCATGTAGTGTGTATTCTTATCATCTCTAGGCTGTTATTCCTTTGTTTACTTCTTTAAAATTGCACGAAAAATTTACAAATATTGTGCTTAATCCATTTTAATTTTCTGTACGTGTAGCATCGCTACTATAGAGAATCCATCCCGTTTGGGTCAAGAGAGGAAGCAATAAAAAGTGCTACCGCACTCGGCAACTTCGACTCTGCTCAAGCTCTGGCAGATTATGCAGAGGTGATCATAAACTTACAGAGAAATTTAGTGGCCGATAATTTTCCTGTGATTATTGTTGGAGCATCTTAAGGAGGAAGCAGATAGTTACTTAAAACTTCAAAAAATCAAAATTTGCATGAATTTTTCATTCATGTTTGGATCTTAATTGATTACTCACCTAACACAACTCATTATTTTTAGTGCTTGCTGCGTGGTTCCGGCAAAAGTACCTGCACACTACCCTTGGAGCATTGGCATCATCTGCCCCTCTCTTCTACTTTGATGACATCACACCGGACGATGCGAATTTTTCTGTCGTTACCGGCCAAGGACTTCAAGGTAATAAAAATGATTATTTGGATTCCTTTAGTGTAGATCCTATGAAATATAAAAATTTGGGTCATCTTTGTTTTGGTATCCATAAATAGTTTTAGAAAACACACTTTATAATATTCATAGGCAAGCATTTATTACGATGGGTAATTGAAATCTTTTTTTATTTTGGGAGACTTAATTAGCTGGTCGGATGTCTTACATTTTATTAATCTCCCATGCATCATATGAACTATGGGTCCAAATGGTTAGGCCATCCAACTCGTAGACCAAATCTTTCAACACATTAATATTCATGGATGTAATGACAAATCGTTTCAACTAGAATAGACTATCTACATTTTTTTCTTCTATTCTTTTTTTTTTTTTTTTTTTTCACTTATTATTATCATTTGGGAAGGGCTTCATGAATAAGGCCAATGTCAACTTCTCGCATTAGCTGACATTCAAGACAAATCTGACTGGTGGTTGAACTTAAGCGAGAGCGACAAAATATATACAATATCCATGTGCACATGGCAATTCTTTCTTTTATATAAATAAAATAAGATGGCATCCCCGTAGCTATAAATACGTACTCGAGAGCCTTAAGCCTCTCATCCTAATTTTACTAAGTCTTTTCTGAACATGGCAATTACTCTTCCATGGCTCCTCTTTTTCGTCTTCATGACAACATCTGCTGCAGCAACCCCTACAACGATGGCATAGATTGCAAGGCTTGCGGTGTATCAGGGATTTAACAAACTAAGTCTTAGTGGCCAGCCCTCAGCAGAAATCGATGATATCCAAACATTTTTCCTACAGATAAACGTTGAATCACTTCACCCATGTGCTAAAAAGTTACTTCACTTTCCAGTAGAAATATCTTGTATATTTTAAATACTGGGGTGGTGCACATATAACGGCTTCGATATTTGCTTATCTTGGAGAGGAGATTTCCATAGACCAGGATGTTGGGATCAGATTCATGAAGGAGAACATGGCCCGATTTCGTGCACTGTTGGTTTACATAGAGGTGAGTGAGGATTTGGTAGGCCAGCGTGATTATGAATTCTTGGGCATGTAGTGTGTGTTGTTATCATCTCTAGGGTGTCATTCCTTTATTTACTTCTTTAAAATTGCAAGGAAAATTTACAAATATTGTGCTTAATCTATTTTTATTTTCTATACGTGCAGCATCGCTACTATAGAGAAACCATCCCATTAGGGTCAAGGGAGGAAGCAATGAAAAATGCTACCACACTCAACTACTTCAACTCTGCTCAAGCTCTAGAAGATTACACAGAGGTGATCATAAACTTCAAGAGAAATTTATCAGTCGATAATTCTCCTGTGATTGTTATTGGAGTATCTTATAGAGGAAGTAAGTAATTACTTAAAACTTCAAAAATTAAAATTTGCATGAAATTTTCATTCATGTTTGGATCTTAATTGATTACTCAACTAACACAACTCATTGTTTTAAGTGCTTCCTGCGTGGTTCCGCCTAAAGTACCCACACATTACCCTTAGAGCATTGGCATCATCTGCCCATGTCCTCTACTTTGATGTTATCACACCAGACGATGTGTATTTTTCTATTGCTACCAAGGATTTCATGGTAATAAAAATGATTATTTGGATTCCCTTAGTGTACATCCTATAAAATATATAAATTTGGGTCATCTTTATTTTGGTATCTTTAAATTAGTTTTAGAAAACACATATTATAATATTCATAGTCATGCATTTATTACAATCGGCAGTTGAAATCTTTTTTGATTTTGGAAGACTTAATTAGCTAGTCGGATGTCTTACATTTTATTAATCTCCTATGCATCATATAAACTATGACTCCAGATGGTTAAGCCATCCAACTCATAGACTAAATCCTTCAGCACATTAATATTCATGGATGTAATGATAAATCATTTCAACTAGAATAGACTGTCTACATTTTTTTTTTCTATTCTTTTTATTTTTGCTTATTATTATCATTTGGCAAGGGCTTCACGAATAAAGCCAATGTCAACTTCTCGCATTAGCTGACATTTAAGAAAAATCTGACTGGTGGTTGAACTCAAGCGAGAGCTACAAAATACATACAACATCCATGTACACATGGCAACTCTTTCTTTTATATAAATAAAATAAGATGGCATCCCTGCATCTATAAATACGTACTCGAGAGCCTTAAGCCTCTCATCCAAATTTTACTAAGTCTTTTATGAACATGGCAATTACTCTTCCATAGCTCCTCGTTTTCGTCTTTATGACGACTTCTGCTGCAGCAATGCCTGTAACGATGGCATAGATTCATAGGTTTGCAGTGTATCAGGAATTTAACAAATGAAGTCTTAGTGGCTAGCCCTCAACCGAAATCGATGATATCCAAACATTTTCCTATAGACAAATGTTGGATCACTTCACCTATGTGCCAGAAAGTTACTTCACTTCCTAGCAGAAATATCTTATATGTTTTAAATACTGGGGTGGTGCACGTGCAGCGGGTCCAATATTTGCTTATCTTGGGAGGAGACTTTCATAGACCAGGATGTTGGGATCGAATTCATAAAGGAGAACATGGCCCAATTTCGTGCACTGCTGGTTTACACAGAGGCGAGTGAGGATTTGGTAGGCGCATGATTATGAATTCTTGAGCACGTAGTGTGTATTGTTATCATTTCTAGGATGTCATTCCTTTGTTTACTTCTTTAAAATTGCAAGGAAAATTTACAAATATTGTGCTTAATCTATTTTTATTTTCTGTACGTACAAGATCGCTATTATGGAGAATCCATCCTGTTTGGGTCAAGGGAGGAAGTAATTAAAAATGCTACCACACTCGGCTACTTCAACTCTGCTCAAGCTCTAGAAGATTATGCAGAGGTGATCATAAACTTAAAGAGAAATTTATCAGCCGATAATTCTCCTGTGATTGTTGTTGGAGCATCTTATAAAGGAAGTTAGTAATTACTTAAAACTTCAAAAATCAAAATTTGCATGAAATTTTCATTCATGTTTGGATCTTAATTGATTACTCGCCTAACACAACTCATGGTTTTAAGTGCTTGCTGCGTGGTTCCGCCTGAAGTACCCGCACATTGCCCTTGGAGCATTGGCATCATCTGCCACTGTCCTCTACTTTAATGACATCACACCAGACGATGCGTATTTTTCTATCACTACCAAGGATTTAATGGTAATAAAAATGATTACTTGGATTCCCTTAGTGTAGATCCTATGAAATATATAAATTTGGGTCATTTTTGTTTTGGTATCCTTAAGATAATTTTAGAAAATACACATTATAGTATTCATGGGCATGCATTTATTACGATGGGCAATTGAAATCTTTTTGGATTTTGGAAGACTTAATTAATTGGTCGGATGCCTTACATTTTATTAATCTCTCATGCTTTATATGAACTATGGGTCTAGATGGTTAAGCCATCCAACTCATAGACCAAATCCTTCAGCACATCAATATTCATGGACGTAATGACAAATCATTTCAACTAGAATAGACTATCTGCATTTTTTTCTTCTATTCTTTTTATTTTAGCTTATTATTATCATTTGGCAAAGGCTTCATGAATACGGCCAATGTTAACTTTTCGCATTAGTTGACATTCAAGACAAATATGACTAGTGGTTGAACTCAAGTGAGAGTAACAAAATACATACAACATCCATGTGCACATGGCAATTCTTTCTTTTATAGAAATAAAATATGATGGCATCTCCACAGCTATAGATACGTACTCGAGAGCCTTAAGCTTCTCATCCAAATATTACAAAATCTTTTCTGAACATGGCAATTACTCTTCCATGGCTCTTTGTTTTCATCTTCATGACAACATCTATTGCAGCAACCCCTGCAATGATGGCACAGATTCTAAGGCTTGCAGTGTATCAGGGATTTAACAAACGAAGTCTCAGTGGCCAACCCTCAACCGAAATCAATGATATCCAAACATTTTCCTACAGACAAACGTTGGATCACTTCACCTATGTGCCCGAAGGTTACTCCACTTTCCAGCAGCAATATCTTGTATGTTTTAAATACTAGGGCGGTGCACGTGCAATGGCTCCAATATTTGCTTATCTTGGGGAGGAGACTTCTAGAGACCAGGATGTTGGGATCGGATTCATGAAGGAGAACACGGCCCAATTTTGTGCACTGCTGGTTTACATAGATGTCAGTAAGGATTTGGTAGGCCAGCGTGATTATGAATTATTGGGCATGTAGTGTGTATTGTTATCATCTCTAAGGTGTCATTCCTTTGTTTACTTCTTTAAAATTGCAAGGAAAATTTACAAATACTGTGCTTAATCCATTTTTATTTCCTATACGTACATTATCACTACTATGGAGAATCCATCCCGTTTGGGTCAAGGGAGGAAACAATAAAAAATGCAACCACACTCAACTACTTCTACTCTGCTCAAGCTCGAGAAGAATATACAGAGGTGATCATAAACTTAAAGAGAAATTTATCAGCCAATAATTCTCCTGCGATTGTTGTTGGAGTATCTTATGGAGGAAGTAAGTAATTACTTAAAACTTCAAAAATCAAAATTTGCATGAAATTTTCATTCATGTTTGGATCTTAATTGATTACTCGCCTAACAACTCATAGTTTTAAGTGCATGCTGCGTGGTTCCGCCTGAAGTACCCGCACATTACCCATGGAGCATTGGCATCATCCGCCCCTGTCCTCTACTTTGATGACATCACACCAGACACTGCGTATTTTTCTGTCGCTACCAAGGATTTAATGGTAATAAAAATGATTATTTGGATACCCTTAGTGTAGATCCTATAAAATATATAAATTTGGGTCATCTTTGTTTTGGTATCCTTAATATAGTTTTAGAAAACACACATTATAGTATTCATGGGCATGCATTTATTACAATGGGCAATTGAAATCTTTTTTGATTTTGGAAGACTTAATTAGCTGGTTGGATGTCTTAGATTTTATTAATCTCCCATGCTTTATATGAACTATGGGTCCAGATGGTTAAGCTATCCAACTCATAGACCAAATCCTTCAGCACGTCAATATTCATGGACATAATAACAAATCATTTCAACTAGAATAGACTATCTACATTTTTTTCTTCTATTCTTTTTATTTTTTATTATTATTATCATTTGGCAAGGGCTTCATGAATATGGCCAATGTCAACTTCTCGCATTAGTTGACATTCAAGACAAATATGACCGGTGGTTGAACTCAAGTGAGAGCGACAAAATACATACAACATCCATGTGCACATGGCAATTCTTTCTTTTATATAAATAAAATAAGATGGCATCCCCGCAGCTATAGATACGTACTCGAGAGCCTTAAGCCTCTTATCCAAATATTACTAAGTCTTTTATGAACATGGCAATTACTCTTACATGGCTCCTTGTTTTTGTCTTCATGACAACATCTGCTGCAGCAACGATGGCACAGATTCCAAGGCTTGCAGTGTATCAAGGATTTAACAAACAAAGTCTCAGTGGCCAGCCCTTTACCGAAATCGATGATATCCGAACATTTTCCTACAGACAAACGTTGAATCACTTCACCTATGTGCCAAAAAGTTACTCCACTTTCTAGCAAAAATATTTTGTATGTTTTAAATACTAGGGTGGTGCACGTGTAGCAGCTCCAATATTTGCTTATCTTGGGGAGGAGACTTCCATAGACCAGGATGTTGGGATCAAATTCATGAAGAGGAGAACATGGCCCGATTTCATGCACTACTAGTTTACATAGAGGTGGGTGAGGATTTGGTAGGCCAGCGTGATTATGAATTCTTGGGCATGTAGTGTGTATTGTTATCATCTCTAGGGTGTCATTCCTTTGTTTACTACTTTAAAATTGTAAGGAAAATTTAGAAATATTGTGCTTAATCTATTTTTATTTTCTGTACGTGCAGCATCGCTACTATGGAGAATCCATCCCGTTTGGGTCAAGGGAGGAAGCAATGAAAAATGCTGCCACGCTCGACTACTTCAACTCTGCTCAAGCTCTAGAAGATTATGCAGAGGTGATCATAAACTTAAAGAGAAATTTATTAGCCAATAATTCTCCTGTGATTGTTGTTGAAGCATCTTATGGAGGAAGTAAGTAATTACTTAAAACTTCAAAAATCAAAATTTGCATGAAATTTTCATTCGTGTTTGGATCTTAATTGATTACTCGCTTAACACAACTCATTGTTTTAAGTGCTTGCTACGTGGTTCTGCCTGAAGTGCCCGCACATTACCTTTGGAGCATTGGTATCATCTGCTCCTGTCCTCTACTTTGATGACATCACATCGAACGATGCGTATTTTTCTGTCGTTATCAAGGATTTCATGGTAATAAAAATGATTATTTGAATTCCGTAGATCCTATGAAATATATAAATTTGGGTCATCTTTGTTTTGGTTGGTGCAGGAAGTTAGCAGGAGTTGCTACAAGACCATAAAACAGTCGTAATTTGAAATCGATGAAGTTGCCGGCAAAGCCAGTGGCCTTTCAGTCCTCAGCAAAAAATTCCAAACTTGCAAGTAATTACTTCTACAATTAATAATGTATTAATTGAGGACTAGTTCTTGTCACAATTTTGTTGTATTTTTTCTTTTCAAGTCATGCTACTGATACTTCTCTGTTGTTGGCCATGCACTTTTTATTTTATTTCTCTTCTTTTAAGCCATTGAAGGATGCTTCCAAGCTGAAGGACTATTTGCATCTTATGTATTCACGAGCTGCTCAATACAATAGGCCCCCCACATATCTGGTCACTTTGATTTGCGATGGCATCGATACAGCATCCCAAGGAACTGATATTCTTGGCCGGGTGGTTTCAGGAGTAGTGGCTTATGATCGGGGAGTTTCCTTGCTGTGAACTTGAAGAAACTGAATCGGAAACGGCGCAAGGGTGGCGATGGCAGGTAATGGAAAAATCTATTAATATATAGTTAGTTTTCTCTTAATGGAATAATAGTAGGTCAGTAACCAATATCAATGACAGCTATAGATCGAGAAGCATTTTAATTAACCCTTTTCCTACTTGATCGATCTCTCTCTAGGTGTGTAGTGAACTGGTAATTCCAATAGGCAGTAATGGCAATGATACAATGTTCCCAGCCACACCGTTTGACCTCAACGAATATATTGAGTTTTGCAAGAGACGTTACGGAGGCCCCCCCCCCCCCCCCCCCCCCCCCCCCGACCCCATTGGATCACCAGTTATTATGGCTGTCATGTATGTAGTTATCTCTCTCTCTCTCTCTCTCTCTCTCTCTCTCTCTCTCATTTATAATAGATGCATGTTGATTACACCTCATTTCATGTAAAATTTCAGCATATCAAACTGATTCTCAAGAGGTTTGCTAGCAACATCATCTTCTCCAATGGCCTCCAAGATCCTTATAGCAGCGCTGGGTAATTTTGTGTCTTAACTTTTCCTTTTTCTAGACAAGAAATTCGTCTTTCGTTAATGAAGCCTTTATTTTTTTTTCTTTTTGCTATAAAAAAATATAAAAAAAAATAAAAAAATTGGGACTGTTTTTTTATTTTCTTTGACCATCAGTTTATTTATAAATTTGATTGAATTTCATTTTTACTAAATAGGGTGTTGGAAGACATATCAGACACAATTGTGGCAGTGCATACAGCCAAAGGTAATTTATCCACATGCATATCACACTCTCTACAATTAATAGCCATGCATTGGTCATGTAAAGGAGATCGTGACAGTCCCATTGAATCAATTTTTTTTTTTTTTTTTCAAAATATGAGAATACAAAGAATGGGAAATCTGCCATAAAGTTTTTTTTTTTTTTTTTTTTTTTGAAAGTATGACATTCCGATTTTTAGTATTACAATTTTTAATTTTTCTGTTGTTAATTGATTGTGTAGGATCTCATTGCTTGGACTTGATGGAAGCAGAGGAAGGTGACCCTAAATGGTTAGTGAAGCAGAGAAAAATGGAGGTGAACATCATAAGAAGGTGGATAAGGAAGTACTATGATGATCTAGCCGCATAGGCCCCCGTCCACGTACATAAGCATCCAAATGGCACATTAAGAAGGTTTCGTTTGTTTTTTTTTTTTTTTTTTTTTTGCTGAATTAGTCAATATATAGAGGTTAGTCAATGGAAGTCAGAGAAAAAAAGAAGTCAGTATTCCAATGGTTAGTAATCTCAACAAGTTGTTTGTCTTTCTTGAAAAAAGGAATATTAATTGATACTAGCAGGTTGTCAATTAATATTTTAGTAGTTTGAAGTGAACATTAATATTGTTGTCCATATGAGCATCCAAGTGCCACATCTCATTTCTAATGAGAAATGAAGCTATGGCAAACTGGACTTTTGTTAAAATTAATGTATCTTTGCAAGTTCTTTTACTATGGAATGGAGTGACCCTTTTTGTTTTATAATTAAGGACCCACTAGCTCATTCCGTCCCTGCATCATATGAACATCTTGCATGAAAGTTAGATTAATCGTGAGGCACTCTCTCTCTCTCTCCCTCTCACTCTCTCACTCTCATATGAAGCTGAAAGGGGAATTTTAGATATGTAAAAAAATAACAACATGTACGTACATGATATTCTTCCCGGCAATTGTATGCACCATCTTGCCGGTACCTAGCATGCACACCTATAGCTAGCTAGTGCACGATTTAAATTGGGCCTGCCCAAATTCTGCTCCACACCCATTTTATTAACCCGGCAAAACTTTTGTTGGGGGTGGGGAATGTGAGTTAAATTGACGTCGACCCTACATATATAACCTCGGCTATATTCTGGGCTGATTTAATGCCCTAGATTAGTATAATATGGTACCTTGTCTATGAGGGATTCTATATATTTTTAGGATGCTAGTGTGATACAAAGATTAATGGCGGAATTACGGACAGAACACATTTTTTCGGCCCAGCTGTAATCAGCCAGCTCAAGTGAGTAAGGCTGCTAGGAGGGGTCCCATGCTCCCATCCCTCTTCTCACGGCCAAAAATGGTTTGTGAAGCTTAGAAAAACAGATCCACATCATGAAGGGGTTTTCCCAAAAAAATATTAAAAAAACCATAAAGTGGAAGACAAAGAAGTAATTGTACTATGATGATGCAGCCATATAGCTACCGTCCAGTCGTCCACATAAGCAACAAATGGCACATCTAGAAATTATTTATTTTTAGTTTTTCAATTAGTGAGTGGTAATTTGATATTGTAGGGGCTAGTAATGTGAATAAGTTGTCCTATTTTTTGAAAATATAACATTGAATCTAGGAAGTTGTTAATATTTTAATAGTCCCCCCCCCCCCCCCCCCCCTCTTTCTTTTTAGCTGGGAAGACCATTTAATATTTTAGTAGCTAAAAATGAACATTGGCGGCCACATAAGCATCCAAGTGACGCGGGACATCTCATTTCTAATGAGAAATGAACCATACCAAGCTAGATTTTGGTTAAAATATCTTTACAAGTTCTCTTATTTTCGAATGGAGTAATTCCTCGTCTTCTCATTTTCCTTTCTTTTTTTTTTTTTTTTTAACCTTAACATGGATTCTACCAAGGAAAAAAAAAAAAGGAATAGAAAAAAAAATGAAAAAGAAAGAAAAATGAAAGAAAAAAAAAAATCATATAAAGTCAAAATTATTCTAATTCGTTTTTTTTCTTCCAATTTTCCATTGCAACGAAATAAAGAAAAGTAGAATTCCTTATATTTTATTTTATTTTTCCTTGATAAAATTCGCAAACCAAATAGAGCCTAAGTCAGTTGCTTGACCGAATTGGTCAAGTCTACTGATTTTACAATTAACAATGTTGAGTGATTTCATTGTTTTTGTGAGAGATTTCTAGGCATATATCCATTCCCTTTTAAACTCTTCCCTCTTCCCTTTTAATCTCAATTTCGTTGTGTTTCGTAGGAAACACTTCGAAACACTATGGGACATGAACAGCGTTTCGAGTGCCCTATCAAGCATCTCTAATTTGTGCAGAGATACTGTGCAATTTTCTTCAAAAGATGCAAAATATGCACGATTGAAACAATAGCCAATCATTGAAGTATGGAGTGAGAAATCTGTTACGATCCTTATGTCCCACAAATTAATTAAGTATGGGTTGGACCATGTGTATATTCATTCCTGGGCACCTTCTCCTGCAAGCCAGTTCTCAATGTGAGTTTTACCCAGGGTTCGTATCATTTGGTATTGAGTATAGGATCGGACGCATTATAGACTACGGCTTTCTGCGATGGATCCCCGTGGAAGGGGCGACCTATAAGTTAGATTAAAATAGTTTTGTATCGTGTATGAGCATAGTATTAAGTTATTGAATAATGATAGGTGAGTGGAGTCGCTAAAAAAGAAAGGGCTACCACAGTGTCGATAGAGTAACCCGCCGTGATCGTCGGCTGGGGAAGCGTAATAGCATGTTATGATCCTAATGTCCCACATCAGTTAAATATGATCTTAACAGTGTGTATATGCTTTCTTGGATACCCTTCCCTTGCAAGCCGGTTTTCAAGGGACTCGTATCACATCTTGGTGTGAAGTGGAAATTACTAGAAAAGATCTCATATGGTACAACTTGCACCACTGCCATTGCTGTCACTGTGCTCTTGAGCCCCGCACGTGTCGCCTCGTTGAAGACTTGAACTCGGATCGTGAGCAGGCGATGCCCCCTCATCTCTGGCATGCATGTGTGTAGTTGACTGGTTGTATAGTAATACATGTGTGCCTCTTGACACTTAGAGTCTGGACCCATGAAAGAGTTCTCGGAAGACTAATGTTATAATAAAGAAATATCATTAGTTTTATTTTGATTAATTAATAATATAAGTTTTAATAACTTAATTAATCGATCAATTTTGTATAAAAAAAAACATTGATCTTCCTTGGTATTAGCATTATCTCCCAAATTCTTATGCAAAGTTTTCGAGTTTGGATGGCTCTAGATGCGTAGAACTAGTCAATTAATCATATAATAGATTTCTCTTGACATATAAATGTCTTTTGGTTTATGTTTCTATTTACTGTTTTCTCAAATTTTCCCCACGTGTTTCTTATGCGTTTCTTGAAACGTTTTTTTATTTTGCAAAGGGAATTTTTTTTTTTTTTTTTTTTTTTTTTTTTTTTTTTGCCTCTAGTGTAGAAGCATGTCCTGAGCTTCTTCGGCGACATTATGATGAACCTTGGAGAATTTACACCAATTAAAAGACCTCGCTAAGCTAAGAATATCATCTAACAGAAAGAAAATATCATGGGAGGTTCCTAAACAAGGACAGACCCACTTGGTGGGCATAAACTAGTAGAATGAATTACAAAAATTTTAAAAATTATAAATAATAATATTTTTGTTTTAAAAAAAATTCTAAAGCCACTTCTGCCAATACAACCCACTATGAATAGCTACCTTTTTTTTTTTTTTTTTTTAATAAAAGCAATATATAGTATACAACCCAAATTAAATTTAGGGCAAGTTATTGTCACCACAACAAATACTCTGCCCACTCCATCACTTTAGGCACCCCGATCTTCTTAAACTAGACCTAATTAAAATATGAAGTTTGTTTCCACCTTACCCACATCCCCATCTCATCTCAAGACTCCTTCCCATGTGAGTGGATTTTTACCGTAAACGATGGGGAAGTCATTTCCATCCATCCAGCACACCCCGTATCACCCCCATCTTCCATTGCTCTATTCTATTCAGGTTGGACGACGACTGCCACCGAAATGACGACTCTACATTGGAAAACACCTCCCATTTCATCAAAATATGCTTCCCATAAGCGTACCACCGCTTTCTCTCTCATGTGAGTGTGATTGCGTTATTTTGAATTTCTTTTACCAGAATATATGACCTAGCTAGCTAGCTTAGCCCCACCCCCACCCCAACTCCAAAAACATTACACTATCTTTACACCTCATTTTCTCGCAAAACCTAACAACTTTGACCCAAATCTATATACACATAAAAAATTAGTTTTTTTCATGTTATATTGAATAATGGATGAGCAAAGCATTATGAGAAATGATATTAGTATCCAAAAGATAAGTATTCATATATTTTTTTCATCAAGTATACCTATTTTTTTTTTCCTTATGCTGAATTTTGAAGTGCCTTGGACTCCCAAATCTGAACATAATATGTTTGGAAAATGATGATCGAACATTAGAGGCGTGCTCATTTCTGTAACCTAGCTAAACGTTTTAAGAAGCGTTCAACATACTTTGTAAATCTGTACAAATTTTTATTATTTAGTTTTAAAACTCCGAACAACTTACACGAGACGGAAACCAGCAGTATGTTCGTTTGTCTTCAACTGAACCAACACATATTGTTTAGACTTACAAATTTAGAGTTGGGGGTGAGGGTGGGAAAATTTCCTTAAGTTTTTTAATAGACACGTCTTTAATGATAAATGTACATTTTGATATAAAAATAAAACCTTTTATTTTAATTAATAGGAGGTTTAAAATACTTTATATGGTGACAATAACCTAGCTCTTTAATATATATTTTGCTTAAATCTTCTTGTTTGATCAAATTTATTTACCCAAATGATGTGATAACTTAGTCACCTAATTAAAAATTTCATTGGTTAGCATCCCACATCAAATGCGGATGACACCCCTAGCAGTGGCAGAGCCAGGGGCCTTTGCCCCCACTGGCTCAACCAAAAACATTTTTTGTGGGATAAATTACCATTTGATAACCATTTCTTGACATGATACCAAAAAAGGAAGTGGTAGTCATTTTGAAACAAATTTACAGTCAATTTGTAATAAGTTGACAAAATATGGATCTTTTGGAATTAAATTAGAAAATGATTACCAAAAAGTAATTTTTCCAAAGAAAAGAAAAAGGCTTTCCGGAGCTTTTAGCTCTCATTCTACAAAATTACAACATAGTGCCCCCATTAGAGATAACTCCTGATTCCGCCCCTAACCCCTAGGATAAACATATAAAATAATGATGAACATTACTCCATAGAGACATCTTTTGGGCTCTAAGCCCAATGGCACAAATTCATGAAATTGACTAGGGGGTCTCTATTGACAACCGAAAACTTACTTTTCATCCCTCATTTATTTTACATTTTAAGTTTTATGAGAAATATAAAAGATATTCATAAAAATTGATCATGTAATCTACTAGAAAATATCATTTTAAACAATTTTATCGAAGAAACTTTCAAAAATCTATTGTTGAAACGGACCTTTTAGCCATCTATGAAACAAATACCATAATTGGTCAAAAATTTCACTTAAACAATAGATTTTGAAAAAAATATCTCATATAAAGTAGTTCAAAAAGATGTTTTTTAATTAATAGCACGTCCCGTTTTTTGAAAAACCTTAAAACTCCATCCTAAGCGTCATCTGATCCGATGTTGTCCATACTAGTGCGGGTGAAATCACGTGGGTATGGGATCCAACTCCATGCAAGAGTGTACCCCTTTCCTTGACCAATTAATGGCAGTGAAGACTATGACTTTTGTTTAGTCTATCTTGACGTACAGTCAACTAAAATCATACAAGTTATGAAACAACCGAATCCAAATTAATTGGTTGAAACATAGAAAGTAATGCTGGAAGTTGTTGAACGAATAAAATAGATAAATTAATACGTACACAAATAAACCTGAATGATGGATCTTATTATTTTCATGTTTTTCATGCTGGCCAAAACTACCCAGTTTTGGATCTTCTTTTTTTTTTTTTTTTGATGAACGGTTTTGGGGTTCTTTTTAACGGTTGTTTTTTCATAAATAAAACCAGGAGAAACAAGATAGCTAGGACAGAAAGAAAAAGAAAAAGGAAAATAAAAGGAGAGGATCCTCGTCCTATATATATGTCTTCAAACATGAAAGTTAACATCAAAGGAATGTTGCCAAAGAAAATGACAGTGACGAGCGACGTGCTTTGCTCATCGAATAAGGCCCGGAAGCTCGATCAGGCCGGACTGGGAGGTTTGCCGAAGTAGGTGCAGTAATCGTTGACCAGACGACCAAATACAGGCGTCAATGGTGCTTGCGAGAAAATCCAGTCAACGTAGGTACTTGTGAACCCTTTGATGAATTTGCAGCATGCAGGGCTCACGTAGAGTGGACGCACGATTGATGCCTTGTTGAGCTCGCCCAATCAATCTTTTACAAGGTGCATATACCTCTGCCAATAATCCGGGACCGGCATGAATAACATTCGTGCTGTTTTTTTCGTTTCCTCGTCGAGCGGTTTTGTGGTTGTGGCCAGACTGGGAAAAGTGGCGAATGCAGCGAATGCCAAGCTCAGGATCATCAAAGTCTGCCCAACTGAGCCCATATTAACTAGCAGCTGATTAACCTTCTCTTTTCCTTATTTTCTTCTCGATAATATCTATAGAGAGAGGCGTATAGCACTGTAATTCATGGATTTGCCTGAATGAAAAGGTTGGAGATTTATAGGGGGGTTGGGGATGGGGACATGGTGTAGTGGCAGTGAGCCATATGAAACTGCTAAATCGATATTAATTATGGCTGGAATCGTGTTATTTTGAGTTACAAACACGGAATATTAATATCCTTCTTAATACTGTGAATGACGTTATATATTTGTGAACCTAATTTTAAAGGAAAATTTTTCAGAAATTGATGGATGATCCTTGTAATTGGTTCAATCTTTTCCTAGCAAGCTTTGGTATAAATTGTTTCTTTTTAATAAAATTTTATTTCTTCAAAGAAAAAAAAAACACTTCTTCAATCATTCACAATATTGAGGAGAATATTTATAAATCATGTTTGTGATCCTAAATTTAAAGAAAATTTGTTCAGATTAATAGATGAGGAAGCTCAATCGCTCATCACTGAAAATTTAAAATTAGCTTATTTCCAAGTGAATTGCATCAAGTTAAAAACATAAAATTAAAAGTCATCATTTTATTGGAATTTTCTGGTCGCTAAGGAGGGGAGTGTGGGCACTAAATAAGGTGGAATTAATTACGTTTTTGTGTGTGTGTGTATATATATATATATATATATATATATATAGGTGGAATTAATTACGTTTTTGTGTGTGTGTGTGTGTATCTATATATATATATATATATATATATATATATATAGATAGATATGTTATAACCGTACCATACCAATTAAGGACATAACTACTAGTAAGCGTTTTAACTTTTAAGTGTTAATGTACACCACCATCGAACTTTATAATTAATGTCAAAACCTTACCAATTTTCATTATGGTGCATTTGGATGAGAGATTTGTAAGAGTGATTTGGAATAAAATGGAATTTCAATGCCAACATTTGGCAGTAGCAACAGTGGCAGATGACATTGAAATCCCATATATCTTAACCCAAATTCTTCTTCTAAATCTCTCATCCAAACGCACCATTATATTAGTGTTCATTGATTATGATTTTAAATGTTAAACAATTAATTCACTAGCCAATAAATTTAATTTTCAACACCTATGGAGCATATGAAAGAATTACCCAATATAGAGGATCCCCTCAAGTAATTGGATCTTGGGTTTTATGTTCTTCGCAGCACAAAAAAATAAAATAAAATAAAATAAATAAAATTGGACCTTGGGTTTAATTGAAAGGGGATTTGGTGTAGCCATGCCTCTTTTTTTTTTTTTTTTTTTTCTTTTCTTTTTTTGGGATTTTTGGGCATAGCCTCGTGTTATAAAAGATTTTTAACAATAGCCCTATAAACAAATTCATTAACTTCATAGCCCCTTTTGACATCAAATTGACAGAATTACCTTTCTCTCACAAAATAATATTTGTCTTATCTCTTTCCCCATATGAACAGTGTCTCTATTTCTGCCAATCAATAGATCAATCTTTTTGAGTTTTTGCCACAATTATTTAACTCAATGAGTCAACCCAATTTTCACAATCTCTAACCTTTGTCCCCACACCCAAACCTTTGATGAGAAACACAGTCCACTTTTGCAATTTTTCTGCACAAACAAAAAAAAAAAAAAAAAAAAAAAAAAAAAAAAAAAAAAAAAACCCATTTTAAGGTAGGGAAATTAACATATTATTGCAATCTCTCCTTGCCCAAGAAGAAAGGGAAAAAAAAAAAAAAAAAACTCCCTTTTTTTTTTTTTTTGGTAGAGAACAATAACATATTACTATTTAACAATATATAATAAAATAGTAATATGTTACTGTTTAACTGTATAATTTGCAAAATAGTAACACGTTATTAGCTTGAGAGCAAAATGGTGACATAATTTTATTTTCCCAGAATTACCTAATCACAATGGATATTGTTTCGAAAATCATGACGAGTTGATTCCAAAAATACAAGTTTTATCAAAAATGGTTTTGTATCTTATAAGTTATAGACTTTTAAAAATTAGAAAATTAGAAAATAGGTTAGTTACATAAAGTGTTCTTAATAACAAAAAAGGGAGTGCCCCTACAAGCAAATGAGGGTAAATTAGGATTTTTTTTTTTAATAAAAAAATATGGGGTTATTATTAATAAAAATACTCATATGTGGGTTTAGGGGTTAATGAATCTTTTGATGAGGTAATTATTAAAACCATTATTCTAAATGGGGTTATTGCTAATTTTCTTTTTCTTTTTTAATTATAAATAGTATACATAAAGATGATTAGGATATATGGAGGTAAGATTACCTAGCAGGAAAAGAAAAGGATGCCATTAAGTGTCATGACCCAAATTAATTAAGTCATGATCAATTATAATAAAACAAGCTTTTCTTTAAGAAGACATTTGATAAGGCGTGAATGATACGCGTTAGAATCCCACATATTTTTAAAAATCTTAGGGATGGGGTACCCATTTGTTTATATGAACTTCTTTTGAAATGGTATGCAATGATAATAACGACAAATATGTACATGATATATACAAGCATGATATACACAAAATAAATCCTTTCCTCATGCGTGCCGGTGTCCTAATGCAACAGGGGTCGGCATTTTCTTCCCTAAGGATGCTACATGACATATTATCATGAGGTTGGGCAATGCAATCTAATCCTAGAAAATTGGGGTCCCAAACCACCTAGGCCTCTTGCAAGCATAAATAAGCCTTGGGTGATCTAGGTGGGGGCTTTTCAACGCACACACCCGCCTGATGTACAAACTATCTAACGGGGCATACACCTTGTAGACACCCCATTTTCATCCCCATGAGATCATGATAGCGTTTGTTTAGGTTTAGAAACATTTAGGATTCCCTAAGCATTAAAGGACACTTTTGCCCTTTCAAGCCTTAGGAGAATAGGTCATCATTGCATGCATATTTTTGTTTCTTTGTTGAGTCCCATCACTTTCATTTAGTTTTTAGGATCATTTTGGATATGTGTGTCAAAATTGGTTCAATTCCAGATAGGTTTGGATAGTTAATTAGAACTTTTGCAACTTGAAGGGTAATTTCGTCTTTTACTTCGTATATTTTCCAATTGACCTCCAAATTTGTTCTGGAGTATTCCATTGACCTTAGAATGATGAGATGAGTCTAATTTAAAAGCCAATTTAATTTATTGATAGGTTTTGGATTAGTTCACCACATTACCCTATGGTTAATTGACCTTTTTTCGGGTAATCGTCTCATGAAAACCCAGCCACCTGACTATAGTCATGGATTTTTTGTTTAAGAATATTCTAGGTTTATTCTACATTGAATCCTTGAAATTTTGGCTTTTGAATCACTCAAATCGGAGTTAAAATGAAGAATTTAAGTCCGTTTGAAGTTAGGAGTCCAAACCGGGTCAGGAATCCTCAAAACCGGGGAAACCTGACTTTGCTCTCGGGTGACCGGTTCACCCCAACCGGTCCAACCAGTTCACCCAAACTGGTCATCCGAGCACTCCGTCCTAATTTGTCTCTCTTTGAGTTTTTTACGGAATAGGACTCCACCACTCTGAATTTCAGCCTTCCAAAGGACTTCTAAACCTATTGGGAGGTGGTTTTGAGTTTTTTAACATTCATGAGATTTAATTACAGCCCTAGATTGGTTTTATGGTGAATTAATCTCAACCATTGGTTCACATAGTTGGTTGGTTATAAATAGAAGCTCATTCATCAGCATAAGGAGCTTTTGACATATCATATTCATTAAAGGGAGAGGGAGAACGAGTTGGCACTCACCCATACCACTTGGAGAAGGCTTTCTATTGCAATTTCAAAGGAGAACTAGAAGGGAACCAGGCCAAAGAGAAGGAAGAACGCAGCGAAGACCTTTGCTTTGTTGTAAGTCTCCTTTGCATCCTTTTACGATTCCTTCTTCTTCTACTCCATTCTCTGCATAGCTATGGCTTAAGATTGATTTAGGAATCATATATACTCTATATTTTAGAGTGTATATGATTCAAATATGATTTGAAAGCATGCTAAAGGAGTAGGATTGCGAATTGCTTACTGTTAGGATAGTTTCTCTCTTAAGGATAGAGGTACGTTTTGTACAGAAAATTAGTTGATGTGTTTAGGCCGTTTTCTCTTCATGGTTCAATTATATGCATGATTTTAAGCATCTTTTACATAGGACACTTGCTGTGTAAGCCTCATCTTCATAGGTGTATGGACGATTATTCTTTTCAAGGATAATTATTGTCCTTAGAGAGTGAGGTTGTGCATAGGTGATTTCTAGAGTGTGTTTAAGTGCGCTGTGAGTTTCTTTGTATTCTTAAGTATATATTTTATGTAAGAGATGTGAAGAAATCATTCATGCGGAGTGATTTTTACGTAAAAATTATCTCCGGATAGTTTTACTTAAGAAAGCTCACCGTAAGAATGATTATTTCACATTCTTACATAAAGTACTTACCTAAGGCATCATGTTAGATTTTCTTTTCATGTTTTGAATTGTCATATGATATTTTCATCATGGTAATTCATATTTAGCATGTTTTTGATAGATTTGTACATGTTAGGGTGTTTAGAGCATATAGGAGTATATTAGGATTTTGTTTCTCTTTTGGTTTTGTTATTTGCATGAGTATTAGGTCATTATATGCATGTTTAGTATTCTGTCCAGGTTTGAATTAGGTCTTCTAATGATGATTTGAGCATGAATATGGTTGGTTTGAGCTTAATAATTGCCCTATAGAATACATGGGGTGATTAATTGGTGTTTTCTCGATGTTTCGGGATAATTTGCATATGGTAAGTGGTTCATGGTAAGTTGTGTATGAAATGTTCTCTTCTCCCCTCCCCCCCCCCCCCCTCAGGTTATTGTCTTTACTTTGGATTAGAAGTCCTAAGTTTCCAACTCTCTTAAAATTCTGTTTTACTTAGAGTTCTATCTCTTTTAGAATTCTACTTTTCCTAAAACTCCTTTTTAAATTAGAGTTCTATCTCCTTTAAAATTCTACTTTTCTCAAACTTCTTTTTGGATAAGAGTTCTGTCTCTTTTCAAATTCTATCTTTTCTTAAATTCCTTTTTTTAGAACTCCTAAGTTTTTAAAACCTTTCTTAAGTTGGAAACTTAGGGTTGATAGTTCATTGTAAAGGGAGTAACCCCTTCTCAATCGAATTACGTGGACTTTGATCCTTACATCTTTGCATGTAAGGTACGTAGGCGCTCATTTGATGTTCAAGTTCGCCCTAAGATACTAAGTATCCTAGGTTTTCTTTTTTCTTTCTTTTTGTCCATTTGTCCATCACATATTTGCTAAAGGAATAGGATGGACCCATGCTTCATCATTTATCCATCACATATATTGCTAGAGGAGTAGGATGGACCCATGCTTATTCATTTATCCATCACATATGATTGCTAGAGGAGTAGGATGGATCTGTTTCTTATTCTCTATCTTTCTTACCTGCTTTCCATATCTCTCTTATCTGTTTATGGATGTTTACATGCTTTGTGGATGTTTATATGCTTTATGGATGTTCATGAATGAATGTGGATGGTTTATAGATGATTCTTTGTATATGCATGGTGACTAATTAGGAAATGATTGAAATAGCCCATATAAATTCAGAGACCCATTTTGGGGTGATATGGGTGCTTATAAGATGTTTCCTAGAACCTTCCCACATCGTAACTTAGTCTTTGAATCCTCTCTTGTTTTGATTAGACCTGTTTTTCCTTAATCGGAGTCATGTGTTTGGTTTTTAAATGTTTCTTTTGTAAAACGATTTTCATGGTTTTCCTTTTTTCCTTAAAAAATGAGGTGGCGATTCCTTGTTTGATTGTTTTTGTGAACCTTTTAAAAACTAGATTTTTATTGATTTAAATCTCTACAAGTCTTTTTTAAAAGAAGGGTTTCCCTCCTCCCCGATCGAAACCCGTGGTTCACACACCTACATTCACCCCCTGCTAACCTACAGGTTGGACACTTGAGCATGCCCAAGTTCAAAACAAACAAAGTATGCATGTATGCATGAAGTAAACAATTTATGTTTTGAGGAAAGGATGACATATATTCACATGATATAATAAAGCATTTGAGCATTTATACCACACAACAAAAGCAATTAAATACTTAGAAAGTAAATAAATGCTTTGAAAGTAAAGAGTCACGCACCCCACAAGAGAAAAATGAGGTGGTTAGTGCTTTTTCAGAAAACTTAAAAAGCAAATAAAAACAATAAAATAAGACATTGGTCTTTATTACTCCCCCCCCAAAAAAAAAAGAGAAAGGACATTGGTCTTTTATCCAGGTTGTGTAGGATATTAATAATCTCAAAAGGGGATTTTAGAAACATTGTTGAAATTCAATGGGACTAAACCTACAAAGTCCCCAATGGAGTCACTATGCTATCGCTACCCCAAAAAGGGATTTCCTTAATCCGTTGATGAGATGACCCTAGGTCATCGTTTTCGTGTGTGGAATGAGTGTTGTGGAAATTGATTAAGTTCAAGGGCGCCTTGACCAACCTAGGCATGTAAGCACATCTACAATAATAAAAACTATAGAGTCACCACCAACTAAGGATTTGAGAATATGATTGGTCGATCATCCTATTGTCTATTTTAAAGTGGATTCATTTGAGATTCTAAAATAAGTCCATTTGAGGTCTTTTTGGAGATTAGTCCATTTGAGGCTCAATCGAAATTGAATGACTCTAGTAGTCTGTAAGACTAAAAATTGAGGGTAAGTGAGTTTAATTACGAGAGGGGAAGGTGTTAGGCACCCCGCAAAGCCTGTTGGAATCCAATGGTTCCCGATTTTGACAATGTTTTTGTTTAAATCCTCATTTGATATTATTGATTTTCTACGCGAACAATTTGACATAAAATTACCTCTTTGAAGGATGATGAATTTGCCATTTGAAACGAGATCCCTAAAAGCTTTGAACAAGGTTTTGAAAATATGGATGTTTGAAAATGTGCCTTAAGGTTTTGTAGATGAGAACCTTTTGAAAAGACCACAAATTCGCTTTCTTTCTCATGAATATCTTAGATCAAATTGATTGACTCCCAATGGGTAACATCTCTATCTTGTAGTGGTAAAAATCAATCCATTATGAAAGGATAGAAATGGAAATGATGTGATTCCATTTTTAATGAATTAATACCAAATGCGAATCTACTTTGGACTTTAGAAAACTTGAGACTCCTAAAGTTAATGGGAATGGATTAATTGGAAAAGGATGCTTTTTGGAAGCATTTGAAAGTTAGTGGATATTCTCGTTTTTAGGGTAGGAAATGTATTTTGAAGACATAGGTTCCTTTTGAAGGAAAGGAAATGTATTTTAGATAAAATGACACTTTTTGAAGTGTAAAGAAATTCCCTTTTTGTAAAGATGAAAATAAGCTTTTATGATTCCTAGTCCCGACTAAGAAGTGACCTGCATGGAATAATGGTTTTGGAAAATTGATTTCATGCAACAAAAGGACGTTTTTGGAAAAGGGAGCATGCACCCTTTTAATGAAAAGATTTATTCAAGTCATTTTTGGAATAAACTCGTCAATTGGAACCGTTGTGCAATCATCGAGGATTTTGAAAACTTTTCTTGAGGATTTTGAACACTTTTCTTTGTAAATTCCTTTTTTTCATAGTTCGTGTGTTAACAACTCACTTGGTGACAAAATATTCTTTTTGAATCATGAAGTCAAAAGTTCATATCTAACAAGGATGGTAATGTTGTCAAAAATGGTTGGTGGGAAAATGGTCCTATGTAGGCATGAATATAACTTTTGGAAAACCGATCCTTTTAGCGAGAATCTGAGGCATAAAGAATCACTTTCAATTCCATAAAACTTTTTGGAAAATTATTTGTGGGGTTTTTTGAAGCACAAAAATGGTGAGGAAATTTATCCAAATTTAACGCGCCCTTGAATTAATTAAATGAAAATATAATCAACTAAATCTCTTAAGGATTAGGATTTTATTACGTGACATAGAGACACTCGGGAGTTCTTGGATTCTTGGTAGGATTATTCATTGGAATTTGGTGGGTCGATTAATTAAATCCATTTGATGGTGGTGAGCTATTATCCTAGGGATGAGTTTTTAAGCACTTGGTGTTGTAAACTTTTATCCATAGCATGATAGCCCACCTCAAATCCTCAATTAATTTTTATTCACATGGGAATAAAATGGATAGAATATCACATAGAATGAAATTTGATATAAACATATTCAAAATATCAAAAGATACATAAACATAATCAACCTTGGTAAGGTTTGGAAATCATGAACAGATGTTTATTGCTTTGATAATCACATGTATATATATACAAATGTGAATGGTCAAGTGACCATAAAATAAAGAGTACACAAGCATTGGGACAAAGGGTCGCAACAACCACAACCCAGAGGATAGGTAAAGCCATAGCCTCTAAATATTAGAAGTTAAATAGTTAAAAACTAGTAATGTATAAGCATTGGAGCAAAGAGTCGCAACAACCACAACCCAGAGAATAATTAAGTGACCATAGCCTCAAAAATAAAAATGAAAGTAAGAACCACTACAAGAAATTAAGTCATCCACGACGTTATATCTACGGCGTGCATATGTGGCATGCCGTAGATGAGCTATATTAACGGCATTTAACAAATGTATGCCATTAATGAAGTACACGTCACATAATTAACGGCATACCATTTAAACACGCCGTGGATAACTTTTAAGATGGCGTTTTTTGCACGTCGTGAATAACTAGAACATAATTAACAGCATGCAGTTTAAACACGCCGTGGATATATTTTAAGACGGCATTTTTCGCACGCCGTGAATAACTAGGCCCACCTTTAGAATTCATCGCAAAATTTTGGCGGCCTTATTTCCCTCTTCTCATCGTTATATTTTTTTGCTTTTTTTTTGTTCTTCTGTTTTTTCTTATGGAGCATTTTGTTACTTTGTCATTTTCTTTTGTAGAAAAGCAAAAGGCAGCTTCACCTTCAGTCTTTCCATATCGAAACCCTGCGCATCTGAGATCCCCAAACCCTCCTCCACTTCACATTTAGCTTCACCTTTACCCACACTGAGATCCCCAAATCGAAACCCTCCCCCGCACACCGGAAACCCTCACCAAATCGAAACCCTCATCTCGAGCTTCACCCAATCGGAGCACCACCGCTAGATCTCACACCCACCATCATCACCGTCGAGGCTCCACTGATAGCAATAACGTCGCTGTTACGTCTCACCGACGGTCATCACCACCGGTCCTCCCATTGCCACCGACCCCTCCAGCTAACGTCGACCTTCCCTGTTGCTGTCATCACCGTCCCTCTGCTCAAATCCAACTCCTCTTTCTCCAATTTGGTAATTATTAACCTAATCTTACCCAACCCTCCGAAGATTTATCGGATAAAGCTATGGGCTACGAATGAGGTTCATGCCAAATTGAAGTTCTGGTGAGCATTCTAAACCCTAGATATCAATTTTATATTCTTCTTTTTTTCCAAACCTTAACTGTCTGGTTGCTGAGAAAATTTCAGAAAGAAATAATTTTGGAATTTTAACCTCATTCTCTGTTCAGCTGCTCAGAAAATCTAGAAGGGGCCGAGGGAGGATAAGGTTACGAGTGACAACAACCAGAATAGTGTCTCTGCTTTCTCGATCTGTTTCGATGGAGATGGAGCAGAGCAAGGTGCTTGACTGTATATCTTCGGTGATTCCTGGGTGGTTCTCTGAGATTAGCCCAATGTGGCCTGGTAGGCTTTTGCCTCAATTTATTCCCCTTTTTTTTGGAATTTGGGGTGGGATGGGGGGTGGGGTGTTGGTGTGGGTAGAAATCAGGTGTTTGAAGTTGTGAAACATATGATTACTTAACTTTTTTTCTTTTCTTTCTATATTGTGCCATCTAGCTAGCAGGATTCTGAATTTGGAGGAATTTGAAGAATATATTGAAAATATTGAAAAAGTAACAATTAGATATCATTTGTGCTCAAATAGTGTTAAATACCTCAAATTCACGGATAGAAGTTGCAGTATATATATATATGAATTTAGGATTAGTTTTTGAGGCCATTCAAAAAAATTTTCTATGAACTTAAAAATCTGTCTCCATTCAAAATGAATTTAAAAGGATGCATTATATATTTATATTATAAATTATAAATGTGTGTGTGTATATATATATATATATATATATATATAGGTATGTATACAATGAATTTGAAAATCTGTCTCCACTGATTTCTTGTTTCTTTGATGTCATAGTTTGTTATACTTATTGTGTTTATATTGCATGAAATATCACAATAAGTAGAGGAATTTTCTGGAGAAGGACTGGAAGCGGCCATGGCAGATGCTCAAGATGAATTGTAAGTCTCTCTAGTTCAATTGAATCAAAATTCCTACTTCCAATGTCTTCAAGAATGGACCCTGTTGGGCTGTTGTGGTTTGATTTTTGAACTTTCATAATGATTCGGACACCCAGAATCTCATAATTGAGTGTAAATGTGAGCTCAATGTCAATACAAACTGTAGCTTGAGAAGAGATGTTATCTCTACAGCTCTATGCTCCATTGCCTTCCTTCCAAAACCCTACTTTCATCACTACCAAATTGTACTCCACATCCATCAAAAACCTAATTAATTTCACAATCCTCAAACACCATCAGGAACCCCTCACTTCATTCACACTTCACTTCCCTGTTCATAATAGACCTAATTTTCGAGGGTTTTAGCACTCAAATGACCATGAAAATTTTAATGTTGTTCCGCAAATAGTTGCATTTTTTGAGATAGAAAAAATTGATGTAACTATTTTTTCACAGCAGGCAATTTCCAAGCTATGATTAGTATTTTGAAAAAAAAACCTGTTTATGCCTTATTTTGGCACAAGACCTTTGCATATCTGGAAAACAAAATCGTGCACTGCCAATATTACTGCATTTCTTTCTTTGGAACATATTACCCTGGCTGTGGCTTTCTCGAATATATATATATATATATATATATATATATATATATATATATATATATATAGATGATATTTTTACACTTTTTGAATCCTGAATCCCACTCATTCTAATCCAAGAGAAGCATTGGAGAAGATTGCCTCTCCTCTTCCGGACGTGTCTCTGACATCACAAGTGTATATCATCAGATTGTCCGGTCTCTCCCTACGGCTTTCTAAGAAGCTAGATCCAATAAGAAGCCCTTAGATGCAGCCATCTCTTTCTTTCTTTGTGGATGTGTCTTTTGAGTAGTAATTCTACGAGTTGGGTGGCTTGGTTGATTGTAGTGACTAGTGACTCATGACTCATGCTTATTGATTGCGTGTGATTAAAATAGTAGCAATGGTTTTCTCATGAACATTTAACTTGCATGGGGAGATGCATTCTGCAGAGTTAGCATTAGCTTGGTTAACCATTATGGAACAATGGCTACCCAAGCAATTATAGGAGTTTTCATTTGTTGCATTAAGAGGAGTCTTATAATTAATAATAGTGTAGAACAAAATCAAATTCACATAATATTTAGATTCAACTATGTTACATCTTATAAAGAAAGTAAATTTAGGTAAATGGGTGATGATTCAAAGGGGTGAGATTTCATAAGAACTATAGGAGTTTTCAATCTTTTGCATGCCTGCATTATAACATGTTGGTCAATTGCAACTACCAAATAGGTACTCCTCACCATGGTGGACAAATAATTTTAAATTGAGAATCAACTAAAAACAATGTCCTAGATAACATGAATCTTAATGAAAACAATTCCCTTACTTTAACCAGAGTAGAAGCTGCAGTATTAATATGTACCATTGGTATTTCATAAACAATTCCCTAGTTGACCTGCGAAGACTTACTTTTAAATATGCTTTTGTAGAGGCCATTTTTTTATGGTGATATCTCACACAAATGATCTCTCTATTGCAATGTTTATTATTTTATTGGAAATATAATCTTGAGCCACATTGTTAGGCCATTTTCTGATGTGTTCTGCTGTTCATTTATTTATGTGAAATCCAAGCAGGCCCTTTTGGTATGTCCCATCAGCAGGCTTTGGCACAAGTTATTACTCAAGCTGCTTTATCCTAATCTCATATGCAAATTCAAGCTGGATATCAACTTATTGGAAGTTCAAGAAAAGAGAAGTTAAAAGTTATAGATTTTTGCTTGTCTTAAAAACAAATTACTTAGATGAGAAACATTATTTTTTTTGGATGGGCTATAGCTTTTTGTATATGAGAGATTTTTTTTGGATGGGCTGTAGCTTTTTTGTCTATGAGAGGCAGCTTTTTGTATTGCTCTCATGAGGTTAATGAATATAATTTGTATTTTGTTTGACTTCTAATTTTAAGTAGTAATCATGGATTATTGGATTACAAATTGGTGCATACTTATTGCTTTAGAATGTATGTGATCCAAAAATTATTGAATGATAAACAGGTGTAATATCAAAAGGAAAAAGCTAAGAAATCCAAAAACAAAAAAAAAACAAGGGGCATATTAACGGCGCACATTTTATGCCGTAGATAACTGATTTACGGCATAAAATGCATGCTGTAGATGACCTATTCATGGCGTGCCATGTATGCCGTAGAAAACTTATTCACGGCGTGCTATGTATGCCGTAGAAAAATTATTCACGGCATGCCATGTATGCCGTAGAAAGTCATCCACGGCGTGCCATATATGCCATAGAAAACATATTTACGGCGTGCAAAGTACGCCATGGATATACAATGGTTTTCCATGACGCGGCCCAACACGGCATTTTTTTGTACGTCGTGAAAAATCATCCACGACGTACTTTGCACGCCGTGGATAACTATCTTTTTTGTAGTGAACAACCATTTTAAATGAATTAGTCCTTGTTATTATCTTTGTCCATTCTTCCAAGCATGAGAATATTCAATTGAGTCCAATAAACTCCATAGCAAAGGGGGGTTATTTTATGTCCAAGTTGATTATGATTACCAACAAAAAAACAAGAAGAGGTTAGTGTAAACAATATGCATGCATGCATGAACCTAACCTTGCTAACTTCGATTTTGTTTAAATATCACTTTGATTTTTTGATATGTTTATACTTCCATTTCAAGCATCACAAATTCAAGTCCACACGCAATAAAAGAAAGAAAAATGGGTGCTAGCAACTTATTAGAATGGTATGTATGCAAAAGGATGACTTAGGGTCTCCCTGCCTCTAAACCCATCGTACCAGACTTTGATCCCTCCACGACATGTGTTATGAAATCCGTATACGTACTCGAACAAGAGTGAGAAGGGTGGCAACCACATATTGAGGCTATAATAAACAATAATATCGACAGGAAGTTGAGAGAACTTGAAAATGAAATTAAAAGGGAAGCTCACCTAGTGTAGGTGGTTTTCACCTTAACTTTGATGGGTGTAGGCTTGGATGTTCCTTTGCTAGGCTTGAGAACCCTTCCTTGAGATGCTCCTTTGATGCTCCAAGTGTGCTTGAATAGTAGTAGAACTTGAGACCTTGACAACTCGAAGAGATTCAATGCATGGGTGCATGCATTGAGATGATTTTTGAGTGAATTTTTGGGAGAAATTTAGTGGAGTTGTAGAAGGTTTTGTGTGAGAATTTTGTAGGGGAGAGAGTGGGAGTACTTAGGTGTAGAGATGGTGAGAATTAGAAGATGTTTTGGAGGGGTTTTGGCATAGTTTTTGTAGGGTAATGAAGGGATCCCCTAAATGAATTGGAAGTGGAGTATTTATAGGGAAAAATTGGATTTTTAGGAGTAAAATAGTCGTTTGAAAGGGCATTTTGGTCATATGGGACATCGAGGCATTTAGGAATTGTTTTAAGAAGGAATTACCTCATTTAATGATGGCAAAGTGGTCTGAAATGGCTAAAAGGGCAATATGCCAGGATGATATTTCATGCTTGCAAGGTAGGCATGAGCTTATGCCTGCCTTACAAGCATGGGCCAACTCCTTCTTTTGCTAAGTGGTTATGGCTACAAGGGGGCGGGTTAAGAGCGTACATCAACAAACTCAAGTACTTCATGCCTACAAGGTAAGCGTGAGCTTACTTTTTGTCAAATCAGCAATTATTCTCCATCATTAACCCTAAAAATGCATGATCTTTGATCTGTGTGCCCTATCTGATGAGGTGGGGCCACTGTGGTGGGTCAGGCTAGGGTAGTGGTCCGCTCTTCTTTATAGTCGTACAATCGTCCAATTGTGTTTAATCGTTGATCGAATGAGTTTCGACAGCTGATCTTAGGTGTGGAGTGATATTTTGGTTCTCCAAACTTGATTTGGGACCAAAAGAATGGATAATGTACCCTCTGGGAGGCGATCAAATGGCCCGAATGCGAATATGATGCTCACATTGTGCAATTGGGATTTTATTGATTGTAAGGCAAATGACACCCGATCTTTGATCAAATGGTCTCGTATTAATCTTAAAGAATTGAATTTGAGATCCAACGGTCCGATTGTCCATTGGATAAGGAATTGTGAGAAATCGAACCATCCAAAGTTGCTTTAGGGGTTCAATTTAGGGGTTTTGGGGATCAGAAGGTTTATGCCTTCTGATTCCCAATCAAATGGTCTTAAATTATTCTAAAGATATTGAATTGAAGATCCAACGGTCGGGATTAACCATTGGATAAGATATTGTGATAAATCGAACCACCAAAATTGCTTTAAGGATTCGATTTAAGGGTTTTGTGGATCAAAAGGTTTGTTGTGCCTTCTAATCTCCAATCAAATGGTCCTAGGTTTTTCTAGGGATATTGAATTGAAGATCCAACGGTCGGATTAACCATTGGATGAGAGATTGTGAGAAATCAAACCACTCAAAGTTGATTTGGGGATTCAATTTAGGGGTTTTGGGCATTGTGCCAATTCCCTGTTCTAGGGGCTCGAAGATTGGATTGGGGAAATGCCTTGCCCTAGTGGTGAGTAGGACAGGGTGAATAAAATTAGGTATTGGGTGTGTCCGACCAAATTATACTGCTGATGGGTTGGTCAATTTTGTCCGGAGACAGCCTGACAAAATTTGGGTGTCTACAATAGGTGATGACGTTCTCACCTAAAAATTTCTTGGGAAGTGCTATGTACATCAACTTATCTGCTGCACCAAGATATAGCACCTTATGTAACACTATGTGCATGAACTAAACATCACTCAATTTATTTAACAAATTTATTTTTTTCCTAATATGGGTTGGGTGCTATACGAAAAGTGTTTCATATAGCATGGCCCAAATTTTTTTGGGAGTAGAACATACAAATTATTTTGGTCAAAGTTGTGTAACTTTTTCTTTTTCTTATCTCTTTTCCTTTCTTATCTAGGATCAAAGTAGCGGACTTGCAAGATATACATGCGTTTTTATAACTAGGACTTGTAAGTAATTTTAATAAAAGTAAAGGGTTAAAGTAAAAACAAAAAATATGTAAGGGTAAACTGACTCTTTATATGGTAGTCATAGAAATTTGAAGATGGAAACTGAATCTTCATACGTAAATATAATGGAAGCAACCCCGTCGTAGGCCAAATCTTTCCAATTTGGTATACCACCCATGCATGACGCAAGGGGTAAGTCTGAAAAAAAATAATAATAATAATAAAATAAAAATGCCATTAAAACGGCTATTTATTTTTAGTAACCCCAAAACCTATATTTATGCAAGAAACCATGTCTCCCCAGGCCATACTGCTCGCTTCTTTGCTACTTCTCCTTTTTTGTTACGTTTTGGAGAGATAAAGAAGAAAAAAATTGAAGATGGTGAAGAAATCTGCACGTAACTGTTCTCGGTGTGGGAGTGAAGAACATGCAATACTGGGAAGGGGTCGTCGTCTTGTAAGCTGTTTGGCGTTACCATTAGCTATGACGCCCAACAATTTCAATCCGGCAATGCCAAGTATCCCTCTGATTGCCTGGTTCAAAAGAGCAAAGGTGTTAAATATATGGGTCATTGGGTTGTGACCCAAACCCATGGTCCGCCCACGTATGGGTGCTGGACCCAGTGGTTAAGTCCCCTATTCCATGAGGTTTCCTAATTGCACTTGGAAACCAACTCTTGCTAGGGTTTGGACTGTGGAATAGGGGCACATATATATTGAATGTCTCTCTTAGTGATTGAGATACACCACAACACAAAACACAGCAGCCTCCATTATTCTCTCTCTAGTATTCTCTCTCTAGGATCACCATTGTTGCCTAGTGGTTTTGGTAGTGTGGATTGAGTGGGAGGACTCTAGTAGCGATCCCTACGGCTATCACGACATTGAGGAGCATACACGGAGGTCAGACTCGTAGTGGAGGAGCAGCCATTCGTGCAGCGACGACGTGGAGCTTGTAACAACAACCGACAAACATCCTCGGGTCTCTTCCGCTTAAGGTATGTCCTTGGACCCGTTATTGAGTGCTATATGCAGTAGATATAGCGAATTTACATTGGTATCAGAGCTATTTGGTTGTTGATTCGCCCTATTGTCGCGTGGTTTGCATTCTCTCTCTAAAATACAATTTTTGGGTCGTTTAAAAACGTTTTTCAAAAGTGGGTTTTAACCCAAAATTTTTATATAGATGTGTTCTCCTATGTGTGAGGAACATGCCTGCAAAATTTCGTGAGAAACGGACGTGTATTTTGAGAGAAAACGCAAACCCTAGTTTTGGAATTTGTGTTTTTTCCGAAACTTTGGGCTTATTTTTGATGCACATAGACCTGTTTTCAATGTGGGAAATTGGTATACTGTTAAACTACGTCGCGAGGGCTTTCCGTAGACATAAAATTTGCACAAAACCGATATCGTATGTGAAAGATATAGCCCCGCGAAGATGGCCCCGTGAACAATCGAATCTGGTTCGAATTTGTTCAAAGGAAGAAGATGAAGTGCAGGAAAAACGCATGCCCACTCTCACCCGAGGAGAGTGATGGCGCGTGTGAACACATGGCAGGTCCCCATGAGGGGTAGACCCCACAGACAGAACCACAAGACTGAGACGAGTCCGATGACGCCGGCGGTGTCACCGTCGGAGGTCCTCTCGCCGGCGCGTGGCCTGCACGCTCCTCCTTCGGCGCATGAAAGAAGGATCTGTAATTAAAAAAAAAAAAGGATGACGCAGCAGCACGCGCCCACACGCGGGTGGTGGCGCGTGTGGCGCGTGGAGGGGCTTCCCTAGGTCATTTTTGGCCAAATTTTTTCCAGAATTTTTTATTTTTTATTTCTAAATTTTTGGTAATTTTTATTTTATTTTTTAATTACCATAAATTATTTATTTAATTAAAAATTGATAAAAATACAACAAAACCACACCACTCGCGCGCGTGGAGGCGCGTGAGGGTGTGTTTGGCATTCTGGAAAATTTTGAAATTTTTTTTGGGCTCATTTGTCTCTGTAGTGTGCTGCACCTCCCACCATAGCTTCTGGATTTTTTATTTTGCAAAATTAAAATTTCCAGAGGCTGTATTTTTATTATTTGAGCATGTGGGAGTATTTTTGTGTCACGGGGAGAGTCACGCGACGTGGATTAACAGTGCATCTATTAATTACATGCGGTAATTAATTAATTAATTTGTGTAATTAATTATTCTTATTACGTTGCGCAATTAGATTGTCGCCAACGTTTTACCCGCCTTATGAGACCCATTGGCACGCTCATTATGTGTTTGAGCATGGCCCTACCATCCATTTAATAGACCAATTGCTTATTATGTGTTAGCATGTTAGTTATAGGATTAAATGGATGGATTTTTGGTAAAATATAATAGAGCTTATGTTTGTTTGCCTTCTGTGTATAAGATATTCCTTGAGGCATAATGTGTAGCGCGGCATCCCCATTTATTTATTCATTGCAGTAGATCCATTGTATTAGGTTTTTTGGGAATGTAATGTATTGATTTATGTACCATTTTTTTTTGGAGGAATTATGTAAGGGGATGTGTTTTCGCGACACGCATTATGCTATGGAATTTTCTTATCATAGGCTCTAAAATTTACCAAATGATTCCATATGGGAATCCGTGTGTTTATGTGGAGCATGTTATCGTTATTATTATTATAATACTGTGGGTAATGTGCGTATTTATTCGAAAAAACGATTGGAAAATATTCTCCTAACCTACATAATTGGGAGATGATTATGAGCAATAGCAATATTTTTCGATTTCGATTTGTAGGGAGGGATAATGTTTTTCCAGTCGGGTTTTCTGAATAAATAATGGATGTGTGTATAATAATGTCAACCCTTGCGCAATTCTTGAATGTAGTGATGGCAACCAAGAACCTAGCTGTTGAACTAAGTCAGGCTGACAAACTAGTTGGGACCAATTATGACATATGGCATAGGAAGATCACCTACCTCCTGAATGAAATAGATCTGATTGATACCTTGACCACCTCCATGGATGCCCCACAACTTCAGGATGGGGCACCAGTGGGAGAATTCCGCCGTAGGCAAGAAACCTACTAAGCTTGGTTTAAGAAAGATCGTCGTGCGCGGTATACTATGTTGAACTGCATGCATGATGATCTCATTGGGGAGTATGAGAACTACCCAACTGCCAAGGAAATATGGGAACAGCTGAAAATTGCTTTTGGTGGTACATCTACTACTAGACTTAGGAGTCTGGTTCTGAAGTTCGAGATGTACAGAAAGGATCCCAAGCACTCGATGACTGAACATCTGAGGACGATGTCTAGTATGATTCGAGACCTTAAGGCTGCTGGGAATGATCTCACTGATGAGCAACAGGTGCAAACTGTTATCCGTTCCCTGCCTGATTCATTGGTGCACATGAAACAGATCATGACGCATAATGAGAACATTAAGAACTTCCAGGATATCTCGCGTCATTGTGAGCTTGAAGCGGAGCGCCTAGAGGCGACCCGAGCTGCTACCCTTATCGCCCAGAGTGGCAAGCGCCAAGGAAATGTGCCTAGGCGCAATGGACAAGGGAAACAGTACAAGCAGGGTGGGGCAGGCAGAAATGCGCCTAAAGGGGCTGGCAATAATGCGCCTAAAGGGGCTGGCAACAAGAAATTCAAGCGCCGTGGCAAGCGTGGTGGGAAAAGAGATATGTCCAAAGTGAGGTGCTATAATTGTAACAAGATGGGTCACTTCGCCAGTGATTGCACTGAGCAGAAGCAGGTATCCTCTACACCTAAAACTCTCTCCATTTTTGTATGTTCTCATGTTCTAGTTGCTCATTCTCTCCCTGATTGGATTGTAGACACAGGAGCAACCAAGCATATAGCGAGAGATCGAGTAGGGTGTGTAGATTATCACCGCGTTCCGTCTGGCACACATAGAGTTTACATGGGAAACGGCACTAGTGAAGAAGCTCTTGGAGTTGGTTCTTATCAGCTTCATTTGCGCACGAGGCGCACTTTACTTCTACACGATGTGTTATATGTGCCTGGGATCCAGTATAATCTACTTTCTGTTTTAGCACTATTAGAGGATGGATATTCTTTTAATTTCAGTGGTCATGGTTTGGATATTCTTTTAGGAGGAATTGTTTTTGGACATGGTTTATTATCAAATAATTTTTATAAAGTTGATTTGGATGATTCTGTTTACTCTTTATCCTATACTGCTAATGCTAATAAGAATATAGATTCTGTAACTTGGCATGCTAGACTTGGACATATAGGATGCGATAGGATGACTAGATTAGCTCGAGCGGGCCTCTTAGGCCCACTCGATAAAGTTGACCTGCCTGTATGTGAGCCTTGTTTGGCTGGAAAAGCATGTAGGAAGCCTTTTGGTAAAGCTAGAAGGGCTACTCAACCATTAGAATTAATTCACTCAGACATTTGCGGACCTATGAATGTTAAGGCACGTCATGGCGCCTCTTATTTTCTCACTTTTATTGATGATTACACGCGATATGGTTATGTCCATCTGATCGCTCATCGATATGAAGCTTTGGATTGTTTCAAACGCTTTGTAGCAGAGGTTGAGAATCAGACAGATAGGAGCTTGAAAGCTCTAAGGACAGATCGAGGACGCGAGTATCTTTCCAATCAATTTAAGGAATTATGCGAGGAAAAGGGGATACGCAGACAACTCACTATTCCTGATACCCCGCAGCAAAATGGCGTAGCGGAGAGAAGGAATAGAACACTTCTAGATATGGCTAGATCGACGATGGCGCAAGCTAATCTCCCTATATCCTTTTGGGGGGACGCGCTTATGACTGCTGCCTACATCTTAAATAGAGTGCCTTCTCAGTCAGTTTCTTCAACCCCTTATGAGCTGTGGCATGGCGAAAAGCCTAATTTGGAGCATTTGCGCCCTTGGGGTTCAGCGGGTTTTGTTCACAGTACCTCCCATAAGTATGGGAAATTAGGCCCTAGAGCTAGGAAACATATTTTTATCCGATATTCCGATAGCTCAAAAGGTTATGTAATGTATGGTGAACACCCTAATGGAGGAATGACTGAAATAGAGTCGCGCGATGTTGATTTCATAAAGAATGATTTTCCTAGCATAGGCGACACTAAAAGGGATATTGACCTTTATGAAATAGAGGAAAGTGAAGACATCTTACCATCTTCGAGCGAGGGTGGGGAATTAGTTCCTTATCCTATAGTCGCTGAAGATAGTGGGAGTGGTCTTCAACCCAGTGGGAGAATCCCGCAGGGTGTTTTGCAGGAAATTGTCCCGCAAAACCAAGAATCCCAAGTGCGTAGGAGTAAACGAGGAAATATTCCTCGTCGTCATTTTGAGATTGAGGGGGATATCTTCCTATGTGGTCCTAGAGAAGATGATGAGCCGGCTTCTTATATAGAAGCGCTTTCTTCTCATGCTAGAGATGAGTGGATAATTGCTATGCAGGATGAGATGAGCTCTATGGACAAGAATAAGGTCTGGGAGTTGGTTGATCTTCCGCCTGGGCGTAAGACCATTGGAAACAAGTGGGTCTTGAAAATTAAACGCAAGGCAGATGGTTCAATCGACAAGTATAAGGCACGCCTTGTTGCGAAAGGCTATACCCAACGTGAGGGTATTGATTATGAGGATACATTCTCCCCAGTGGTGAGGTTTGCATCTATTCGCCTTATCCTAGCTATTGTCGCACAGTTGGATTTGGAACTTTTCCAAATGGATGTTAAGACCGCATTTCTCAATGGAGAACTAGACGAAGAGATCTATATGGATCAACCCGTAGGTTTTGAGGTCAAGGGACTAGAGCGCAAAGTGTGCCGTCTTAAACGTTCCATTTATGGCCTCAAGCAATCGTCTAGGCAGTGGTATTTTAGGTTTCATGATTCTATTACCTCTGTGGGTTTTGAGATGATTGAACAAGACCATTGCGTATATCTGAAACGGTCCAATGGAAAAATCTTTATTCTTTCTTTGTATGTTGACGACATCCTTCTTGCTGGGAATGATATGGAGTCTATAGTCGCCACTAAGAAGTGGCTGTCCTCTACTTTTGAGATGAAGGACATGGGTGAAGCAAATTATGTGCTGGGAGTTAAGATTGTTAGAGATCGTTCTAAGAAGCTTCTCGGTTTGTCTCAAGAGACTTACATTAGGAAGATTCTTGAACGTTTTCGCATGCATAACTCCAAACCCATTGACACTCTAATGGAAAAGAACTGTGCCTTATCTTTAGACCATTGTCCTAAAACTGAAGAGGAAAAGAATCAGATGTCCACTACGCCATATGCATCTGCAATAGGAAGTCTGATGTACGCGATGATGTGCACGCGTCCAGATATCAGTCATGCAATTGGTATTGTCAGCCGATTTCAAAGTGACCCTGGACGCGCTCATTGGGAAGCAGTGAAAAGAATCTTTCGATACCTACGTGGAACAGCCGACCTCGTCCTTTGTTACCAGGGTGGAGACTTGAGACTGAGGGGTTATAGTGATGCAGATTGGGCTGGTGAGAAGTTAGGGCGCAAGTCCACCTCGGGTTATGTTTTTATCCTTGGAGGTGGAGCTATTTCTTGGTGTAGCAAGAAACAAACTTGCGTAGCCCTTTCCACAATGGAGTCGGAGTACATAGCATGTTCAGCAGCTGTTCAGGAAGCAGTTTGGTTGAGGAGGTTCCTACAGAGTTTAGGCATTACAGCTCATGCAGAGGAAGCTGTGGTCGTATATTCAGATAGTACGTCAGCCCTAGCCTATGTGAAGGATCCCAAGTATCATGGTAGATCCAAACACATTGACATTAGATTTCACTTCATTCGAGATATGGTTGCGCGTCGGGAGGTTGTCCTGAGGCATATCTCCACTGGTAGCATGGTGGCTGATCCTTTGACTAAGCCTATTGCCAGAGATGTTTTCCTTTCTCACATCAGGAGTATGGGATTATGAAGGATTTGATATGTTTAGACAATTCAGTTGTAATTGACATTATTATTATTGAGATATGATATTTATTCCTTTCGTTTTAGTACATGGGTTGTTTATATCATTTGTACACACATCCTTGTAATGTCACCGGGCTTGAATCGACCCACTCACACGGGTGATTCACCTTGGCGCTGAATTAGCGAGCAAGATGAGACATTTATATCTTTGGCGCCTAGTCGGCGAGCAAGATATACAGTTGCTATATATTATATGTCGCCTTAGATTGAGCTAAGATGAGATCTCTATTAGATCGATCATAGAGTTTTTCCACAAACTCTATGTAGCCCGCTTAATAGCCGAATGTGAGATTTCAGACAAGCGCTGAAAGAGCGACTGGGCTGGAAAACTCAGGTCAGGCGCTTGAGTAGCGACTGGACTAAGATTCGTATGGCGTTCTTTTGCTTTTACTTATAGTGACATGCTCATGTTTATGAGTTAAACGCCATAGCATACATTTCATACTGTATGTGCTTTATGTCGACCGATGGTAGGAGTGATGAATGGATCCCTGCTTCATCACTGTGTGAGCCACATGGATCGCTATGATCCAACTCTATACCCTTTTTGACCTGAGACTATGTCATGAAGAGGATGCTTGATGACGCTACTTTAGCGTGTTTTCCAAAGGCCAGGAAACAATTCGGTCTTATGGGGGCATGTCTAGGAAAGCGGTTAAGTTGAATTGAATTGGCAGGAGGGCTTAGGGAAGACGATTTGATACTACACCATGTTTTGTGACTCATTAGCTGCGCAGCGTCTATGTCGTATTTTGTTACGATATGAGACATGGGTACATTACATATGTGGGATACAGCACTGCTTTTATGTTTATACGAGGGATTAGAGAGTGCTTATTCGGTGTTTTATGAATTGTCTGGGGCATATGCGAGATATTTTCGAGTGATGCGTTCTTGTTAGTTTGGTGATACTTAACATTTACGCTCCTATAGTTGTATGTTCTTCTCGTGAGGTCGCACGCTCCATTTCCTGTATGAGGAGATGAATGTTGAGAGATAGAGAAATTATGGAGATAACTCACCCTACGTGGGCGAGTGGGAGATGTTAAATATATGGGTCATTGGGTTGTGACCCAAACCCATGGTCCGCCCACGTGTGGGTGCTGGACCCAGTGGTTAAGTCCCCTATTCCATGAGGTTTCCTAATTGCACTTGGAAACCAACTCTTGCTAGGGTTTGGACTGTGGAATAGGGGCACATATATATTGAATGTCTCTCTTAGTGATTGAGATACACCACAACACAAAACACAGCAGCCTCCATTATTCTCTCTCTAGTATTCTCTCTCTAGGATCACCATTGTTGCCTAGTGGTTTTGGTAGTGTGGATTGAGTGGGAGGACTCTAGTAGCGATCCCTACGGCTATCACGACATTGAGGAGCATACACGGAGGTCAGACTCGCAGTGGAGGAGCAGCCATTCGTGCAGCGACGACGTGGAGCTTGTAACAACAACCGACAAACATCCTCGGGTCTCTTCCGCTTAAGGTATGTCCTTGGACTCGTTATTGAGTGCTATATGCAGTAGATATAGCGAATTTACAAAAGGCACAGCTCTTCAGAAAAAAAAAGAAAAAAGAATGGTTATCCCTGTTTTCTCTCTATATATATTAGCTTTGAGTTTCTTATAACACTTTGGAAGAAAGAACCCTATTTGTTAATGGATTATTTTCTTATTTTGTCATTGTTGTGATCGTCGTTGTTTTAATTGATAAGGACGCCCCTGATTTCTTCTAGGGTTAAGGCATCAATGATAGCGCTGTTTTTTCTTCCTTTTTTTTTTTTTTTTTTCCCTTGTAATATTATGTCTTTATGAATTAAGACCGCGGTATTCTCAATGAATGTTCTTTTTTATTTTTATTTTTTTTATTTACTGTCTTATCTTTTTTATTTATTTTCTATATACGAGGTTTGAATAATCTGGTTTTACCATTTTCTTTTGCAGCACTAATTTAAAAAAAATCCAGACTTTCATTATGATTTTTACATTACACTGGGGTTTCTTTTGAATTTCAGTTGTCTTATTCTTGAAAAGATTATAAATGTGAATGTCAATTTTTTTTTTTTTTTTTTTGAACAATCGATAGAATTTATCCATACCCCTAACTCGCTCAACAAGTGAAAAGAATGCCACTAAACTATCATGTTATTGGCATATGAATGTAAATTCAAAACCTGGATTGATTGATTTTTTTTTCCTAGGTGAAACAACAAAACAAAAGGAAAGACAACATTAAAAAAGACGAGAACTAGAACACGAATTCAACTCCAAGACTGATAGTGGGCACAGCATCAGCAGGTACAAATCCATAAAATCATGTCTTGAGTGCCCATCGGGCCATGAGATGGTCCATACCAGTGGCCCAAACCATTAGGTCTTATACTTTCTTTATGTTGGATCATCTATTTTGTTATTTATATGCTGATAAATATGATTCTCATAATTGCCTATATGTAATCTGTTTTCAGAAAACAAAATACAAAAAACTCTATGCAGCATGTGTATGAAATTTGGTTTTGTTTTTGAAATATTTTTAGTGCTGAAAATTATCTATATGATGGTAGTTCTATTAATTCTTGGGTTTAATTGAAAAGGGATTTGGTGTAGCCATGTTTTACCAATTTTTATTTTTAAATAGTATACATCAAGATGATTAAGATGCATATATGCAAGATTCCCTAGCTAATCTTGTAGTAAGTAATTATTGAAAGATTATGTCTCCTATTTTTTGTTTTTTAAAATATAAAAAGAAGGGAAAAAAGAAAAAGAAAAAAAGGGGACAGGCTAGGCTATTTCCCATAACAATTACTGAAGTTCTAGGCATTGTTTGGTTAGCATAATAGAACTATTTTTGTCTTGCTATTAGAAGTGAAAATTAAAGCAATTTTTCATCTAAATTATAAAAAATAATTCATAGAAGTACTTCCAAAATACTAATCAAACAATATACGACTTAATTTTTGTTTTTCAATAGAAAAGAATTAGTTGAAATAGTTAAGATTTAGTTGTTTGAAAATTCTAATGTTGTCAATACAATGTTCGAATTAATGCTTTAATTTGGACAACCTAGCTATAAACAATTTTTAATGTACATACGCACTTGTTTCTTCAGTGGGCAAATGGAGTGAGGAAGAACACCAAAGTTTTCTCATTGGTTTGAAAGCATTGGGAAAAGGTGAATGGAAACGTATTGCAGAGGATTTTGTGGTGAATAGGACTACAACCCAAGTGCGTACCCACGCTCAGAAGTATTATTAAAGGTAGGCTGCATCTGAGGAAACGAAGAAACGCAAACCAAGTCTATTCGATGCACCCTTGGATGGAACTGTAATCTCTCTTTCTCTCTCTCTCTCTCTCTCAATTTCATTTATTTCCTTTCTATTGTATAGTAGTATATACGACTACATTTATGTATTTATGTAGGTTTCACCTCCTCAAGTTTCTCCAGTTTTGCCCTCGAACAACACTAGTGCTGAAATCACACCTGTTGAGGTAACTTAAATTATTTCAATTGTAGCTACTTAATTGGTCTTAAAATTGGATGATGACAGCAAATGGTGACTTAAATTGTAATTATGGATTTATATATGCAACTCATTACACATGCAGGCTACTACCTCCCCAGTTTTGCCACTGAATCAAACTTTGAATTCTGAGATCCCACGGCAGGTAAACTACATATATAATCTTGGTTAGATAAGAATGTGTCGATATAAGTAATATTAACATTTAGTATCATGCATTGAGAGTTGTATCATGTGCATTGACCCAATATACCTCTGTAACTAACTAATGCACGGGGTACAACTTTAGAAGTTTAAGCTAGTATCCTCGATCCCCAAAAGTTTGCAGGAGAATAAATTGATTATTAATTAGTTAGTAGTAACGAGTTGTGGCTTCTTTTAATGTTGCAGGCTGCTAGTATTGCAGCTCAGGTTTCAAACCCATCACCATCTCACCACATGGTAGGCGGCCCAATTTTAGAGTTGCCTCCAATATGTGCGATTCCTGGTTACATGGCTCCAACTAGAGGAATTCATGTGATTCCTTATGCATTACGACCTCGCCACCAAGTTTCACCCATTCATCAGCATTACATGGCTCCACCTACTCCAATTTTTCCATTCCTTATCCATTACCATCTCGCGGCATGGAAGTCAATCCGCCAAAGTGTTTTCCCCAGTAATCATCCTTACTATCGGTGTTTAGGTTATAATTAATCTATTTGGATTCGGTGGTGGTATCTAGCTAGTTATATTTCTCATACTATTGAGTCAGGTGATTTGGTCAGCAAAATGCTTATGATTAACCTTATGGCAACTGAAGACTATTATACACTAAATTACAAAAGACTTCATCAAACCCCTTTTTGAATACTAGCTTCGATCTTTATTTCTATACTTTGGCCTGCTTCAAACCAATTTCCAGTAAGAATTTAACATGTGTCAAATGTTTGATAACACCCAATTTCATATATACCTACCATGGAGAGAGAATTTCCCATGTCTTTTTTCTAGTTTGATCTTCATGCAACCCTTTTATTCTAAAACCATTTTAGTGGTAAGCAGGATCCTAATTTTTGTTCTTCACGTCCAGGATCATTCCATGGGAACCCGAAGATGAAGAGAGAAACAAAGAATATCTGATGTAGAACACGTGGCATAGTTGGATGTCTTTTTTTTCTTTTTTTTTGGTTTGATGGTCAGGGTGTCTAGACCAGCTTGTGCGCATCTCGACTAAATCCTTCCCCAAGCGTTCTTAAAGACGCACTCTCTCACATCGGCTTGGTACATTCAAGAATTAATTATTGGAGTGCTCTCCAGAAGAATCAAATCGAGATTAATAGAATAGAGGGACTGTTCTCCTACCAACTGGACTAACTCCCTTGGGTTTAGTTTGGATGTTTTACTCTTACATTATACCACTTGTAAGATAGGTGGTGGGCCCCGCATGTATGTGGTTCCCACCTCCATACGTGTATTTTCCCGATTGAGTTATATTCCGCTAAGAGTAAATTTTCCCATAAATTTATACTTGGAGCATTTAGATCCCCAAAAGAACAAAAAAGGAAAACTTTGATTTAATGACCGCCAGCTGGGACAGTTAGGTAATTTGCTGGCTGATGTTAGAATTGCACGAAATTCGATGAGTTAATTGGAAACGAAAAGGGGGAGCAATACCTAAAGCTTGCTGTAATGTATGATGTTTTCGGATTCCATTGTTTAAGCCCTCGAAAAATGAAAATTTTCCTTTTTTGAAATTCTATTAAAAAAAATTTTTTTTTTTCCCCCGGGTAAATAATGACAATCTGGATCCCAGCTGAATATGTAAGTCTTGTGGATTTCTATTATTTTTTTAATTATTTTTTAATTGTTGCACGTTTAGGATTTTAGTTCTACTTCTTTTCACTTTGCGGTGTCCTAACTACAAAAGTGGAGACTATAGCTTATGGCCGGTAAAATGAAATATCCCAAGAAAATAAAAGAATCAGTGGTCCTGGATTAAAAACTTTATGATTTATGTATGGCGTCTTCTCTTATGTCTCAATTGCTGTCTTGGATTAAAAACTTTACCTGGTTTGGGAGTTTGGATACTCAAAGTTAGTTATTGTTTCTTGGGACAAAGTTTGTAGACCTAAGTCTGAACTCTGAAGGGGCATTAGGCTTGAGGTGGTTGAAGGCTCTGAACAAGGCTGGCTAGCTTGCTCAAGTTATGTTGGGATGTAATCACTCTTAATAGTGGCTGGAGTAAGTTTATGAAAGCTACATTTCAAATTAGTTTCCCTCATGCTTCTACTGCTTATAAAATATCTTCAATTTGGCCTGGATTGAAATCTGCTCTGCTTGATATTGGTCTCCATGCTCAACGGCTTATTGGGAATGGAGTTAGTGTGGATATTTGGCATGCATGATAACTGGTTGGGAAACTCAATTACTCCGAAGCTTCATATCTTTTCTCATGTTGCTCCTCATCTGCAATGCCCTGTTGCTGCTCTCATTTGTAAAAATTCCTGGATGATTCCTGCCACTTTTAGTGGTTCTTTTCCTGAGATTGCTTCAAACATTAATCAAAATGTTCTACTTGTGGAAGGCATTAAAGACGGTATATTTTTTGGCCGTGTAGTAGTTCTGGTCTTCTTAGTTTCTCTGATGCTTATTCTTGTTGTCGACCTAAAAGTTGTTTGCTTTAGTGGTCTTCACACTTATGGAAGATCTGCATACTTCCTAAAGTCTCTATTATGGTGTCAAGAAAACTTTGGGATAGGCTTCCATCTCATTATCAAATTCAGAAAAGGGGTATTTCTTGAATTGGTATCTTGCTGCTCTTTATGTTCTGTTCCCAGTAAATGTGAATCTTCTGCTCATCTGTTGTTGCACTGTAATGTTGAAAGGGATCTTTGAGGTGGCCTCTCTTTTTCATATTTCCCTTTCTTTGAATGCTTCACCTGTTATGGAGTTTTGACATGACACTAGTTCTAAGCATATGAGCCCCCAGCTGTTTAATCTTTGGCTTGCACACAGCACCTTTTTGTTTTTGTTATTTTTAATGAAAAGAGGTGAAGCATCATAGAGGCGCCACCCATGATCCCAACTAGGTTGACATACTGAGAAGCTCCTTTGTGCTCATATCTATAAATATTATTAAAAGAAAGAAAAGACTAACAAGAGACACAATGAGGAATCAAATCTCTGGTCATGGTAACTTATAATTATCACTATCTAGCTCACATAAGATAAAACCTTAATTTCTAAATCTATAGGATGGCAAACTATATATATTGTGGCAAAGAAGAAAGTAAAGATCCTTAGGAGCTGAGCACCACCATTGAAACCCGACATACTGCAAGTCCATGTTAGCACATTTATCTACTACAACATTACCTTCTCAAAAAATGTGAGAGCATCGGACTGCATAGACTCCAAATAAAAAAGGGCAATTGTACCATTGAGTTCTTAAACTCCAAGAGCAACCAAAAAAGTGATCATCAAAACAGTTTAACAAAGACATAGAATCACACTCTAACCAAAGCTAGCTTTCTCCAACCATGAATCCAAGCTTGCTTAATCCCACTAATAGCAGCAGATAACTCTGCATAGAAGGCCTTTTGTTCCCCTAATTGAGAAGAAAAAATATACTGCACAAAATCTCTGTAGGAGTAGCAAACACCAGCTGCTGTTGTAAGACTAGGGTTGCCCTTTAATAACCCATCTATGTTAAGTTTTACCCATCCTGGAAGGGGAGGAAACCAAGACAGAAGATATAGATGAAGCGCATTTTAGGAGGCATCCTTTCAATTCCTAAAAAATATAAAGTCAAAAGATCATTAACTTCAGTAGCCATAGTCCCACCAATAATTTTGCCCAATATCAAATAACAAAGCTTTAATGCGTAGATATGGCTTGCAGCATTTATGTTGACATTCCACTCGATTTGGTATTGTAGAAATGCTGTTAGACTTGAGGGCAAGCAATGCAATTTTTCTAGGACTCGTGCCATATTAGGTCTATGCTTCATAGTATTGGCAAAATCAGTGCAGGTGTTATGAGCGAAAATGTGACAGATCTGTTAATTCTTAACTTTCTTGGGATAGCTGGGTTATTTCTTAAAGCTCCTTCTATTATTGAGGTCCATTGGTTTCCTTCTTGGATCAAGCTCATAACAGATGACCTTGCAAAAGGGAATCCAGGCCTCGTTGTTTCAGGAGGTGTTTCCAGGATTAGTAGGGGATTTTTGACTGGAGCTTTTTGCATTGATATTGGGGTCTATACTGCTTTTTCTGTGGAGCTTTTAGCTGCCATTATTGGTATTGAGCAAGTTTGGGCCAAAGTTTGGCGACGTTTATGGTTGGAATGCAATAATGCTTCTGTGGTTCAATGCTTTCATAAGGACTCTTATGTTCCTATCTGGATTCTTCGAACTAGGTGGATGAATTGCAAATTTTATATCAAACACATGGTTTTTCATGGTTCTCATGTTTTACGGGAAGGGAATTCGCTTAGGCCTTGACCGTAAACTGGTTTGTGACGTACAACATGGGTCACCTTCGCCAGTCTTTCCCTTTCTTTTTTTTTTCTTTTTTTTTTTTTGATTAATTATTAGGAGTATCACAAGCTTTACTCCCGCCAAGGTTTTGGTCCATATTATTCCTCTAACGGCCTATGTTAGATGCCATATATCCACATAGACAACGATCTCTACGAAAAGTTGAAACGATAACCTCTAGGAAGCACGTACATCCCAAGCTGACCACTCAATTACCAACTCTACAAGGGCATTTGATTTATTATTTTTATTTATTTATTTTTTTTTAAAAAGTAATGCGTACAGGGTCTCAACTCAAGATGGAATTGACGATAAAAGAAAAAAATTTGGCAGCCCTAAAGTACAAACTCTAGGGGCCAAGCTTGCAAAAATTGTAAAAATAATGTTGGGAAATCCCATGTCCCATATCATATGAATATTAAGTTTGATATGACTCCGTATATCTCTTTGACCTTTAACTTAATAGTTTAGACTTTTAGGTTGGAAATTTAACAAATAAATTTAAAGAAACTAATTCTATCTTGCCCTTACCTATTAAGAGGACTTGAGCATAAAATTCCAAAATAAACATCATAGTTGAAATTTAAATAATATATTACAAAATCCCTATGATCGATATATTGAATAGGTTAAAAGCCTTGTTACAATTCCATGTTTGGCTAGAAATGTGTCTGGTTCTCATAATTTAGTATGTTGAAGATGGAGATGGTTGGATGCAATGGTAGAGCCAGGGGAACTTTGAGAGCACGTGCCCCCACTGGCCTCAAACAAATTTATTTTTTATTTTTGGTGATAAGTTATCATTTGATAACTATTTACCAATATAATGCCAAAAAAGAAAGATAGTAGTCATTTTTAAGCATACTAGATATGGGCACATGTGCGTTGCACATAAATATTATTTAAATAAAAAAATTTATAAATTCTATAAATATATATATATATATATATATATATATATTGAACATGAAAATCTAATTATTTGTTACTTTTGTGTTAATTTAACTTATTAGAATAAACGCTCAACACAATAGGTCAAAATTCCTTCAATTGTTAGGAGTTATAAAAGGAATAAGAAGTTAGTTAGAACACATGCATAGTAGTGGAGGCTGTATAGAATTTATGAAGTGAACATAAATTGTGTTATCTTTTTTCGTTCTTTTTTGCTAGAAAATAAACATTCTTAATTGGTTAAATATGGGAGGCAAATAAATATTTAAAATTTAAAATAAGGATGTAATGGTCAATCAAAAGTGTTTCTAAAGTATAAACTTTTATAGGTAATATAGATATAATATAATTTAATATGTGATACAAGAGCATCTTTGAGGGAGGTAGCAAAAAAAAAAAAAAAAAAGTAACAAATCTGTCTTTTGCTACCTTACGTGGGCTGTGACAATTTGCTACTTCAATTTGAGATGTGCATTCCAAAGGGAAGTAGCAAACATAATTATTTTATTTTTATTTTCTATATTTTATATTTTTGATGCTTTTAAATATTATTTAATTTATTTTTTTAATAAGTGAAATTGATCCCTCGTAATATAGTTTTTCTTTCTTTTTCTAAAAAAAATTCTCAATTTTATTTTTATATGGTATCATCATCTACATTTTTTTTTTGTTCACTTAGAGATTGAAAAGAAAGTGGAGATCGAGATTTTCATTTTATTTTTTTCCTTTTTCTTTTTCCCCCACCCTTCCCATCCCATGAACAACCAAATTCAAGCAAAATAATAATAATAATTATTATATACATATATGACCCATTCTAACAATTTCCACGTTACAATCAAAACACATTCAAGGGTTTTCCTAATCTACCCAAAATCCTCGAAAACAACCACCCCCAACTATAAACAAATTCAGCATTATATGAATTCTCACAAAATTTCAAGAAATACATAATAAAAGTATAAAACACTCATGCAACAGTCCCTTGAGATCCAGTATCGTCTCCATGATGTGGATATTTGGTTTGTAACTGCGCTGGGAAGTAGGTATGCCTCTAACAGGCCATTCTCGTTTGCTAGAGAATGATAGGAAGAGGGAGATACGAAGTCAACATGTTTCAGGATTATATGTATAGTATTAAATGGAGTATTTGATTTAGGGTTTCCTTTGAATTCCTATTTGTATTTTATATATTAAGGTATGTGTTTTAGAATATATTAAGGTATGTATTTTAGAATTATAGTTTCCAGATTGCTATATTTCCTATATATGCAGAAAGGTGGGTAGTTGTGTATTTAAAAATTAAAATAAGGGTATATTAGTCAATCAAAAGTTTTTCTTACATTCATCTTTTTATAGGTAGTATAGATATACAGTTCATTTGTAATAAGTTTACACAAAAATCCTCTTTTTGGTATTAAATTGGAAAATGATTATCAAAAAGTAATTTGTTTAAAAGAAATCTAGACCTTTCAGTTTCCACTTCACAGAATCATAGCATGGTACTCCCATTGGAGATAACTCCTGGCTCTGCCCCTGGGTGAATGGCGGCTTACATTGATAACATTTGGTCGTTAATGAGTTCGATCTAAAAAGGTGTAAGCGTTTTGGGAGGGGGGGGGGGTGTTGAGAAAAGAAAAAAAAGAGTTATGAAAGACTCTTATCTGGTTCGATCAATTGATTGACCTAAGTTACTCAATCCTCATAAATTATATTAAAATTGGCCATTTTTTTTATGTTTATTGTACATATGTTTGATATCTGTACGGGTTATTTCTGGGGTCCGAAAGGTTCTATAATTACCCTGTGGATGTTACTAGAGAATACACATATCTGGGGAAATAATTATGGGTGCAAAGCTCTCGGACATCCTTACAGGTAATCCAAAAAAAAATCTTTAAGCACATTTGTTGGTTCCCTTGAAGGGTTTAGTTAATCAATACTATGATGTTACTTACATACATAATATATATATAGATATATATAGATATATATTTTTATTTGTAGTGAATAGTAAACAATTTTTATGTCTATATGCATCCAATGTGATGGATATAAGTGGGTAAGTCATCTTTTTTCTTTCTTATTTTTTTTGTGGGTCGAAGGGTAAGTCATCTTTTATTAAGTGCATCGCTTTGCTTTTTCTCGCGCGCTTCCAGATCATTCTTTAAGTTGTTTTCCGAACCTTCCTACTAATTTTTTACAATTAACTTGTGGAGTAACTCAACTAAGAGACTAAGAGTATATATTTAACGGACCGTTGGGACTTGTGAACTAAGTGTACATTTTACCCTCACACGTGTATTTTGCCGATAGAGTTATGCTTGGAGCGCTAACTCAAGAATTTCCGATAAAGTTGTACTTGGAGTGTTCAGATCACCAAAAGAGGAAAAGAGGAAGAGGAATACATTAATTTAACTACTGTTGGGATAATTAGGTAATTTTTTGGATATGTATGGACAATTAGGTAACTGGCTGGATGATGTCAGAATTTAGTCAAAATTCGATAAGTGGGTACATTGATTGGAAACGGCGAGGAGAGTAATACTTGCAGCTTGCTATGACTGTAATCTTTCCGAACCAAATTCCATTATTTAGGCCTTGAAAAACGCAATTTTCCTATTTTGACAAGTTTATTTTATTTTATTTTAAAATAATTTTTGTTTTTGGAATTAGAATAATTTTACCTTAATTCTAGGAGTTTAATTTAATAGTTTCTACCTTAATTTGATTTTTACCATTTTTCTTTTTTGTTTATTATTTCCTTGTTCTATCTACTATATAATTAGGTTTAATTATCTATAAATAGGGTCGTAGGCCTTATGGCTATACAATTCTTTATTAATAATATTAGGGTGAAATTCGTACAAATGCACATGATAAAATATTCAACGAAAAAAATATTATATCTAAGTATTATCTTTTTTATTTTATTTTTTTTGTTTTACAATTTGGGATGTCTAGAGCCTTATTCCCGGTGAGGTTTGAGCCCAAAAAATAAATAATAAAAAAGCAAATTTATAAATTTGTTAAAAAAAAATCCTAATAAAAATGTAGCTAGGCTAAAGTAAGGATGGAGGATATTAAACTTTCATACGCATATAATGTAAGGTCCATTTTGACTAGTTTTGAAGTTGAAGGTACTAAATTGTCACATGCGTATAATGTAAGGAACATTTTGACTAGTTGTAAAGTTGAGAGTATTAAAGTAAAACTAAACCTAAAGTTAAGGTAGTTTTCTATAATTTACCCTTAAAGAAATGCCAAACTTCACATTTGTTAAAGAAAGAACCAGTGAACCACTGCCCAAATATATTTTAATTGCTTCTAAGCCATTTATGCATCTCACTGGGGATGTTGACTGACTGTGGCAATTACTCTTGATTAATTTAAATGTCAATATGACAAGGGAAGGGCTACTGCCAAAGATGTTCTAGTTGCTCCCATAGCCGGCCTCTTTAAGTAAATACATCCAATCAGAGGCTCTGAATGGCCATGGAGTTAATCAATCAATTTCGTCATTTAATGTCGATCTAAAGTGACATCTTAAATAATAACCACACAAAATACTGTGAGGGGTATATGTGAACACGGAAATAATAATATTAACATCAGTACCAATTTACTAAAGTCCAATGGCATGGATAGAAACATGCCAAAATATAGGGGCACTAGAACAGAAGCCCCGTGGATAACATGCATTTGGTTCGAGAGTAACTGGAATATGACCCTACAAGACCAGTGAAGTTCTTTTTTAAAGCAAAGGTGTGGAGGGTAATTGCAAGTAAGTAATCTTCTTTCCTTTGGGTAGTCACAAGTACGTGAGTAATCTATTCTTTTCCTGCTTGAATTGTGTCCTTTGATTCACATTTTCCAGTATATATAGGCCGGCATGATCAAGAGTCGATGAAAATCAGTCATTACAAAACCATCAATTATTTTAGTTGGTCTCGATACCCTTATAAGGCCTGAAAAAAACTATAGTAAATTCATCATTGTTGCAGGCATCAGGAATCCAGCCGCTCCTCAAGTATGTGTTTTTTGTTATAGTTTCGGTTCTCTCTTCTTCTTCTTCTTTCTTTTCCTTTATTACTCTATTATGCATGATGTGTAGGAATTATTGTCTGTATGACCCCATTTTGTGACGTGTACATATTTGCACTCAATATGTTCAACAGCTTTTCTTTAGTTTGTTTGAAACAAAACTTGCAGGTTGTCCAATTTAGTTGCACATGTTATATGTCTTACCCACGTGACCTCGATGTCATTAAAATTACCTCAATACTACCAAATATCAATAATTGAAAGCGAAGCACCGGCCTCTTTTTGTTTTTGAACCTTTTGCATTATTTCCTCGTTGAATAAATTCTAATTAATGTTCTTACTTTGTCCTTTTTTTTTCCTAAGAAAAACTAACAAAACGCAATAGTCCTATACCTTTATGTTTCCAAGTTGTAAGAAAAATAGTAACTCTTTTAGCATGTTTAAAGTTTAGGAAAATTTAGGAGCAACTGTCGGTGACTGAGGTCATATTTCTTCCCATCTTATAAGGGAGAGGTCTTGAGTTCAAAACTTGACCATAGTATATACGCGCCCTTACTTATTCAAAGATACTGTGTATTAGTTTACTAACTGTGGGATGTTCTCAATTAATCTTGGCTATCTCCCCACCATAATAAAAAATCTCACTATATAATCGTAAACTATTGAATCAATTCAAAATATGTGTCACAACATGAATTGATAACATCTTGTAATCAATTATTGTAAAGAACATTATACTTTTGCAATATCATAATCAATTGTCACATAATTTATATTTAAAGTTGCTAGGGCAACCTTTTATACTCATCTTGAGACACAAATGGACACACAGTTACAACCAATAGCTTTTATACAATTCATCGGAAATCTTTTGTATTCTTATGTATAAAGGTAAATTACATTAAGACCCCCTCTAGAATCTAACAATTATAGATACATCCCCTCACGTTTCTAAAATTACATAAAACCCCCTATTTTACAAAATAAACTACAAAAAGACCCCTACCCTTTACCTCCATCCATTAATCCATTAAATCACTCTCAATTTTTTTTCAAAGTACCCTAACTACCCTTATTGGATGACAACTTCCATGTTAAATGCATATAACTCATCAGTCCAACACATTCATCTATCACATTCGATTTTTTTTATTGATAAACAACTAAAAGATAATAGATATATATATATATATATATAGACTAGAGGAAGACCCAACTCTGAAAATAACATAAAATAAAATAAAAAAACAAATCTCATTCCCACATCAAGAGAGGTTATGGTTGTGAAAAGTAATTTGATCACCTTACTGCCCCTATACTGCGTAGATCTAAATCTATTCTCTTCTCCTTATTCATTTGAATTTTAGCATTTTTCATGAAACAAGGAAGCATACATTAATAACATATTAAATTATTATTTATATTAAATTAGATATAAATTTTTGGGGCAGTGCTATACTATGAAGCATCTTTCGTACAGCACCCCGTGTAACACTTAACTCACATTAGCGAAAAAGATATCTATTAAATAAATTAAGGGACCATATATACACATAGTGTTACATAAGATGTTGTATTTTGATACTACACATAAGATGCTGTACATAGCATTTGGCGAAATTTTTTTAGAGTTAGGCATCATTTCAAAAAAAGTAAGTCCAATATGAATTCCATATAAGAACGTATGTCTATGCATATGCAACTTAATGTAGGTTTTGGTGTAAGCACAATTTGTAATTGATAGTATTGTTGATCTTGGTTATATGATATCTTGAGCCATTTTCGCTATTGCTGCTAGTTAATCATAAGTATAATTATTTGCCATTGGGAAATACTAGTTAGCCTTACACTTCATCACACAAATCTTGCCCTACTACGTGAATGTAGTTTTGTTTTAAAATTTTAAGATTTAACTATATCGATGGATCCCACAACTTTACCCCTTATTATCTCAGTAGGATAAGATATATTTGTCGGGCAAAATGCGAGGCTAACTAGTATTTCCTTTTGCGATTTTGGATGTGGCCTGCAGCAAACTAAAGATTTTTCTAGTGTGGCTTATGCATGGCGGTACGTGGTAAAACATTATCACTCTTACCAAGAGGAATGAAAAAAGAAAAGCCAAAACGTACAGTCGTCAACCTTTTGATCGGGTTACTGGTCGGTTGAGCTAACCTCTTGTCAGTGATTCATGGCATGGCTTCATGGTAGTTTAGAGCTCACCACGTGATGTTGTCCGTTTGTTTGTTTTTTTGTTTTTCTTATTTTTTTGGGATCCAAACTTATTCCCGAGGTTTGGATCCAAATTATTCCTGTTAATGGATTATTTGTTTCAACCAGACAGAAAAACCACATAAAAATTTGCGCTGTGAAATCAGTTTTGACCACCTCAACTTCATGATTTTATTCACTGCGTATCTCGTTGACGGACCTACATCTAGTTGTGCACGAAATAGTCATCCCTTTGTCTCTCATATTATAATTTGCATTCATTTGTTGGCAGATTTATTCGTTTACTTGAAAAAGGAGGAAAGGAGTGTCATGGAAGTGGAGCCGATTCCTGAATGGGTGCGGAGACTTTGGGATGCATGGAATCTCCGGGCAATGGTGTTAATTAGCCTCGCCTTAGAAATTACTCTTATACTTTTGGCCACCCAAAGAAGGCATGTCACTGGACGCCTTGGAGTTTTGATCAGAAGCATTGTTTGCTCTGCCTACGTAATGGCGGATTGGGTGGCAATTATTTCCATCCCCAAGCTTTCTGATATTGCAACCGAGGCAGAATATTTCGATAGGAATGGATTATTATTAAGGGTGTTGTGGGCCCCGTTGCTTTTGATGCAAGTTGGTGGCCCAGATACAATAACTGCCTACTCAATGCAAGATGTCCACTACTGGTGGTCCATTCATACACTTATACTAGCCGCCCCGGTAGGTGTGATAATTTTATTAATTTACATCTTGGTTAGGCACTGGAGTACTCATTCTTGGCTCTCAATTCTGACCCTTACCTTGATCCTGGCTGGAATTACCAAGTACGGGGAGAGAGTATGGGCTCTTTGGTTCGCGAAGAATTCTTTTCTTAAGGATAAATCAACTCCACCAAAATTGTTTCCTAAAGACTATTTTGAGAAATCGGGCAATGAATTTGAAGCAATTGATATTGAACTTGGGTTCATTTACGACGTGCTCTACACCAAGGCATCCATTATTTATAACATGCGAGGGTGCATTGTACGCCTCATCAGTTTCTTCTTCATGGTTTTGGTGTTAGTGGGATTCTGTATCATCACCAAGGATGAATACTCAAAAGTTGACGTGATCATTACTTATGTGCTGCTCGTTGGAGCTGTTGTTCTTGATATTTATGCAATCATACTGATGCTTTTCTCGGATTGGTCAATTTATTGGTTGCATTTTAAAGAATGTGAAAATCAATTTGTCACTCCAATCTTGAAGGCAATTGCTACATTATCATCGAATAAATGGGAAAAAAGGTGGTCAAATTCAATGGAACAATTCAATCTATTACGTTTTTCCCTTTATGAACATGAAGATAAGAAAATGCTGTTGGATCCAATCCTCAAGTTCGTTCGCAAGTTCTCTGGGGTACCCGTGGATGAAAAGTTCAAAGAGTATTGTTGTCAAACCCGTGTGGATATAACCAAAAAGAAGGCGTTCAAGAAACTGATGGTGGAACAGGTCGGAGAGATAACTGGCCAAACTGTTGTTTTGCAACCCTTCAACAAAAGAGGAGAATTGACACTCGGATGGTACGAGCTTGAGGATTTCCAACAAACTGTTCAGGTTGATTTTGATGATAGCATTATTATATGGCACATCGCTACAGATTTCTGCTATCACTTAGACTGTGACGCACAAAATATGTTCGCCGAAGTACGTGAAATTTCCAAAATGTTGTCGGATTATATGATGTATCTTCTGGTCAAGCGTCCCCATATGCTACCCATTGCGACCTGGCGTTCTATGTTTAAAAGCACTTGCGACGACATCAAGAATAAACTCAAAGAAAATGAATTGCCCTTAACTGCTGATAAAGATCATGCCCAAGTTTGTAAAATTTTGTTGGAAGAAGGAGAAAAAGCAAAGGGCCGTTCGCCATGGTCCACGGAATACCCCGCCCTATGGCATGCCTGTAAACTCACCAAAAGGTTGAATGCACACCAGAAGAAATGGAATATTATAAGTAACGTGTGGATAGAGATGTTGTGTTATGCAGGGACTCATTGCTTGGTGGATCACCATGTGGAAGAGCTTAGGCGAGGGGGAGAGTTTCTCACTCATGTTCGGCTTCTTCTGACCAACTTTGACATCAAACACAGATCTGACAGAGATAGCGTATGCCTACCTACCCCAGATGATTTCGATGCATACAGAGCTATCCTAGATGAGTTAGAGGAATTTGACATGAGTTCAGCACCCATGTCTGTCTCTGAATCTTCTGAAATTTCGATTGAAATAACTTAGCAAATTAGCATTATATACAGGATAAATAATTTAGCATGTCTTGTAGCAATTAAATTTTCCAGCTCGGTTGTAGGCTTTAGGGCTTTGGTTCGTTTATGCTATTATTCCACTTCGTTGTTGCTCCTTTAGGAGCTGTGTGTTGCTTAAAATCGTAACTCTCATGTTTAATAAATAAAAAATCTCATTTTTCAAAAAATAAATAAATAAAAATCAGCCGTGTTACTTATACGATGAAGGGCCTAGTGCCTGTTGTATTTTAAGTATAAAATAAGTATTTCAAAAATCCAAAAGTTTTCTTAAAAGAGTTTTCTACTTGAGTGTGATAACACTTTGTCTCACATTGGAAAAGTAAAAGAGTTTTAGTGAGTTTATATAGTATTCTACTTATTGTATATGGTATCATGTGATGGGATGTAGGGAGTCCCCATATGCGCATGAGACAGAGCCCAATCAAGTGATTTTGCGGGATTGGGGTCCGAAAATTGACTCAATCGGGCGCATCGCAAGCGTACGATATGCACCGCAGGGGGGATGCAAATCTCAGAAATTGGCTTCACGTGTGCAGGCAGGATTGACTGTTGAGCTGATTTAATTTCGTATTTATATTTTTTTGACTGTTGGAAGCTATTGCTGATTTCTAATGCCTATATAAACCAGCCTTCTTATTCAACAGAAAACACACAAAAAAGCAATCGTCTCTTCTCTTCTTCTCTCTGTTTTCTTTCTTCTGCAATTTTATTTTTGAGAGTCAGGGGCATTCTGAATTCTTCGTTTCACTCCTACACTTGCGAGTACACACTTGTGGAAGTCCGGTTGTTAAATCCTGGAGGATAGAGCGCTGTGACATACTGCACCGAAAACAGTGCTTCATACACACCTCAACCGATAAGTGTTTTATATTTCTGCAGTTCTTATTCTAATATTCTTTTACACAGTAGCATCTACACTGTTTTTCCAACAGTGCCAAACATGGATCCTCTGATTGTCATGTCGTCAATCTATATTTGTTTTTGTCTTACAGTTTGTTTACATGTTTCATGTATGTACGTTTTCTGGATGCTTGTACATTGGTAAACATAAATTAAATTCTCAAATGTTAAATATTCCTTAATTGTCATTTCAATTCATAATTTGTTGCATGCTTGTATGTGTAAACTTCGCTGCATTAATATATATAAAAAAATAAAAAATAAAAAGAATGCTCAAACCAAATCAAGATTGATTTCAGATTTTTTAAAAAATATATATATTGGAATTTAAATTCAGAATTCACAACTAACAGTTTTTTTAATCTTGATGAAGTTTGTCGAGTACTTGAAAAAAAAAATGAAAAAAAATTTAAAGATACTAATTTGATCATAATTTTGGTAATTTAAAAATTGTAGAATTTATGCGGGTACAAGTTTTCTATAAAATTCCCGAAAATGGAAATCAAACTTGACTTAAGAAATTTTGATATCCAATTTTATGCAAGGGTTTAGATAATTTGAGAACAAGTACTCATGGGAGTGAACCTTGAGACTTGAGAGCTAGATCAAGTGGTCTTAAGGTCTCTTTCCAAGTAAGAAGATATGCGTTCAAGTCTCACCATTCATACCCATAAACTTTAGGATAATATTTGGCTCCTCACAGTGGAGCAATTGTGCTCCTCCCTCCCATTTATATTATGTCACATGTATAACAAACAAATAAGAATTGATTATGTAGATGTATCCTTATGTTATGTTATTATAGACATACATCTATGTATCCATATATATATGTTTATATATGTGTCCAAATGAATATGATTATGTATCTATATATTTATATTCATGTGTCTCCATAATTGTATCTACATATACATATTTTTTAAATTAACTATTACATGTGGCATAATATGAGTAGGAGGGAGGAGAAGTTACTCCTCCATTGTGAAAAACTAAACATTATTCTAAAGTTTATTATGTAATTATCTGATACATATGAGACGATGAATAAGGGGACTACATGTTCTTAAGGGTTTAGTTGAATGCATAACACATCTAAAACTCATGAAAAAGTACTCATTGGGAAGTTCAGAAATCTTCCCCATCTCCTGTTCCCTTTCTCTGTCACCTCTTTGAACTCTTGCCATGTGTCCAAACCAACTCTCCAACTCAACCGAACAAAATCATCCTCAAAGTCTCCGTTTGAGTTTATTTATTTTTTTTGAAAAATGGAAAAATAAGAATATAATAAAGAAGAATAAAGACCACATAGACGATTGGACTCTGGCACCCGGTGAGTGTGTGTTTTTCCTCCCTCTCTCCGCTTTGTTCATTTCTCTCTCCTCTATCTATCATCCACCTTTATCTCTAACGTTTTAGATTTGGTGTGGGTGGTGCGATTGTTCGTCGAATTGGTGGAAGATTTGAATAGGGCTTCCAACAAGATGAGGGTTTGACCTTGGTGAAGTAGATGAACAAATTGAGATGACGATAAAGTCACCCGTGGACGACGATGATGTTTCTCGACGTTAAGTGTTAAGATGGATCGAGCTTCAATAATTTGAAGGCAAGGGGGTGAGGAATGTTGGCGTAGAGCTTCGTTGGAGAAGAAAATCCTACCCAATCCTCAAAACCTTCTTTCCTTTTCCCAGGAGGTTTGTGAGTTTTAATTTTTGATGTGGTTTTGCAAAGTGTTTTTTTTTTTTTTTTTTCTTCTTTTCACCATCATGTGCCTGTTTTTTCTCGTTAGGTTTGCTACTCCGTAATAGTTGAGATCGTGACACGTGTCAATACAGTAGCAACAGCTTAAAAAACAAAACTTTAAACTAAAACACGATATGAGTGGTTTTTCTTTTATGCTGGTCATTAGAATGCCACATCTCACAATCTCAACGAACACATAATGGTGCTGCGTTTTTTTCACCAAAGGAGCAAATCTAAACTCACTCGAACTAAAGGAGTTCATGTAATTCCTTATGCATTACGACCTCGCCGGCAAGTTTCACCCATTGATCAACATTACATGCATGGCTCCAAATACTCCAATTTCTGCAATTCCTTACCCATTGTCATCTCGCCGCATGGAAGTCCGCCAAGGTTTTCCCATTAATCCATTAGGATTAATCAATCCATTTAGATTCAGTGGTATCTGGTTAGTTATATTTCTCATACTATTGAGTCAGATGATTTGTTCAGAAAAATAGTTATGATTAACCTTATAATGGCTATTAAAGATTATTATAATTTTTATTATTTTCGTTTTTCAAACTCCTCGTTAACCAACGAGAGTTGGTCTAGCGGCAAAAGGCTGAGCTGTAAACTCAGACATCTCGGGTTCAAAACCAGTCAATCTCTCTTGGCCAGCCACCAATCAGGGCTATTAGCCTGGACATTAAACGACCTCATGGGGCGGTGGCCCCGCGTGGGGAACGGGGATTAGTCGGGTTCTGACAGTTTGGACACCTCGTTGCTTGGCAAAAAAAAAAAAAAAAAACTCCTCGTCAAACCATTTTTAGAATACTTCAATCTCTATTTTTTAATTTTGGCCTGCTGCAACTATTTCAAACCAAACTCCAATAAAAATTTAACATGAGTTAAATGTCATTCGTATTTCTTGGATGTTGAATAACCATTTGAACGAAGATGACTGTAGCAATTGTGTTTGTTCTTACTACAGCAACTGTTGTATATGTGAGTTTTTCTTCTTCTTTTTTGTCATTTAGTAATGTATCTATTTCATTTTACAAAATGTTTCATGAAAAATTGTCAAAAAGTTCACTTCAACGATAGGTTTTAAAAGAAAAAGAAATTCTGCTACAAAGTTGTTCAAAATTATTTTTTTTAATATTTTAATATTTTCATAAAATCTTAGTAAGTCTAAAATGAGCTGGGGTGTATATCAAGTTCAGGGGTGGCAAGGGTTGGCCTATCAATTAATTATGATTGGGCTGGGAAATTTGAATGAATAGAGCTGAGCTAAGCTTGGGCACGAGGTCTGTTCTTTGGTCCTGGAAGGGAATGGCTATTGCAACCCCCCATTCTTTAGGTTTTTAAGGTTTTACGTAAAATATAAAAGGTTTTTATGAAAACCCACCAAGGAGTCTACTAGAAAACAACATTTTGAACAACTTTGTAGGAGAAAGTTTTTCTTAAATCTATCGTTTAAATATACTTTTTGGCCATTTGTAGCCTTTATTTCATTTTTTGCCAAAAAGTTTACCTAAACAATAAATTTTGGAAAAACTTTCTTTTGCAAAGTTGTTCAAAATAATGTTTTCTAGTAGACCATGTGGCAGTGTTTGCAAAAACCTTTTATATTTTTCATGAAATCTTAAAAACCAAAAAGAAAGGGATGGGGTTATAAGATTAGGGGGTTACAATAGCCGTTCCCGTCCTGGAATGACCTCGGCCCAACTCAACTTAGCCCAATTAAAGTCCTTGATTTTATATTTTTGTGTTTTATCTGAGTCTCAGTGTCTCACACTAACAACCTAACAATGGAAACCTCTTTTTTAACCCTCCTAGCTAGGCAAAGTACTATAGTAGTATAACCGTAAAAAAATCCAATTTTTGAGTCCATCTTGCATCGCACTTTGTCACAATGATAGAAAAACTGGTAAAATACTTCATCATAAAAAATAAAACTAAGAAGAAGGGAATAAAAGGTAGAATAAATATCACATAGGAGTCTAGGACCAATGGCTCTCCCACCTCACAGGATGGTGACATGAATGACGCATCAAATGAAAGCAGCTATGTTAAATTCCGATAATACTACTAGTACTTTGACCTAGAGGGGGTGAATGGGTCTTTAAAAATTTACCAAGTAATTAATTTACCCAATACAATTTTCTATAACAGTTAATCATCAAATCATCTAATTGCATACTAAGTATTTAATATATGAAAATATGATGAGTTTAATTAACCTACTTAATTAAATATATCAGTGATATATTTTGATCAACTAAGTTAACAAGACTCTAAACAAACAATCAATCACAAAATACGCAAGCAATTTTTACTTGGAAAACCCTAAAAAGGAAAAACTACGGGACCTCGTATAGTTTGAGCAATCCACTATGAGCAATCAGATAATACAAGATTTACCCGAGACACAGACCAAGTCTTACACCATGCGATACTCCTCGAGTTTTATTCCGTACAACACTTCTAATCTTTGATTTATAGCCGCACTTGTCAATTTCCTCGAATCCGCCTCATATGAATCCACTTCCACAAACTTGCAAGTTCGATCTCCGTCACAACAGCTTCGGTAAACACCAGCCACACACACTAAAGATTGTGTTTAAGATGTGGTTTGTGGCATTAGATCATAAATTTGAGATGCAACTAGAATGATAGAATTGATGAATAACCTAGTATCAAAGTGATCTAATGCATGAAAGGCATGAAGATAGTATAGAGGCTAGGTTTCCTTCTCAATGCTCTTTCTAAGGGTTTTTCTCTCTAAAAAACATCTCCCAAAAATCGTGTTATAAGTCCCTTTAAATAACCTACAAGAATCCTAATTAAATAAGTAAAAAGAGTGGTTACCTAATAAACTCGAAATAGGAAATCTGTCGATGACTGTAGGTACGGTTGGCCTGACCATAGGTATAATTGAAGGCAAAATGCTAATTATGCAAAACTGCTCCCAACCGTAAGTATGGTTGTATGCAGAGAGCTATTTTTGGCTTCCTATAATGCCATACTTCCTACGATGATCTCCAATGGTACCTACCATGAAACAGAGAAGCTAAAATGATGAAATATATGCCAAAAACACTTCCAATGTTTATAAGGACTTCCAACGGTTGATGAAACAATGAAAATAATGAAGACTAAATGCATCTAATGATCAAGAACATGTTTCTAATGAAAACCTAAGTATGTAGGAATGCTAAATATGAATATGCAATGAATCTAATGCCACTTACCATCCTAAACTTATGCAAGAACAAAGCTTCAATGAAGGTCTTCGAGAATGCACCTTGAGCTTCAATCTTGACAAATTGAACTTCAACCTTAGTATGAATCCAACTCACTTAAACACTAGCAACTTGACTTCTTTTGGAAATGGAAAAGCCAACACGTACAAACTTTGACTTTACATTATGTAGTTGAAGTTGTTCTATTTAACCTATGGAAAATAAAAGAGTTTCACATTCCTTTAGAAATTTGCAATAACAATATAAAATCCAAATCTAAATTAAGATTATTTTATTTGACATTCCAAATGATTTTTTTTTTTTTTTAATGAGAAATATACCAAATGATTAATCTCAACATAAAACACAATATTCAAAATTTGTCTCTGTTTTTTTTTTTTTCTTCAATTTTCATAGAACCAATTAATCAGATAGTACATATGAGTAAATATTTTCTAAACTTCAAACCGGATATAATAATAATAATGAAACAAAAAACTGAACAAAATAGAGCAAAGGAATTTCGTAGTTTATTTAGGTTAATCACCTTGGTGCAAAGTTTCTCTAAGTTTTCTCATGCTGGGGGGGCGGTGTTGTTTTCAAACGACCCTACTGTGTTGTTTTCAAACGACCCTACTGTTTGATCCCTAAAAGAAATTTTATTTTGAACGTCTCAACGTACTACATTTTTTACCCAAATAATTTATAAGTTTAACCTTATTATTTATTATAATTATTTGTCTATCCTATACAAATTAAGTTAGAGACAAAATCCTCATTACATTTTTCTACCCAAAACAAATGCACCACTCTCTCAAGTCTCGACGCGTGCTGCCGGCTAAGGTTCTCTCCCTCTTCTGTCTCAAGTCTCGATAGTTATTCAGACTTGGTTTTTGCAAAGGGCCGACGGCAACAACGACTCTCTTAGAATTTTTATTATTTTGAGTTGCTCTCCCTCTTATATATATTGTTATCGTAAATGAGGAATTTTTCTTTCAAAAATACTTATCATTTGTCTTGCTCCTGTAACACTAATTAATTTCCTGACTTTACCACTACATGCAAGTGTAAGGTTATGGTGCAGAAGGTGAGCAAACTGAGCATTTCATGATAGAATTAACACTGCTTCCTGCAATTTTTGACGATTCAAATAAATTACATGTAACAAATACACAGTAATATTTGGAAAGCACTTTCTCCCTAGCATACACCACTACTAGTTGGCCAAAGAAGGGCAAAATGAGAGAAAGGTGGCCTCCCGGGGCATATTAGGAAAATGCCAACCGTCCCATCTCCAAGGCGTCCAGAGAAAGGTTGCTCCACACTATTTCACATAAGTGAAAGGGGGGGGGGGTGGGTGTGGGTGTTGGCGTGGGGTGTGTCGACATCTATATGATATAACCTACAAGTGTGTGACTTTTACCTCTATGCATGTGAAGGAGGTGAGACAATTGGACCCATCGTAATGTTGTGGTACTGACGCAAGAATAGCGCACTAGTGAGATGTCATATGGATTGGTACTTTTGATGAAGACGTTTTTCTTCAATAATGTCCTTAAGTTTATAAGGCATGATGATAGCAACAATAATTGATGGCTAAAGGAATTTATGATGGCATTTTTTTTTTTTCCTACTGAAAATGTATTATCGAACCAAGAGAAAAACTTGGTCTCACCCAAGTTCTTCTCTTGAACCAAACCCAAGAGTACGGTTGTAACAACTCAGAAGTTTTCGTTTTTCTTCGCATCTTTATTTTTGTGTTATTTTGTTGTAAATTATTTTCATCAGTTTATTTGGATTGAAGACATTTCTATTAAGCCATGAATTAAAGACGTGGATGCAGCAAAAAAAGATATGAAAATTTAATGCAAAAAAATAAAATAAAATTTAAGTACATTAATTTTCATCAAATTTTCGTACCCAGTTCTAATTAGAATCGACATTCTTAGTTTGTAGGCCTGCAGGGGCTTTTAATTACACCCACAAATTATGACATTTTCCATAAGTGTCATAAATTGATTTTATTTCTTTTGCTAACTAAGAGAGAGAATACTTATCGGGGAAGATAAAACGTCGACATCATCTGCACTAGTAGGCTGATGAGAAGCTCATATCACCCGTTCAATTGACAGTTCCGAGTAATGAGACAAGTGGGCAGGTTGGATCATAATTGTGGGAGCGGATTCAGTAAGCTTGGAATATATCCGGGGCAATTGCGTCAATTAGACTACACTCCAATAAGCTTGGAATCAAATTGGCTCAAATGATCCATAAGCAAGGAGACTTGCTACTAAACCCAAAGTCCATTGACATCATATAGGGAGCCTTTTTAACCAAACAATTCAAATATCTTCTGTCATCCGAAAATCATACTCAATTTTCAAAGCATTCTCACAAGTGTTTTGAACTTTGTCGGGTTGAATCAAATGGCTATAACGACATCAATCAAGCTTTTTTTTGCAGGCAGGGCCTCCAAGGGACCCTAAGTAGATGGGTATTCACGTAAAAACGGTATATATGAATTGCATTACATATTGGATTGTATTAGAGGAAAAAGGAAAAAAAGCAACTCTTTTGTGAATTAGCATTTATAGTTCAGAGAATGACGTTTGACTCTTCAGAAGGATGGGCATTGAGAATCTTGTTGGTTTTGGGAGGCTTGACAAGTTCGTTGCCCACCACTTATTCATCCAAGATGATTCCATTGCCTCAAATCTTCCTTTTTTTTTTTTTCCTTTTTTTTTTATTAGTTTTTTTCCGTCAGTATTGTTTCAATAGCTTTTGGAAAAAGCAAAGTGAGCATTTAATTATGACGCGGACAATAAAAAGTATAATTAAGCATAGGGATGAGCAATGGAAAATTGGGAACCTAGCTATTTGACTTCCTAAGGTTAATTATATATAGCTTCGTTGTACACATTTCAATTTTCTTTAAAAAGTTTAATTTTAATTAAACCAATGGGATTGAGATTTTTGGTTTGATTAAGTTTTTTGAATACGAGCATAGATAAGATCACTATTGTAAAGGAGAAGTATTCAGCCTTGAAGCATGGAGATGACTCTGCCTTGAAGAGTGGAGATGATGCAAAATCAATCTCTTGATTGATGCCGTGTTGATTCCGTGTGCTAGGCTGTATGTGAGATATTCTATATCATAAGAGGATGCTGAGACAGCTAGCAATGAAGATTGTATAAATATTTTATTGATTGAATATTCCTAGGAGTTTGATTGAGTAATTCTAGGAATTTGTTTCCTATCCTATTGAGGAGACTTATTCCTCAAATCAGGCTATTACCTTTCTTGTATTGATTCACCTTGTATATATACTGATGATATACAATACGATCAACCCACATTGAGAAAGGGTGATCAATTCTTCAGTTATTTTGTTTTCAAAAACTATTTATGGTATCAGAGCATGTCGTTCTTGGGCCCGTTTCGCTCGTGAGCCCGTCTTTATTGTCCACGTGACAGGCTATTTGAATCTTGTTAGGCCTGCACGTGAGGGGAAGTGTTGGAAATATACCACATCCCACATCGATTAAATATCGAGTTAAGCATGTCTTCATATACCTGTTTGGGCCCTCCACTTACAAGCTTAGGCTTTTAAGTTGGAAACTTAACATAGTATCAGAGCCAAACTCTAACGAGTCTGTGATTGAAAATCTCATACTCAGACAATGGCCTCATCCTCTATAACCTCAATCGCTGCAAAGTACCCTTACCCGTCTTCTCTCAATATTGGGAACTTTGTTTCCTTGAAATTAACCCAGTCAAATTTTCTTCTGTGGAAGACCCAGATGATGGGGTTGGTCGAGAGCCAGGAGATGATAGGATTCCTCGATGGAAACTTCTCAATGCCTGAGAAGTTCATCTCAGTCTCAACTGCTGAAGCTGCAGGAGAGAAGCAATTCACAGAGAATCCAGAGTACAACCTATGGAGGCGATCGGATCGATTGCTTCGAGGTTGGATCACCGGGACTTTGTCTGAAGAAGTTCTTGGAATAGTCGTGGGACTTGAAACTTCCTCTGAGGTATGGAAAGCTCTTATTGATTCCTTTGCCCAAGAATCACAAGAAAGAGAATTTTATTTGTTACAAAAATTGCAATATCATCGTCGTAAAGATTTTGACACAATGGCTGATTATCTTCGAGTTTTTAAAGAAATTTGCGATGGCTTGGCAGCCATTGGTCAACCTATAAATGATAAACAGAAAGTCTTTGGCCTCTTAAAAGGCTTAGGCTCAGGCTATGAACCATTTGTTACTACCATGCTTAAACCTCCCATTCCTTCATACAAAGAGGTTGTGCCCCTACTTCAGAGTCACGAGACGATGAAAACTCTCCATAACTCTGAAGCTTTTGGGGGAGCTGACCCACATCTGGCATTTGTTGGACAACGCACACAAGGACAAGGACAGGGTGGTGGTAAATTTTCTAGAAAAGGGAAACAAGGGTCCTTTAATTCAAAAGGCCGTGGATTCACTCAAGCCACCACTTATCAACCAAACCGTGAGTCCATGGGGCAAAGGGGTCCTACTAATCATGCAGGTAGGAATGAGGCACTCAATCAGCCCACTAATGAAGGGAAGGATAAAGGAGTCTTTTGTCAAATCTGTGACAAGCCAAGGCATACGGCAAAACAGTGCTTTCAAAGGTTTAACCAGAATTACCAACCTGGGGACTTGGCTCAAGTCTTTGCAGCTTCCTCAATTTCAGATAGCCAAGATATTGCTTGGTTTCCCGATACTGGAGCCACACAACACATGACAGGAGACAATGGTAAGTTGAAGTCTTGTACTCCTTATTTTGGTTCTGAAAAAATAATGGTTGGAAATGGTGACACTTTGGATATTACACATATTGGGAATACTTCTCTACAAGTAGGGCCTACTTCACTTAAGTTAAATGATGTTTTGGTTGTCCCAGAAATTAAAAAGAATTTATTATCCGTAAGTCAGCTAACCTCTCAATTTCCATATGATTTTGAATTTTCCTCGGATGGCTTTGTGATTAAGCACAGGGAAACCAAGAGAATAATCACGAAGGGTAAAAGAACTGGTGGCCTATATGCATTGGAACCAAGTTGTGGTGCAGCTTTCTATTCCAATAGATTTCGGGTGGTCAGTGAGGATGTATGGCATCAGCGTCTCGGGCATCCCAACCAACGGGTAGTAGAGTTCTTAAAGAAGAATAAATTGATTTTCTGCAAAAATAATGGTGCTAGGAAAATTTGTAGTAGTTGTCAGTTGGGGAAAGCATGTCGATTGCCCTTTTTAGCTATAGATGATCATTGTAATGAACCTATAGCAAAAATCCATTGTGATCTTTGGGGAGCAGCCCCAGTTGCCTCAAGTCAACGGTTTAAGTACTATGTTATTTTTATTGATGAATGCACCCGATTCACGTGGTTCTTTCCACTTAAGAAAAAATCAGAATTTTTTGATTGTTTTGTCATGTTCCATAAATTTATACAAAATCAATTTGACAAAGCAATTAAAGTTTTTCAATCAGATGGTGGAGGCGAATTTGTTGATAAAAAATTTGAAGCATATTTGAGCAACCATGGCATTAAACATCAAAAATCCTGTCCTAAAACATCCGAGCAAAATGGCTTGGCTGAGCGGAAGCACCGCAATATCACAGAATTAGGACTGACCATGCTGTTTCACGGACATGTGCCGAAAAGGTATTGGGTGGAAGCGTTTGGTATAGCTGCGTGGTTAATTAATCGGCAACCCTCCAGTGTATTGCACATGATGAGCCCTTTGGAGAGATTAGCTGGTCGAAAACCCGATTATAGTTCACTTCGTGCGTTTGGGTCACGATGCTTTCCATATCTACGTGGCTATGCAAAGAACAAATTCGATCCAAAGTCTCTACCCTATGTGTTTCTTGGGTACAGTGAGTTTTATAAAGGCTATAGATGCTATTATCCTCCCACTGGACATGTCTATCTTTCTCGGCACGTTGTTTTTGATGAGAGCACCTTTCCTTTTAAACAACCAGGTTCCTTATACTCTGATTGTGATGACAATGGTGAGCTAATTACTTTTGGTGAATGGCTTTCAGGAAACCAAGAGGTAGTCCAACCTTGCTAAGAATTCCCGTGCAATAACAAATCTCAAGATCCGGCTACCTCTGATGCTCATTATAATTTTCCAAGACAACCAAGTGACTTTGTGCACTATGACCCCTCAACCCTTGGGCTTAATCCTCCAGTTGTAGAGACTGATGTGCAGGTTCTTGACATTCAACACCATGAAACTCTCCAAAGAGCAAGGGATGACCATCCAACTGGTGCTCCACATGTTCAAACCGAGCAACTTGCTTCGGAATCCCCAGGTCCACATGATCCATCAACCAGCACAACTAATTCTTCCCATGGTGTTTCCACAATTCAAGAAGAGTCTCAACCCCATTCTTCTCATGCCATGACAACCCGAACTCAATCTGGTATTTCCAAACCGAATCCAAAGTATTTTGGATCTGATTTTTCCTTTTTGCTAAAACCGTTCCCATTGAACCAAAGAGTGTTAAGTCAGCTCTCAAGCATGAAGGATGGGCAACTGCTATGCAAGAAGAATTAGCTGCTCTTCATCATAACCATACGTGGGATCTTGTTCCTCGCTCCTCATCTATGAATATTGTCGGCTGTAAATGGATTTACAAGACTAAACTTCGGTCTGATGGGTCGCTTGAACGTCTTAAGGCTCGTCTTGTTGCTAAAGGATATAATCAAATTCCTGGGGTTGACTTTGTTGAAACATTCTCACCAGTTATCAAGCCAGCAACAATTCGAATCATACTCACTGTTGCTCTCACTCGTCAATGGGACATTCGGCAATTAGATGTGAAGAATGCCTTTCTCCACGGCTATCTCACTGAACCAGTTTTTATGGAACAACCTCCTGGATTTAAAGATCCCATGAAACCGAATCATGTCTACAAGCTAAATCGTGCCCTCTATGGCCTTCGCCAAGCCCCCCGAGCTTGGTTTGATCGGTTTAGCCAATTCTTACTCATTGAGGGGTTCTTTTGTAGCACGGCAGACTCTTCCTTATTTGTGCGTCATGAAGCACGTGGGACCATTCTCCTCCTTTTATATGTGGACGATATTATCCTAACTGGTAATAATTCCAACTTCTTACATGCTTTTATTCTCCGGTTACAATGTGAATTCGCTATGAAGGACCTTGGTTACCTACACTATTTTTTGGGCATTGAAGTCTGTCAGTTCTCGGGTGGCCTTTTTTTAAATCAAAGGAAATATGCCCTTGAACTACTTGCCAAAGGTCAAATGACTAATTGCAAACCCATATCAACACCAATGGTGGCCAAGCCATGTTCTCCAAAACAGGGGGATGCTCCATTCTCTGATCCTCAGTTTTATCGTAGTATTGTAGGAGGCTTGCAATACTTAACCTTCACGCGACCCGATATTTCTTTCAGTGTGAACTATGTCTGCCAATATATGCACAGTCCTACAAATTACCACTTCCAACTTGTGAAGCGCATCCTTCATTATGTGTGTGGGACTACAGATTATGGGATTCGACTTCTTTCTCAAACACCTCTTGATCTCTATGCATTTTCGGATGCCGATTGGGGTGGTTGCCCTACTACACGCCAGTCCACTACGGGGTTTTGCACCTTCTTGGGAGGCAATCCTATTTCTTGGAGTGCTAAGAAACAACCTACTGTGGCCCGTTCAAGTACAAAGGCAGAATATCGAGCACTTGCATCAACAGCTGCTGAGCTTACATGGCTTTCATTTATCTTACGTGATATTGGGGTTCAATTGCTGCATTCCCCAACTTTGTTTTGTGATAATGTCTCCGCTCTCCACCTTACTATCAATCCGGTGTTTCATGCGAGGACCAAACACATTGAAATTGATTATCATTTTGTTCGTGAAAAGGTGGCTCTCGGATCTCTCATCACCCGGTTTGTGCCATCCACACAACAGGTAGCTGATATTCTTACCAAACCATTGTCTCGATCATCATTTCATGATTTACGCGTCAAACTAGGCCTTTGGCCATCCCCTCGGCCTAGTTTGAGGGGGCGTGTAAAGGAGAAGTATTCTGCCTTGAAGCATGGAGATAGCTCTGCCTTGAAGAGTGGAGATGATGCAAAATCAATCTCTTGATTGATGCCGTGTTGATTCCGTGTGCTAGGCTGTATGTGAGATATTCTATATCATAAGAGGATGCTGAGACAGCTAGCAATGAAGATTGTATAAATATTTTATTGATTGAATATTCCTAGGAGTTTGATTGAGTAATTCTAGGAATTTGTTTCCTATCCTATTGAGGAGACTTATTCCTCAAATCAAGCTATTACCTTTCTTGTATTGATTCGCCTTGTATATATACTGATGATATACAATACGATCAACCCACATTGAGAAAGGGTGATCAATTCTTCAGTTATTTTGTTCTCAAAAATTGTTTATTAACCCTGCATTAGTTAACGCTTAGGACAAAGATGATGGATGACTAGCTTGAAGAAAGCCAGTGAGAAAACGTAGACTACATCCTTCTGCGCAGTTTTTATATATATTAACGACAAATAATTTGTATAATTATTCTAAAGATGGCCAATGGAAACTCTTTGATATTGAGAGGCTAAAATGCATTCGCTATCTAGATATCCTTCTTCTTCCTCTTTCGTCTTTGTTTTTTTTCTTTTCTTTCACTAATAAGAGTAATCAGATATTTGGATTCACTAATACCTTAAACACGAGTTAGGTTTTTGCCCAAGTTGCATTATTTTAATGCAAGGAATCAGAATACTCAGCGGTCATGGGCAGAGGGAAAGTGGGCCCAAGTGGGCCCACACCCATTTTTAATAATTATTTTTATACCCGATTCACTTACATATATAGATAGGATGATGAACAAGTAAGCACGTGTCAATATAACTTATATCAACACTTGCATTAGGAGTTGTATGTCGTGTATTAGTGGGATATGAAGTACATTGGATCAATGCAAGGGGTATAACCCCCAATGCATGGTGCTGATATAATTTATATCAACACGTGCTGATAGAAACACAACTGTATATATATATATATATATATATATATATATACATATATATATATATATATATGATTCATTAATTATTAAAGTCAAAAACTATTTATAAAGTTAGTCCCAACAGATTTTGTTTTTACCTTATGACCAACCAAAATTTTATAAGTTTATTATGTTTGTCCCTCAAGAATTTCTTCTCTTTGTCTACCCCAACTATATAGAGTATGATGATTAATATGGGTAATCTAATGTGTAGCATCCCTCAAATTATACATCATTTGTAATATTCACCCACCATATTTACCCTAGTTTCCACGTTGTCAAATTAAATACTCATTTTCAAAATGATGTTTGTTTAAGAACTTACTTTTAGATTAATTATTTAATACTCACAAATAAGTCAAACATACAAGTTATCGCAATATTTTACGAAACCTATGTTGGATTCAAATAAGGACTAGTTCTCAACTCAAGTTCAAGGACTAAGTAAAACTCTATCTGTAACTCATATATATTTTGAGACCTAACCTTTAAGTTAACCTATTGGATTAGATCTAATAGTCCTTTTCTATATAAGCCATGCATAAAGTTGATTTGAGACCTAACCTTTGGTTAGATAAAATGGCTACTAACATCAATCAAGTCTTATTTAAAAGTCCCGATCTTCAATGGGCCCCTTTGCATAATGTAAAAAGGGTATACCTATGAATTGCATTTGAAGAAGAATTGCACTCTTCAACATATTAGTCGCTATTAATTGGATTAGAAAAGAGTATCCGTATAACATCAAAATATGAACTATGGGTTTAGATGGTTGAGCCATCAACACAAAGACCAAATCCTTCACAACATCAATATTTATGGACGTAATGATAAATCATTTCTAACTGTAGTATCCTCCTAGACTCAGCTGAGTGCCTGTCTACATTTCTTCTTCTACTTCTTTTAATTTCTATTTATTTTTGCTTATTATTATTATTTGACAGAGACATTGTGGATAAGGCCAATGTCCGTTTCACATTAATTAGTTGACATTAAGGATAAATCAGAACGCATGGTAGTTGGCCATCAAGTGGGAGTGATAAAACACATACAATTAACATTCGCACATCTACTTAAAAACCGAAAATAAAACATATAATTATTCAAAAAGATGGGTAATGAGAATATCTCTTGATTTTGGGAGGCTTAGCAAGTATACTGTCCACGTTTCATTACTCTTACATGATTCAAATGCTTCAATTATTAGCAATTTCATCTTGGGAAAAATAAAAAAAAATTGCTTGAAGTAGCAAGTTGTTTCTCCGCGGGACTACGATATTTGTGCAACATCAAGGTTGACGGTTACAAGTCTTTTGTGTGTTGAGTCAATTTATCAATCATGTTTTAGGGTGGGACAATCATGCTTGTAATAGTTACATATATAAGATCCTATTAGCACATATGATATAGGCTTATATTAGTACGACTATAAACTTATAATTGCTTATTACAAACCTACAATTAACTGATTACAAATTTACAATTGACTGACTACAAATTAATAATTATCTGACCTACGGGCGACATTTGTAGTAAGTCAATTATAAGTATGTAATAAGTCAATTGTAGGTTTGGAGCCGTGCTGATATAGGCTTATATCAGCACGTCTCCAAACCTACAATTGACTTATTACAGACTTACAATTGACTAACTATAAACAGACAATTATTTAACCCACGGGTAATATTTGTAATCAGTTAATTGTAAATTTGTAATAAGTTACTAGTAAGTTTGTAATCAACAATTGTAAGTTTATAGCCGTGCTACAGTAATCAACGGTTATGTTCCCATCAACGTACAAATGTTGATATAAGTTACGGTAATCAATGGTTATGTTTCCATCAACGTACACATGTTAATATAACTTATATCAGCATCATGCATTGGGAATTATACCCTTTTATTGATCTAATATATTTCAGATTCTATTAATATACAAAATACATCTTTCAATATAGGTATTGATATAAATTATATAAACACGTACTTACCTGATAATCATCCTATATATCAATGGATCCATATTTACATACTCATGAATTCCATGAAAATAAGAACTGCACTTCTCAGCAAATTAGTCTCAATTTGGATTTAAAAAGCTGGAATGGCACTCTTAAAATAGTATACCAGAAAAGGCAGGTTACACTCATGGCCTCATTTATTACGGTGTCGACAACCAACAGCATATTAATTCTTCAAAAACGATGGGCAATTGAAATCTCACTCTGAGAGACTAGTATTGTATAGAGAGCCTCAAGCCCTTCAACCAATGTTACTTTGAGTTTTTGTGAACATAGCCATGAGAGCCCTTCCATGGCTGCTTGTTCTTTTCTTGATCACAACATCTGCTACAGAAACGTCTACAATCATGAAGTTACAAAGGCTTGCCGTTCTTCGTCAGGGATCCAACAAACGAAATCCCTGCGGGCAGCCCTCCTCAGCCCCAGTTGATGATATCCCAGCGTTCTTCTACAACCAAACGCTGGATCACTTCCACCACCTGCCGGAAAGCTACGCAACTTTCCGGCAGAGAAATGTTGTAAATTTCAAGTATTGGGGCGGTGCACGTGCAGCGGCTCGATTTGGTGCACTGCTGGTGTATATAGAGGTGAGTCAAGAATTTGGTAGGCCAGATTGTTGATTATTCTTGTGTAGTGTGTATTGTTATCATCTCCTGGGCCTGCTGGTGTATCAAAATCCAGCATGTTTTTTTCCGTTGATGCTGTTCGCATGGCCACCTGATATTGCTTTGGTCATTCCTGTGTTTACTTTTTTTACACTGTGTTTGGTACTTTGGTTCACGGAAAATGCAAAGGAAAAAAAAAAACGAAGAATTCTATTTTCTCTCGTTTGGTTGTAAAAGAAAGTGGAAGGAAAAATGATTGAAATGGAAAACAGAACAGAAAATTCTAAATTTTATTTTCCTTTTAAAAATGTGAGGAGAGTTTGGGAAAATTTCGGAGAAAATTTTATCGGGCTCTGGACAGTGAATTCACTCCCTCGCCTCTTTTTTCTTCTTCCTCCTTAGCTTTAGGAGTGAAAATGGTGGATGTAGAGTTTCTTGTTGCTGTTGATATGTACAGATCTTGTATTTTATTAGGGTAGTGCGAAATGTTGGGGTTGTGATGGTATCAAGTTTGATGAGGCATGATAAGCGTTTGTGTTAGGGAGTCAGAGAAGTTTGTAGGAGTTATCCCTGTATTTTTTGCAGATCCCTCTGCTTTTTGGGGTCTTTGGGGGTGGAAGTATTTGTTCATAGTATTGTGTGTTGGTCTCATTTTAGTTTGATTGGTGTAGATTTGGTTTTATTCGGGTATGGTAGATTCAGGGGATTTGAGTCGATCATTCGGGTTAAACAAGGGAGAGTTTATTGTGTTGGCTACTGTTAGAGTTGGTGGGGTGGATGTTGTTGAAGGAGTGTTTACTAATTCTCCATGCACGTTGGTTTGTTTTATCTCTTGGCTTTACTGATTTTGGCAGCCGTATTACTTCAATGAATGGATGGCTTATGCTGATGCTGGTTGGACTGCAATCAGTTGTCATTGCTCATACTGGTTGAAGCTGCAAATGTCTGCAAATGTTGGGTGTAGAAGCTACTTGATTTTGGTTTTTCTTGCAAACATTTTTGGGGCTTTGTCCTGCTTAGGGAAAATATTTTCCTAGCAGTTGCTTTTTGTTGGATTGAGTGAGGTATTTTATTATTGTACTTTTGATGCTCTGTTGCCCGAAAGTAATTCCCGCAACCTCTTGCCATGATAACGGGTAATATGTTTGTTCACATTAAACAACTTGATGTGTGTTTTTATAAGAAATCATAATTAAAATTTAAAGAACTTAGAAAGCTCTCTGCGGTTGCTGAAGACGAACTAAAGCATGCATTTTTTAGTGTTATAGTATCCACGGCAGAACCCCTCTCTGAATTTTGATTATTGCAATTTGAAACCCAATTGCTAATTTGACTAGGCCTGTTCGATGAATTTCACTACTCGATCTTCTTGCTCCATTGATTTTACTACTTGATGAAGTTGTTATAAAAAGAATGTATTGGTTGAAAAGTTGGATATGGATTTACTATATGATATGTTGATTTGGTTGGTGATATACAGTGCTCTGTGCTCCGGAACTGGAATAAATTTTCTCAATGCTTCTTTTTATGTCTGCGTATATTTATATGGTTATTAATCTATAAATATATTCTTTATATATATTCTTTGTTGTAACAGTGGATCTGCAGTATGTTAAGACCTTTTTTGCATGGTAAGTTCTCTTCCCTATATTTGGCCTCTCATCAAATTGACTAGTACTGGATTTCTACCTAGGATGGAGTCCTATTGGCTACAAATTTTAGCTCTAAACAGAATGATCAGATATTAACAAATATGTAGGTTTTTCTTGTGGTCTGCGATGAACCCAACTTGGTGGTTTTTTTTTTTTTTTCCTGATAAGCTAATTAATGAGTAATATATTAAGGACACTGAATCGTAGGGGCTTCACAATGATTTAATTTTCTTCCAATTGAGTTTAACTCAATCAAAGTTCTAGTAAAGTTATTTCCGTTTGTATTCAAGAGTTTGGTGTTTATTCTTTTGTTTATTTATTTATTTTGGAATAAATGGGACATTCAACCAATGTACGTCACTCAAGATGTATTTTGTAGCACTGCCTTCTTGGCAGGCAACAAGTTGCAGAGTAAATGGCAAATATGCGTGGCAAACTGTAGGAAAGTGACGTGAGGCCAGATTCCATAATTTCAATATAGATATTTTATTTTTCCTCTAATTTTTCCCTGGACAACCAGACAAAGGAAAATTTTTTATTTTCCTTTCCTTTTCTTTTCCTTCCCTTTTGTTTCCCTTTCTTTTTGCTTCCCTTGCATTTTCTAAGAACCAAACAGAAGGTGAAATTGTGAGGAAAATTTGCAAACATGGTGCTTAATTCATTTTAATTTTTGGTGCAGCACTGCTACTATAGAGAATCGCTCCCGCTTGGGTCAAGGGAGGAAGCAATGAAAAATGCGATCACACTCGGGTACTTCAACTCTGCTCAAGCTCTTGTTGATTATGCAGAGGTGATCATAAACTTGAAGGCAAAAATTTCGGCTGGTATTTCTGCTGTGATCGTTGTTGGAGCATCTTATGGAGGAAGTAAGTAAATAACTAAAATTTCAAAAATCAAAATTTGCATGAAATTTTCATTCATATTTGGATCTTAATTACTCGCCTAATATAACTCATTGTTTTAAGTACTTGCTTCGTGGTTCCACCTAAAATACCTTTACATTACCCTTGGAGCATTAGCATCATCGGCCCGAGTCCTTTACTTTGATGACGTCAAACTGCAAGATGGGTATTTTTCCATTGTAACCAAGGATTTTAAGGTAATAAAGATGAAATTTTTATTTTTAATTGGTTTCCCTTAGTTTAGATACTATGAAAGATATAAATTGGGTCATCTTTGTTTTGGTTGGTGCAGGAAGTTAGCAAGAGTTGCTACAAGACCATTAAACAGTCATGGTCTGAAATCGATAAAGTTGCCGCTAAAGCCAATGGTCTTTCAGTCCTTAGCAAAAAATTCAAAACTTGCAGGTAATGAGACAGTATTTTGTGTCTTTTCATTCCAATTTTCTTGTATTAATTTTTCTTTTCAACTCATGCTGATACTTCTCAATCTCTTGTTGGCTACCTTTTATGTTTTTTCCTTAAGGCCACTGAAGGATGCTTCTAGGCTGAAGGACTATTTACGCCACCATATGTATTCAGCAGCTGCTCAATGCAATAGGCGCCCAGCATATCCATTCCATGATATTTGTTTTGGCATCGATGGAGCATCCAAAGGAACCAATATACTTGGCTGGGTATTTTCAGGAATAGTTACTTGTGAGGGGGAGTTCCCTTTCTACGAACTTGAATTGAAGGAACCAAATCGGAAATGATTCAAGGGCGGCAATGGCAGGTAATGCAAAAATACAGTTTTAATAACCAATTTTAATGTCAGCTACAGAGAAGCATTTTAACCCTGGTAGGTATGTAGTGAACTGGTAGACATCCTGGTAGATAGAGCAAGATACTTAAAAGATTGGAGCTGCTGCATGAGCAACACTACAGACTTAAAATTCACAACATATCTCCCCCGGAAAGTTGCGTAGCTTTCCGGCAGGTAGTTGAAGTGATCCAGCCTTTGGTTGCAGAAGAACAGTTGGATATCATCAACTGGGGCTGAGGAGTGCTGGCTGCCGGGATTTTGTTTGTTGGATCCCTGAAACACGGAAGTCCTTGGTAAATTCATCATTAAATTGTAGATTTTGCTGCAGCAGATGTTGTGATCAAGAAGAGAATAAGTAGCCATGGAAGAGGAGTTAGAGAATCTCAGAGCTTTAATGGCCATGTTTAGAAAAATTCGAGTAATATTGGTTGAAGGGCTTAAAGCTCTCTGCAATATTTATTATAGCTAAATGGGTATGTATGATTTCTCTGTATTTAAGCAAGTTCCAAAATGAAAAAAATAGCATCCATAGAAAATGTAAAGTTGAATGGTTAGAAATCATTTGATTGGTCTGTTTTCTTGACTGAATTTCTTCCTATGATCGTTGTTTTCTCCTGCTTTGGGTTAGCTCTCTTGCCTCTTGGGCATTCTTTGTTGGTTTAATGGAAGTGAGTGGTTTTGAGTAGGGACGATTGATGAGAAACAAATAACAAATGAAAAATCTTTTATTTAGAGGCTTCAGAAAATCATAAAACAGAAGATCATATCATTGCTTTTAACGACTTTGATTATAAAGAGTGAATCTTGAATGCAAGTCTGTCTCGCTACTGCTACTGTCTTTTGCTGCTGCACAAAGGATTCGAGTTTTGATGCCAAATTTATAATACGTTTTTATCAAATTTTCGTAGCCAGCTCTTAGAATCAGCAACCTTAGTTTGTAGGCCAGTTGAGGCTATTAACTGCACCCAGAAATTATGACATTTTCCATCATCGTCAGATATTGATTTTATTTCTTGGGAAAATGGCAAAACAATGGGTATAAAAGTAATCCTCAAAAGGACTATAACTCTCATAATTCTTTCAAAATGGTAATAATAAATTTTAATTCTAAAAGGAGGGAATTTAGGATTAAATATTGATTTTATTTATTGGGAAAATGACAAAACAGTGGGTATAAAAGTAATTCTCAAAAGGGCTATAACTCTCACATTTCTTTCAAAATGGTAATAATGAATTTTAATTCTAAAGATCAAATGTCCATTATACAATTTTAGTAAATTTTTTTTTTTTTAATTTTTACCCTACCCAAATCCTATCAGATTGTTCCACTCTCTCTTTATTAAATAATTTTAGATAATAATTCTCGTATGTGTTGAAAAAGAGAGAAAAAAAAGTGACTTTTTTTTTTTTTTTAATGTCGTTGCTTATTGAAAAACATGATTTAAATTTAATTCACATACCCAGCCATTGTAGGAAAAAAAAAAAATTTTAAAAAAAAATCCAACAACAACTTTCCAAATCCAAATGTGTAGAATGTAGATTATTATTATAGTTGAAAAAATATATATGATCAGTTTTTTTGAATTATGTTTTGAAACTTTTAATTAAATTATGAGATCCAAATCCAAATGTGTAGAATGTAGATTATTATTATAGGTGAAAAAATACATATGATCAGTTTTTTTGAATTATGTTTTGAAACTTTTAATTAAATTATGAGAGAAGAGATGGGTTTACTGTGAGAAGGGTATTCAGGGGGGATAAAAAATATAAAAATTAAAAAGTAAAGAAGGCATAATGGTTATTATAAAATGGCATATGGTAGATCATTTCTTTTAGCGATTAAAGTTTATTACTATCATTTTAAATGGAATAAGAAAAATTAAAACTTTTATTTGGAATTTCTTTTATTTTGACCCACTATTTGGTCATTCTCCCTTTTTTTATTTTGCTAACTAAGAGAGGGAAAGATAAGATGACATAATCTGCATTGAAGTTGCTGATAGTTCTGCATTGAAGCTGCTGATAGTTCAAGTAATGAGACAAGTGGACAGCATTTGATGATAATTTTTTGGCAAACTGTGACTATATGTTTGCATCATACATTTTTTTTTTTTTTTATTTATGGAAAATGTTAGTTAGTCTCACACTTTGCCTTACAAATCTTGCCCTATAATGTAGATTTAGTATTGTTTCGATTTTTAAGATTTAATCATATCGGTGAAACCTACAAATTTATCCCCTATTCTCTCAAATGGGTAAGATTTGTGCACTTCCCATTTTTTATACTTGAAGATATAAAAAATTTAAAAAAAATTTTAAAAAAAAAAAAGAAGAAGAAAGAGAAAAAGGCCATGAATATACATATCTGGGAAATTGCATCAATTAGACTACTCTCCAGTTAGCTTGGGTCCAATTTGGTCAAATGACCCATGAAAAGAGGGGGAGTTGCCACTAAACCTAAAGGCCATGTTTGGTACGTCAAATTAAAAGGTTAGATAGTGTAAGATTATATGAACAAAAAATCTTTGGTTATTTTGTTTGAAGTGGAAAGATGGTCTCTTGAACAATTTTCTATCCTATTGTTATTTTAAATGAGATTGTAATTTAGAATAAAAATATACAACCTCCCTTGGCGGATTTATTATATCACATATATAAAGAATATAAACATCCCATGGATAGTATATCATTTATTTGAAAATAGCACAAAACACATAAAAATGATATGTTTATCTGATCTAACCTATCCGATACGCCAAACATAGCCAAAGGTCATTCACTTTGGATAACTTTTTTTACCACCCAATTCAAATATCATACTCATTTTTCAAAACATTCCCAAAAAAAATTTACACCATTTTGGGTCAGATAAGATCGCGCGCGCTTTAGCCAGCCAAAATTCATACTCAATTTTCAAAACATTCTCAAAAGTATTTAGAACCTTGTTGGGTTGAATCAAGTGGCTATAATAACATCAATCAAGCATTATTCGGAAGACTTGGCCTCCACGACCCTAAGGTGATGGGTCTTTGTCCCCTTTCCATGCTGACATGTGCACATTTACCCAAGTTCGTATGAGAACATATGATTCGTTCATAAGGATGGGCATTGAGAATCTTGTTGATTTTGGGAGGTTTGACAATTTCGTTGCCCACAACTCATTAATCTCACATGATTCCATTGCTTCAATAACTTTGGAAAAACCAAAGTGAGCATTTTCTTTTTTCATTTTTTTTTTTTCACTTATTATGGTATATAAATATTTTGGCTCGATTAATCCCAGAACACAAATAAGATTTCTGCCCAACCTCTATTATTTAATGCGTCATAGTCATGGGATGAAGAAAAATGGGGCAATGACCCCACCTTCCCCCTCCCAACTTCTAAATAATCCTTTTTATACCCAATTCACTTGTATGATTAATTAATTATTAAAGTCAAAACTATTTATTAGACCCCCCCCCAAAAAAAAAATAAAAAAAAGGAGTCATAACTATTTATGACGTTGGTCAGTTTTTGTTATTCCCTTGTGAATTATGACTGACCAAAATTTTGTAAGTTTATTATGTTTGCCCCTTCTTTGATTTTTTTGGGTAAAAGGAAAGAACATCAAGCCAAACAAAGAGAAAACACTATTAATTAAAAATAAGATCGAGACCAATAGACCAATTAAGTAATAAACATACCAACGTTGTGCTCTGAAGAGCATTCTTGGGTGCAAACTCGTGCTCCAACATCCTACAAAATAACAGAGATCAATAGTATAAAAAATTTCTTCTCTTTATTATACCCAAATTCCCAAACTATATAGACTATGACAAATATGGGTAAATCTAATGTGTAGCATCCACTCAAATTATATTTTATTTTTAATATTCTCCCAACTCCACCCCAGTTTCCATGTTGTCAAAATATTTATTTTCAAAAAGGTGTCTGCTTAAGAACCTTTTTTTAGATAATTTAGTACTCGCAAATAAGCCAAACGTATAAGTTATCACAATATTTTTATATTGACATAAACACCACTTTTTTTTACTACTTTTCAAATAAGAACTGGTCATTAACGTAAGTTTAACCGATCAAACCAAATTTTATCTGTGACTCATATTTTACTTAACCTGTCGTTGGATTTCGTAGGAAAAAAAAAAACATTATTGGGTTAGATCTACTAGTGCCTATGATTTAAGCCATGCATAAAGTTGATTCGAGACCTAAGGTTGATTAAATCAAATGGCTAAGAGCATCAATCAAGTCTTATTTAAAAGACCCGATCTTCAGTGGACCCCTTTGCATCTTTAAAAACGGTAGACTTGGGAATTGCACTTCTCAACATATTAGTCACTATTTGGATTAGAAAAATTGGCATGTTATCCCTAAAATAGTCTTAGAAAACGCACATTATATCCATAGGCATTTATTATTGTATAATTCTTCAAAAAGATGGGCAATTGAAATCTTTTTTATTTTGGGAGACTTGTCTGGTTGGATGTCTACATTTTATTAATCTCACATGCTTCATATGCTTCAATTAGCAAATTGTTTTTTCAATTCATAAGAGTATCCGTGTAACATCAAAATATGAACTATGGCTAAGCCATCCAAATCATTTCAACTCTAGTATCCTTGTAGACTTAGGTGGTTTGTTGCCTACATTTCTTCTTCCTTTCCTTTTATTTTTTCTTATTATTATGGGGGAATTTGGGGCAACGTTAGATTGGTCGTGCTAGGGTAAAAGAATTACGGTTAGTAGTCATTTGTTGTTAAGCTAGTAGTCATTTATTAGACAGTTATTAGTAATTTGTATTGAACTGTAATTATTTTTTCGGGGGGATTTTATTATTAATTGACAGTGGCTTCATGGATAAGGTCATTGTCTACTTTGTATTGGCTGACATTAAGAATAAATCAGATTGGTAGTTGACCTCAAGTGGGAGTGATAAAACACATACAATTAACATCTACACATGTACTTAAATGCCGAAAATAAAACATATAATTATTCAAAAATATGGGCAATGAAAATTTTTGTCCCAAATAACAATCCAAGAGGGGGGGTGAATTGGATTATAAAACTAATAATGAAATCTTTTTCAGTTTTGTAAAACTTCAAGAATCAATAAGAATGCACAAATATGTAAATCTTGAAAGCACAATAGTAGGAAAGAGTAAGAGAGTGCAAACATAATATTTAACGAGGTTCGACCTTCCCGCCTTTGTCCTCGTCTCAAGAGTTGCGCTTGAAGATTCTACAATCCACTATCACAATCTCCTTGCGAGTAGAGATCAAACCTTTTACGAAGAGAAACTCTCTTCCAAGACAAATCACTCTTAGCTCACTAGGGCTTTCACAACCCTTACAATGCTTTGAATAGAAGTTGTTTGCTGTAAAGCAATCTCTCTCTGATAGTAATTACAACACTTGAAAGCTCAACACTCTTCTAATGATTGCTCAATGAAAGCTCTTTAAGAATTAGGATTAGAATGCTTAAGAATAAGGATGGGAATTAATTTCTCTTGTATTGATACTCATAAATGAGTTTGAATGCTTGCATTTATACCCATGTGGCCTAATATGGCCGTTAGAAGCAATAAATGTCAGAAAAGAGCCGTTTGATGGTATTAAATGTACCATTTTTCTTTCAAAAAACTAGCCGTTATAGCCAATTCACAAGATATAGTCGACTATACCTTTGGTGTAGTCAACTACACATTTCTGTAGCTAAAATGTGAAATCTCTGCATGATGTAGTCGCCTACATGATTTATGTAGTCGACTAATCATGTAGCCGACTAAACCAGCCTGAAATGCTAGTTTAGCTTCTATTCAAGTGTTTTTCAGCACTTAACTCAATATCTATCAACTTAATGATAAAATCAATTAGTTTAAGGGTGCTAAGATCCATCTAGGTCACTAGAGCAATAATATGAGCAATCATGTACAATAAGAACCTAAAACCTTACTCATAAGCCATAATGTCTTCATTGAAGGTACTAGCTTGGTCTTAAGTGCTTGTAGGTCTTTTGCTTGCTTTCTATGTTCACATTGTGCTATGCTTGAGCAATCATGTACAATAAGAACCTAAAACCTTACTCATAAGCCATAATGTCTTCATTCAAGGTGCTAGCTTGGTCTTAAGTGCTTGTAGGTCTTTTGCTTGCTTTCTATGTTCACATTGTGCTATGCTTGAGTGTCCTTGATGTTATGAATATGTGCATGGAGTTTCATGCCATGGTTATGCCTTTATGCTTAATGAACTTGAGTCAAATGATCTTTGAGCTTATGCTTGATATGATTTTCACTTGAGTACCTAGCTTTAATCAATATTTTGACATTTGAACCATTAGTACTAACATTAATCCCTTGTTATCATCAAAATCATAGAGATAGCCTTGGTTGAAAAACCTAGGGCCAACAAAAATATGTCTTTGATTTTGGGAAGCTTCACATGTATGCTGTCCACATTTCATTACTCTCAGGCCATGTTTGTTTAGTTGGAATGGAATGGATAAGAATAGAATCATATTCCATGCTTGAAGTAATCTGAAATGGAAAGGGATTTGAGTTGAAATAGTTGTCTAAACACATTATTTGATTTCATTCCCATTCAAATTACCTCATCCAAACATGTTGTTTGGATTGAATTGGAATGAGATTTCATTCCACCCATTTCATTCTAGCTAAACAAACATGGCATCACATGATTCAAATGCTTCAATGAGCAATTTTATCATGGGGAAAAAAAATGCTTCAATTAGCAAATTGTTTCAACTACAATATTTGTGCAACATCAAGGTTAATGGTTATAGATAGTTTGTGTGAGGGTCAATTCATCAATCATGTTTTAGGGTGGGCTAATCTCCAGTGGTTTAGAATTTTTAGATAATTATACTAGTATTTTTAGCTGATAGCTAGTCATGGATTTTTTTTCTCCCTTGTTAAATATTACGTGAGCAAATCAGGGCTAGTGGGCTAAGCCATTATTAGTTAATGTATGCCAAGTGATTTACCATGTTTTCTCTCTGAGATAAATTCCAAGTTTTAAATAGAAAGAAATCCAAACAATATGAGAAATACATATTGAACCCACATTCATAATTGGTCAAAATCTCTAACATCCTATGCCATAGACCTGCAAGAAAATTTAGAATTATGCATACTAAAAGCAATATTATGGTTAGTTAAAAGATTCTGAGATCCATCCTAATTAATTTCCTTGAAATATTTAGCAGTTATTTCCAATACGATATAATAGGGCTAGGTTTTTACCATGAAAGATCACTTGATTCTGTTGATTTTAAATGCACCAACAAATTATAGCAATTTTCTCTAAAAAATTATGGAAATATTTGGTTATAATGACTTTGATGATTTTTATGCAAAAAGTCTAACTAGTCTACAAATGAGCCTTGAAAATTTCCAAGAATAGGGTAAGATTGCAAAACATGGTTCCGAATCGCAATAATGGTGTAATATACACGATATTACCAAGCCATAGTTCTGGTTATATGCTAATATTCCTTATAGATTTCATTATTTTGACATTGATCATTTTTACCATTGAATGTGGTTGGTAAATTTGTTTGTTGAAACAAGTTATAGAATCCAATTGTGTAGTGTATTTTTATTTAAAAATTGCACGTGCATTGCATGTGTGCTATATCGTGTGTGTATATATGTACACACATAGGATGGCAGTCAAGAAAAAACATACATATATACAGGTTGCTAAGACGAATTTGATTATTTCAACGCTCACAACAATCACACGACTATTAAAAGTTTGCACGTGCATTGCACACCGTGTGCTATATCTTGTAATCCCTCTGTCTCACAAAGATAAGTCAAGTTTGACAAAACACACAGTTTAAAAAAAGCCATCATTGCAGTAACTTGTCATTTATTAATCTTGCAGATTATGCAGAGGTGAGCATAGAATTGAAGAAAAATTTACCGACTGGTTTCTGTGATTGTTGTTGAAATTTGCATGAAATTTTCATTCATGTTTGGATCTTCATTACTCTCCTAATGTAACTCATTGTTTTTAGTGCTTGCTACTTGGTTCCATCTAAAGTACCCTTACATTACCCTTGAAGCATTGGCATCATCGGCCCAGTCCTTTACTTTGATGACATCAAGCCACAAGATGGTCATTGTTACCAAGGATTTTAAGGTAACAAAGATGAATTTTTATTTTTATTTTTAATTTGGTTTCCCTTAGTTTGGATCTTATGAAAAATATAAATTAGGTCATCATTGTTTTGGTTGGTTAAAGAAGTTAGCAAGAGTTGCAACAATACCATTAAATAGTTACGGTTTGAAATCAATAAAGCCAATATTCTTTCGGCCCTTAGCAAAAAATTCAAAAATCGCAAGTTATGAGACAAAGTATTTTATGTCTTTTCATTCCAAATTTCTTGTATTAAATTTTCATTTTAACTCATGCTGATACTTCTCGATCTCTTGTTGGCTACCTTTTATGTTTTTTCCTTCAGGCCACTGAAGGATGCTTCTGGGCTGAAGGACTATTTACACTATATATGTATTCAGCAGTTTCTCAATACAATAGGCACCCAACATATCCGGTCAATAAGAGTTGTGATGGCGTCGATGGAGCATCTAAAGGAACTAATATGCATGGTCGGGTATTTTTAGGTATATAACTTCTCATGAAGGGGAGTTCCCTTGCTATGAACTTAAAAGAATCAAATCGCAAACAATTCAAGGATGGCAATGGTAGGTAATGCAAAAATAAAGTTTTAGTAACCAATATTAATAACACTTGCATAGAAGCATTTAACCCTTTTCTATTTGATCTCTTTAAGTATGTAGTAAACTAGTATACATATTAGTCAATAGATCAAGATGCGCAAAGATTGGAGCTGCTGCATGTGCAACACCCTAGACTTAATAGTTACTTATCTCTGCTGGAAGGTTGCATAGATTTTTGTCAGGTAGTTGAAGTGATCCAACGTTCGATTGTAGATGTTAGGATTTGTCTTGACTTCCACCCTTTTGACCCATTTTGTAAGTCAAGTCTTTTTTACCTGACCCAACCCACTCACTTATGTTATAATCCATTTTATATAAGAGTTGTTTTTAGGGTTTCATCTTTAGGCAAGGAGAGTCAACTTAGGAGCCGTCATTGGGTGTAAAGGGGATCTGGGGATTTTGTAGGTATTCTTTCTCTTGTAATTCTCTTAAACACATTGTGGATTGATCATCACCGCCTGTGGAGGTAGCTAGGCATCTTGTTGAACCACGTAAATCTTATGTCTTCTCTCTTTGTGTGTTTGATTTATTCTATGCTTGGATCGATTCACTTGTTTTACTTGTTTAATCACTTCCACCACATAGAAATTTCTTTGTTGATCACGCTTTTACACAACAATCTGGTATCAGATATTAGGTTTTGACCTTGGAATTGGATCTTTTAATCGTTGGTATTTAGGTGTGGGTCTGATCAATGGCGAAATCAAATTCAGAAGCTTCGTCACATAAAACTGCGACTACAAACACTTCATCAGCGGTTAGAACTATGGTTTCAAAAGAAAAGTTTGAAGTTGAGAAAATTAATGAAACAAATAACTTTAGCATATGGTAATGCAAAGTTTTGGATGTTTTGACTCAACAAGAGTTAGATATTGCTTTAGATGATAAACCCGTTGAAATAGATAAGAAGGATTGGGTGAAGATTAATCGTTAAACTTGCAGCACAATTAGGTTTTGTTTCGCTAAGGATAAAAGATATTTTGTTATGAAGGAGACTTTGGCTAAGCAATTGTGGGCGAATTAAAAAGACAAATATATGACCAAGAACAAGAAAAATCGGCTCTATCTAAAGAAGAAGCTCTTCTATTTTAACTACAAGGTATTTCGATAACTAAGCTCTTGAATAGTTTTAATAAAATCCTTGTTGATCTGCAAAATTTAGATGTTAAAATTTCGGATGAAGATAAAGCCTTATTGTTATTAAATTCCTTGCCTGATCTATATGATAATTTGACTACAAATTTGCCGTATGGGAAATATACAATTAAGTATGATGATGTAAATACGGTAACCTTCCTATTTATTTACGACAATCATTTTTTGCACGTTGTAAATGTGCACATTTACAGCGTGCCATATATGAACGCCGTAAATGTAACGTTGTGAAAAACCAATTTTCTTATAGTGAATGAGTATCGGAAGAAAGACCAACAGGTTCATAAGGACTCACCATTTGAGGCTTTGATAGGAAAGGGTAGGAGTGAGGACAAAAAATTTGGCACACTTGTTCTAGAACGAGAGGACCATCATCTAATAGGAAAATTCCTATGAAGGATCAGTGTGCTTTCTGTTGGAAAAATAGTGTAGATGCTATTATGTAAATGAAAAATTATAACAAGAACTGCAGAAATATAAAACACTTATCAGTTGAGGCATATACGAAGATCTATTCTTAAGAGTAGTTTCGCCCCTCTAAATATGAAACTCGGTGCAGTAGGTCACAGCGCTCTACCCTCTAGGATTCAACAACCGAGCTTCCACAAGCGTGTACTTGCAAGTGTAGTAGTGAAGCGAAGTACTTAGAATGCTCCTAACTCTCAAAAATAAAATTATAGAAGAAAGAAAACGTGGAAAAGAAGAGAAAAGACAATTGCTCTTTGGTGTGCTTTCTGCTAAATGAGTAGGCTGGTTTATATAGGCTTTAGAAATCAGTAACAACCCTCAAAAAATAAATTCCCAATAGTCAAAAAAATATAAATATGAAATTAAATTCCCAACAGTCAAAAAATATAAATACAAAATTCAATAGGTTTAAATCAGCTCAACAGTCATAAAATAATTAAATTGAAATTAAACAGTCAGCTGATTTAATTAAAACAATCCTGGTATAAAAACAGGTCGCTAAACTGGGTCATGGATAATCGAGTATCCAAAAGTTAAAGTAGCAAAATACTGGTCAATCCTGCCCGCACACGTGAAGCCAATTTCTAGAATTTGCACCTCCCCTACGCGTATGTCGTATGCCCGCGACGCACCCGTCTAAATTAATTTTTGGACCCCAATCCCACAAATCACTTGATTAGGTTCCATCTCATGCACACATGGGGACTCCCTACATCCTACTACATGATACCACATACAATAAATGGAATACTATATAAGCCCATTAAGAACCTTTCACTTTTCCAATGTGGGATAAGGTGACTTCACAATATAAAGAGGCAAGAAGAAAGCTCTTTAAGAAAAGCTTTTGGATTATTAAAATACTTATTTTATATACTTAAAATACCAAACCTAGGATATATAAGCAGTAACCCATAGAAACCTGGTGAGATATAAAATTTCTATGAACCAAAATTCCTTAGCATGGATCAGTCGACTTACAACCCACATACAATTCTCAAAATCTAAGTTCTTCTAATCTAGGTAGCGCGAATAGGCCATGCGCCATACCTGAAAATTCATGAGTACTCTAGAGAACCTGCCCAGAATCTCATAGGAAGTGGCCCCTGTAATACCTGTGTCATTTAATTAAGATAATCTCACCTTTAATGCATAATTTGCATGTACTTTAGTTGATTTGTCGGGTTTGTCACGCGTGGGTATTGCATGTGTGTGATGTTGTTGTGTTTACAATTTCACATTTTTAGAATGCTAAAATTTGGCTAAGTGTTGGGAAAAAATGGATTTTCGCAAAACTTCGTTTTTAAAGATAATTTTTTGTTGTAATGGAAGTTTATAATATTATAAGACATCTGTGATTTTATGGGATTTTATTATCACAATTCGATCAGGTTCCTCATACGTTTATTTTTTAAAAATCTGTCGGGAGTCGGATTTTGTACTAAAACTTGAAAATGAGATTTTGATATACTTGGAACTTGATCTTTTTGATATTTTATTTGGATTCAAATAGGGGGTTATTTGCTTATTTTCATTAAATAACTTAAAGTAAAAGGAAGAATAAAAGAATGGAGAAGATAAGGTAGTGGTATGTACTGTAGGAGTTTATAAACATTTGCCTGAGTTACTAGGCATTTTCAGCAAGGGACGATCGATCGTGCCTTGAGGACGATCAATCGTAGGTGCCCCAGAAATGTTATTTAGCTTCTGTTAACCACGATCGATCGTGCCCTCAACCCACGATCGATCGTGCATCGCAGAATCTGGAAATTTTTTTTAAATGCGTCAAAAGACGCATGTACCCCTCACCCCTTTCAAAACCCTCATATCACGACTCTAACACCCATTTTTCAACATTTTGAGTGTTAGAGAAGGAGAGAGAGGAGAGAGAAAGGGCTTGTTTGGAGAGAGAAAATCACATTTTTCTCTTGCATGCATGGGTTTTTTACTCTCTCACCTCATTTCAACGCTTGGACTCGCATTCTAGGGGCTAGATTTGAAAATATACACGTGCTTGGAGAGGATTTAAGCCTGATCTGTGGAGTTTAGAGCTTATTCTTGCATTCTAGGCTCAGATCTGACCCTCCCAACACATTTTCTCCACGGTTGGTGCAACATATTTGAGGTAGGTGTAATTTTCATGGGTTTTAACCATAGGGATGATAATGGGTTAGGATATAAGCCCATATATGTTGAATAGAAAGGTATATTGGTGTTATTTATGAGTTTACGTGATTTTTGGGTGTATTATCATGTATATTTTGTAATGCATGTACTGAGGGGTCTAGTTTACATAACCCTATATTTAGGAATATTACATTTGGAAGTATATGGGTTGATATACTTGTTATATTTTGGCTTATTTTAGATGTATATGCTATGTAAATTCTTGTTGGTCTATATTTTACATGCTTTACATAGCTCCCACATATTATATAATTATGGAATAATTATATATTGTTGATTTCTGGAATAACTGACACGTGTATGGGGTTTTATGCTTTTCATGGCATTCATTGGCATAAAATGCATGAAATGGACTTAATTAATTACTTGGTAAAAGTATATTAAAGGGTCATTGGATTTGGACTACTAGCGGTCAAGGGACTTAGCAGTGTTTTCCATTCCTTTAGTCCTAGGTACTTTTCGGTTCCAGGTAGGAACCTTTGTGTTGTCCTCTTGGAGGTGGGTTTAAATCCTCCGTTTCCGCACGAAGATTCCTGCAGGAGTGGTCGATAATTATAGATTATGTTAAATAGACATGAGTCGCATATCATTCATGACATTGCATGGGTTTTAATTATTTTAAGCATGGTTTTAATTGGTTATATTATCATGCTTTGGTTATTTCTATATGAAAATTATATCTATTGAGTTTTATACTCACTCCTATATTTTATAAACCCTTTTCAGATGATTTCCTAGCTGGGAAGACTTCGCCTTGAGGTGTTATGCTCCGATTGGAACTAACTAATTGTCAGATCATTTTGGAACACTATTAATATCTCGAACAATTTTAATATCATGGTTATGTATTAACTAAACACTTTTGTATTCGGCCAATGGGCGCTAGACACGTAATAACTTATGGTTTGTAATATTTTAAATTCGTAAGTCTCTTTATATGGTTTATTTAGCATGTGATGATACCAATGATGGATGACAGGAACTTTTATAACTATTTTATACAGGATTTTGTTACGGTATGTTCCATTTACGAATAGGTCATGCCGAAATTTTTATTGAAATTACTGGTTTTCTAACACGTGCCATGCACGTGCTTCCTAAATGATTTTCTTAATTAAACTAGATTTATTAATATTAATCATGGCTTAATTAATTTGGGTCATGACAGCCCCACTTCCACACCCTTATAGGTGGATCCATCAAGTGTGCACTATAATTAAACACACCACCTAATGAGGATTATGGAATCCATTAAGAGTTAAACATTAAACTCAACCTTACACGTTGTAGTTTGTACTTGTAGACACCCCATTTTGAACCACCTAATAATTCTAAAATCCTTTTTGGTCCCAATGATGAGTTTAGTGAGATTATTTATGAATTATCTTTAAAGGATTAGTGCGAATCATAGCATGGGATTAATTGTTTAAAATAAAGGAAAATCATTTTATTAAATTAGTTATTTTTCTCGTGCCATTAGCATGTGTACGTATGCGAAAAGTGTGTATACACACATACGATACATCCGTATGCGTGTTAGCAGTCACTCTCCTAATTTTTAGAAAATGCAATTTCCCTTTCCCATTCAAATTAGAAGACTTTTCTATTTATTAGTAATATTCTTTAATTATTCTCCAAGAAAACCTAATCTAAGAAGGAAAGGAAAAACCCTACTTTTCAGATATATATATACTCTTTTAATGCCTTAGAAAAGGGGAGGAGAATAGAGTTTTTAAGGAGTGAAATTCGTCATAATTCAGCAGCAGTTTTTCTAAAAACCAGTGAATGTATTTTAATCATAAATTTTGACTCCGAAGTCAGAATTTGATGAAATTGGTCTTCTTAGAAAGATAATTCAATTCTCTACAACTTTGTATTTCATGAGTTCTATCTAATTCCAACGTTTCATACCAAAAAATGTGATTGAAGTTTCTATTGTTGCAAAGTGACGAAAATCACTTTTCTTTTCTCTTATTCTCTTTTGTTTTCTCTTTCTTTTCAAAATTGAGAGAGTTTTGATCCCTTTGCTATGATAACACTTTGACGAAAAGGAGTAATCGTGTTGGCTTGATTCAATCCAAAGACATAAGGGGCCATGAGCAAGTATAAAGTCGGTAGATTTGTATTTATTTTATTTTATTTATTTTTGTCGAAAGCATGATTAAAATGATTTAGGTTTAGTTTATATTTGTATTTATTTGTATAGTTTATTTTATTAAGCATGCATGTGTGGGATCGAGAGATCATATAATGTAATTATTTATTAGCTAATTTAATTCACGTACGCCCGTTTGTCGTATTTTCACCAATTAAATGATGGAAATATAGATATGTTTGGCAAATATTCTTGCTCTTGATTTCATCACTATTCTGTTTGATCTCAAATTGCCCATGGGTTGTGTACGCACTAAGAATGGTTGTGTATGCATCACATTAGGGCAAACAATTTCTGTTCATCTTTAAGGTTTCATGTTCGTTAGTATTTAGGGTTTTATAGCTTAGGTATTTGCATAAACTGTAGAAACAGAGACAATAATGCACAGGTTTGCAAAAGGATGCGTACGCAACTAGTATAGATGCGTACGCACCCTAACTACATCAGGCAGTAACTACTAGTTGCATATGCACCCTAACTACGACAGGCAGTAAGTTATTTTAGGGGATTTTGGCCACAAGTCCATAAAGTTAGACTTGTGCAGCCATAAGTCCATTATAAAATCTTATGTAACCAAAGGTCCCTTTTAGATATTTTCAGACGATATTACCCCTTCATATTATGTAGCAAAAGATTCCTCTTAGAAAGTTACATATGATCAATGTAACTGTTTTTTTAAATATTTTTTTATACATAATTTTATATTCATCATGAGTCTTTTTCCTAATTTTTCCCCCCCAAAAAAAAAAAAATCAATTAAATCTGGACAAACATCTACTTGTAACTGAAGTATGTACTGAACCCACAGAAAAATAGTTACATGAAAATAATTACTTTTAAGTCAATTGTGACTGAATTTTAGTCACAAAATATTTAAATCTTACAAATTTTTAGTTTCAAACACATCAATTTAATTGATTCAATAGTTACATCTAATAAATTTAATAATTTTGTATGGGAAATTGTACAAAATTGAACCCACATTAAAATAGTTACATGTTTATTTATTTTAAAACCGATACATGTAAATATGTAATCAATGTAACTATTTTTTTTTTATACATAATTTTATTTTCATCATGGGTCTTGTTTCGAAAAGCTCGACGAATAGATTTCAAATATATAAATTTTATTGGAAATCAACATCTAGATAAAAATTCATGTCATTTTAAAATTTGAAAACAAAAAATAACACTTAAGGGTAAACAACACTTAAGGGTAAACTTGACTTTATGCATTTACCATGGTTACAAAAGTAAACTCATTTTACTTAAAAGTGGACTTATGGCTGCATAAGTTTGCTGCATAGGCTTATGCCTCTATAAGTCCTATAAAAGTAGACTTTTCGTTAATTTCCCCGTTATTTTACATAGCTTATTTTTGTTAACCGTTTGCTAGTTGATTCTCTGGATAATCTGTATATCTTGCATGCCTGCTATGAATTCCCTTTTTATTTACTTTATTTGTTAATTGTCACTATTGCATGCCATTCATTTATTGTATGATTTAGGGTTAATTTTAATTAAATATCAAATTAATTAAGGCCAATAATCATATGTGGGGGCCGGTTTCGATCGGGCATCATTGGGTTCCTAAAACCTTCCCGATGATGTACCCCAACTTCGAACCCGAATCTTTGGTTATGACGAGTTGAACCCTGCTAGGGTTCATTGTTCCCAAATAATAATTAGGTGGCGACTTCTCTCTACACTAGCCTTCCGAGGCTAGTTGCATACTTTTGAACCATCATGGTTTATTTTTAAGGCGTAGTGCTCATAGTAATATCTACACCATAGGAAGGGATTCTCAAAATATTATAAAATGGATAGTGCACTCCAAATCAACCAATAACTTGTCATTAGCCATATAAACCAAATTCCTAGGATCTCCATTCACATAGGTTGGGTTACCATTACTGTTGACCCTTTGTTATAGGCATTAGTCCCATTCCCCTCGATATATTACTCACTAGGTTTCTACCCAGTGGATTTGTCAAAGGATCGGCCAAATTTAGCTCTGACCTCACAAAGTCAAGGGATATAACCCCATCACTAAGCAATTACCTCAAGATATTATGTCTTAGGCATATGCCTACTCTTCCCATTTTAAAATTTACTCTTAGCTTTGGCTATAGCAGCTTGCCTATCACAATGTAGAGACACGGACGGAGCTGGTCTCATCCAAATGGGAATATCTGCTAAGAGGTTTCTAAGCCACTCAGTCTTTGTACCTGCCTTTTCTAAGGCAATGAACTCAAACTCCATAGTAGACCAAGCTATGCAATTTTTCTTGGTAGATTTCCAAGATACTGCACCTCCACCAAGTGTAAACACATAACTGCTAGTAGATTTTTTTCTCATCTGAATCAGAAATCCAATTAGCATCATAGTACTCCTTTAATACAAAGGGAAAACCATTATAAAATAAAGTATAATCAATAGTTCCTTTCAAATATCGAAGTACTCTATACAAAGTAGTCCAATGATCTCTATTAGGATTATGAGTATATCTACTCAATCTACTAACAGCATATGCAATATCAGGTCGAATACAATTCATCAAATACATTAAACTACCAATTATTTGAGCATACTCGGATTGTGAGACACTATCTTCTTTATTTTTCTTTAAATGAGAATTAGCATCATAAGGTATAGATACAAATTTTTACAATCAAAGTGTTCAAACTTCTTTAAAAGTTTTTCTACATAATGTTCTTATGAAAGAAAATTACCCTCGATAGATTTAGTTATTTTTATTCCAAGAATAAAATCTGCCTCACCCAATCTTTCATATCAAATTGAGAAGATAGAAAATTTTAGTCTCCTTAATAACATCTAGACTAGTTCCCATGATCAAGACATACAAGCAAATAATAACACAAGAATTATCATGAAATTTGCTATAAATACATTTATCAGAATCATTAATCAAATATCAATTAGATATCATAACATTATCAAATTTCTCATGCCACTGTTTCGGTGCTTGTTTAAGACCATATAAAGATTTAGCTAATCTGCAAACTTTATGCTCATTACTAGGGACAACACAACTTTCAGGTTGGTCCATATATATTTCTTCTTCTAAGTTTCCATTCAAAAATGCAATTTTAACATCCATTTGATGAATAACCAATTTCTTTATAGAAGCTAATGCAATTAAAATTCTTATAGAGGAAATTCTAGTCACATGAACAAAAGTATCAAAATAATCTATACCTTTCTTTTGAGTATATCCTTTAGCCACCAATTGAGCTTTAAATTTATCAATTGACCCATCAGGTTTGAACTTCTTTTTAAAAATCCATTTGCAACCAATAGTTTTAGTACCCGGAGGCAGATTAACCAATTCCCATGTATGATTAGACATAATTGATTCAATTTCACTATTAATTGTTTCTTTCAAAAAAGGTGAATCAGGAGAAGTTACAACCTCATTACAAGTTTATGGATCATTATCAATAAGAAAAGTACAAAAATCATTTCCAAAGTTGGTTTCTTTTTTTATTCTTTTACTCCGTCTTAACTCAATTTCAATGTTATCATTAGATTCCTTTTCAATTTCACTCTAAGGTTCATGAGTTATTTTTTCACATTTCGATTTTAAAGGAAAAATATTTTCAAAGAAATCTGCATTTTTAGTTTCCACAATTGTGTTCGGTTCCATAATATTATTTTCACTTTTAATTACCAAGAACCTATATGTAGCGCTATTATAAGCATAACCAATTAAAACACTATCAAAAGTTTTAGGGCAAATTTTTCTCTTTTTAGGTTCTGGTAATAATACCTTAGCCAAACACCCCCACACTTTTAAATATTTTAAATCAGGTGCATGTCCTTTCTAAAGTTCATAAGGTGTTACTCCAATTTCCTTATAAGGTACCCTATTTTGTACATGACATGTAGAAAGAATAGCTTCCCCCCACAAATTAAGTGGTGCCCCAGAACTAATTAACATAGTATTCATTATTTCTTTTAAAGTGCTATTTTTTCTTTCAGCTATGTACTCCATTAGATTTAGGTGAATATGGAGGAGTTACTTCATGTATTATGCCATGTTCTTCACAAAAATCATTAAAGGATTTATATTCACATTCTCCTCCTCTATCAAATCCAAGTCTTTTAATCTTTCTATTTAATTGATTTTCAACTTCTGCTTTATATTTAAAAAACATTTCAATAGCTTCATCTTTTGTTCTTAATAAATAAATCTTTGTATATCTTGAATAATCATCTACAAAAGTTATGTAATATTTCTTTCTACTTCTTATTAATGTGCTTTACAAATCTCCAATATCACTGTGAAATAATTCTAGAAGTTCAGTTGCCCTATCAATTGATTTACAAGATTTTTTAGTTAATTTTGATTCTACACATACCTCACATTTTGCATTATATTTTATTAATATATTATGAAGTAAACCAATTTCTTTCATTTTCTTAATATAAAAAAAATTCACATGACTTAGTCTAGCATGCCATAAATCAATGGAATCAATCAAGTAAGCAGAAGAAGATGCATTTCCATTCATGATTTCAAGTATATTCAAAAGAAATAAACCTTGGTTACAATAACCTTTCCCAACAAACATACCATTCTTAGTCATAATGATCTTGTCAGATTCAAAAATACCTTAACTCCAACCTTACCCAACAGAGAAACCGGCACCAAGTTGTAGCGAAAGTTTGGAACATAAAGCACATCACTCAATGAAATAACTTTTCCAGAAGTCAATTTGAGAAGAACCTTCCCTTTTCCTACAACTAGTGAGAGCCTCAAATCGCCCATGAACACTTATTCCTCGCCTTGCCCCATAGAAGTGTATGAAACAAAAGCATTTCTATCACCACAGATGTGCTTGGTAACCCCAGAGTCTACAACCCAGTCCTTCACATTTGCAACCATGTTCACCTCAATAACAATTGTAGCAATTACATCATTCACCTCTACCAAATTAACATTCGTCTGTGCAGGAAAATTGTTCACCTTTCTAAACCTGCACTCGAGAGGATGGTGTCCGGGTTTCCCACAAATATAACAGTTACCCTTTTTTTTGAAGGTGGGTTGAGATTTTTTATTCTAACCAGATCTAAAATTTTGATTAGTCTTACGATCTAGGTTTGTCCTATTGTTCCAGTTGGTCTTGTGATTCTTATTATTAGTCCTTCTATTGTTACTAGGTCTACTAGGTCCATCAACCAAATTAGCTTTAGAAGTAAATTCCTTAGCTTTTTCAGTCTTGTTTCTAACTCTATTCTTTTCTTCAACGCGAATGTGAACAACCACATCCTCAAGACTCATGTGTTTCCTTTTGTGTTTCAAATTGTTTTTGTAGTCCTTCCAAGAGTCGGGCAATTTTTCAATAATAAATCCTGCTAGAAAAGACTCTTGCAAATCTATCTCTTCATTTTTAAGGTCACTCACTAGGACATGGTAGTCATAGATTTGAGATGATACATCTCTATCCTCAGTCATTTGAAAATTAGCAAAATTCCCTATATGGCATATTTTTTATTACTGGCATCTTCTAAAACATATTTCTTCTGCAGACTATCCCAAATATCCTTAGCAGTCTTATAGGAATAATAGATATCATAAATCTCATTGGACAGGGTGCTAAGGATAGTGTGCCACATACCTTATTAACATTTTCCCATTTTTTCAATTTCTCACCATAATTTTCAGAACCTTCCTTTGGTTTAGAACTTGTCAAAATGTGGGTCAAGTTCACCATGTCCAAAGCAGAATAGACACACTCTTGCCAACACTTAAAGAGAGTGCCATTGAAGTGCTCGATCTTAGAAACATCATGCAAAATCTTAGCAGTCATAGTAGCAACATCCATGATGAATTACTCTTAATATTGTTGGAAAAACAGTATAGATGCTATTGTGTAAATAAAAAATTAGAACAAGAACTACAAAAATATAAACACTTATCAGTTGAGGCGTGTACGAAGCACTGTCCTTAAGAGTAGTTCTGCTCTTCTGAGTTTGAAACTCGGTGTAGTAGGTCACAGCACTCTACCCTCTAGGATTCAACAACCGGGCTCCCACAAGCATGCACTCGCAAGTGTAGGAGTGAAGCGAAGAATTCAAAATGCTCCTGACTCTCAAAAATAAAATTGTAGAAGAAAGAAAATAGAGAGAAGAAAAGAAGAGACGATTGCTCTTTGGTGTGTTTTTTGCTGAATGAGAACTTTGGTTTATATAGGCTTTAGAAATCAGTAACAGCCCTCAAAAAATAAATTCCCTACAATCCAAAAAATTTAAATACAAAATTAAATTCCCAATAGTCAAAAAATATAAATACAAAATTCGATAGGTTTAAATTAGCTCAACAATCATAAAATAATTAAATTAAAATAACAGTCAGTTGATTTAATTAAAACAATCCTAGTATAAAAACGGGTCACTGAACTAGGTCGTGGATAACCAAGTATCCAAAAGTCAAAGTAGCGAAATGCGGGTCAATCCTGCCCACACACGTGAAGCCAATTTTTGGGATTTGAACCTCGCCTGTGTGCACGTCATACGCTTGTGACGCACCCGACTAAGTCAATTTTCAGACCCCAATCTCGCAAATCACTCGATTAGGTTCCATCTCATGCACACGTGGGGACTCCCTACATCTTACCACATAATACCACATACAATAAGTGGAATACTATATAAGCCCATTAAAAACCTTTCATTTTTCCAATATGGGACAAGGTGACTTCACAATACAAAGAGGTAAGAGGAAAGCCCTTTAAGAAAAGCTTTTGGATTTTTGAAATACTTATTTTATATACTTAAAATAAAACACTTTCTATCACAACAAAGGGCACTGAAAGAATGATTGCCCGAAGCTTCAAAATAAGATTGGTAAGGGTTTAAATGCAAATGTAGCACGTGTGCATGATGGGGATGAAGAATTGCTTTGACTACCGAATTAAGACATAAGAAACTTCGGAATTTCGGAATGAATCAATGGAAAAACTGGTTAAGGGGATATTATCAATATTTTTTTTGATGAAATAAAAGTATATATTAACAAAAGGCTTAGCCCAAGTACATGAGACATATTCAATCACTAAGGAAAGACCCCTCTAAAGCTTAAAGGCATCTGCAAAAAAAACAAAAGAACAATTACAACTATTAAAACAATTAGAATGCCAAAGAAAGAAGTTCATGATCATTAGTTGGCCATTTAGATAAGTGGATTTTGGATTCAGAGTGTTCCTATCATATGTGTCCCAACGGGGATTTGTTTCAATCTTGCAGAAGTTAGATGTTGGAGTTGTTTTAATGGGAAATGACAATGCTTGTAAGAAAAAAAAAGGATACAAGACAAAGTGTGATGTGAAATAGGATTTGTCCGAAGTACACTATATTGCCAAGCCATAGTTCTAGTTATATGCTAATATCCCTTATAGATTTCATTATTTTGACATCATCATTTTTACCATTGAATATGATTGGTAAATTTGTTTGTTGAAATATGTTATATAATCCAATTGTGTAGTGTATTTTTATTTAAAATTTGCACGTGCGCTGCATGTGTGCTAGATCGTGTCTGTATATATATCTACACACATAGGATGGCAGTCAAGAAAAAACATACATATATACAGGTCGCTAAGACGAATTTGGTTATTTCAACGCTCACAACAATCACACGACTTCTAAAAGTTTGCACGTGCATTGCACATGTATACAGTTTTTAAAAGTTTGCACGTGCATTGCACACCATGTGCTATATCTAGTACTCTCTGTCTCACAAAGATTGGTCAAGTTTGACAAAAAACTTAGTTTAAAAAAAGCCATCATTGCATTAACTTGTCATTTATTAATCTTGCAGATTATGCAAAGGTGATCATGGAATTGAAGAAAAATTTATCGGCTGGTTTCTGTGATTGTTGTTGAAATTTGTATGAAATTTTCATTCATGTTTGGATCTTTATTACTCTCCTAATGTAACTCATTGTTTTTAGTGCTTACTGCTTGGTACCACCTAAAGTACCCTTACGTTACCCTTAAAGCATTGGCATCATTAGCCCAGTCCTTTACTTTGATGACATCCAGCCACAAGATGGTCATTGTTACCAAGGATTTTAAGGTAATAAAAATGAAAATTTTTATTTTTATTTAATTTCCCTTAGTTTGGATCTTATGAAAAATATAAATTAGCTCATCTTTGTTTTGGCTAGTTAAGGAAGTTAGTAAGAGTTGCTACAATACCATTAAACAGTCACGGTCTAAAATCGATAAAGCCAATGTTCTTTCAGTCCTAATCAAAAAATTTAAAAATCGCAAGTTGTGAGATAAAGTATTTTATGTCTTTTCATTCCAAATTTTTATTTAGTTTTGGTTATATGCTAATATCCCTTATAGATTTCATTATTTTGACATCATCATTTTTTCCATTGAATATGGTTGGTAAATTTGTTTGTTGAAAAATGTTATAGAATCCAATTGTGTAGTTTATTTTTATTTAAAATTTGCACGTGTGTTGCATGTGTGCTATATCGTGTGTGTGTATATATGTATGTACACACATAGGATGGTAGTCAACAAAAAACATACATATATACAGGTTGCTAAGACGAATTTGATTATTTCAATGCTCACAACAATCACATGACTTCTAAAAGTTTGCACGTGCATTGCACACCATGTGCTATATCTAGTACTCTCTGTCTCACAAAGATTGGTCAAGTTTAACAAAAACCATTAGTTTAAAAAAAGCCATCATTGTATTAACTTGTCATTTATTAATCTTGCAGATTATGCAAAGGTGATCATAGAATTGAAGAAAAATTTATCGGCTGGTTTCTATGATTGTTGTTGAAATTTGCATGAAATTTTCATTCATGTTTGGATCTTCATTACTCTCCTAATGTAACTCATTGTTTTTAGTGCTTGCTGCTTGGTTCCACCTAAAGTACCCTTACGTTACCCTTGAAGCATTGGCATCATCGGCCCAGTCCTTTACTTTGATGATATCGAGCCACAAGATGGTCATTGTTACTAAGGATTTTAAGGTAATAAAAATGAAAATTTTTATTTTTATTTGGTTTCCCTTAGTTTGGATCTTATGAAAAATATAAATTAACTCATCTTTGTTTTGGTTGGTTAAGGAAGTTAGTAAGAGTTGCTATAATACCATTAAACAGTCACAGTCTGAAATTGATCAAGCCAATGTTCTTTCAGCCCTTAGCAAAAAATTCAAAAATCACAAGTTATGAGACAAAGTATTTTATGTCTTTTCATTCCAAATTTTTATTAGTTCTTGTTACATGCTAATATCCCTTATAGATTTCATTATTTTAACATCATCATTTTTACCATTGAATATGGTTGGTAAATTTGTTTGTTGAAACATGTTATAGAATCCAATTGTGTAGTTTATTTTTATTTAAAATTTGCACGTGCGTTGCACGTGTGCTATATCGTGTGTGTGTGTATATATATGTACACACATAGGATGGCAGTCAAGAAAAAACATACATATATATAGGTTGCTAAGATGAATTTGATTATTTCAACGCTCACAACAATCACACAACTTCTGAAAGTTTGCACGTGCATTGCACACCATGTGCTATATCTAGTACTCTCTTTGTCTCACAAAGATTGGTTAAGTTTAACAAAAAACATAGTTTAAAAAAAGCCATCATTGTATTAACTCGTCATTTATTAATCTTGCAGATTATACAAAGGTGATCATGAAATTGAAGAAAAATTTATTGGCCAGTTTTTGTGATTGTTGTTGAAATTTGCATGAAATTTTCATTCATGTTTGGATCTTCATTACTCTCCTAATGTAACTCATTGTTTTTAGTGATTGCTGCTTGGTTCCACTTAAAGTACCCTTACGTTACCCTTGAAGCATTGGCATCATCGGCCCAGTCCTTTACTTTGATGACATCGAGCCACAAGATGGTCATTGTTACCAAGGATTTTAAGGTAATAAAAATGAATATTTTTATTTTTATTTGGTTTCTCTTAGTTTGGATCTTATGAAAAATATAAATTAGGTCATCTTTGTTTTGGTTGGTTAAGGAAGTTAGTAAGAGTTGTTACAATACCATTAAATAGTCACAGTCTGAAATCAATAAAGCCAATGCTCTTTTAGCCCTTAGCAAAAAATTCAAAAATCGCAAGTTATGAGACAAAGTATTTTGTCTTTTCATTCCAAATTTCTTGTATTAAATTTTCTTTTCAACTCATGCTGATACTTCTCGATCTCTTGTTGGCTACCTTTTATGTTTTTTCCTTCAAGCCACCGAAGGATGCTTCTGGGTTGAAGGACTATTTATACTACATATATTCAGTAGTTTCTCAGTACAATAGGCACCCAACATATTCAGTCAATGAGAGTTGTGATAGCATCAATGGACATCTAAAGGAACTAATATACTTGGCCGAGTATTTTTAGGAAAATAACTTCTCATGAGGTGGAATTCCCTTGCTATGAATTTGAAAGAACCAAATCGCAAACAATTCAAGGATGGCAATGGCAGGTAATGCAAAAATAAAGTTTTAGTTACCAATATTAATAACACTTACAGAGAAGCATTTTAACCCTTTTCTATTTGATCTCTTCAAGTATGTAGTGAACTAGTATACATACTAGTCAATAGAGCAATATACGCAAAGATTAGAGCTGCTACATGTGCAACATGTTAGGCTTTGTGTGGAGCCTGGTGTTTTGTCCAATCTGGTTTAGAGCACTGTTTTATATCAGATGCACATACGTGCATGTGCGACAGACTTGTTTTAAACTCGGAAATATAAGGGTTTTATCATTTTCTTATGTGTTAGTGAGAGCTATCTTTATGATTACTGTGTTTGGGTGTGAGACCTCTTTGTATTGTTCTTTAATACGTAGTGAAATCGCTACAACTCCATAGACGTAGCCCGAGTTTGGGTGAACTACGTAAACCTGTGTGTTATTTATTTGCCTTTGATTTGTTTCTGTTTTCTTCTCTATATTCGCATCTCAAGATCTATAGGAATAGGGTTGTTTAACCCTAACAACACCCTAGACTTAATAGTCACAACATATCTCTACCGGAACGTTGCATAGATTTTCGTCAGGTAATTGAAGTGATCCAACGTTTGGTGTAGATGTTAGGATTTGTCTTGAATTCCACCCTTCTGACCTATTTTGTAAGTCGAGTCTTTCTTACCTGACCCGACTTGCTCACTTATGTTATAACCCATTTTATATAAAGGTTGTTTTTAGGGTTTCATTCTTAGGCAAAGGGAGTCAACTTAGGAGCCGTCATTGGGTGTAAAGGGGATCTAGGGATTTTGTGAGTATTCTTGCTCTTATAATTCTCTTGAACACATAGTGGATTGATCATCACCGCCCGTGGACGTAGGCGTCTAGCTGAACCATGTAAATCTTGTGCCTTCTCTCTTTGTGTGTTTGATTTATTTTCTGTGCTTGGATCGATTCGGTTGTTTTATTTGTTTAATCACTTCCACCACATAGAAATTTCTTTGTTTATCACGATTTCGCACAACAATCTAGTATCAGATATTAGGTTTCGATTTAGGAGTTGGATCTTTTGATCGTTGGTATTTTAGGTGTAGATCTGATCAATGGTGGAATCAACTTCAAAAGCTTCATCACAGAAAACTTCGACTACAAACACTTCATTAGCGGTTAGAACATGGTTTCAAAAGCAAAATTTGAAGTTGAGAAAATTAATGAAACAAATAACTTCGGTATATAGCAATGAGAAGTTTTGGATGTTTTAACTCAACAAGAGTTAGATATTGTTTTAGATGATAAACCCGTTGAAATGGATTAGAAGGATTGGGTGAAGATTAATCGTTAAACTTGCAGCACGATTAGGCTTTGTCTCACTAAAGATAAAAAATATTTTGTGAAGGAGACTTTGGCTAAGCAATTGTGGATGAATTAAAAGGACAAATATATGACCAAGAGCATGGAAAATTGGCTTTATTTAAAGAAGAACTTCTTCTGTTTTAACTACAAGTAAGGTATTTCAATAACTAAGCACTTGCGGCTTTAATAAAACCTTTGCTGATATGCAAAATTTAGATGTTGAAATTTCAGATGAAGATAAACCCTTATTGTTATTAAATTCCTTGCCTGATTTATATGATCATTTGACTACAAGTTTACTGTATGAGAAAGATACAATTAAGTATGATGATGTGTCTAAATGCTTTGATGAATAATGAGTATCGGAAGAAAGACCGACAGGTTCATAGGGACTCACCATTTGAGGCTTTGATAGAAAAGGGTAGGAGTGAGGACAAAAAATTTGGCAAACTCGTTTTAAAACGAGAGAACCATCGTCTAATAGGAAAATTCCTACAAAAGATGAGCGTGCTTTCTATCACAACAAAGGGCATTGGAAGAATGATTGTCCGAAGCTGCAAAATAAGAATGGTAAGGGTTTAAATGCAAATGTAGCACGTGTGCATGATGGGGATGAAGAATTTGCTTTGACTGCCGAATTAAGACATAAGAAACTTCAGAATTCTGGAATGAATCAATGGAAAAATTGTTTAAGGTCATTATCAATATATATATATATATATATATATATATATATATATATATATATATATATTTATGAAATAAAAATATATATTAGCAAGTACATGAGACATATACAAACACTAAGGAAAGGCCCCTCTAAAGCTTGAAGGCATCTACAAAAAAAACAAAAGAACAATTACAACTATTAAAATAATTAGAATGCCAAAGAAAGAGATTCATGATCATTGGTTGGCCATTTAGATGAGTGGATTTTGGATTCGGAGTGTTCCTATCATATGTGTCCCAATAGGGATTTGTTTTTATCTTTCAAAGTTAGATGGTGGAGTTGTTTTAATGGGAAATGACAATGCCTATAAAATAAAAATAAAAATAATAAAATAATAAAAAAAGGGATACGAAACAAAGTTTGATGTGAAACAGGATTTGTCCAATTTCATTCATTTAAACTCTATCCAGGTTGAAGTGTCCATTTAGGGATTTTAGGCTTCTATTGGAATGCTTTGTTTAATTGTAAAAACTGTCCGAAACATAAAAATCTATGGTGTGGGTAATCAACCTTGGTATGGAGTAGCATAATCCCGCCAAAAAACTGGTCAATTTCTGTGTTTCGTTACTGTCGTTGTATTGATCTAATGGTAATTTATGGCCACTATGGAGTAATGGAGCATATAATGGTTCATTTTTTTAGAGGCTGATTTTCTCCCCTATTTTTTGCAAGTTGCTCCAAATGCAACCAAAGAGAATGTACCACGAATCATTTTAAATTTCCCAGAAGGCTTTGGGATATGAGAAGTCTTGCAAGATGTCAAGAATCAATATTTGTAGAAGACAAAGTTGAAAATTTTACTCATAAAAAAAAATAAAAAAAAAAGGGTTGAAAATTTTAAATTATCTTATTTTTTAAGTTAATTAGTGTGAGCTTCAAACTTGTTGGCATTTAAATTTCAAATTACAACTGTGAGACAACAAAAATTTTCAATTAATTGTAAAATTGAGAAATAAATAGTCAACGTAAAATCCATTTCCTTGGCATTTAAATTTCAAATTACAATTGTGGGATAACAACAAATTTCAATTAATTGTAAAATTGGCAAATAAATAGTCAACGTAAAATCCATTTCCTTATATTGAAAAGTATTTCTTTTTCTTTCTTTTCCTTCTCATCCAGATATCCGAATATGAACCATCTCTTGAAATGAAATGGTCAATGGTAGCTTAGAACTGAAATCTTAGCTTGGGGGCCGCCTTGAACATAAACAAAACTGCACTGTGAGCCGGGGTTTAAAACTTTTAGCCATTGAGGAAGCTTATATGTGTTCTTTTCTTGAGTGGCCGAAAGACCCCATAGAGATCCCGACAGGTTTTCAACCACCAACTTAAGATCTGTAATTGGCTTTTGAGATGTATTCTTGATTACCACCTTGTGACGGTAATAAGTCATGCTTCCAATTGTCCATGTGATACTTATTGAGTGAAGGAATTCGACTGGGACATCTGCAAGAAATTCACAAGATCATGTAAGGAATACCGATAAATTAAATCAATCGTAGTTCTTTTTCCTTTTTTTTTTTTTTCCTTTTAACTGAAGAATTAAGTTAAAAGAGATCCTTTAGCTTATTAGGAATGTGTTGGGTCCTTTAATTTGGAATTGTCCACTACCCAGATTGATTGACTTCTATATTAAACGTATGAAGGTATGTGAAATTAGGGAATTATCTTCAATTGTCCTTTAAAAATGTACTAATTTTCATAAATCAATAACTTTTATATCCATTAATGGATCTCTTTGGTAAGTTGTCCTATAGAAGTAAAGAGTTCATTTTGTGGAAGAAGCTTGAGTTACTTTTGCTAACCTGATTTTGTGTTGGGTGCTTGTGTTTCTTGGGAATATGAACCTGCAAGGAAAGCAGATATAATGATATGTTATTAAATGAAATTGGTTATTAATTTTAATATAAAAAAAAGCATGTATAAATCATGTTGACACATCCCTTAGTTCTTCTGATAGTGAGGGCAGGTTTGATAATATATGTTTGGCAGCCCAGAAAGAAGAAAAGAAAATCTAAAATCATACCTTTTCCACTCTATAAGGCTTAGTTGAGTTGAAGTTCTTAATTACAAGATAACTCAAAAGAATGGGAAATTAACTGCAAGATTATAAGTTCTTCTTTTCTTTCCCTTCATTATGTTTTTCAATTTTACTTCGTAAAAGGCAAATAAAGAATGCAGGAAGAATTATGATTTCTGTTACTTACTTGGTTTTGTTTGGTGGGGTACAACCTGTACAGGTGATTCATTAGGATAAGAACCTGTAACATCAAGGGTAACAAGATTGATCTTATAAGATTGTTAACAGATTAATAAGGATGTTTAGCTTCCAACATTAGAAATAAGTATCACACCAATGGTATAAATTTTCTAGCCAAGAATGGAGATTAGAGTAATTTCCACCTGAATTTCCATTTGTGCTCTGCAGCTTAGAGAAGAGGCCTACAAGAGGAGCACAACCAGAAAGTGTAGGTTCAGTTTGTTCATAATTGGACCGGTCATCAGAGAAGTCATCGTTCTTGTCAGGACCTCCCACAAGGCCTCCATATATAACATTAGGATTGCCCTGGGGGCGATGATACCATGTCTCAAATCCTTCCACACAACCAACCACAGCACGAAAAACAGATTTAGAGGCAATGGAAGCTCCTCTATGGTGAACATGAACCGGATATCTTGTTCCGTACCCGACTAAGTAGCTCATGGACTGGGGATTTTTTCCAAGAATGTAATCAGCCTGCAGAAACAACCCCACCATGAAATCAGCTTAAATGAACCAAAGTGGAAACACAATGCACTCATTGGTAGATTGACAATGCATAGTTCAAGCAGGAAATGTGCAATTTGATAGAATCGGAAGAGATGTGGACGAAAAGTGTCTTCTAAGGAAAATTGACTTTTAATTAGGGGAAAGTGAGTAAAGGCTCAAATATAGTTCTTAGGCATGGAACACCAACGGAACTTATTTTTCAACTAACTTTTCTAAAGAAGTAGGTGGTACCTGCTACATTTAGAACCGCTACAGCATTGAAATGTTTTGAAGTTACTAATTGAAACACAATTAATAACATACATGAAAGTTCAGGAAGGTTCAATAACTAATTAGTTTCTCATGAAGTCGGTCTTAGAGGCACCATTAGTATGCTAAAATTTGATCCAAACACATATATAAGTACATGTAATCATACAGAATAAAGAGTCTTGCATTTTTACCTGTGACTTTGCAAAATTGAGGAGCTCTGGAGGTTGGATTTGGGCATCTGGACAATTCATCACAGCATTTGCAGCAGAGAGATATTCAGAGTAGACAGCAAGAAGGAATGCAGCAGAGGAGGCATACTGCATATTGTTCCATTCGTGCACGTACACTAAGCCCCCTGATGGAGAAACAAAACCAATCAAGAGAAATCCATTTAGGCAGACCCACCAGGAGTGTTTACATGAAATTAATCAAAACTATTTGAAAACGAACTCATACATGCAGAGAGATTATATATAAACACTAACCGGGAGTCAAGGGGACATTGTAGCCATTATTCTTTTGTAGACAAGCACATGTGAAGTAACTTGCTTTGGCTTGATATTGTTTTAGTGTGGAAGTGTATGCGCCACCATGTCCCTCCATCAATACCTGAAAGCAGCTTTATTACATTTTTTTTCTCTTCATGAATAGAATTTTAAAAAATAAAAAATAAAAAATAAATTAGTATATGTGGGAGATTCCACAGTAGTCTTCAAAGGGATTTCCATTTTTTTTTTTTTTTTTGGGGGAGGTGTTGTCTTCAGTGAAATGATCACAAAAATGGATCGAAAATAGCATTCAAATAATTCAATACCATATATCATTGAAGGGAGTTCTTCAATTTTAATTACCTTTGAAAGAAGGATCTGTACACCAGCATATTTGTTGTCCCAAGAGAATTCTCTGACTGCCCATCCAGTTCCGCCCATGGAGACGGCATTATCCACTACATACTTCAAGTAGTACTCATCGTTGGTTGCTCGGTAGAGCCACGCAGCAGCCCATAACAACTCATCCTTCACCAAAAGAGAAGTTGGTAGAGAAATTAAATACAAAAAAGGAAGCAAGAATAAAGAGGAAGGGAAAAAAAAAAAACATTTTGGGTAAGGGAAATATTTCACTAACCGAATAACCTGATGAAGTGTAGAACTGGGTAGCACACTGAATGGAGTCATCGTAAAGACCCCTAAATCTATCCGCAAATGAGAAAAGCTGCAGTTGATTGAATTACAATCTGTCAACAATTCACGTTCATTTTTTTCTACTATATCCAAGTAATTATGTTTAATTGACACTATGTAGAGCTGCTAGAGCAACTTCTTGATTGAGACCACTGAAAAAATGGCTGCCACTTCTTTATATATGTAAAATTGTTTGAAACCATGTGACCATTGGAATTTTGTGCAGCTCTATATATAAAGAGTGTCACCTGTTTTGCATGGACCAAGAGGAGATTGGAGTAGGAAGAGTTGTAAGGCCTAAAAGCCAAAGAAGCTGCAGCCATGGCAGCTGCAGTTTCACCGGCAAGATCCGAGCCGGGATGTTCTGGATCAATCTCGTAAGCAGTCCTTGGAGTTGTCATGTCTTCCGCACGTTCCCAACAATAGTGATCAGAATCTCCGTCCCCCACCTGAATTTTTTTGCACCAAGTTATAAAAACTCCTAATCAAGCATCATGGCACAATTTGAATAATATGCACATCAATTAGGTATGCAAGAGCTTTAGAAATCACCAATGCATGTCACCAAAGTAAGAAAAAAACAATTTAGGGTATGTTGGCACAAATCCATTAAAATATATCGGAATGATGATTTTGTGTCTTCAATACCATGTTAACTGTATACTGTAATTATTTAATTTTCAATTAAAAAAACGAGAGGGATAAAAGAAAAATAAATGGGTTAAAAAAAATCAAGTGAGAGAAATATAAAATTCAAAGAGATTGATTTATAAAATATAAAGAAAGAAAACTTCAGATGACGCAATTGCCCCACTTGGAAGCCATATGCTTTCGTCCATGAAATAAATATGCCACTTACACATCAGCAATGGCATGCAGAACCGGTAGACAGAGCCAGTAAATGTCTTATTTTTGGTAGATTATATATGTAAATATATTAATTGGTGATTGTTCCAAATTGAAGCTCAGCTGACCCACCAAAAGTTTGATGGATCTCGGCCGTACTTAGTTGAAATAATCATTCGCTAGGGGCGTAAAATGATGCGAACAGAGAAATTTTAAGGAGAAAATGGTAAATGTGAATTCAAAATAGGGCCAATCCACTTCTGAGGTATCATCGAGCTCGCCTGAGCTTGAGCCCATCTGATCATTACTCATGACTCACGAGTCACAGCATATGAAATAGGTGACCAAACTCTTAAATGGCTCATCAGTTCGTGTGTGTGTGTGTATCGATCTCTCTCAATGTATATTATGATGGTTTACCTGTCCCCAGAGAACATTAGGCTGTGTGTGCGCCTTGATGAAGTAGTCTGTCCCCCATTTGATGGCCCATAAGGTGTGTCCCATCTGGTCTAAACCTGTGATTTCTTTCCTGAAGTCAACAGCTCCCCATGAAAGCATTGTCACACTAAAAGCCATTGGCAATCCAAACTTCACATGATCTCCTGCGTCATAATACCCTCCCACCAAGTTCACCTGACCATCACCAATACACACCAAACCCACATGCATCTAATTAGTATAATGCCCTATACATATACATATATACATATATGTGTATACAGAGAGAGAGTTTTAGATTCTGTCTGGTTATTGGATTTTATCAAAGATAAAAATAAAATAAAATATCAGGAATAGTACTTTTCTTTATCTGGTCGCAACGCAAAATTAGAAGAAGAAAGAAGAATATAAGGGAACCAAACAGACGTCAGAGACTTTACCCCTTGACTAAATCCATCTCCAAGTCCGGAATTGCCACGCCACCTGACTCGCTGCTCCAGCGGAAGTTTGCCGGATCTTTGTGCCTCAAAAAACATCAAGCTCTTGTCAAGGGCATCGCCGTAGTTGAAGCCGGCCGCCGCAACGTTCACCTCCCAACCCAGTACTCCAACTAAAACGGCCAGGAGCACGTACGTAGCAAACCTCCTCATGGCTCCTATTTTTATTCTGTAGCTTGGATTGAGTTGAGCAAGCAATCCAACAACTGGTTATGCATGTATGCTTTGTTTGGCAACATCTTACATATATAGGGGAGAAAAAGAGAATGGCTTGAAAGTTCTGTCATTATTGTTGGTGGTAGCCTTCACGTTGTAAAACCAAAGTCGCAATGTAGAGCTTCCCACGTTGTGTTGCATTGTTACGTTTTAAATGATGGAAGTGTGCACACATAAGGTGATGCACATGCGTGGAGTTTATTCATGGAGTGGCACGACTTGTCTGTCCATCCTAACCGTCCATCATGCAAGGATTTATGCACCCCATAGGTAACCCAACCTAAGACTTTTTTCAAAGGCGTAGTCATATAAGGTTTCAGGTTGGTGGGTAGGTAGGCAATTAGAGGGCGCTCCTCAGAAATGGTACATGAGCTCCACTTGGCGACCTCCTAACCGTTGGATCATAGGAGAGGAATCAAGGGACCTAAGGAAAAATAAATCGCAGGCTGCTTTCATTTGAATAAATCTTATTTAAAGAAAAACGCTATTACGACAATTGCAATAACGGATACATGACACGTAATATAAGGGCACACTTACACCTCAAATAAGGCTCACATGTCAAAATTATGTGTGCCCATGTCCACCTATTGTTCCTGTCAGCAAGTCATCAATGTTTTGAAAACCAATCCAACTTGGCCAACCCAGTTTAGTTGGATGAACCAAGTTCAATTAGACCCAATATATTTATTGGATCAATTGGTTTAATTCATCTAAAAAGTTGTAGAACCAAAATAATCAACCAGATTCAATTGTTGACTTATTGATCCGGATCATGTGGACAATAAAGTAATGATAAAATTAAAAGTCTACCATTAGATAATTGTCCTTTTTTTAATGTCTTTATGTTATTTATTTTAATTGTTATTATTTATGTTGTTTTTCAAAACTTTTTTTTTTTTAAATTGTTGTTGTATACACACATTTAACTATATAAGTATTTAATTTGGATAAAAAATTTTACCTAGCCGGCCTCCTATTAATTAAAACAGAACCCTTACCACTTTTATTTTCTATGGCCCTTGAGCATTGTGACATGTATTTATCATCCTAATAAGGGTATAAGATTTGCAGAGATCTGTGTTTCAATTCTATCTTAAATGTGTATGATTACTCCTAATATTGTTTGGCAAAAAAATTGGTGAAATTTTTTTAATTTATGCTTTGGCCTTTGTTAAGATCAAATCATGGTTCTGTTTCTGTTTCCTCTAATATGATGTTTTGGCTATAATTGGTTGTCGAATCTAAATTTGAGGATTCAAGTTTTATTATAGTTCTTCTTTTACAATAATTTTTTTCCATTTTAAAATAATTACAAAATTTATCTTCATTAACACATCTTAACCAGTTGAACTATTTTGCCGATTGAACCGAGTTAAATCAATCCAATCACTCGACTGAATCAGGGTCTCAAACGATTTTAAACAAGTCACACTCAGTCATACTCATTTTTCAAATTCCAAAAGTATTTCTTTGGAACATAAAAAGCACTTGGCCGGGTAATCTAATAAAAAATGCACTCAGGATATCTTGCCAAGTCAGATGTTTAAAAATTGCAAAGTACATATTGACAATTATAACCCTTGGGACCATTTGATTCATTCTGATCAGAGTTACAATACATTGTTGCAAGAGGGGAGATAAATATCCTGGAGAGCTGAAATTACATTCTCACCGTTTATCCCGACTCCTTTACGTTTTAACAGTAAAATGAACATTAATATAATAAATTATAAGAGTCCTCCTCGGAAGAATAGCCAATTTGGACAGAATGGACGTACAATCGGGATAACCAAAAAAAAAAAAAAAAAAAAAAAAAAAGAGGAGGGGCGGGGGGGGGGGAGGGAGGGGGGTTGGTTGAGCTATTCAGCAACACGTACATGCCTCCTTGTCCTTAATGTGGATTCTAATTGTAGGGGCCATCTTGGATTCTGAAATATCATTCACCGCCCTCCAGTGGCACAATTGATAATGCTAGCTCCAATAGTTGGGGTTAGTCCTACTCCATTTAAATCCTTTAATTTGGTGGCTGGAGAGTAAATACTCCTTTAAATGTTACTCAACTAAGTTAGGGGTGCAAATTTAATTTGCTGAACACCCTTCCAACTGGGAGACTAAACTCTAGCTATTAATAATTCACAACCAATGCTCTCTCTCTCTCTCTCTCTCTCTCTCTCTCTACTGTGCAGCATCACTGTTCTTAATACTTCATCATCATGAGAGCTTGTGATTTGTGAAGGCAAGCACATGTTCGAGAAGAAATGTCTTTTTGGGAAGTTTGATTGTGTCGACACACATTTACAATAGAAAGTGACTTGGGGACTAACAAATTTGGTGGTAATTTTAGATTAATTTGTTTCTGATTAAACCTTATGATACAATCCTAATAATTCACATCGGTTAAGTATGAGTTTGACCGTCTATATATATATACTAGTTGGTGCACACGTGCGTTGCACATGGCTAATTTTCTGTGATTTTGATATAAAAAAAAAAAAATCTAGAAATTTAATTAAAATTTTTAATATAAAATTATAATTTAGTTTTTGGAATCATATTTGGACTCAATTATTCTAGCCCGTTTGATTTTTATGGACACTTTCATTATTTGGTAAGAGTATCATAGCTATAAAAGGGTTTTGAGATTTTTTTTTGAATAAATGCATTTTCATTGGGTTGCTAACATAAAAAAATTCATGTAATTTCAATAAGATGAACATCAATATTTCAAACCTGTGTGTTGGAAAAATCTCCAATAACTACCATTGCCAGATTGTGTAGATGGTACAACTACCCATAAAATTTCTCACAATATTAAGATAAACAATCTGAATTACCTTTTCTAATCCAACTGGTAACCACAATCACCCAAGGGTTTTTTAAAAATACAAGAACTGATACGACATAATTCAAAAAAATTCTGAACTCATGGATCCTCCCAATCATTTTGCAAAATTATAAAAATTGTACTTGAACTCATAAACATTGTAACACCATTATTAGAGATTTACAACCAATCAATGTTGGTAAATTGCTTCCCTATCAAATACAGTACAATACTCATACTACCAGATAACAAGTGAAGTTTTATAAATTGATACTGCTTAACAGAAATGATAGCACAAAAACTCTTCAGCCTTTGCGTGCAATGCTGAAGTTACTATAATAGAAATAGTTGCTGCTTCTATTTAGTTCTTGTTAACTCCATATGCGACAAAACCAAACTGTGTCCAAGTAATATCATTTTCCAAGCGCAAATTACAATGTTAGGAATCCAAGGAAAGCTCCAGGTTTGAAACTAATTAGAATAAGCACCAAAATTTTAAAAAATTTCATGGACAACATGTTTATATGAGTGACTTCATAAGTTAATATTATTTGAATTTTATTTCTTCTTTTTAAATTAGGTTAGAACTCTTAAACAAAATTTATTTTTCTTTGATTTTTATTTCAAAATAGAACCTGACTTGATATACACAAAAGCCTCAATAAAGTAAAATTTCAAAGGAAGTATTTCAACATTAAGCCCATTCAGGCATTTTGTCCAACATTGTTTTTGCTAAATTGCCAATAGCTTAAATAATATCTTCATCGTCTAACTTCACTATACATTATAATGCACATCATATCATACAACAAATAAGAATTAAGACACGTATTCTAAAACTCAGTTTTGATCATAATGTATGGGCAGTGGAAAAAAGTCAAAGGATAATGGGATATTATCTAAAATTCAAATTTTTTTTGTCTTGTTTCGTCTCCCCAATTTGACCTTCTGATCATTGTTAAGTGTGCAATTCCATATTTAATAGGTGTAAACCAATAAGAAAAAAAAAATCTATAAAGAATGAAAAAAGCATCCAAATAAAAATAGGAATTGAGGACATATTAACCAAAGAAACTTACATATCCGTATGACTCTATGTATCAAATTCGAGTTGTTTGAGCCACAGAATCTATACAATTCAAAGCCACCGAATGTTGTAATTAGTCGATGTAAAACTATGGAAGACAATAAAAAAAAGCTAGGGTTTCACATTGGATTTAAATTAACTTGTAAGATAGAGAACCTTCTTCTGGTGACCTTGATATTCTTTGCTTTGGAAACTCTCGAACGACATTGATTATGCTATCTCTGCAACCTAAAAAAATAAAAGGCGGGACAGATTATGTCTATTCTATAGACTTCTTCTAGAGATTTATGCCTGACTGAAAAGAAAAAAAGGATGAAAGGAGCAACAAATATCAATATATTGAGAACAGAAGAAAGGACATCCTGTAATTATTTATACTCCATATTATAGAGTATGAAGGGGAAGACGAAAGGAGGAATGAATAAAGGAATGGTTCGGAGAAACATAATGTTTAGAGCAAACTTTTGGAGAAAGCATTAGGTTTTTTTAGAATATATTAAAGTATGTGTTTTAGAATTATAGTTTCCATATTCTTATATATTTCTATTTATTGTATATGAAATATAATTTCCGTTTTCTTTGAATTCCTATTTGTGTTTTATATATTAAGGTATGTGTTTTAAAATTATAGTTTTCATATTACTATATTTTCTATATATGCAGAAGGGTGGGTAGTTTTGTATTTAAAAATTAAAATAAGGGTATATTAGTCAATCAAAAGTTTTTCTTACATTCATCTTTTTATACGTAGTATAAATATAAATATAAATATAGATTATGCTACGTTTGGTTTGAGGGAATGGAATAGGAGTGGGAATGGAATAATAATGGGAATGAATATTCCATCTCAATGTTTGGTAAGGAGTGGGGACGGAATGAAAAAGCATAGGTGGGACCCATTTTTAATGATTTTTACTCTTTAAAAAGACGGAATAGCTATTCTTCTTAGTTTGGGAATGAATGGCTATTCTTTCATTGGAGAGAATAGACCCCCACAAATTCCCTTGTACAACCAAACACTCACTTTTTTTTGGAGAATAGAATAACCACCATTCCATTCCATCCCTCATTCCCTCATAACAAATATAGTCTTAGCTCTTGAACACCTTTCCCTTACAATATGATTTTCAAGGTTGAATCCTACCTAGCGATTTGTGACTCTGACTTAATATGGACTGCTACTTTTTGTAGTTGTGATGGATTTCAAAATGCATGGCAACTTGAACCACTATCATCATCACTCAACATCACCATTGTCTACCCACCACCACCATCACCACCGTCCATCTCCACCACCATTACTGCAAACCACATCATCATTGTCACTGCCATCACCACTATCCAAGTAGCGAAATATAAGTAGGAGGAGTGGAACTTTTCCACCCAAGGGTGGAGGCAAGTATTTCCCTTCTCAAATTTTAGATATATTCTCTTATAAAGCTCATATCTATTATCATTGTCCTCGTGATATATGAGATTTCATCAAATGTTAAAATAAAAAATATATAGTTTTATTTATTTATTTATTTTATTTTTAAATTATAAGATATGAGAATACCATCCCTTCTCAAATCTCAGATCTTGTATATAAAGCTCACATTCATAGATTGACTTGATTTTGCTTTTTTTTATTTTTATTTTTTAATTTTTGGGGAAAGTAGTGAGAAATTCACTTTGTAGGACTTATGGAAACATGAGTCCATGTGGGAAACCTATGCAGCCATAAAATCATTTTTAAGTGAAAAAACGAGTGTTTTTGTGAGTGTGTTAAATTCGTAAAGTCATTATTACTCTCAAGTGGGATTTTTTGTTTGCAAACTTTAAAATGGCATAACTCTAATTTAAAGATCGGTTTTGATAAAATTTATATATTTGAAATCTATTTATCAAGACTTTCGAAACAAGACCCATAATGAATATGAAATTATGTATAAAAAAGAAGAAGAAGAATTTACATCGACTATGTGTAACTGTTTTGAAATAGTTACACATTATTGATACAAGACGAGAAATCTCATTACACATCATTTACAAATGTTTTATTATAATTTATAAAGTTCATTAAATCATATTAATAGTTATATAATATTTGTAGATGTCTTTATAATTTGTAAATATTTTACCTTTATAATTTTATAGAGTTTAATTGTTATTTAGTAAAAAGATAATAAAGAAAAAGTTGGCCCGAATTAGGCCATCTCGAAATCCAACATAAGACCAAAGGATATCCGAAGCCCAAAACGAGGCATGGGCTCTATTTTTATCTTTAGCCTAACCCAAGCTTGGCTCGACTGAATAGTAAAGCCTGACTAGGCCTAGCTCTAGTCCAATTCAGCTTGCCTCGCATAAAAGGTTACCCAATCTTGGCCCAGCCCATTTTACACCCTAGGCCTTTATTGTGTTCCGTTACGAAGATTGATGCGATGCGGTCATGCTCACATGGTTGTTCTCCATAGTTTGCTTACACCCTCTCTAAAATCAAACGTCTGTTTTTATATGGAGAATGACTTACAATAATGTTGCATTGTACCAAGCTAATCTGAATATTGCATGGGTTGGGTTGGTATAGTTCTATTATTATTATTATTTATTTATTTTTTTTTACAATTGATAGAATTACGCAAATCTCTATCCCTTAATATCAACAAATGAATATCAATATTTTTTTTTTTATAAGATTGAATCCGAACCCTTCACTCAATTAGTGAGAAAAATGCATTAGATTATCATGTCATTAGCTAATTCTATTATTATACAATTTGATTTGGGATTATTAATAAAATTAGAACCGACCTAAGGTTTATTTTTATTTTTTGACTAAGAACAGACGTCAGGCTGGTTTTGTACCTGAGTTAAGGTCAACCCAAATCAAATTGAGTTTGCACCCTACAGACCCTCTCCCAGTCTCATGCACCATTTTTTTTTTTTTTTTGGGCTTGTCCTAGATTTACCCCGCACAAGCCTTAGGATCCCCACTGTTGGAACATTCGTCGAGTGCACAAACCGTATAAAGTCCAGGTACCCCATAAACAGACAAACCCACCTTCCACGGCAGTTCCACCACTTTCAAATCGTCCAATCCGAATCAAAAAACATAAAAACCATTTTGTCCGCACCCCAATTCACATAGAAATACTAACAGGTAAAAATATTCCAACTTCATGGTCTAAAAAACTCACCTTCACTTCACCATTTTTCTCACCGTCGTCGCCGGAAAGTATGGACTCTCCGCCGCCGGCGACGGAGTCGCTGCTTCTAGAAGACTTCGGTCAAAAGGTGGATCTGACACGCCGTATCCGAGAGGTGTTGTCGAACTATCCGGAGGGGACGACGGTGTTGAAGGAGCTGATACAGAACGCCGATGATGCTGGTGCGACCAAGGTCTGCTTGTGCCTGGACCGGAGGGTCCACGGGGTCGACTCGCTGTTGTCGGAGAGTTTAGCGCAGTGGCAGGGGCCGGCGTTGTTGGCGTATAACGATGCGGAGTTTACAGAGGGTGATTTCGTCAGTATATCGCGGATTGGGGGTAGTACCAAGCATGGCCAAGCGTGGAAGACAGGTCGATTCGGGTAAATTTTCTAGGATTATGATGTTTTAGTTGTGTAATTTTGGTGCTTATGTGAAAATTTTTGATCAAAGAATTGCTGAATTGTAGGTGTGGACTTGTCGGTTTGAGTAATTTCTCGTATTTCAATGATTACGTTGTGTATGTTTATTGCTTATGTACAAGTAATCGTTTAAACAGCTGCTGACTTATATGTATGCATACCTACATTTTAAACACATACGAGTATGTTGCGAATTGGTAGTAGTAATAAACATAGGCGAGCTTGGAAGACTAGTCGGCTTGGGTCATTTCTCGAATTCCGATGATTTCTTTGTATATGTCTGCTGCTTATGTAGAAACCATTGATTAAAGAACTTCCCAATTACTATGCGCTTATCTATATTACATGTGTGTGTATCATGGAGGGGGGGGGAAGGTTATAAACATGGGCGAGCTTGGAAGACCAGTTAATTTAGTGAATTTGGATCTGTTTCAGGGCGAATAATTTATTGTTTATGTTGAAATGACATTGATTAAAGAATTTCATTTTGAAAACTCCAAAAAAAAAAATAAAAAAATAAAAAAATAAAAAAATAAAAACAACATTGATTAAAGAACTTCTAATTACATACATATGAGTGTGTATGTATGTAGCTTTGCATGCATGCTTTTATCAATATATATATATTGAATATATATTGGGTAGTATTAGATGTGGGCAAGTGTGAAAGATTGGTCAGTTTAGGTGATTTTCTCGAATTTGGATGATTTCTTGTTGTAGGTTTGGTGTTTATGTAGAAAATTTTGATTAAAGAAGTACTGAATTATATCCATGTGGTTAATTAAATCTTATCCCGGTGGCTTTGGATGCCATTTTTGAAGGATTTGTGAGGCAGGACAAGACTAAAAGTTTGGTTATTGCTGTCTCTTGAGCTAAGGTTATGGGTGTTTGTCTTCTGTTAGTTTTTGGTGATTGTTAATGGCTATGTTACATGGACTTGGGATGGGTGTCGGGTGCAGGTATGTGTCCAGGTGTCGGATTCGTCTACTTTCCAAAGATTTCTCACTATTTTAAAGTGTCCGGTAGGAGTACCCACACCCATGTCACATGTGTCCGACATGGGTACTTCACACATTTTGAAGTGTCCATGACTCCATGTAACATAGGTTAATGGGAAGCCAGGGGATACTTTCAAGGCATCTAGGGGTCTGAGACAAGGGGATCCTTTATCTCCTTTTTTGTTCACATTAGTAGTTGATGTTTAGGGGAGACTTGTTGATAAGGCAAGAGAATTAGGGTTGATAGAGGGCTTTGAGGTTGGGCGAGATTGGGTTTCTATTTCTCATTTGCAATTTGTAGATAACACTTTATTTTTTTCCTCGGGGGATGAGATTACGTTTTTAAACTTTCAGGTCATTTTGTAGATCTTTAAGATGGCGTTAGGGCTTAATGTTAATCTGGGCAAGAGTGCTTTAGTGGGGATTAATTGTGAGGGTGCTAAAATTCAGAGGTTAGCCAAAAAGATTGGCTGTTATGTAGGTGAATGGCCTTTTACTTATCTGGGCTTGCCATTGGGGGCAAATCCTTATTCTGAGTTTTTTTTGTGTCCTGTTTTGGATAGAGTTAGGAAGAGGCTGGATGGGCGGAAGAGAGCTTTAATTTCTAAAGGTGGGAGGTTGGTTTTAGTTCAATCAGTCTTGTATAGCATTCCCACCTATTATTTGTCTCTTTTTAGGATTCCTGTTAAGGTGGCGTCTGTTTTAGAGAAGTTGATGAGGGATTTTTTATGGGAAGGGAGTGGGCAGGGTAAGAAAGATCATTTGGTTAAGTGTAAGGTTGTATCTAGACCTAAGTCTCAGGGGGGCTTGGCTTTGGGAAATGTTGTGAAAAGGAATATTGCTTTGTCTAGCAAATGGCTTTGGCGGTTTCCTCTTGAGAGTGATTCTTTATGGCATGCTGTTATTAAGAGTAAGTATGGTGTGTTAGCTAATGGATGGGATGCTCAGCCAAGTTTTGGGATTTCGGTCAGGTGTCTTTGGAAGTTTATTTCACAGGGTTTGGCTGGTTTTTTGGAATTATCTTCATTGTTTGTGGGAAAAGGGGATAGGGTACATTTTTGGGAGACCATTGGAGGGGTGATTCCCCATTTTGCTCTTTGTTTCCCCATTTGTATAGACTTTCTTTGTCTCATAATAGCACTATATCTTCCATGGTCTCTTCAGATGTTCATTTGTATGGGTGGGATTTTAAATTTTTTCGGAATTTTAATGATAGGGAGAGTTCAGAGCTTACATCTCTTGTTGTTGTTGGAAGGTGTTGTTTTGAGGGAGGGTGTTCCGGATAGAAGGATTTGGACTGTTGTTTCTTCTAGAGTTTTCTCTTGCAAATCTTATTTTGAAAAATTGATTTGAGTGTCCTCTTCTTTCTTCATTTTTTCCTTCTGCTTTTATTTGGAAAGCAAGTGTGCCTCTCAAAGTTAAGGTGTTTGCTTGGACGATAGCTCTTAAGAGAGTTAATACTAATGATTTGTATCAAAGGAGGAGGCCTTCTCTTTGTGCACAGCCCAAGTGGTGTATTATGTGCAAAGGAGCTGATGAGAGCATTGATCATCTTTTTTTGCATGGTCCCGTGGTTAGTTGCTTGTGGAATAAACTCTTTTGCTGTGGTGAGGAGCTTTGGGTGGTTCCAGATTGTGTTTTGAAGATGTTTGAGATTGATTTTTGGGGTTTTGAAAAGGAAGGCTGGAATCCTTTGGAAGTATGCTTTTATGGCAATTTTTTTGGGTTATTTGGCTTGAGAGAAATACAAGAATTTTCAAAGATAAGGATTCTTCTTTGAATCATTTGTGGGATAGGGTGCATTTCTTTGGATCGTTTTGGGCTCATTCTTCTAAAGAGTTTGCGGACATTCCTTTATTCTTATTGAGGACTGATTGGAGGGCTGCTTGTTCTTAAGTTTTGGTCTTGTTTTAGTCTCTTTTGTATTAGTTTTGTTTTGCTTTATTCTGGTGTTTTTTCTGGGTGTAGGTGGACCTCTTGTCCTCCTCTTGTAATTGAATTTTTCTTCTCTTTTAATAAACTATTTATGTTGTTGTTGATAAATAAAAAAAAAAAAAAAAGGTGGAAGAAAGGTATTAGACTATATAGACGGAAAAGGGTTAAAACAAGCTTTGGATTTGAAGGCTATTGGCTGTTGGAATTCCAGAAATTATGTGCTTGAATTTTTCAGTTGGCAATTGGATGTTAAAAGTTTACAAGATAGCAATAGGGTTAGGGTTATAGAAGACAAATTTAGATTAAAAAGATGAAGACAAGATAGGCTATTTGGAGGGGTTAAGAACATTAGTGCACAGAATTAAAGAAAAGAAGATATTAAAAAAAAAAGATCCTTGTGGCCTGCACTCAGGGAAGAGGAGGTCTCCAGCTTGTTAGTGATCCCCCAGAAATGGTCCTTGAGGATCTCTGTTTTCTTTTACTTGGATTTCCTGGGGCATGACGATGCCTGAGTTTGTCATGACTTCAATCTCAATGGAAAGCTCGTAGGAGAAGCAAGATAAAAGGTGCAAATGAGGGATCCTAAGAGTTCATATTTATACGATGAGAGTCTTCATGACCCTTGAAAGCTAGAATGGTATGGGGCTGTCATGCGCTGTCAGAACGTCAAGCAACGAGGCCAGAACCCTTTAAGGTGCACCATGTTTGAAGGTACATCTGGCCTTTTGCAGCCATGTGGTGACACCTCAGCCACGATTGCCAACAAGGAGGGCATTTAATGCTTTACCAACTAGGGATTGCCATGTCGGTATAGTGGCTGAACAACTGATGGCCCTTTTTTTTTTCCTTGGAGCAGGGTCCCGTAACATTTAATGCCTCGGAATAAATGTAGATCTCAGCCAATTTAATACCTGCACAAGTGTCATGTGCGAGCTTGGCCGTGACACATTCATGGTGGGAGAAAATATTTTATATTTTATATATAATAAAGAAAACCAATTAGCTTCTGCCACAGGAGCCAATAGTTGCGTGCCATGTGGGACAAAGTCAATAGTTGACTTAGTTAACAGTCAACAAACTCAAGCAAATGAAAAGCTAGCACATTGCTTTTGAGGTCACAAAAGTATCAAGTACAAATCATGTGCATATCACGCGAAGATCACGTATATTGGTCAGAGCATGGACACATCATGTGAATACCACAAGTCTGCCTTATAAAGATAAAGAGTATCTTTGGCCTTTGTTGGAACGCACCACATCCCACATTGATTAATAATTAAAATTAACATAGCTTCATATACTTGTTTGGGCCCTCCACCTAACAGCTTAGGCTGTTAGACTGGAAACTTAACATGGTATTAGAGCCCGTTATTATTGTTGTTGTTGTTGGGCCTATTTAGTTCATGAGCCCGTTGTTGTTGTCCACGTGATAGTCTCGTTTTTGTCTCGTTAAGCTTGCACATGAGGGGGAGTGTTGGAAAGTACCACATCCCACATTGGTTAAATATAAACTTTGGCATGGCTTCATATACTTGTTTGGGCCCTCCATATATTAGCTTAGGCTTTTAAGTTGGAAACTTAACAGCCTTAACACGAAGGAAAGAGGTCCACTCAGTGGATGATCACCTTGAAGTGGGAGGCGAGGGAGATCCTAACCTCGGCATGGTTCCCCTCAAGGTTTTAGTGGGCTTCGTGCCTTAATGCTTGACATTTGCTTGGGTTAGGAGCAGGTCCAGGGAGCTCAATTGATGAGCTCAGTGCTTTAGAGGCGAGGTCACAAAATAGTGGCATCGTGAGCATGGTATTACTGGAGGACTTGGTTTAGTGGCAAGGAAGGAAGCTTGCTAAGGAAAGGGAAACTCCTACGGTCACCTAGGGGCAACCTTTCTAGCCTTAGCCTATTTGGGGGAATGGATGAGAGACGTATCTATAACACAAGATGGCGTGTTGAGAGAGGCATGCTTTGACATATCTAATCCTTTTCAATCCTTCCTACCAAACATCGCATTAATCTTGTGCCTATTTCGTTTATTTTATTTTGAAGTCTATCATCCCAGGTTTCTTGTTCCTCTTGTTCTTTCTTTTTCCATTTTTTTTTCATTTTCTTTTCTTTTATTAATCCTATATCTCATCTAAAAGACATGGGCTATATTGATCTTATATTCTTTTTTTTTTTTTTTTTTTTTTTGATAACGGGGAACCATCCCATAGCAAGGCCCTTTGATAGCAGGAACATTTAAATGAAATAGTTCTATGCATTTAACATAATTACTGACTCTCTTTCTTTAAAAGTAATAAAGCACATGTTGCGTTACTTTCGTATATTAATTATCCAAGGTTTTGGACTTTGATAGTGTCATTCCCACAAAGAGATTGATGGAGAGAATTGCACATAGTTTGTTTCCCCCTTTCTCTTTATGTGTGTTCTAAACTTATTTATTATCATTATTTATTATTTTCTGCTTTAGTTAATATTATTCCATATTTTCCAACACTTGGTGTTAAGTTTCCAACCTAAAAGCTTAAACTAATGGGTGGATCAGTTGATGGCCCAATCAGGTATCTAAAGCCATATCAAACCCAATACTTGGGCAATGTGGGATGTGGAACTTTCCAACACTCCCCTTCATGTGTAGGCTTAATAAGATTAGACCTATCATGGGGACAACAAATATGGGCTCATTAACGAAACGGCCCAAGAACTACATACTCTGATACCATGTTAAGTTTTCTACCTAAAAGCCTAAGTTTTTAGGTGAAGGGCTCAAATAGGTATATGAAGCCATATCAAGTCCAGTATTTGGGCGATGTGGGATGTGGAACTTTCCAACAATTGATCCTGGAAAATTCTGCTGGAGTCGTTATTGTACGTTTTCAATCCCAAATTCTATTACATAATTTAATTTCTGACAGTTGGTTAGATAGATGTTTTATTTTTTTTTATTTTTTTTTTTTTGGACTTGAATGATTGCTTTTGTGTAATTCATACATAAAGTACGTTGTTTATTGAAAATTATAAAGTGTATGTTGGTGTACATTTTCATTTATGAATTTTTTTTTTGGTTGTTCATTATGTCTCTGACTTACATTGATGGCTTGCTTTTTAGGGTTGGGTTCAACTCGGTATACCATTTAACTGATTTGCCCTCTTTCGTGAGTGGCAAATATGTGGTATTATTCGATCCTCAGGGTGTTTACCTTCCAAAGGTTTCCACAGCAAATCCTGGAAAGCGAATCGAGTACGTTAGTTCTTCAGCCATCTCACTTTATAAAGACCAGTTCTTTCCATATTGTGCTTTTGGTTGTGACATGAAAAGTCCTTTCCCTGGAACTTTATTCCGCTTCCCTTTGAGGAATGCAGATCAGGCAGCCAGTAGTAAGCTCTCAAGGCAAGTGTACTTGGAAGATGACATTTCTTCCATGTTTGTTCAGCTTTATGAGGAAGGAGTTTTGACACTACTATTTCTTAAGAGTGTACTGTCTATTGAAATGTATATGTGGGATGCTGGGGAACCTGAACCGAGAAAGCTTTATTCATGCTCTGTCAGCTCGGTAAATGATGATACAGTCTGGCATCGCCAGGCACTTCTGAGATTATCAAGGTCAATGAATGCTTCAAATAGTGAGATGGATGCCTTTTCATTGGAATTCTTGAGTGAGACAGTAATTGATACCCATATTGAGAAGAGGATAGATACTTATTACATCGTGCAAACAATGGCATCAGTGTCCAGTAGGATTGGTTCTTTCGCTGCTACCGCATCCAAAGAATATGATCTTCATCTGCTGCCGTGGGCATCTGTTGCAGCATGCATATCAGCTGATTCATTGGATGTAATTTGCAATATTATATGTCTTATATTTTGCTGTGACATCTCTTTCTCTTTTGCTCTCTGTGTGTGTGTGCATGTGTAGTTGGAGACTTACAGTGCAATTAAAATTGTCACTTAATCTGAACCTTCTTGTAATCTTTGAACCATATATTTTAGAAATTGTTACCATCTTTAAGGACTGTGATTGATGTTGCAAGCTGCATATTATATTTCTCAGAGCAAATCAAAAAGAAATAATTGGTAGGTATTTCATCAAATCTATTTCCATTCTCTATTGAATGGACCAATTGAATTTTAAAAACAGAGAAAGAAGACATGTAAAATCATCTATCCGTTATCCTTTCATCATCTTGGGTGGGGCTCTGGGATCTCTCTTTACTAAGGTCTTTATTTCAGAAGTTTCCAAAATTTAGACCTTGTAGTTTCCATGGTCCAATAAGTACTGATGCTCTAATTTCTCCTTAGTGTTCTGTGGGTAAGTGGCTGATCTTAGAGCTTTCAAGTAGTGCTTCAGGGTGGTTTGATCATCTGGGTGTATCTAGGGAGGGAGTCTCCTTTATGATGATGGAGAGGATGATATGATGTGGGCTGGTTTGGAGATTATGTTAGATGTATATGCTTGAAAGTTTCCTTTCCCTGGTCTAATTTTATTTGCTATCTCATTAACAAAAAAGGTGATTTGAAACTGGTAATCAACAGATATGGAAGATAACTAGAAAATTGCATAAATTATGTTAGTGACTCTCTGTTCAAATTTTTTCATTTGTACCCCATCAATGTAATACTGTCTTTTTAGTTATTCATTTGCTACATCATTTTGTTGTTCCGAAAACTGAAACTCGTCATACAGGGTTGAAATTTATAGTTCCTGGAGCATGCCTCATTACTTCATTAAGTCAAAATTATCTTTCTTTTTCTTCACCAATTATTGTGTCTTGTTATATGAATTGTATCACTTTCCCTACCAAATTTGTCAAAGGGACTGTCTTTTACTTTAGATTCTTGTCGAATTATTGATGTGTTCATGGAGCTTATTTTGTTCTGTTGCTCTGGAAATTTATTGATGTATTTGTATTGTTGTTGTTGTTGTTGTTGTTTTTTTTTTTTATTTTTTTTTATTTTTTTTTATTTTTTATGGGTGTACATCTTTATGGATCCTTGTACTCTTCAAGGAACCAACAAATATTTGGTTTAATACGCTACTATGTTAAACTTTTAAAAATTAAATTGAAATCTGATTTGCTGTAATTTAATTTTAACAGAATGATATTCATAAGCTCGGTCGGGCGTTTTGTTTTCTTCCATTGCCCGTAAGAACTGGAATGACTGTGCAAATCAATGGATATTTTGAGGTTTCATCAAACCGTCGTGGCATTTGGTATGGAGCTGACATGGACAGAAGTGGAAAAATTCGTTCTGTCTGGAACAGGCTTCTTTTAGAAGATGTTGTGGCTCCTACCTTTACACAGTTACTGCTTGGTCTGCGAGGGTTGCTAGGTCCAACAAGTTTGTACTATTCTTTATGGCCCAGTGGTTCTTTTGAAGAGCCATGGAACATTTTAGTTGAGCATATGTACAGAAATATTGGTAATGCTCCTGTCTTGTATTCAGATCTTGAAGGAGGAAAATGGGTATCACCAGTTGAAGCTTTTCTTCATGATGAAGAGTTTGCTAAAAGCAGGGAACTTGGTGAGGCCCTGGTACAGCTAGGAGTTCCTATTATTCATCTGCCCAATCTCTTGTTTAATATGCTCTTGAAATATGCTTCTGATTTTCGGCAAAGAGTGGTTACTCCTGATACGGTAAGACATTTTCTTAGAGAATGCAAAACTCTGAATACTCTGAGCAGATCATACAAACTTATATTGTTGGAATATTGTCTTGAAGACCTGATTGACACTGATGTTGGTACACATGCATATGACCTACCTTTGCTTCCTTTAGCAAGTGGTGGCTTTGGATTATTTTCTGAAGCCTCAAAAGGGATCTCTTATTTTATCTGCAATGAGTTAGAATACAAGCTGCTTCAGCAAATCTCTGATAGATTAATTGATCAGAATATTCCTCTCAACATATTTAGTAGACTTTCAGCTGTTGCCAAGTCCTCAAAGGCAAATCTTATTGTTTTCAATGTTAAATATTTTCTTCACTTGTTCCCTAGATTTGTACCTGCTGACTGGAAATATAAAAGCAAAGTTTCTTGGAACCCAGAGTCTAATCATAATCATCCAAGTTCATCATGGTTTGTGCTTTTTTGGCAATATCTTCGAAATCAGTGTGACAAATTATCCTTCTTTGGTGATTGGCCCATCCTGCCTTCTGCTTCTGGACATCTTTACAGAGCTTCAAGACAATCAAAACTGATCAATGCAGAAAAACTTTCTGAGAAAATGCGAGACCTTCTCGTTAAGATTGGATGCAAGATACTGAACTGCAGTTATGGAGTCGAACACCCAGATTTATCTCATTATGTATGTGATGCTGATGGTACAGGTGTTTTGGAATCCATTTTTGACGCTGTCAGTTTGAGTGGTGGCATCTTGCAAACATGTTTTCAGAATGTTGGAGCAGACGAGCGGGATGAGGCCCGAAGATTTCTTCTTGATCCAAAATGGTATATTGGAGACCGTATGGATGATTCTAACATATGGAATTGTAAGAGGCTACCGATTTATAAAGTATATGGTGGAGGATCTGCTCAAAATTTCCAGTTTTCTGATTTAGAAAATCCCCAAAAGTACTTACCACCAATGGATGCTCCTGAATGCTTTCTAGGAGGCGAGTTTATTATCAGCTCCTCAAAAAATGAAGAAGAGATTTTGTTAAGATATTATGGAATTGAGAGAATGGGAAAGGCACGTTTCTACAGGCAGCAGGTGTTAAACAGAATCAGGGAGTTGCAATCTGAGGTTCGTGATAGCATCATGCTTTCTGTTTTGCAAGACCTACCACAATTGTGTGTCGAGGACACGTCTTTCAGGGAATGTTTGAGAAATTTGGAATTTGTTTCAACCCCTAGTGGTGCCATTAAGTGTCCTGTAGTGCTATATGATCCTCGTAATGAGGAATTATATGCTTTGCTAGAAGATTCCGATTGTTTCCCTTGTGGTGTTTTCCAAGAATCAGGCATTTTGGACATGCTACAAGGTTTGGGCCTTAGGACATCTGTGTCTCTGGAGACAGTCATACAAAGTGCTCGACAGGTAGAACGTTTAATGCACGAGGATCCACAAAAGGCACATTCAAGAGGCAAAGTGCTTCTTTCATACCTAGAAGTTAATGCGATGAAGTGGCTGCCTGATCTATCAAACAACAACCAAGGAACAGTAAACAGAATGTTTTCGCGAGCTGCAACTGCATTGAGACCTCGCAATTTGAAATCTGACATTGATAAATTCTGGAATGATCTCCGGATGATCTGCTGGTGCCCAGTTCTAGTGTCTGCTCCATTTCAAACTCTACCATGGCCTATTGTTACATCCATGGTTGCTCCACCAAAGCTTGTTAGACTGCAAACAGACTTGTGGCTTGTTTCGGCCAGCATGCGAATACTGGATGGGGAATGTTCTTCCACAGTTTTGTCATATCACCTTGGATGGTCGTCTCCACCGGGAGGAAGTGTGATTGCTGCCCAACTACTTGAGCTTGGAAAAAATAACGAGATCTTGAATGATCAGGTGCTTCGGCAGGAATTAGCCTTAGCAATGCCAAGGATATACTCTATATTGACAAGCCTGATTGGTTCAGATGAGATGGACATTGTAAAGGCTGTTTTAGAAGGGTGCCGATGGATTTGGGTGGGAGATGGATTTGCAACCTCAGATGAGGTTGTCCTTAATGGTCCTCTTCATTTGGCTCCTTACATACGTGTTATACCTGTTGATTTAGCAGTTTTCAGAGAGTTATTTTTGGAACTCGGCATTCGAGAATTCTTGAAGCCCACTGATTATGCTAACATATTATGTAGAATGGCTATGAAGAAAGGTTCCTCTCCTCTTGATGCACAGGAAATCAGGGCAGCTATACTGATTGTGCAGCATCTGGCTGAAGTGCAGTTTCATGAACAAGAAGTTAAGATTTTTTTACCAGATGTGTCCGGCAGACTGATTCCTGCGAGTGATTTAGTTTATAATGATGCTCCCTGGTTACTTGGCTCAGAAGATCCTGATAGTTCATTTGGTGGTGCATCCGGTGTGGCCTTAAGTGCAAAGAGAACAGTTCAAAAATTTGTGCATGGGAACATATCTAATGATGTTGCAGAGAAGCTTGGTGTCTGCTCACTCCGTAGGACATTGCTCGCTGAGAGTGCTGATTCAATGAATTTGAGTTTATCTGGGGCTGCTGAAGCTTTTGGACAGCATGAAGCCTTGACAACCAGACTCAGACATATACTCGAAATGTATGCAGATGGACCTGGGATTCTTTTTGAGCTGGTGCAAAATGCTGAGGATGCAGGAGCTTCTGAGGTGATCTTTCTCTTGGATAAAACTCAGTATGGGACTTCTTCTGTACTGTCTCCTGAAATGGCAGATTGGCAAGGACCAGCATTGTACTGTTTCAATGACTCTGTTTTCAGTCCTCAAGATCTTTATGCCATCTCACGTATTGGTCAAGAAAGTAAACTAGAGAAACCTTTTGCAATTGGAAGATTTGGGCTGGGATTTAATTGTGTTTATCATTTTACAGATATCCCCACGTTTGTTTCTGGGGAAAATATTGTTATCTTTGATCCTCATGCCTCTAACTTGCCTGGGATCTCTCCATCCCACCCTGGCCTGCGGATTAAATTTGTGGGGAGAAGAATTTTGGAACAATTTCCTGATCAGTTTTCTCCATTCCTACACTTCGGCTGTGACTTGTTGAGTCCATTTCCCGGCACCCTCTTTCGTTTTCCCCTCAGGAGTGTGAGTGTTGCTTCCCGAAGCCAGATAAAGAAAGAAGTATATGAACCTGATGATGTCATATCTCTCTTTACTTCTTTTTCTGAGGTTGTTTCTGAGGCCCTACTCTTTCTTCGCAATGTGAAAACTATCTCCATTTTTGTGAAGGAGGGAGCTGGTCATGAAATGCAACTCCTACATCGTGTACATAAGCATTGTGTTCGTGAGCCTGAGATGGAATCCAATTTGGTACCTCATATGTTTAGCTTTATCAATGGAAATCAGCATAATGGAATGGATAAGGATCAGTTCCTAAATAAATTGAGTAAATCAATTGATACAGATTTGCCATGGAAATGTCAGAAGATTGTGGTGACAGAGCAAAGCTCATCTGGTTCAATGTCTCACTGTTGGATAACCAGTGAATGTATAGGTGGTGGGCAACCTAAGAACAACTCTGCAGCCTCTAATAACAAGTCTCATAAGTTTATCCCTTGGGCTTGTGTTGGTGCATATTTTCACTCTGTCCAGGTTGATATAAACTTGAGTGATATAACAAAAATTGAGGAAGCTTGTGTATATACTCCTGATATGTTTCAAGTTCCTACAGCTTCTATTCAAGATAGAAAGAATTTTGAGGGCCGTGCCTTCTGCTTTTTGCCACTGCCAATAAGTACTGGTCTTCCAGCGCATGTCAATGCATATTTTGAATTGTCATCAAATCGAAGGGATATCTGGTTTGGTAATGACATGGCGGGTGGTGGAAAAAAAACGCTCTGACTGGAATATTTATCTCCTTGAAGATGTTGCTGCCCCTGCTTATGGTCACTTGCTTGAGAAAGTCGCGTTGGAAATTGGTCCATGTGATTTGTTCTTTTCATTTTGGCCAACATCAACAGTATCAGAACCTTGGGCTTCAATGGTGCGGAAACTCTACATTTTTATTGCTGATTTCGGTCTTCGTGTATTGTATACAAAAGCTAGAGGTGGCCAGTGGATCTCAACTAAACAAGCTATTTTTCCTGATTTTACTTTCAGTAAGGCACATGAGCTTGTAGAAGCATTATCAGATGCTGGTCTACCTCTGGTGACTGTTTCGAAACCACTTGTACAGAGATTTATGGAGTTCTGCCCATCATTGCATTTCTTGACATCTGGGTTACTAAGGACTTTGTTGATTCGGCGCAAACGCGGATTTAAGGACAGGAATGCAATGATCTTGACCCTTGAATATTGTTTACTTGACTTGAAAATACCTGTTCAATCTGATGATTTGTATGGTTTACCTTTGATACCTCTTGCCAATGGTTTGTTTACAACATTTGACAAGAAAGGCATTGGTGAAAGAGTGTATATTGCACGTGGAGTTGAGTTTGGTCTTCTTAAGGATTCAATTCCACATCAACTAGTGGACTGCGGAATTCCGGACGGAGTTCATGGGAAGTTGTGTGACATAGCCCAAAGTGAGGAGTCGAATGTTTCTTTTCTGACATGTGAATTGCTTGAGAAACTCTTTTTTAAATTGCTTCCAGCAGAGTGGCAGCATGCTAAACGAGTTACGTGGGTCCCTGGTCAGCAGGGCCAACCAAGTTTAGAATGGGTTACACTTCTTTGGAGCTATTTGAAGTCATATTGTGATGACCTCTCAATGTTTTATAAGTGGCCTATTTTACCAGTTCGAAACAATTATCTCTTCCAGCTAGTTGAGAATTCAAATGTGATTCAAGATGATGGGTGGAGTGAGAACATGTCTTCATTATTGCTTAAAGTGGGATGTCAATTCTTGAGACATGACTTGCAAATGGAACATCCCCAGTTGAAAAATTATGTGCAGTCCCCGACGGCAACTGGCATATTAAATGCATTAGTGGCAGTTGCTGGTACGCCAGATAAGATTGAGGGGCTCTTCAGTGATACATTAGAAGGTGAGCTGCATGAGCTTCGGAGTTTTGTTCTCCAGTCCAAGTGGTTCTTTGAAGACCACATGGATGACATACATATTGACATCATGAAAAAAATCCCCATGTTTGAGTCATGTCAAAGTAGAAAACTAGTAAGCCTGAGTAAACCTATTAAATGGCTTAAACCGGATGGTGTGCGTGAGGATCTTTTGGATGATAACTTTGTACGTACAGAATCAGAGAGAGAGAAAATCATTCTAAGTAGGTATTTAGAGATTAGAGAACCATCACGGGCCGAATTCTACAAAGAGTATGTACTCAATCGCATGTCAGAATTCCTTTCACAGGAGGGAGCCCTTTCTGCCATTTTACATGATGTAAAACTTTTGATTGAAGAGGATATCTCCATCAAAGCTACACTTTCCACGACACCTTTTGTTTTGGCAACCAATGGATCTTGGGAACAGCCATCCAGGTATAAATTTTTGTTCTATTCCTTCTTTTTTTTTTTTTTTTTTTTGGTGATAAAAAACAATAATTTGATTAACAAAAAGAAGATGTGCAATCTAGAGGAGGATGAGAATTCCTCTAAAGAGAGCCCCAGAAAGCTATACACTCCTGAACAAAAACACTAGCGCTTACCAGCTACCAAAAAACAGCCTCGTGGATGGAAAACGGCCTCTATAATGCTGTAAGAATCAAGCAACCCTCTTAGCAAGCTCATTTGCGGTCGTATTAGCTGCTCTCGCTACCCAATTTGCCCGAACTTGTGAGAGCTGCTATATCTAAAATTTCGCTGTATAATTTGGCAACCTCTAGGCCCTACATATAGACCTTACCCTCCTTATAAGAATGGAGGAATTTCCCTAAAAAATCAAGTGAAATAACCATGGATTTAAATATTGATATCGATGGATATATCGAGGGTCCAAAAACAAGGATATATCGGATATATTGATCGATAGATTGAAAATATTGATATCGATTTAGAGATATGACAAATATTAATAGTTAAACATGGATATTTTGATTAAAACTTTGGGAAACAATGATTTAAACTTCAATAAACACTTTAGAATCAAAAGATTGTAATTTAGATGTGTATAATACAAGTTTTTTGTTGTGTAGGGTATAAAAAATGTGTCATGTTGAGCAAATATATAATAAAAATTTATGCAAATTGTATTTAAATGCTACACAATGAATAAATTAATAAATTAGAACCAGTTACACAATGCTTATATCATTTACACAATGATAAATGATAAATGAATAAATTACACTCTACACAATGCATATATCATTTACAAAATGATAAATGAATAAATCATTTTTTAAAAAAAATATTATTATTATTATTTTTTACAAGGGACAAATGAATAAATCAATGTGCCGCACAAAGTGTGCAGAAAAAAAGAAAAAGAAAAAAAAAAAAACCAAAGCTTGCGTAACTAAAACAGCATAAAGTGTGCAGAAAAAAGAGCTGCAAAAAGCTTTACATAGGCTGCTAAAGGCTAAGACCATCGTGTATAAAGCCATGGGCTAAAGTAGTCTGCAAGAGTACTATTTGTTTTAAAGGACAAAGCTACATTGTTTGAAAAAGGTGTCAAGTGTGCAAAAAGACAAAACAAAATAAAACCAAAGCTGTCATGATATGCCTGCATACAGACAAAATATCGGTGGTATATCAATTAAATCGGCTCGTTAAATTGAATAAAATTCATGAAATTTTCATCTTTTTCCAATACATTTGATATTTTCAGTATATCGGTAAAATATTGGAGATAAAGTGTCAAAAAGATATGTAAGTGAGTTATAGTATTGATTCCCCTCAATATCCCGATATATGGGTGATATTTCACTGATATTCTTGGTATTTTGGTCCATGGTTAAGGCCCCAAACAAGTACATGAAGCCATTGTTAAACTTGATATTTAATCAACGTGGGAGTTGGTGGGACTTCCCAACTCACTCCACTTTCGTCTTCTTGTGCTTCATTAGAGTTTTGTAGGGGCTCTTCTCAATCATACTTTTGAGTGCAAGCAACAGTGTTGTGCAATTTGTATTACCCACACAAATTGCTCACACTCTAAGTTGACCTATTTAGCCAGCAATTTTACTACCATTAGCATTGCTTTAAGTTTTCAATATCATTATATCCCTTAATATATACATATATATATATATATATATATATATATATATATATATATATATATATATATCTTTTTGGGCAGGCTTTATGATCCTCGTGTTCCTGAGCTACAGAAGGTGCTGCACAGAGAAGTATTCTTTCCTTCTGACAAATTCTCAGATTCTGAAACTTTGGAGACTTTAGTTAGTCTTGGACTTAGAAGAACCTTGGGTTTTACTGGTTTACTTGATTGTGCTAGGTCGGTTTCTATGTTGCATGATTCTAGGGACTCAGAAACACTAAGTTATGCGAGGAAGTTACTTGTCTTTTTAGATGCTCTAACATTCAAGCTAGCAACTGAGGAAGGAGAAGGAAATTGTGATGAATTGGGGAATACCATGTTTTGTCAGAACAGCAATGTTGCTGATGGTGACACAGAGTACGCTGACTTTACAGGAAATAAGAAATGTTATGAAGGTGATCTGGACATTGATTTATTGGTAGGTAACTTGATCCAGGATAAATCAGAAGAGGAATTTTGGTCTGAAATGAAGGCCATTGCTTGGTGTCCTGTTTATGCTGATCCACCTCTGCAAGGACTTCCATGGTTAAAATCTAGTAATCAAGTGGCAGCCCCTATCAATGTAAGACCTAAATCACAGATGTGGATGGTGTCCTCTATGATGCATATACTAGATGGTGAATGCTCAGTTTACCTACAATGTAAGCTCGGTTGGATGGATTGCCCAGACATAGATGTTTTATCCACACAAATAATTGAGCTTTCTAAATCTTATGGACAGCTTAAGTTAAATTCTTTGGTGGAACCTGTTTTTGACGCTGCACTACAAAAGGGAATTCAATTGCTTTATTCAAAATTGCAAGAATATATTGGCACAGACGACTTCCTTGTTCTGAAAAATGCATTCAGTGGTGTCTCTTGGGTTTGGATTGGAGATGATTTCGTATCCCCAAGTGCACTTGCATTTGATTCACCTGTGAAATTTAGTCCCTACTTGTATGTCGTCCCATCTGAGTTATCAGAATTCAGAGATTTGCTTTTACAATTAGGTGTTAGACTTAGTTTTGATATCTTGGACTATTTTCATGTTCTAACACGCTTGCAGAATGATTTGAAGGGGTTCCCATTGTCAACTGATCAGCTAAGTTTTGTCCATTGTGTCCTTGAAGCTGTTGCAGACTGTTACATGGACAAGCCCTTATTTGAGGCTTCTCATACTCCGCTATTAATGCCAGATTCTTCCGGAGTTCTGATGTGTGCAGGGGATCTTGTGTATAATGATGCACCATGGATGGAGAATAATACTATTGTTGGGAAACATTTTGTACATCCGAGCATCAGCAATGATTTGGCAAACAGGTTGGGGGTTCAATCACTTCGCTGCCTCTCTTTAGTCGATGAAGAAATGACTAAAGATCTGCCATGCATGGACTATGCTAGAATAAATGAGCTTCTGGCATTGTATGGAAACAATGACTTTTTGTTGTTTGACCTTCTTGAGTTGGCAGATTGCTGCAAAGCAAAGAAGCTGCACCTAATCTTTGACAAGAGGGAACATCCTCGCCAGTCTCTGCTGCAGCATAATCTAGGTAATGCAAACACATTCTAGCATTGGTTACCAGTTTAGATGAATCTTTGATATAGGAATGGTACCTTAAGTAAAATGGAAATTTCAAAAGTTTTGGGCTTCAATATGTCCTTTTTGCCACTACTCCCTGATGTAAGACTGAGATGCTGCTTCTTGAATTATCACGTTTTACAGCCACTTCACCAATCTGGTTTTCGTGGTGAAGTTAAAATTGAGCCATGATAATTGCGCAACTAAGCTGCATAGTTTGTGCGACACTGAAAAAGTGGTGCTTACTAACTACTGGTGTAATTGAGTGGGATTAAATTTTTGTTTTTATTTTATTTTATTTATTTATTTTCACTTTGTCCTTCTAATGACTCAATTAATTTTTTTATTTGGTGAACTTAATTTTATGTCAAGTAACAATTTATTTGATAATAGTCTTTTTGAAAATTGGAGCTGTATCCTAAATCTTGTTTATTGATTGTGACTTGTACAGGTGAGTTTCAAGGGCCTGCCTTAGTTGCCATTCTGGAAGGGGCCAGCTTGAATAGGGAGGAAGTAAGTAGTCTCCAGCTTCTTCCTCCCTGGAGACTACGGGGCGATACTCTTAACTATGGCTTGGGACTGTTGAGCTGTTATTTCATTTGTGATCTCCCATCAATTGTTTCCGGTGGCTATTTCTACATGTTTGATCCTCATGGTTTGGTTTTCTCTGTACCTTCAAGTCGTGTTCCTGCAGCGAAAATGTTCTCTTTGATGGGTATTTATTTCATACACATTTGCGATTTTCACTACTTTGCTCATAAAGATTGGTTTTTATAGAATTGCTATATCATTGACATTATTGTGTTTTTAAAAAAACTATATGGAATTACTGATTGTTTGAGAACATGGTATTGCATGTCCTATTAATTTCTCTTTTGCTGGTGCTCTTCCTTGGTTCAAAGGATCTGGAGTTCGAAATGGCATTCAAGGCCTTAGATCTTTTGCGAACACTAAATATTGAGTGTGTTGATCATGAGGAATTACTCAATAAGCATTGTCATTAGAATTTAAATGAATATGGGTTGGTTTTTTTATTTTTATTTTTGTGGTAAATGATGAATATGGTAGTGGAAGAAGAGTGGTGCAATCATAAAAAAAGTGGTGCATTTTTCACTTGTACATAAGGGAGTTGGCTATTTTATTGAATATTTAGAAGGACTCTGTAACACAGACAAACATACATGACAGTAGTCACATACATGATATGGACATGACATATTACGGACAAGTTTACATGCCAAATTTGAAAATTTTGAATGCAGATATAGTAGTCACATGACAGTTGGTAAATTATATATATATATATCTATATATATATATATGGGAAAATTACATTGACCTCCCCTATGGTTTGAAGAAATGATACTGACCTCCCTGACATTTCAAAAATTACACTGACCTCCCTGAGATTTGGCAAAAATGACACAAACCTTCCCTCCATCCGTTGACTATTAAGTTGACTAATGAAAATTGCTAATGTTATGCAAAAACACCTTAAAAATGTCAAGATTGCCCTTATTTGATATTCCTATTCCTACTAATGCAATTTGTCCTAAATAATATAAACTGATTTCAACCTGTTAGTCAAACTTGTTATAGAATGAAAATAGACAACCTGTTACACCGTATTTGATATGCCCAAAATAAAATGAAGTGATTTCAACCTGTTATGCAATTTGTATAAACTGGTTTCATCCATCTATATAGCATAATATCTATTACAAAAATATCCAAATAGCAACATGTTATCAGTACTAATTTCATGCACAGAAATTACATGTCCAAAATACAACTCCCAGAATAGCCACACATGCAAACCATCAAAAATAAAAATGCTACCGTGGCCACTTTTGTCACCTCCAACACAGCCAACACAGTGGCCTCAACATAGCCACCCTCCAAATCCATAACTACATGATACATGAAATTGTACTAAAAGATGGGAAAAGGTGGAGGCTTGGCCTCTTTTGAGCTGCCTTTTATTTTGATTAAGATATGTTAATGTTTTTCTTTGTTATTTTATTGTAAAACGGTTCGTTTAGATTAAGGGTAATTTGGAGGTTTCACATATTCCGTTATGGTAAAAGTAATGGAAGGGAGGTCTGTGTCATTTTTGCCAAACCTAAGGGGAGGTCAATATAATTTTTGAAATGTCAAGGGAGGTCAGTGTCATTTCCTCAAACCTCAGGGGAGCTAAGTGTAATTTTCCCATATATATATATATATATATATATGTATGTATGTATGTATATATATATATATTTTATTATTATTATTATTATTATTATTATTATTAATGAGTCTTTAATTTTTAGTTATTTTATCTAAATATTATGGTTATAACTTTTATTAATTACTAATCATGTATGCAATTTCCTTGATCTCTCTCTCTCTTTTGGTTCAACAAAGATTTCGGCCATGGTAGGAACCCCTTCTCCACTTCTCTGTGTTGTGTTATTGATTTAGGGTGCTGAATCCACAAGTCTTTCTCTCTCTTATTGATCATTAGAACTAAGAATGAAGGGCTTTGGGTAATGATCCATACTCTTTTTTAATTATTTAATTTTTATAAACCTCCTATAGTTAAAAAAGAATTATGATTTGAACTCTGCATTGTCCTCTGATTGGGCTGTGTCCAAGGCATGACCTAAACGTATCCAATTTTCAAAAGTTATTTTTGAATTTTGGAATAGCTATGGTATGTATCTTACACGTATTGGGTGATGGCCATATCTGACATGTATATAATACTGGTATGTCTCTTTTGTGGGAGTATCCGTGCTTTCGAGGTCAAGAATGGTAGTTTATTTCTTAAAGATGACAACTTATATCCCATAACTTCATGTATTTATTTATATTCTTTCTATGCTTTGCATATTTGAAAATGGAAAATGAAGTTTGTTGTGACAAAAGTGAAAAGAAGATTTCAGTTAGACTTTGCGGTTGCATCTTTATGAATGAAAAAGTCCAGGGAGTATGTTAGATAGTTTGAGTAGAAGGAATAGTTTAGAGTTCTTAAGAGAGTTAAAGAATTGGTGACTTTGAGGTTAATGCAATGATTGATATTGCTGCGCACTCAAATCAAAATTTTACAAATTAACAATCATTTGCCATTATTAAAAGAAGTTTCAGGTGGGAAAAAAACTCCTTTTGAATGGGTGGCCTGAGAAATTGATGATATGTGCACATGTTTATGACTTCACTAGATATTATTAGGTAAAATGTAGATTTACTACAAAGCATAATCTTTTTCTCTAAGTGTTTCCTCTATAAAATAATTCCTAGAGATGCTGTTTAGTAACATTGCATAATATTTTTCCTTTAGAGAATCGTAGCTAAAAGAGTTGTATGTTAAGTTTCATAGAAGATTAAGTAATTTAATACTGTTGTTGGGAAATCCCTCTTCCCATATTCCTCATGATAAGATGTTAATTATTAGAAGAAGAAGAAGAATAGGATTATGGGTAGCTAACCCTAGAATAGTTAGACGAGCCCTTTATATAACATAATAAAATTGAGATTACAAACGTACCCCTATAGTAAAATAACTCTTTAACATTCCCCCTCAAGCTAGAGCATATAGATATCTATCATGTCTAGCTTGTTACAAAGATTAGAAAACAACCCCTTTCCTGCAGCTTTTGTACAAAGATGTCCTAATTGAGCACTGAATCTTACGAGAGACATGACAATTTTTTTATTAGTACCAACTCTTGAACGAAGTGACATTCAACTTCAATATGCTTGGTTCTTTCATGAAACACTTGATTACTCGCCGCAATATACATAGATGCGTAATTATTACAGAACATGTTCATAGGCTTGTCATTAGAAATACCCATCTCCTATAAAAGAGACTTCACCCACGACATCTCATACGTTGTATGAGACATGGGTCCATAATCAGCTTCTGCATTGGATCTAGCTACCACATTTTGCTTCTTACTCTTCCATATGACAAGGTTACTACCCACTAAAGCTTGACACAGATCTCCTATCAAAATGATCACTTGCCCAACTAGCATCTGAAAAACCAACTATTTCCAATTTGTTCGAGGGTCTCAAAATCAATCCTTTATTTGGAGCACTCTTCAAATATCTCAAAAATTCTATACACACCTGATGGTGTAACTCTTAAATGGTTAGAGAAGAGATACCCTTGTTGGAAGCCTAAGCCTAAGTTCGTGGGCCCCATGACAATGAAGAAGCCTTTTTGGTCCAAAGGAAAGTGTCGATGGTAGTTGTTTGAGTCATTAATTTCTATTTATTAAGTCTTAAATGTTAATTATGATTAGGGGTATTTTAGTAATTTTAAAGACTTTCTGTTTTGTAATTTGGTTAGGCTTTCTATTTTCATTGTTTCCTAGTGTGAGTCCATTAAGAGTTTAGAAACTTTCTATTTAGAATAATTTGTGTCTTAGTTGGTTTCCATATTGGTTAGTGTTGTTTTTAGAAGGTTTTTATTTGCCTATCTAGTTTTCTAGAGTCTATAAATGAGGGCTATTGTACCAAAATGAATTGAGACTTTGATTAATGCTATATTGAGTATTTTGATTTGGTTATTGAAGGCATGCTTGCCTTGATTTTTTCTTCTTCTACTTCTTCTTCTTCTCTTTCTTCAACTCCCTATAGTGCTGTCTTTTCTAATTAACCCACAATCAGCCCTTATTTTCATTGTTTTCTCGACCTAAAACCCTACTCCCACAACCCTAACTCTATTACTACACTATAAGCTTTTGTCCTAACATCGTAAACCTTCAAATAGTTGCTGTCTAGAGATTCCAGCAACATTAAACCTTGATGTACCCCAACCCTAGTTCATCTAGAAAGCCTACTACCCTTCAAAACCTAAAATCACAAGGCCCACAATAACTTCCACATACAACATTATTCTAGTGCTGTGCTGCATCAACAGCTCAAATAGTGGGTTTGATATGGCTTTATATACTTGTGTGGGACCCAATATTGTAGGCTTTTAGGTTGGAAACTTAACATGATATTAGAGCTTGTATTTCTTAGGCATTTCCATTCTTGAGCCTATCTTTGTTGTCCATGTGATAGGCACGTTCTTGTCTATTTGCACGTGAGGGGGAGTGTTGGGTTGTCGCACATCCCACATCTTCTAAATATTGAGTTTGATATGGCTTCATTTACTTGTTTGGGCCCTCCATCTAATAGCTTAGGCTTTTAGGTACGAAACCTAATATAAAATTTTTTTTAAAAAATGGAATCTAATTAAACGAAAATATTTCATCATATTATCATCAAGGACTTGAATATAGATATCGATGGGTATATCGAGGGTCCAAAAATACAAATATATAAGATATATTAATGGATATATTGAAACTTTCGATATCGATTTGGAGATGACGGATATTGTTTAGTTAAACACGTATATTTTCATTGAAAATCTAGGAAACAATGATTTAGACTCTAATAAATAGTTTAAAATCAAAATATTACAATTTAAATGTATATGAGACAAGTGTGTATTGTGTAAGGTATAAAAATTGTGCCACGCTCAGCAAAAGATTGAATATTTGAAGAGAGTACATGAAGGACGTTACTTCATAACACTAATTTAAGCTATTAGTATAATTGAAATATTTATGTAAAGGGTTTTTTTAATGTGTGCCCCTAGGGCACATGTTAAGATGCAATTAATACCATGAAAAAAAATGTGTTTTCACAGTTTTCTAAGCATATTCACATTTTTCCATGCAACTTTCACCATTTACAATGCATTTTCATCATTTCCAATGTAATGATTGGGTCATTAATTGTTACTTAACATGTGCCCGTAGGGCACACATTAAGAAAACCCTTATATAAATCAATACTAAAAGAGAGATGTGATAATTTTGACATAATAAAAGAAAATGAATATCTCGATATTGTTGATATATATCCTTGATATAATCGATATATCTTAATATATCATTGATATATTCGATGTATCGGCTATACTATATGAAAAAATAAATATTAAGGGTATATCGAGACATATTGATATTTTATCACTAATTTCGAAAATATTGATAATATCGTAAATATATTTTGTGAAAAAGATATGTCAGTTAGATATCATATCGATGGGTCCGAATACACGGATATATTGCGGATATATCGTGGATATTTTAGTCCATTATTTATCATATGTTTTTTCTTCAAATGGGACACCTAAAACTTCTTTGAAAAGTTATAAATTTCCAGTATGATAGGAATGGATAAGGCTGAAGGCTGAATAACTTGTAAGGAAAACGGGGTTGACTAACAAAAACTTTTTTGAGTCATGATAGAAGCGCACGATGTACAATTCGATGCAGCGTCTTTTGTTGGATTTGTAGAATTAGTTCAAGGAGATAATGAAGGTGTTGCTTAAGTTCAACAAGACAGCTTGTTTGGAAGAAAGGTTCTTCATTTAACTTTCTTACATCTTCTTTTTGAAGTAAGAAGGCCTGCTGAGGTAAACTTTATACAATGCATCAAAGTCTTGTCTCAGCTTGGTGGAAGACCATTGAAAAATCTCTTTGTAATTCCTTGATCAGGGAATCCTTATTAACATTTCAATTAGACAAGGCAATTTTTTCTTTTTTCTTCTTGTGCGATAATATGTAAGAGCCAAGTTCTATAATGGTAAGATTTCTTTCCAAAATTTTGCTAATGTTACAATGTCTTAGTGGAGTCCAAATGACAATGGGTTACTTGTTAGAAAGATAGTAGTGAAGAGAGGATGGATTGGGATTGATGGGCTACCTTTGTGAAGAGATGAAGTATTTGTGAAGATTACTGATCAATTTGGTGGATTAATTGAAGTTGATAAGGCGATGAGGATCATTGATAATATGTTTGAAGCCAAAATTAAGGTTAATGGGAAGAGGGATGAATTGTATCCGATATGTTTCGATGTTCAGATTGGGGGATAATATTTCCCTATCGGAGTTTGTTTTATTTCCGGTGAGGTTATGTACTCTTCAGACAACAACATCCCTTCTTCTCTGGATGTAAAGAGAAGATCGCACAGAAGGCCCCCACTCGACAATCAAGCTGCACTTCCTTCTAACAAGTGGTTGAGAGTTAGCAAGCAACCTTGGCCTTTTGGCTTCTAGTACTCTATAGGAAGTCAGTGCTCTTGTTCCAGCTATCGTTGCATCTACTAATGATTCTATCACTCTCAATAAGGAGGAGTATAATGCCTTAATTCAGAACTAGCAGTAGATGCCTCATAAGACGACTTTTGCTCATTTAGGTAACATACCATGTTTTTTCCACATCTACTTCTAGTCCATGGTTAAGACTCTAGGGCTTCAACATGCATGATGGGTAAGAGCACTTTGTTTTAAGACTGAAGTCCTCTTTGGTTTTAGTTGGTGGTCGTCCTTGTACTATTATGGGTAGTGCTACAATTCATCCTTCTCCATCTCCTAACCTTTCTTCAACACACTTTATTCCCAAATTTCTCTTTAATTTTTTATCTGTTAGCGAAATGACCAAAGTCCTTAATTGTTTTGAAACATCTTACCCCGCATTGAGTTTTTTAGGAGCTCAACTTGAAGAGGATGATTGGTGGTGGTTGTTAATGGGATGACCTTTGTTACTTGGATTCGCACCATATTTGTGATAATTTATTGGCATTACAATTGAGCATTTCACATCATCAATAGCATTGTTGTATGGGTCATCTGTTTTAGGGGTCTTTCAAGCTTTTGTTTCCTTCATTTTTGTCTATGTTTAGTTTAGAATATGAAGCTTGTTGATTAAGCATACATCATAGGGTTTCTTTTCCATTGAGACCAAATAATCGTCGGTTGCACCTTTGGAGTTGGTATATTGACATTTGGGGTCCGTCTCATTGTAAAAGTGGTGTTTTTCTTATTTTGTGACATTTCTGGATGACTGTCTAAGAATGTCATGGATATTTTTAGTGAAAGACCATTCAAATATATCTTCTATTTTTCAGTTTCGATTATTTCATAAAGAGGTTACAGCTCAGTTTGGATGTGCTATTCGTGTTTTGATTTGGTTATTGAAGGCATGCTTGCCTAGCTTCTCTATTCTTCTTCTACTTCTTCTTCTTCTCTTTTCTCCAATTCTCTATAGTGCTGTGTTTTCTAATTAACCGACAACCAGCCCCTATTTTTATTGTCTTTTCAACCTAAAACCCTACTCCCACAACCCTAACTCTATTGCCATACCATAAGCCTTTACCCTAACATTCTAAATCTTAAAGTAGCTGCTGTCCAGAAATTCCAGCAACTACCAGCCATGTAATACCTTTAAACCTTGGCCTACTCCAATCCTAGTTCAACTAGAAAGCCTTCTACCCCCAAAACCTAAAATCACAAACCTTATGCTCACCATAACAGCCTATGTTACATGGGCTTGGGTGTTACATGGGCTTGGGTGTGGGTGTGTATCCGAGTGTCGAACTCATCAAATTTATAAATTCAGGATATGGGGACTTGACGAAAAAGGATCAAAAAATTGAGTACGGGTACAGGGATACGTGAGTGTGTATGTATATATATAAATAATATAAGGTATTTCATAAAACAATATGAATAAAGGTTATTTTGTTGAGGGTTATATTTGAAAACATCTTAATTTTATGTGGTATTGTAAGAATAATTAATTTTAGGGGCTGAAATAATAATATAAGATTTTGACCATTTAAGAATTTTAAAAGTAAGGGCTTATTTGAAAAAAAAGGAAAATATATATAATATTCATAGGGTTATCTTTTGAGAAACCCACAATCTGCTTTTGCAGAGGAGTCGACAACACTGAGCTCCTGGGCAACGACGGCAACATTATCGGTGATGACAATAACCTCACCAGCCCCATTTCTGGCCCATCTCCGGTACCATTCCTCCGATAACACTTCTGATGGCAAGATATGGATCCTCTCTCTCTCTCTCTCTTTCCACCCCTTTTCTTCTTCTTCTTCTTCTTCTCCTCCTCCCCGCCATGTCCGATTTTTGGTTAGCGAATTCGCCATGGATCCCATACTGGTACCCATGTCGTGTCGACACGACACGGGTACTCTGGGTCTGGGGTAAACTGCTGAGTTCATGTAACATAGATATTAGATAACAGTTACATACAACGTTATTCTGGTGTTAAGCTGCATCAATATATAGAGCAACCTCCAAGGTATGTTGCTTAGTGGGAGTCACATAAGCTATGTAAGTTTAGGAAAGCAATTTATGGACTCAACAGTCTCGAAAGGCGTACCATGGAAGATTATTTGCTTTTTGGAAAACTTAGTGTGCAGGGTATTATTCTGGTAGTTTATGTAGATGATATAGTGATTACTATTTTCATATGAAAGACTTGGGACAACTTTATTATTTCTTAGGTATTGAAGTGGCTAAATCGAGGGAATCAATCTCATTGTCCCAAAGGAAATATGTTTTTGATCTTCTGGATGAGACTAATATGATGGGAACTAGACCTGTTGATACTTGTACGGATCCTAATACACAACTGCGTAGAGATGATGGCGAAGCATTTGATGATCTAGATAGGCATGCAGGTGTAAAAGACTTGTAGGAAAATTGATTTACTTGACTATAACACATTTGGATCTTTGATGTGGGAGTGGTGAGTCAGTTTATGCAAAATCCTAAACAACAACATTGAGAAGTTGTATGTAGGATTTTGAGATATGTGAAGAGTGCTTTTGGTAACGATTTAATTTTGAGACCGTCAAATAATTTGGAGATAGTTGGGTTTTAGATGCCAATTGGGCGAGTTTTCATTTAGATAGGAGGTTGGTGTCAAGCTTCTACACTTTTATCGGTGGTAATGTTGTTACATGGATGAGTAAGAAGCAGACCATGGTGGCTAGATCTGGTGTAGACGCTAATTATAGAGCCATAGCTCAGACGGCTTGTGAGATGTGGGTGAAATCCCTTTTACAAGAGATGAGTATTTCAAGTAACAAGCCTATGCACTGGTTTTGTGATAATCATGTTGCTATGTATATTGCTAGTAATTTGGGGTTTCATGAGAGACCCGAGCACATTGAATTTGATTGTCATTTTGTTCGAGACTTGGTAATAAAGAAAAAATTTTAATTTCTTTTGTAAGATTTAGTGTTCAATTAGATTTCTATGATCTTTGTAGCAAGTTACACACGATTAGACATTTATGCTCTAGCTTGAGGGGGAGTGTTAAGAAGTTATTAGTATAAGCCTATAAGGGTACTTTTGTACTTTCAGGTATATTACTTTTGTATAAAGCATAGTTATAAACCCAGACCGGACAGTGACCTGGGCAAGGAAGCAGGTTACTGGGTCATTGGTTCAACCATGGCTCGACTGGTTCAACCGGTTATAATATTTTAATTAATCATGAATTTTTTTTTTTTTTAGGTGTATGAATTTGGATGCCCTTAAATAATAGGGAAAATTAGCCTAAGGTACAATTTTAGTGAACTTGTAAAGGCAAAAGTCCATGTGGGAATCTTGTATAGGCATAAGTCCAATTTTAAGTAAAATGTGAGTGTTTTATAAGGGTGTTAATTGCATAAAGTCTATATTACCCTTAAGTTGTTATTTTTTGTTTTTAAACATTAAAATGACATAACTTTTAATTTACATGTTGATTTTTTTATAAAATTTATATTTTTGTAATCTACTCATCGAAAGCTTCGAAACAAGACCCATGATGATTATAAAATTAGGAAAAAAAAAAATAAATAAACGGTTACATTGGCTAAATGTGCTGTTTTAAAATAGTTACACATAACTATTTTAAAAAATTTTAAATTAATTGTTTTTAGTAGAGTTTAAATTAAAATGAATTGTTTTGGGAGTAATTTTAACAGTTACATTATGAATAAAACAATTAAATTTGGTATTAGTGATTTGAAATCTTTTAAATTTAAGAGAATATAGTACTTTTAAAACAGTTACATGCCATGTGTGGCTATCATTTTTCAGTCAGGATGAAGAGGAGGAGGAGAAGAAAAAAAAAGAAAATATATATAGGTATGCTTGGTTCAATCAGTAGGCTTGATAAAAGAATGGCTGGATTTGAACAAACGGTGAAGATAAGGTTCCCTTTCAATGCTTATTGAAGGGTATTTGTGTCTATGGCTATATTTGTGGACTTAAGACTTTATAACTTATAAGTTTTTTTTATAGACTTATGGCTGTACAAGTACAATAATATAGACTTGTGGCCAAAGTCCCCTAAATAATATTAGTTTTACTCTGTGGATTAGTGGTAGGGGGCCACTTAAAAGTCATTTTATGGTGATATTGTGTTCTATTCCTATCAGACGCTTCTTTTAAATGCTTCAGAATTTTAATCCACACAAGGCTATAACAGCCACAACCGGTCCAACCTAAGTGGTTCTTACCAGTTCCAACAAAATATGTCTGGTTCAGCCGGTTTTCACCGGGTTTGGGTGGGCTGTCTGCTCTAATGATCCATTTAAGGAACCGAACTGAACAAAATGGCCGATTCACCGGTTTACTGGTCTGGTCTGGGTTTAGTAACTATGGTAGAAAGGGTTGTTCTAACTCTTTTAGGGTTAGCTGCTTGCCATTCCCTCTCCTTTTTCCTTGTCTCTTCTTTCTACACTAATCTTTAAAAAGCACTGATCCATTTGACTAGTTTCTAGGATGGAAGGTGTCGAGGGTCCAGAAGATGTTCACTCAGTGGAATTGGTTGGGAGTGCATATGTGGTCCTTTCTAGACCACATGCTTTCTGTTTGAAGTTGGTTTTTGATTTTATTATATTGCTTGAAGCTTTTTGTTAAAGGTTTGGAAAGAGTGTTTTTTCATTTTATCCGATTCGCAGTATCCATGAATGTCTTCATTCATGCATTTGAAGTAAACTTCTAGCACTCTGGTACTTAGAAGGGAGAAAGCTAGAGCTCACATGTGGCACTTCTGAATTAAATGTTGTTTATGATTATGCTTGGCTGTTAGGTGAGTCGGATTGAGTCTTGAGCTAAGGCATTATCTGTCCCATTTTTTTTCTTAATTGTTATAGACGTGTCTAATAGATTTCTTCAGAAAGCATAATACTATGTTCAGGGGATTAGATAACTGGTGGCAACATACATTTTTTTTGCCTCCAGATTTTGATGACATGGCTTCCCTGTACAATGTTTTTTTCTTCTGTGTAATATTTTCAAATGTGTTTAGCTTTATTTAGGGTGGTGTATCTTCTTGAAAGTACTATCTCTCTCTCTCTTCTGAAGTTCTAATTGTTTGGATGTTTAATCTGCTAATTCCTTATACTTGTATGTTCTAATTGTTTACTGATGTAATCTCTCCCTTTTCAAAGCACCATGCATTGGGGATTCAATAATTATTATTTTTTTTTCCCCTTGATGTTTCAGGTACTAATTTGACTGAGCGATTTCATGATCAATTTCATACCATGCTGATTGGTCAAAATATGCCATGGTCATTGGCGGATTCCACTGTTATCCGCATGCCGCTATCATCAGAATGCATGAAAGATGGGCTTGAGATTGGGTTGAAGAGAATAAAGCAGATATTTGATAGATTTTTGGAGCATTCATCTAGAACACTTTTATTTTTGAAGTCAGTTGTGCAGGTATTATCAGTTTTGATGGTTTTTGGTAGTTGATAACTTGATATGACGTGCTAGAAGGAAAAAAACAATCATGCTAAAAGAAGTAAAGAAAAAACAGTTTATAAAATAAGGACAACACTCACCAAAATGACCAAACTACCCTTTTATGGTGATAAGTATATTTTTAACACTCCCATTAAAGCTGGAGCATAAATATTAATCATGCTTAGCTTGTACCAAATTTTATGAAAAGCACACTTTCCTTAGGCTTTAAAATTCTCATAGTTGTTTTTTGACCTTATATATGAAATGGTAATCTTCTTGCTCATAGGACTTAGATATCAATAATTCAATATTGACAAATATTTCGAGGGTGTAGAAACTCTGAAAACAATGAAACGGACTTTGATAAAGACTGTACAATCAAAAAGTTGTAAATAAAATGTGTATAAAGTTTTTGGTGTGTATGGTGCAGAACATGCTTGCCGCTAAGCAAATAAAGAGCATATATTTATACCAAATTTAACATTTAATTGCCATAAACATTAAAAATAATATCATTTGCACAAAATAATTTCATATATGATGTACCTATTTTCAAAAACAGAATCATCCTATTCCATAAATGGAGTTCAAGGCAACTGTTTTTATCCTCAAGCATAATGTTTAAAAAGTAAACTATGATATGTGTTTGTAGTTATAGTACTATTTCATCAATGAACTTAAGATTACTTATTTATTTTAAAAATTAATAGTTTTTACCTAAAGGGGGTGTTTTTGAAAATATCTTACAAAAATAAATGATGAAAATACCCCATGTGGTTGATCTTGTTGATATTTTCATTACTCTCTTGATAGCATCTTGATTATTACAAAACATCTTTGTCAATAAAGATAAAAATTGGATTGCATTTAACCCTAATTGAGTTTAAATTAATCTATGGGAGATTTGGCCAAAAGTCCCTCATATAAGAGATTTGGCTCACTAAGTCTAGGCGGGAACATTGTTATGCCAGAGTCCTTGGAGTGTGTTCTGGGTACAACTATCCTTCAGTACACCCTCAAAGTATGAAGGTATTTATAACCTGATGACTCACCAATTGAACATTTTTCAAACTTTAAAATTCCATAACTTTAGTTCTACAATTCAGTTTTTCATAAAATTGATATTTTTGGAATCTACATGCAGAGAACTATCAAACAAGATCCATGATCACTATAAAAATATGAAAAAAAAAAAAAAAAATTACAGAGAAGAAATTCTGTCAAACAAGATCCATACCTATTGGAACAGTAACAAACAATGCCACGTGTCTAGGTCTTTTGGAGGTAAGGTCTTGTCACAACTCACAACCGACCGAAACCTGAAGAGAGCATTCATCTTTTATAGATCATGATTTTACCAGGGTTCTATCGTTTTACAGTGTTGAATACTTATGCAGAGCATGTTTATTCAACAGTGGTCATTGATTCATTGGATCAATCATACATGTTTATAATAAGAAGCAACTCAAAGGCAGAAAGTAAATATTATAACATTTTCATGACACTTTAAAGAGATGACCATTTGTTCATACATTTGAAAGATATAGGAAATACTTACTACTAGAAAGCTTCTGATTCAATGTGTTTCTTCTTTACATGTATCTCTCTCCTTTACTTTTCTCTATCTTCCCCTCTTTCTCACAAATGTTTCTCACTTTTAAAAAAAATCCAAAAAAAGATCCCCATCTGCTTCTCTTCTTCCTCTATTTATGAGCATTGCAAGTCCCTGGGTTGAACTTCAGCTTAGCTCCGGAAACTTACTTCCAGGGGTGGAACTAGAATTTTTTGTTGGGGACTTTGGCCACAAGTCCATAAACTTGGACTTGTGCAGCCATGAGTCCTAGAAAAATACTTGTGCAGCCCTAAGTCCATGAAAATAGACACAGACAAAAATACCCTTCACCACTCACCTATGTTTATAACATCCTACTGCTAGCTTCACACCCTTGTCCTCTCTGGAGAAGTTTACATTGTTAGCGTCCTACTCTTCCTTCTCCATCACCTCTTCTTGGTGAAGTTTCTACACTAGATCTAGTGGTGAAAACCACAAGTCTTTGCACCAGCTTCGCCAACCCTTGCTCCAGCTTCTCCAACATCTCATCCAGTGGTGAAACCATTAGTTTTTGCATGAGATCTGATGGTGACTTGCTCCGGTGAAGTTTCTGCACCAAATCCGGTAGTGAAACCTCTAGTTTTTGCACCAACTGCCCCAACCCCTTGCTCTAGCTTCTTCAACACCTCCTCTGGTGGTGAAACCATCAGTTTCTACATGAGATCTTGTGGTAAAACCACCAGATTTTGCACCAGCTCTGCCAACCCTTATTTCTGCTTCTCCAATGCCTTTTCCATTGGCTTCAACACCTAATCTATCAACCATTAAGTCTCCTTTGTCCTATCCACTTGCATCTCCAACACCGACAAATCCCCCTCATTAATCTATGTGCCCAACTTAAGTCTAGTTTGATTTGTGAGTTAGAAGATCCAATAACGCGTTACTTAAGATCAAGAAGCTTCACTTAGCTTTGATTTGTCTTCGTTTTTCTCCCCCCTTTTCAAATCAAGAAGCTTCACCTGTCTTGAACCACATCAGATATAGTTGTGAACCTCATACGAAGTAGATGAAATCATTTAGTTAATTTCACTTAATTTGATCTATTCTATGTTTGTGTAACTGTTTTTAAATTTAGGCAATTGAATCTACAAAAACACGCATGCGAAAACAACAAGTTAATCTTAAGTTTATCTAAAAACAGTTGCATGTAACTGTTGTAGAAAACACTATTTTTTGTAACAATTATATCTAAAACCAATTGTACAAACACATAAGTTCATAAACTGATTTACATTTATCATTTTTCTGCTCAAATCTATAAACAGTTACATCCAAAAATAATTACATATAAGCATATAGCATAAAAAGTTGCATGTAATTGTGTTACATTCACCATTTCTTTCGCACAAATCTGCAAACAGTTACATTTAAAAACAATTACATACAACAAAATAGTTATATGTAACTGTTTTACATTCAATATTTCTTCCGCACAAGTCTGTAAACAGTTACATTTAAAACAATTACATACAACAAAACAGTTACATGTAACTGTTTTAGATTTATCATTTCTTTCGCACAAATTTGCAAACTGTCACATGTAAGAACAGTTACACGCAGCAAAATAGTTTTACATTCACCGCATAGTTGTGAAAGGCGTGCCTAGTCGCAAGGCATAGGCGGGCCCAGGGCCTAGGCTTTGCCTTGGCCTAGGCGAGGCGCTTTCCTCCAAGTGTGCTTAAAGCATGCTTTTTGGGACTTTTTTCGAAGCCCAAGGCACAAAAAAAGCGCACCTGAGTGACTTTCTTGCTTTTTTTGTCCCTTTCATATCAAATATTATTTAAAACCATTAGATTGATCAAACATTTTCAATAAATAAAACTAGAAATAGTGGGTAGAAATAAAACAAAACTCTAGTTTCTAGCCTTAGCTGTCTTCGAACAACCTCCTTTGCACCTGCCTCCAGCCCTCTTCAAACAAGTGTGTAGCTTTTTTTCTTCTTCAATTTTGTCTTTGCTTTGTATTATTTTTGTTTGTTGTTGTTGTTGTTCTTTGATTTTATTTTCTCCTTCGTATGACTTGCATTTTATTTTCTTTATACAGCATAAGAAAAAGTTCTTCTTCTTCTTCTTCTTCTTGTATATTGAAATTGTATCATCTTTATCTTCTTCCAGAAAATTAATTGAAGCAAAAAATAAAAAATTGTATTATCTTCTTCTTTTTCTTCTTGTAATTTGTATACTAAATTTTTTATTTTGTATTATCTTGATCTGTATGTAGTATATTTATGTTACATGCAAGGACTTAAATATCGATATCAATGGATATATCGATGGTCCAAAAACACGGATATATCGGATATATTAATAGATATATCGAAAATTTCAATATCGATTCAGAGATATGACGGATATTGTTAGTTAAACACATATTTTCTTTGAAACTCCAGGTACACTTATTAAACTCTAATAAATAGTTTAGAATCAAAATATTGCAATTTAAATGTGTATTAGATAAGTATGTATTGTGTAGGGTATAAAAATTGTGCCATATTGAGCGATAGAATGAATATTTTAACAAAGTAAATGAAATTTGTTACTTCATAACACTAATTAAGCCATTAGTATAATTGAAATATTTATATAAATCAATACTAAAAGAATAAGAGATGATAATTTTGATGTAATAACAAGAAAATGAATATCTCAATATCATCAATATATATCCTTGATATAGTGGATATATCTCGATATATTCGATATATCGACGATACCATGTGAAAGAAAGAAGATATTATGGATATATCGAGACATATCGATAGTTTATCAGTAATATCAAAAATATCGACAGTATCGTAAAGATATCTTGCGAAAAAGATATGTTAGTTAGATATCGTATCGAGGAGTACGGATACACGGATATATCGTGGATATATTAAAGATATCGAGGATATTTTAGTCCATGGTTACATGGATTCGGGTATGGGTGTTGGGTGCGGAGTATGTGTCCAAGTGTCAGATTCGTCTAGTTTCCAAAGATTTTTCACTATTTTAAAAGTGTCCAGTAGGAGTACCCATACCCGTGTCACATGTGTTCGACATGGGTACTTCACACATTTTGAAATGTCCATGTAACATAGTAGTATATTTTTCGTATTGAAATTATTGATGCAAAAAAATTATAATTTAATTGAACTATAATTTGTACCAAAAAAATTAATTTTGGTGAATTAAAAAATAAAATTTTTAGTGAACTAGAAATCTTACTAATTAATTAGTGAGGTGTAGCTGCTTATAGTTTGATTTTTTTGTTAGTTGCATTTAATCAAATATTTTCAATTTATTTTCTTTAAATGTGTGCCTCACTTCCCTCAGGCGCGCACTTTTTTTTGCGCCTATGCCCCAGGAGTCCTTGGCGCCTAGGTGTGCCTTGCGCCTTTAATAGCTATGCATTCACCATTTCTTCCTCACAAATCTGCAAAAAATAACAAGTTTTATATTAGCAAGCATAAAATTGACATAGACCATTGTTAAAAGCAGTTAAAACTAAATTAATACAACTAATTTTTTTTTACACAAACAATGTAATAAAAGCTATAATCTATAGATTACACCAATATCATAAATGAATGAAAGCAATTACAAGCAACTTTTTCAATCTAAGTGAACTTAAACTTTACAAAACTTAAAATTGGTAAAAAAAAAATTAGAAAAAAGTGTTAAAAGTAGTTATAACTAAATGAATACAACTAAATTTTTTGCATAAACAATGCAATAAAAGTTATAATTTATATATCACATCAACATTATAAAAAGTTGAAAATAGTTACATGTAACTGTTGCAATGTTATTGTTCCAAAAAAAAATCAATTTTTTTTTTAGTCATTCTTTGAGAAGATTTAATTAGAAATATTGTAATAGGTGTTGATTTATCTTCATCTACAGCAAAAAAAAAAAAAAAAAAATGCAAAGAAGGTTAGCATAGTCATTCTCCAAAAGCATAACAATTAGCAAAGTCCACTACTGTGGTTGGTGCAAATATCCTAAAAAATGGAGCAGGTCCCAATGTCAAGGAAAAAAACTCCTTGGGGCTGAGAACTAATAAAAAATTTATAAAAGCTAACTCGATTTTCTGATAAAATCTAATTCCAAAGGTTTCTTAGGGCTATTACGCCATGGGCATCAGATCTGCTATTTATTCTCTCTCTCTCTCTCTCTCTCTCTCTCCTGTTATGGGCATTAAATCTGGAAAGAAAAAGTAGGCATAGTGCTCTCTCTCCATCTCTCTTGACATGGACATCAGATCTGGAAAGAAAAAACAGGTACAGTGGGTTTGCTTCCATTTTAGTTAAGCACAAGGACTGTTCCTCTAATCAATGGATCTACAGGTTGTCACATAGTGGTCAGCACCATTAATGAAAGGCAAAGCTTGTGATAGAGAAAGAGAGAGAGAGAGAGAAGACTTGGATCTGTAGGTGTGTTGATTGGTAAGAGAGAGAGATGAGTTAGATCTATGGGTATGTTGACTATAGGGAGGGAAAGGTAGAGTTGTATAAGGATGTGCAGACTTCATATACTAAGCTTTTCTGTTATAGGGCAAAATTGCTATTTTTAAATTTTTTTAGCTCACTTAAGCATGAAACGATTGAGTTTTAATTCCATTTTGGACTTAAGACTTTATAAAATTAGTGTGTGGACTTAAGGCTTTATAAGTCTAAAAAAGGGTACTACATGCTAATTTCCCCTTTTTTGTTTGGCGTCACCACCTTTGCACTAACATACTTATATAAGCACATATATACATACGGCGTATGTTTGTGTATTATGCATGTAGGAAGAGAAATAAATTTGGAGGTGCCACTTCATCAAATTTCAAGATGCCACTTCATCAAATTGAACACATTGCAAAGGTTCAAAATAAAATTAAAAAAATTGGGGGTGCCATGGCCCCACAAGGGTAAGTATGGGTCCGCCCCTGCTTATTTCAGCTCTAGAAACTTACTTCTGGATTTATCATCTTCCGGGTTATTGTGTTGCCTTGCTATGGCTTTCCGTCGATTCTAACGCCAAAGAAAACCTTTCCAATATGAACCTTTACACCACACCATTGAATACTCCTCTGATATGCAACAAATACGTTTGGGATTCGTTTAGGGTTAGTTTGTAATTTTTTTTAATAAACGGGGGTTTAAATGTAAATTTTAGAAATACAATGCCCATACTTCTATCAAAACAATAAACCTATTTTAGTTCTCTTATCTTTGTTCCCCCCCCCCCCTCTCTCTCTCTCTCTCTCTCTCCTAGGAAACTACTGTATAAAAATAGAGCTAAATGGTTATTTGTGATGTTAATGTCATTTTGGATATATATAGGATGGTGGCTAGTAAGAATGTGTTGATATAAGTTATATAAGCACCCGCATTGGGAGTTGTACCTTGGGCATTGGTGGGTTATGGGCATAGTCTTAAATACCATCGATATTGTTGATATATAGTTGTATCGATGGATAACGAAATGATATTTGGCTGCAATTTTTTTTTCCACATCTTATTGGTCGAGATTTCGAGGTTTTGACGGTATCACAATATGCCAAGTTTTTTTTTCCATTTTTGCTCCATTTGTCGAAGATATTTTGACGATATTCCTCGAATTTGTTAGAAAACTGACGATATATCATCTTGTCGGCGTAAAATTTCTAACTTTGTTCAGAAAATTTCATGAAAAAGAAGAATCCATTGTCAAAGAAGAAGAAGAAGAAGAAGAAGAAGAAGAATCATAGATTCACAATCACTAGCGTCGTTGCTGTAGTTAAAGAAGAAGAAAAGAAGGTTGACATACCTCGTACGTGTTGTTGTGGTCTTCTGGCCACCGGCTTCACCCACCATCAAACCTCCATGGATGCTATGTGTTTGTCAAGCTTTTTTTTTTTTTTTTTCCTTTCTTTTGTTTTGTCCAGCTCTTCGTGATTGGTAAAGTGAGTGTGTCACTTTCACCGTTTCACTTTATAAAACCTTCCCTTTTTTCTTTTTTTGGTTTTAATTAGAACTTTATTAAAGTTTTTAAAATACAATAAACATTTTTTTTGAAAGGCCCCTTTTTTATATTATATTTTATGAATGTTACTAGTAACCTATAATTCTTTTCAACTTTATATTCTTAATTTTAACTTTGTAATATTTTTAAAAGAACTCTACTAATTTTTTATTGTTTATTTTTCTGTACTCATAATTTTTTTTAATAAAATAATGTTTAGCAATTCACATATTTTAAAATGTGATTTCAAGTCAATGGGCTTTGGTCTAGTGGTGCTTTACATTTAAATGTTACAAATATATATTTTAATGTTATGTGACATTTATATGTTTTTGCATAAATTTTTATCATTTATTTTCTCAGCATGTCACACTTTTTATACCCTACACAACACATACTTATATTATACACATTAAGATGCAATCTTTTGATTCTAAATTTTGTATTGGAGTCTAAATCATTGTTTTCCAGAGTTTCAATAAAAATATATGTGTTTAACTAATAATATCCACCATATCTTTAAATCCATATCGATATATCTGATATATCCATCGATATATCTGATATATCCATGTTTTGGGACCTTCGATATATCCATCAATATCGATATTTACGTCCTTGGTTACGAGGTACATGGGGCCAATGCATAAGGTACAACCCCCAATGCATGGTACTAATATAATTTATGTAAGCACATTCTTACTTGACCGGGATTGTATATTATATATATATGTGGAAATGTTCCAGTTAGCTGTGGCTGACTTAAGGGTATATTAGCTGTAGAAATCTTGCCCGGCCACTCAAATTAAGTGGCATCCAACGGCCGAGATATCTAGATCTGGATCTCTGCACCCGGATCTAACTCGGGTACACTTTCTTCTTCCCTCTCTCATCTCATTCTCATTTCATATTTGAAAAACCCTAAACAGTCACTGCCCCTCCTGGCCATCCAGTGTCATTAAGACCTATAAGAGATCAAGGTTTCATTTGTCAATCTAATGTTAATGAGGGTGCTTTACTTATCACACAATAAATCTTCCTAGGTCATCTAATCACAAAGAAAATAAAGTTTCATTTAGTGAACCAAGGCAATGCAATACTGAGACTTGTTGAGTTGTAATTACTGGCAATAATACTTTCAAAAAGGTCTCCTTTGCAGTATGCATTTACAAAAGAAAGGCCCCATTAGCTATAAAGATGCAGGAGCCACATCCAACCCAAAACAAAGAGGATCAGAGGAACGTTGTAAACTACAATCCTTGCTTCACTATCTGATGGATCCTGGTATAAGCAAAGTGGGATTGTAGTGAGGATCAGAGGAACGTTTATTAATTATTGTACCTTACAACATTCCCATCTGAGGGATCCAAAGCTCAAGCTTTGTGTTTGGGGTTTTTCAGATTTGAAACGAGGGGCTTCGCAATGAAAGGAGGAGGGGTGTTGTTTGTTTGGGGTTTTTTAGATCTGAAACGAGAATAAGATGTGAGAGGGAAGAAGAGAGTGTACATGGGTCAGATCCAGATCTGGATCTCTTTATCTGGGCTGTTGCATGCCACTTATTTTGAGTGCACGGGCGAGATTGCTATAGATGATATACCCTTAAGTCAGCTACAACTGATTGGAACATTACTGTATATATATACATAATATATATATGTATATATATATCTATATATGTATATATAGATATGTATATATATACATATATATATATATATATATATATGAATGACGAACATGGTTGATGCTTATAGATGTATTCTTTGGACATTTATTTTTTCATATTAATTGATTTTGTAGATTTTTAAAACTTTTTTATGTTTATTATTGATTTTTTAGGTCAATTATTAATATTAATATATTTATTTATTAATGTATGCCCTACATTTTTTGTTAATACCTGAATCAGCGTATTCGTACCCGTATCTGTATCCATGTTTATTGTATGCTCTACAGCCAATCATAGAGATGATATTTTAGGGATAATGAACAATCAAAGGATTTCATTTACTGTTAAGGACATTTATTATTATTTAATAAAGGGCTTTATTCTATCATGTTTATTGTGTTATTTTATATTTACATGATATGTTTATGGAGTTAGTGTTGAGAATATGATATTACAAAGTGTTGTGATGAGAAGACTCATTATTTCTGTACTATACTCCTAAACCATTTCTAGTTGAAGATTTATTGTGATGGACAATATTGAAACATCGGACTGGCATATGTTATGTTAGCTCTTTAGGAGAATAGCTAGTTTCAAGCTATTTGTATGGAAACACTAAGACAAAACATGTGGGTGCTTGTTAGAAGAGCAAGTATATTGAATGTGACTGTATTAAGTAGAGTATACTGAATGGAGTTTTACTTGCCTATCAATCACTATCTCATAGTTGTAGTAGTACAAGTAATCCTTAGACCTAAGACACCATAGTTGTCTTGTACATAGAGCTTTAGAAATTTAATAATACTAACAGTATATCCCATAGGAAACTTACAAATGTGTTCATTGGTTATATTGTTTCATCTATATAGGCATATAAGTGATCAACAAGGAATCTATCACTCTCAGTAGAAGATAGAGAATGTCTCAAGTGAATTCACAAATATAATTCATGTAAATTTATGGCCATAGTAGGATGACTATAGGAAGGAGTTTTCATAGTACATCTAAATGAGTTGATATTTGAGAATGTACATAAAAGCATTGAACTAGGGACTCGACGGACTTTTATGTCTTATTAGTTTAATCAGAGACATTGTTTTGATAGAAGGATGAAATTGTATCATAATTGTAACTGAAGGGTTCTTTGATTTATCTTCACTTTATTTAGGATTACATCATGAGCTTATTGCTAGATGTTACTTATGATTAGTAAAAGTTGTAATTGGGATAAGTGATTTATCATCAATTAGGGAATTGGAAGGAGTTCCAATTATACCCTTCATGGAAAGTGTTCCATTGGGCACATAGAGTGCCATTACCTACTATTAAATGATGTGAACCCAATGAGTCACACAACGATAAGCAAAGTAGGACTTTCAATTGTAGAGAAAGGGCTTAAATATAATTAGGATTATTTCTTAGGGCTATACTTGTATTTGATGCAAGTTAGAGGGGTTAATGTGAAAATAAGGGATTTGCATCTAATCCACATAGGATAAGAAATCCTAGGGCTGGCCCCCCTTGTAAAGTATATCTATATGCATGCTAGCACATGCACATAAACACTCTACTCCACTTTGGACAGCCCTGTAATGCGCTCTCTCCTCTTCTAGCAAACCCTAAGGAGATCATCAAGGACACACATACATTCATACATACATATAAAAGAAAAGAAGCAAAAAGCTATTATGGTTTATTAATTTCCTGTGAGGTTTTGGTCATGATTGGTCCTCTTTTTACCAACAAATATACTTCCATATGACCTGATATGTGCACCCTAGGGATTCTAGCTGTAATTAGTAATGCCAGATCTGCAATGTTTCTAATCAATGATTATATCTACAATGATCTGGGCAAGATGTAGTAGCCCACTTAATATTTTTTAGCAGGTCACCCCTTACATTAATATTTCAAAATTCAATACACCTAGGTGGTGGTCCACAACAGCATACCAAAGACGCTCGTTGTATGGGCAAATAGCATTTCATTTTATAATATTAAAACAGACATGTAAACCCCTTGAACACTTTAACCCATAGGGACGTACTAATTTGTATCTTCCTCTAGATGGATTTTATTGACCAAATTTGCTTGCACGCGATGAATATATTTGATGGAATCGTAGTCTGGGGTCTTTCTTTTTATAATGTATCACTGGTACACAACTAACCAACAAATGCTTAGAGTTTCAGACCATGGGAGGCCTTTGTCTTTTTATTTATTTATTTATTTATTTTTATTTAAAATTTTTAGGAAAGAGGTACTTTTTTGTCAAGCTTTAAGATATAAAAACAGGATTAGGATTTATTGGAGAATTTCGAACTTGAATTAAGACCCAAACACCTCAAAATAATCGAATGAAGGGATAAATAGAATTTGCAAGGTCTTCGAGGGGAACGAGTCCATTAATGTCAAGGTTGTCTTAGGTTCATTGAAATTCCATAAAAACTTGTTTGGGAGTTAACACTCGAATTAATAAGAACTGCATTCCTTATTCTTGAAAGGTACAGAAACTGGGGGCTTGATAAATCTGAAAGAGTTTTTAACCCAGCAATGGCCTTCCCAAAAGCTAATTTTAGAGATACTACCCAATTTGCACCTAAGTTGAAAACTTGGGTAAACACTGAGAATTGTATATATTGTGTACCTAAGTTGAAAATTTAGGTAACCTTGAGAATTGTATATATAGAAAACGCTGGCTTCATCTATTACTTATGTCAGATAACCTACTGTTCTAGTCAATCTCATACTTTGTGTATAATAGCACTTTATCATCTCTATGACTCATTGCGTAGAGTGCATCTTCATTATATTTTTATTAATAATTTAATGAGGGGCCAAGTGAATCATATTTGATTGTCTGTTCTTTGTCTGATTTGTTAGCTCTATGTGTTACTTCCGAATGCTTACCAGGATCTTTCTCTGAGTCATTGGTATCTTCCTTGAAGACAGTTATCATATGCGTGACAATTTTTATTTCATTACTATGTTAAAAAAATTTCAGGTGTCACTGTCAACGTGGGAGGAAGGAAACCTGCTGCCATGCCAGGACTATTCAGTTTGTATTGATTCATCGTCAGCTATTATGAGAAACCCTTTTTCAGAAAAGAAGTGGAGAAAGTTCCAAATATCAAGGTTATTTGGTAGCTCGAATGCTGCAGTTAAATTGCAAGTAATAGATGTGAATTTGTACCAAGGAGGAAGCTAAAGTTGTTGACCGAATGGCTTGTTGTGCTTACCCTGGGTTCTGGGCAAACAAGAAATATGGCTCTTGACAGGTATGTTGGAAAGTGGAGTGTGATTGGCATTATATTTATTTATTTATCTCTTGCTGCACTTTGCAAGTTGGAAAGTGATTTTTTATATATGTCATGGCTTATATGTTAAAAAACTAGTGGAATTACCTCTGATATTTTAAGAACTCTTTAAGGGCAGAAAATATATTTGCGGTTCTCAAAAGTTGGAGGCAGAAAAAATATTTGTGGTTCTCAAAAGTTGAAGCTTCTACTTGGTTGCTGGCCCTAGCATTGGTAAGCCCAATACTTTTGACATTCTTCAAAGAAGACCTTACAAAATGATCTACCCGATCATGTGCTCATTTGGGAATGCTACTCAGCAGCCCAAACTCGCTTTTGGGCTGCAAAAGTGCTTCTTATCCCTGTTTGGATAACAAAACAAAGAGCTCTTACCATCTCAAATGTGCGCTTGTACGAAAGTGGGGGGTACCCTTACTTCTCCACCAACGTGACCGGGAAGCCCAAAATTTTGTTTAATGAACATGTTAAGTTTCCAACCTAAAAGCCTAGGCTATTAAGTGGAGGACCAAACTAGGTATATAAAGCTATGTCAAACTGAATATTTAATCAATGTGGGATGTAGGGACTTTCCAAGATTCCCGTCTCACGTGCAGGCCTAACAAGACACAAACAAGCCTATCACATGGATAAGAAAGATGGGCTCACAAATGAAACGCCCAGGACACGCTCTGATACCATGTTAACTTTCCAACCTAAAAGCTAAGCTATGAGGTGGAGAGCCCAAATAGGTATATGAAGCCATATCAAACTTTATATTTATATGATGTGGGATGTGGGACTTCCCAAAACTCCTCGTCACCTGCAATCCTAACACAACATGAACGGACCTGTCACATGGATGACAACAACGGACTTACAAACTAAAAATGGCCCAAGAACAAGTGAACAACAACGACAATGATGGGCACTAATACCAAGTTAAGTTTCCAACCTAAAAGCTTAATCTATTATATGGAGGGCGCAAACAGGTGTATAAAGTTATGTCAACTTGTTATTTAATCAATGTGGGATGTGGGACTTCTCAACACTCCCCGTTAGGTGCAGGCCGAACAAGATAGAAACGGGTCTTTCACGTGGATAACAAAGAAGGGCCCACAAATGAAATGGGCCTAGGAATGACACGCTCTAATACCATCCAACCTAAAAGTCTAAGCTATCAAGTGGAAGGCCCTAAACAAGTTTATGAAGCTATGTTGAACTTGATATTTAATTGATGTGGGAAGTCCCCCACATCCCACATCGATTAAATATCAAGTTTGACATAGCTTCATACACCTTTTTGCACTCTCCACTTAATAGCTTAGTCTTTTAGGTTAGAAACTTAACAAAACATTTCCAAATACCAAAAATGCCCTTCCTATTTTAATATGATGAAAATAAATGCCTGATGTATCCTTAAGAGACCACAATGCTCTTCTTCTATTTTTAACATTGCAGAATTCTCATCTTTATTGTGCTGACTTTTTTTTTCTTTTCTGTTTTTTTGGGAACAAAATAGTAGATAAATGTCCTTCCCATTTTAACATGAGAGCTTATTAGTAGATAAATTCCACATTATTGTGTTGAGTTTTATTTTATTATTATTTTTTTTTTTAAATTTTATTTTGGATAGAAAGACAACTCCAAACTATAGTCATTTTGAACAAAATAGTTGGCTTATGGTTAATGGTATGATTCAATTTTTTTAAGTAACTCATGCAGTAATAAAATCATAGCAAAAGCACATTGACATATTTTTTTTTATTACCAAACAGGTAATATAAGCAATTTCTATAGGGCCAATAGTGTCATTTCAAGACTATAAGCCACTTTAGGACTTGTTCTTTCCAAACAGGTAAAAAAGATTTTCTAGCATCCAACAGCACTTTTGAATTATAATTCCCAAACACAATAGTACAACACAGTAGTCAATTAGTAGCACTAGCTTTTGTTTCTCTTCTTCTAGAGAAAAAGCGGCAAAAGCCACAGCTATCCATAACAAGCCCTATGTCTGTTATGTTGTTGCTTTGCTCAACCATCGACCATTTATTTTTACACTGCCCTCCACTTTTGGGTTATCAATAGAGCTTGGGGTCATAGAGATTGGGAGTGGGACGCATAATAGAAATTATGAAGGTAAAGTTGTCTACAAATTTTCTATACGTTTAGTTTAGGGTTCACATTTAAAGCAAAGACTAGACCTCTCTTGGTTGGGCTTAGATACACCAAGTCCATGAGACTTGGGAATATGTTGGTGGAGGGAGATTTGTCTAGTGTTATTTATTGGGCTAAGCATGGGGAAGAAGGGACTTTGTAGATACTGGCACCTTATGAGTGAGATTGAGGATATTACTTGAGAGAAGGGTGTGAATTTCTCTTGGGTCCATCGAAAAACTAATGGAGAGGCTCACTTCCTTGTAAAAGAGGAATCACAACTTTAGGAACTTTAATGTATCACTTTTACCTTGAGAGTTCCTTTTGTTTTTGTTAGGTCTCTCTACGTATTATTTATTTTAACACGGTTTTATGCTTTTCAGATTTTTTCCTTTCTTGAAGGACTTCTGGTCCTTTTATAATGTATAATTCTTTCTATTACTAATGTAGGTTATTTATTTTTAAGAAATAAAAAAAATTGAAGCAAAGAAGAAGAAGTATATATAGAATAAGAAGTACATGGGGAAGATATAGATTTAGGCAGCATAACCTCCAACCAAACTTCTAAAGATGCAAATTCTTGGTTCAATATTCCATTAAAAACAGAAAATTACAAAACTCTTTATAGATAAGAAATTGTAATAACATTACATTCTAGCTCTTGAATCAAACTAATTCTTGCCACAAAAGTTAGCGAAGAAGAACCCCAAAAGACCAAAAAATTTCTTTTTTTATTTTTTTTATTTATTCTTGGTTGAGTACATAAAATACTACTACTAGTTCATTGCTACAGTACTGTGAACAGTGGAAAACTATAGTAACATGAACAGTTCCCACCATGCAAGTGTACACACTACTCTCAATGGTGCCAATTAAACTAGCTTATTTTCTTAATAGTTAGTACTATTGAATACCTAGCTTGAAACTACTGATTAAACTATGTAAGTGTAAACAAAGAACTTTTAAAATAAACCCAAAATTTCCCCTTTTTGCTAGCATACTTTACATCACATACTATCATGATTCATGTTGTGTATCAAATCAAGGATGTGCCTTCTACACTAAGTGCTTCTATTGATTTTGTTGTTTGAGACAAATTCAATGACACAATTGCAGAACGATTTATTACCCTCATCCTTAATGATATTAATTTAAGCTGAGAATGGAGTTTTGAAACCAAGAAATTCTACTGACACTGAGTTTTCTCCAACCAGGGGAGAATGATGAAGATATCATTTAGAAAATATGAAAGATCTGGTGGGCTTTGCTTAGTTTCCGACCTAAAGGCCTAGACTATTAGTGGAGGGACCAAATAGGTATATGAAACCATATCAAACTCAATATTTAGACAATGTGCAATGCGGGACTTTCCAATCTTGCCCCCCACATGCAAGATAGGCTCACGAAAGAAACAAGGCCAAAAAATGACATGCTTTGATACCATGTTAAGTTTCCAATGTAAAAGCCCAAGCATGGTCTTAAAAATTGCGATATATCGACGATATATCGCGATATATCGCCATATCGGAGGGTAGCGATACGATATTCTCATGCAAAATTGGAAAATTTGAAAAAAAAACAAAATATCGAGAGATATCGACGATATATCGCGATATATCATTGATATCTCGATAACTTGTAATATCATCAGCATTATATCAGATATCGTGGAGAAATTGACGATATATCGACGATATATCGTCAATATCGACACTTTGCTTTATATCGTTCCACTGAATTGGTGTTTGGGTGTTTTTCGACCATATGATGTTGTCCCTTGTTGGTACCAGAGAGAAGAAGAAGAAGGAGAAGGAGAAGAAGAAGAATATTAAAGAAATCAGGGTTAACATAAAACCATGGGAAAATGCCTAAAATACCCTTACATAAAAGTATGAAAAAGTTGTATGGCGGGCCGTGCCTTTGGCACGGCGGGGGTCTTTGACCCCCTCGGGGTGCTACGCCCCCCGAACCCCCCTGGTTAATCCTGCTGATTAATATCATCAGACTCCACATACCACAATAGCTACCATAGTTGGTGTCAAAATAGGTACCAGAGGAGAAGAAGAAGATACCACAGGAGAAGAAGAAGAAGAGTGGGAAAAAAGAAGAAGTCAAACTCACCTAATTTTTGCCGGAGATGCTACCATTGGTGCCGGAGTAGGTGCCAAAGGAAGATACTATCGCTGATAGGCTGTAGGTGTTGACTGACTCTAGGTTTCCATCAGTGAGAAGTGAGAACACCTTATTATCTTCTTTACTTTGCAATTATACCCTCTATTTTATTCTATTTTTATATAAACAAAGACCAATTTCACATTTTAAGCCCTCAAAGTATTATTATTACAATTCTTCCATAGTTTCAAAACTTATCTTCAAATTTACCACACCTATGGTTAAATTTTTTTCAAATTTATCCCACATTTTTTTTTTTTTTTTTTTTTGGCACCACTCACATATTTACTTTATAACATATACATACACATAGAAGTGCTCCTTACATGCCCCATCATTATAATTTTTTTTTCAAATTTAGCCCTGGGATGCGCATAAGTGCATAACAAAAGCATAAATCTCTTCTTTTTAATGTTATGTGATATTTAAATGTTGAATTTACATAAATCTCTATTATTTATTTTCTAAGCGCGACTTACATTTTATACCCTATACAACACATATTTGTCCTATACACATTTAAATTGCAATATTTTGATGCTAAATTGTGTATTATAGCCTAAATCATTGTTTTCCAGAGTTTCAATAAAAATATCCGTATTTAACTCATAATATCCACCATATCTTTAAAATGATATCGATATTGTCGATATATCCAACGATATATCTGTATTTTTGGACCCTCAATATATCTATCGATATCGATATTAAAATCCTTGAGCCCAAGCTAGTAGGTGGAGGGCTGAAATAGGTTTTTGAAACCATATCAAACTCAATATTTAGGTGATGTCGGATGCAGGACTTTCCAATAATCTCCACCAATGGGACAGTTGCCCCACCATAAGTTCCACATGATAAAGAAGTTTATGTGGTTGGTTCTAGCATCAATAATGTTGGGTTTCAGCTTGAAGTTCTACATTTTGAGGTTACTTGCTTAAGTTTTTCTTTTGGTGGTGATCTTTATGGTTGCATTCGACACCCAAATCATTGGAACTAATAAAAAATTCGATCAGCAAGGATGTAATCTTAAGATAGATATCTTTAAGGATGCTTGATAAGAGTCATTTTCCATTTTCTTGTCACTTGATACTTTTCATTTTGCACTTTGTTATGTTTCCAAGCTAAAAGCCTAAGCTATTAGGTGGAGAATACCCAAGGACTTTAATATCGATATCGATGGATATATCGAGGGTCCAAAAATGTGGATATATCGGATATATCGTTGGATATATCGACAATATCGATATCGTTTTAAAGATATAGTGGATATTATGAGTTAAACATGGATATTTTTATTGAAACTCTGGGAAACAATGATTTAAACTCTAATACACAATCTAGCATCAAAATATTTCAATTTAAATATGTATAATACAAGTATGTGTTGCGTAGGGTATAAAAAATATACCGCGCTAAGCAAATAAATAATAGAAAATTTTGCAAATTCAACATTTAGATGTTATATAACATTGAAATAGATTTTTGTAACATTTAAATATAGAGTGCTATTAGACCAAAGGCCATTGGTTTGAAATAATATTTTAAATCATGTGAAATAATAAGCATAGTAAAATGTACAGATATATGTGAATCCTAACCTATTCTAATGTGTAAAAATTTCACCAAAAATCAGCAAAAGGGCATTTAAACATGGCAGTGTCGATATCTTGAACGATATCAGCGATATATCTTCGATATCAACGATATATCTTCGATATTTTCGATATATCCTCGATATTTTCGATATATCCTCGATATCTTCGATATATCTTCGATATCTTCGATATATCTTCGATATATCGCTGATATCGTTCGATATTTTGTTTTTTGAAAATTTTTCAATTTCGCAACAATATATCGTTTCGTTACCCTCCGATATGGCGATATATCGCGATATATCGTCGATATATCGCGATTTTTAAGTCCCTGAGAATACCCAATCAGGTGAATCTAGTCATATATCATACCCAATATTTGGGCGATGTGGGACTTTGCAACACTCCCCTTCACGTGTAGGCATAACAAGACAAGAACGGTCCTATGATGTGGACTACAAAGATGGGCTCATGAACGAAATGGGCCCACGAACGTTATGCTCTAATCTCATGTTAATTTTCCAACCTAAGAGCCTAAGCTATTAGGTGGAGGGCCCAAACAGGTGTATGAAGTCACACCAAACCCAATATTTGGGATGTGGGATTTTGCAACACCCCCCACCCCCCACGGTCATGTGTAGGCCTAACAAGACAAGAACAGTCCTATAATGTAGACAATGAATATGGGCTCACGAACGAAACGGACCCACAAACGACATGCTTTGATACCATGTTAGATTTCTGACCTAAAAGCTTAAGCTATTAGGTGGAGGGCCCAAATATGTATATGAAGTCATATCAGACCCAATATTTGGGCAATTTGTGAAAGGAAAAGGTTAAAGTTTCTGTTCAGTCATGCATGACTTTATCAAATATTAAGTACAATAGTTAAGAAGTACCATTACCTGATGTGATTAGTTTGAAAAATTGGCTTGGCATTGTAAGTAACTTATTTCTGGACTCTGGAATATGCAAAAGAGAGAGGCGTTACCATGACTTGAGCTCCACATACAATAAGTTTCATATACTTGATTTTTTCCCCTTGTAGAGAATGTTTAACCTAAACTAGAGACCTAGGTTGTATGTTTTTGGATTATTGTACTTGCATTGCATGTTCAGGGTTTATTCTGTTGCCTTTGGTACTTAACCAGTGAAAATTTCTCTTTTTTTCAAACTCCAGTGTTCAGTAAATTAAATAGGAGGAATATCAGTTATTTGTTGGGTGGACTTTATGGAGTGTCCTATATATTAGATTCCATGCTTTACAATGTAATTAGTTTTACCCATAGCCAAATGAACTAAATTAGATGATCTAGCTTCCCCCCTCTTTCCTAGATAAATTACTACAGTGTTCTCGTGAATGCGTCTTGATGGAATATTTTTACTCATCAATCATAATTTTTTGCAGGCGATATCTAGCATACAACTTGACACCCGTTGCTGGAGTTGCGGCACATATATCCCGAGATGGTCATCCTGCTGATGTTTGTTTATCAAGCTCCATTATCTCTCCTCTTCCTTTGTCTGGTGGAATAAACATACCTGTCACTGTCCTCGGATGTTTCCTTGTGCGTCACAATGAAGGTCGTTATCTCTTTAAATACCAAGACAGTGAGGATTTGATAGAGGCACAGCCTGATGCCGGAAATCTACTAATTGAAGCATGGAACAGAGAACTAATGTCTTGTGTACGAGATTCCTACATTGAAATGGTGTTGGAAATTCAGAAATTAAGAAGAGAACCCTCAAGTTCTACTATTGATTCAAGTGCAGGTCGTGGAGTTAGTCTGGCTTTGAACACTTATGGAGATCAAATCTATTCCTTCTGGCCAAGGTCTAAAGGGCTAGCTCTACATAATCAACCTGGTGATGGCAGTAACTTTATTCCAACAGAAGTGCTTAAAGCAGACTGGGAATGCCTTATTGAACAAGTAATAAGGCCTTTCTATACTCGTGTTGTTGAACTCCCTGTGTGGAAGCTATACTCGGGAAATTTAGTCAAGGCTGAAGAGGGCATGTTTCTTTCACAACCTGGAAATGGGGTGGTTGGTAATGTGCTTCCTGCTACAGTTTGCAGCTTTGTGAAGGAACATTATCCGGTGTTTTCAGTACCATGGGAATTGGTGACTGAAATCCAGGCTGTGGGGGTTACAGTTCGAGAAATCAAACCTAAGATGGTTCGGGATCTTCTTAGGGTTTCTTCAACATCTATTGTTCTTCGATCAGTTGATACATATGTGGATGTTCTTGAGTACTGCTTGTCTGATATTAAGTTTCAGGAGTCATCTAATATGAACGGAGCTGATACATCAATGGACCTCAGTGACTCTGATTCTATTTATAGACCAAGAGAAGAAGGCAGCAGTTCTGTATCAATCCCAAATGTACGTAGACTTCATGGGATGTCTTCTCAGAGTACATCCAGTTCAGGAGGAGATGCACTCGAAATGATGACAAGTTTAGGCAAGGCTTTATTTGATTTTAGCAGGGGGGTTGTTGAAGATATTGGTAGGTCTGGAGGGCCCTTAGTTCAGAGGAACACCATTGCAGGTAGAAGCAACAGCAGCAATGGAAATGGAGATCAGAAACTTATATCAATAGCTGCTGAGATCAAAGGCTTGCCATGTCCAACTGCAACAAAACATCTAGCAAGGTTGGGGGTCACTGAACTCTGGTTTGGAAACAAGGAGCAACAGACACTGATGAGTCCTTTGGCTGCAAAGTTTATCCATGCAGAAGTATTAGATAGATCAATTTTGGCTGACATCTTCTCCAATTCTATCCTTCAATCATTATTAAAACTACAGAGCTTTTCTCTTCGCTTATTGGCTAATCATATGAGGTTAATTTTTCATGAAACTTGGGTGAATCATGTATTGGACTCAAATATGGCTCCATGGTTTTCATGGGAGAACAGTACAAGTTATGGTGGTGAGGGGGGCCCTTCCCCTGAATGGATAAGACTCTTCTGGAAAAGTTTTAATGGCTCATTGGAAGAACTCTCACTCTTCGCTGATTGGCCATTGATTCCAGCATTTCTTGGTAGGCCAGTCTTATGCCGCATAAGGGAGCGTCATCTGGTCTTCATTCCACCCCTTGTTACAGATCCTACCTCTACAAATGGTGTATTGGATATGGGTGCAGAGGAGATGAATGGATTGTCTATGGATCGTATTCCTGAATCTGAATTAGTCCAGCCCTACATTTCAGCTTTTGAAGTAGCCAAAGATAGATACCCTTGGTTGTTGCCACTGCTGAACCAATGCAATATACCCATATTTGATATTGCTTTCTTGGATTGTGCTGCTCCATGTAATTGTTTTCCCACCCCCAGCCAATCGTTAGGGCAAGTTATTGTCTCCAAGCTTGTTGCAGCAAGACATGCCGGCTACTTCCCTGAGCTGACATCTTTTTCAGCTTCAGACAGTGATGAACTTTTTTCCCTTTTTGCTTCTGATTTCTCTTCTAATGGCTCTAGATATGGAAGGGAAGAAGTTGAAGTGTTACGTGCTCTTCCAATATACAAGACAGTTGTTGGGTCCTACACCCGATTGCTCAATCAAGATCTGTGTATGATCTCTTCAAATTCATTCCTCAAGCCATATGATGAGCATTGCCTTTCTTATTCCCCAGATTCAGTTGAAATTTTTTTACTTCGAGCCCTTGGGGTACCTGAGTTACATGATCAACAGATTTTGGTAAAATTTGGGTTGCCTGGATTTGAAGCTAAGACTCAGTCTGAGCAGGAGGATATTTTAATATATATTTATATGAATTGGCAAGATCTCCAATTAGATTCTTCTGTAGCTGAAGCTTTGAAGGAGACTAGATTTGTAAGAAATGATGATGAATTTTCCACAGATCTGTGCAAACCCAAGGATCTGTTTGATCCTGGTGACGTTTTATTGACATCTGTATTCTCTGGTGAGAGAAAGAAATTTCCTGGAGAAAGGTTTAGCGCAGATGGTTGGCTTCGCATTTTAAGGAAAACAGGCCTTCGAACAGCAACAGAAGCAGATGTCATACTTGAATGTGCCAGAAGAGTAGAGTTTCTTGGAGGTGAATGTATCAACTCTGTAGGAGATGATGATGATTTTGAAACAGAATTACGCAACTCTCAGAATGAAGTATCTTTGGAAATATGGACATTAGCAGGATCTGTTGTTGATTCTATTTTCTCAAACTTCGCTGTCCTTTACAGCAACAGCTTCTGCAATCTCCTTGGCAAGATTGCATGCATACCTGCTGAAAAAGGGTTTCCTAGCGTTGGTGGAAAGAAAGGTGGAAGGAGAGTGCTCTCCTCATATAGCGAAGCTGTTCTGTTAAAGGATTGGCCGCTGGCTTGGAGTTGTGCTCCCATTCTCTCCAGACAGAATGTTGTTCCACCTGAGTATTCTTGGGGAGCACTCAACCTGAGGAGCCCTCCCGCTTTTTCTACAGTTTTAAAACATTTGCAGGTAAAACATTCATATCTCTTGTTTGTTCATGACTACTATCATATGCAAATAAACATGTTGCTAACAAAAGCGTGCCGTAGGTTGTTGGAAGAAATAGTGGTGAAGACACTCTGGCTCACTGGCCAACTGCGTCAGGCATGATAACCATTGATGAAGCTTCTTGTGAGGTATTGAAGTATCTGGATAACGTTTGGGGCAACCTTTCTTCTTCAGGTAGCTTTTTAGTTTGTTCTTCTACTTAACATCATCTCCTGTTTGGTTATTATTCTAAAGAATATTCTCATTTTTTTTAAATATTTTGTATTTTTGATCTGTTAAAAAAATAAGTCATGTAGGAATAAATGAATATCAATTGTATCTATCTGGTCACTGTCATGGAATTACTATTGGAGGTAATACATAAAGGTCTTTGAAAATTAGTAGTCTAGATGTGGTAAAATTAGTAGAATTTTTGTCATCATGCCACAAGATGAATAAATGCCACAAGTTGTTTTTATTCATCATTGTGTTGCTTATAAAATTGACAATGCATCTTTTGATAGAATCATAGAAACGGGGGTACATTTTGATTGAATGGTAATGGTAAAAGGGTAAGGTCCTGAAATAAATTGTGTTTTAATTATGATAATATTATGATAATTATTATTAAATGAATATGATTATGATAATCATTGATAATGCGACATTATGAGTATATTATGTTTAGTATTGTTAATGTCTTATTTATTGTTACTATTGTTGTGAACTAATATGGTAGGAAATTATTACGTATTATTCTATGTTATGTTATTTGGGAAGACATGTGTAAGATGGAAATTGGGTTGTGTATAAAGGTTGTATGAGGCGGCAATTATACTATGAGGTGGCATAAGCTAGCATGAGGTGTCAAAAGCTAGCATGAGGTGGAGAATGAGGTGGGAAAGTATCACATCTAGATTCACATGCAAATGACGTGTAAAAGAGGATTTCATGCATATTGACACGTGTCCAGATCTAGCCACATGTCAATTGCTCATTCAAAGCACTTGGTGGACATGCATTGGTCCATTTGTTTGTCCAATAAGATTTTAACGTCTTTTTGACACATATCATCACTATTTTTTACTACCGAATTACTATTTGCCTATAAATAGCTTCTTTTGTCTTAAGAAAGAAAGAGAGAGAAGAAAAGAGGAAGAAAGGAGGGATAATTTAAAGAGAGAGAGGAAAGGAGAGAGAAAGAAGGGAGGATTTAGAGTAAATTAATAAGACAAAAAGACAAATATACACCATACTAGAAAGTATTACATTTCATAATAGTGTGCAACATGTGTTCCAGAAATGTATGTTTCTGTCATAAATTATTTTTGAAAATATGATTTGGAAATAAGATGTTTTTGAGAAATTATGATGATTATGAAAACTGTGACTTTATTTCATAAGCTTCGGATAATTTTTTATTATATATGTTTTCAAACTTTATTCATGTTGTGGAATATTTTCTCTACTCAGCAACTGTTGTAGGCCTACCATTTTACAGGTATTGATAAGAGATGTAAAGGAGGTTAGTGAGGGGACATTTGGAATGGCTTTTGTGTGTATATATATAGATAGATAGATAGATAGATATACACACAAAACCCATTCCAAATGTCCCCTATATATATATTGAGGGTGTCTGTTTTTGTTGGGATTTAGATGTACTGTTTTGTGTATATGATACTCTATGAGAAGTAGTTTTTGGGTTGAGAGACTTGTGTATATGTACTGTTTGTATGATGTGAAAGTTTGAATGTATCGTACGTATATATGTGCATCATACTAAGTGTATGGAGATTATAGATGAGAGACAATGTTATGGATTGATGTTTAGGATGCCAACTTGTATTGTCCATATATTTTAAACAGGAACTCAACTCAATTTAAATTTTTGGAAATTGTGAAAAGACAGGTTTTATAGGAGTCAACTTCAAAAAAAAATAAAAAAATAAATAATAATAATAATAATAATAATGATTTTTTCCAAACCACTACTGATTTTAGTTCTTTAAAAATAAAAATATTCTTTTGTAAGAATGGCTTAATTTTTTTAGTATATTTTAATCACACTTTGAAATTCAGGTCATGGCAAAAAGTGTAATGGGACATGGATGTAATGGCAGTATGTCACGGACTAAAGGGACACAGTCCCACAGGTTGTGAATTTTTTTAAAGCTTTTGCACAACATGCCCCATACTTAGTAATACTCTCCGGATCTTATATATTAATGTTTTTAAGGAGCTTTATTGAATTTAATTCAACCTGGTAACGTTGCTAAGTATGGGTAAAACATTTTATGATGTGTTTTTAAAGTCATTTTAGCCTATGATTACTAGTTTTTTTCTAGCTTCTATTTAACAAACATGATTAAAACCGCAATTACAGTTAAACATTAACATTTAACAATGTCAATTGTTCGTACATCATTAATGAACATAAGGGAAATGATAAATAAATTGATACAACTCACTAGTTGGCTATCCCTAGTTCATCGGTCACCACTCACCAATCATCACCAGAAGGAATGTCGTGGTTGATCCTCACTACTGCGGTACTGCCATCTCTGTTATTTCCTAGTGCCCTTTTGTCTCCCCACCCCTGTGCTAAGATGTAGTTTAAGATCCCGTAACTAGTAACTACTATCTTCTTCTTGTTGCTCCATGTACTGCACTGGTGGAGAAGTTTATGAGGGAGTGGAATTCCATAAGGAGTTGTTTGACGTATGATGATGAATAAGGTGGTGGTGCTTTTGGTGCGTAATAATCAGTCTGTTATGAGTTATGACTATGAGTCCCTCTACACTACCGGTAACAGGATATAACGCATAAAAGGGCCTCCCCTCTGAAAAATATTACTAATGGCCATTTATGTAATGTTTCTGCCGCTATTTAGAGGGGAATTATAGATTGGTCCAGCTAGGGGCAAGTAATTACACAATAATACGAATGACTATTAACTTCATGGTAAATGACTACTAACTGTAATTATTTGCCCTTTATTCGACCAGCTGTAATTCCCCCTTATTTAAATCCCTGGATAGGATCTTCCAAACAGATTGAACTCATATTTCTTGCTTATGTAGTAGTTATACCAGACCAAGAATTAAGTCAAATTCTCCTACTTCCACTTTTAATTGAAGCCCATAGAGTGTAGCACTGTAGGTTGCTTGTCAATCAGGTGTCTAAAATTCAAAGTATCTCTTCATTAAGAGAATGCCACTTTATGCCCAAGTTACTCGATCATGCAAGAAAAGTGGGGGGTCTTTGTCAGAAAGTTTAGGCTTAGCTGTGTCAAAATTTATTGTTTAGACAAGAATAGCTGAACTGAGTTATGAGACCATTTTAGTTTCCATTTTTCGACTATTACCTAAACTGTTCACGCATCTTCTTTTCTTTTGGCAGCTTACTCTGAATCTTCTTTCTCTTTGCCTTTCTTGTAGATATTGCGGAGTTGCAGAGAGTGGCATTCATGCCCGCTGCAAATGGTACACGCTTGGTTACAGCAAACTCTCTCTTTGTGCGTCTGACAATAAACCTCTCCCCATTTGCATTTGAACTTCCCACTCTATATCTCCCTTTTGTAAAGATTCTGAAAAACTTGGGACTTCAAGATATGCTAACAGTTGCTTGCGCGAAGGATCTTCTGTTATATCTCCAGAAAGCATGTGGATATCAGCATCTAAATCCGAATGAACTCCGTGCTGTGATGGAAGTTCTGTATTTTGTCTGTGATAAAACCATCGAGGCAAATGGATCTAACTGGAAATCAGAAGCAATAGTCCCAGATGATGGCTGCAGACTTGTTCATGCGAATTCATGTGTATTTATTGATTCTTATGGCTCCCGATACATTAAATGTATTGACACTTCCCGGATAAGATTTGTTCACCCAGATCTTCCAGAGAGAATATGTACAGCTGTGGGCATCAAAAAGTTATCTGATGTAGTCATAGAGGTGGCATGACCTGCTGGAACATTTTTTTCTTGCAAAATTTTCAGTCTTTTATTTAGATATCCATATAGATTGTTATTTTCTTTTGGCATTCATTTGATATCAATCTTCATCTGTTTGCAGGAACTATATCATGAGGAGCATTTACAGACTTTGGAATGTATTGGGTCAGTACCACTGGCGGCCATCAGACAAAAGCTGTTAAGCAAATCACTTCAGGCTGCAGTTTGGACTGTGATCAATAGTGTAGCCAGTTACATTCCTACATTTAATAATCTAGATTTGGAAGACATACAAAGTTTACTGAACTATATGGCAGAGAAGTTGCAGTTTGTTCAGCACCTCCACACTCGTTTTTTGCTCCTTCCGAAGTCTTTAGACATAACCCGTGTGCCGAAGGAATCTATTATTCCAAAGTGGGGGGTTGAAGGCCAACATCAGACTCTTTACTTTATTAGCCGGTCAAAGACCTGTATTTTGGTTGCTGAACCGCCAAGCTATATTTCTGTTGTCGATGTCATTTCAATTGTTGTAAGCCAGGTTTTGGGCTGCCCGACTCCATTACCAATTGGATCCTTGTTTCTGTGCCCTGAAGACTCAGAGACTGCAGTTGTTGACATTCTGAAACTTTGTTCTGATAGAAGAGAAACTGGGCCTGCAGGTCAAAGCAATAGTTTGGTAGGCAAGGAAATACTGCCCCAAGATGCTATTCAAGTGCAATTTCATCCATTAAGACCCTTTTATAAAGGAGAAATAGTGGCTTGGCAGTCTCAAAATGGAGAGAAGTTGAAGTATGGAAGAGTTCCAGAGGATGTGAGACCATCAGCAGGTCAAGCTCTCTACAGATTCAAGGTGGAAACAGCACTAGGGGTGACCGAGCCTCTTCTTTCTTCGCAGGTTTTCTCATTTAGAAGCATATCGATGGGCAATGAAGCTTCCTCAGCAACCTTGCCAGAGGGTAGTCATTCAGTTACTGAATACAGGATGATGCATGTTGAGATGCCAGAAAGTTCTGGAAGAGGCAAATCAGGATCTTCTCAGGTTTGGGCCTTTCTGACCTGCTGGCATCTAGTTATTGTTTGGCTTGACATGGCTTATCTTTGGAAAATAGTTACAACCCTTTGTTATTGAACTCTTGGCAGAGACTGTATAATCCTATAGTAGTTAATCCTATACCAAAATTTTCAATCTAACTTCCATAGAATCCTATAGTAGTTAATTCTATACCAAACATTGCAATCCTACTTCCATAGAATTTTATAATAGTTAATCTTATACCATACATTTCAATCCAACTTCCTTTCAAGAGAGAATTCTTTCTGACTGCTTTTAGGATCAGATGGGCTCAAAGAGTTGACTCCTATGATTCAAACAAGTCATCTACCTGGGAGGCCAGGAACAAATGGAAGGATAGCATCCTTCCAAAGAATTAGAAGTTGGCCTCTCATATTTTGGCATATACGCATATTTGATAATGCCCTCATGTATTTTTTTTTTAAGCCCAGTTACATTTCAATATTAGTTGAAAATTATTAGAACTTTAAAGTCCTTTCTTGGTTTATCAGGAACACCAGCTTTCTTGATTGGGCTTTCTCAATATTTTACTGATAGATCTGTTACTTTATCAACTCTCATAGATTTGTAAATATTTAGAAGGATAGGAAGCATAACAATTGTATCTTCAAATGTGTTTTGCAGGAATGATTATAAAAATGTTAGTTGCTGTTATTGCCATTGTTACTGCCTAAATTATGGCTGGCATTTCTGGTCCCTCTTGTTGCCTGTTTTCTGCTCTCAATTGTAGCATATTAATTGTTACATACAATATTTTTCTTCCAATTTTCTCATGATGTATTACACCTAAAAAGCACAGGACACGGACACAGGACACGGGTACGACACAACACAGGACACTCCGACACGGCAAATCCTAAAAAATCTAGGACACGACACGGCGGGGATACGGCAATAAATAAATATATATTTATAATTATATATATAATTCCATTATACATATCAAAAATCACAAAGACAACCAAGACATCAAAAAGCTTTTAACAATGGCATTTAACTTGAAGTATAGTAATTAGTAAGTAACATTTTCCAAAATAACATTATGTACCCCGTTTTTTTTTAAAAAATAATATTTACAAAAATGCCCCGCCGTGTCGCTTGAGTGTCCCAAACGTGTCCATGGAGTGTCCCCCTGTGTCTTGACTGTGTCGGACAAAAAATGAACAATGAAATTGACCGGACACCTCCTGGGAGTGTCAGACACATGTCGAAGGAGTGTCGGGCACGTGTCTGTGTCCGACACGTGTCTGACACTACATTTCCTCAATTTTTTCCGTGTCTGTGCAACATAGATTTACACTCACCATATTACTATTACGCTGCCGCACGTGCGAGGGAAAAAGTCCTGGATTTGCTCCTGCATCTACCAATATTCTAAAACTATTCTTATGTTACTTAAAATATCTCTATTGAAGATATTATTATTACGTGCCCATATTACCTTCCAGAACAGAGCAATTGTGGCTGATACTCATAGTAAGCACATTAAAGAGTTCTGCAGATTGATGTTGATAACCACCATACCATAGTTAGAAAATCCGTCATCCCTATGAAAAATATCAACCGCCTTTTAATAATTGAATATTTTTATAAGCTTTATAATTGTTTGGTCCATTTTGTTAATAAAAAAATAATCCATCAAGTCTATCATACATTTTGAATATTTGTCAAATGGGTTTTGTGAGTTTCAATAGTCATTTCTAGAGTTGTGCGTTTATTTATTTTTCCTGTTCTGTTAACTTCAGTTTTATAATAAAACTATGCTTGGTTTCAAGGTCCTTTTTGTTCCACGCTTCTTTGCCTGAATTTGTGAGTATTCCTTTTTATTCTCTAAATTTCCTTAATGTTATGCATCTCATTATTTCTTCTTTCAATTTTATCTAGAATTTTGGTTTTGAAAGTTGATAAATAAAGAAAATAAAGAGAGATTTATGTGTTCTCAATTATTAATTACATGATCACATTCTGGGAAAAGAATAGACCTGAACAGTTTTCAACAGTCTGAAAGCACCATCATGGTAGAAAATTTCAACTATTGCAACTATTGCAGTTGTAATATAATAATTGTAGAGGATATATGGACCAAGAGGGCTGAATAACTGGGAGCTAGGTATGTATCGTACATTTGGAAAATCAGGTATAGAAAGCTTTAATGTCTAAGGATTAATGACATTTTGCAGTATATTAAAATGTTTAAAGGTGGTTGGGACTAGTTTGTTTGTTTTTTTTTTTAATTTTTAATTTTTATTTTATTTTAATTTTTTTTTCCCCCTGTTTTTCCTGGGACTAGGTTTACTTGCTTGATGTTCAAACCAGATGATCAAACCTGATTGTTATAGCTGATGTTGTGAGCCATGTCCACCTTTCATGTGAATTTTGAGTGATGGAATGTTCGCTCTTGATGAATTTTATGTCTCATGTATTGGCTGGATGTCATCGAGCATAAAGCTAAGAAGGTTTTCTTTGTGCACAGTCTGCAGCTAGGTAAAGATCTCCAGTATGGCCGAGTGTCGGCTGAAGAACTGGTGCAGGCGGTTCATGAGATGCTCTCTGCTGCTGGGATCAACATGGATGTAGAGAAGCAGTCCTTACTTCAAACAACCTTAACCCTGCAAGAACAATTAAAAGAATCTCGGACAGCACTTTTGCTTGAGCAGGTCTGTAACTTGCATTTCTTTTCTTTAATGAATGTTAACTCATCTATCAGATGTCTATATATTGGCCAAAAGGCATAGGCAATGATATTCATATATACTCACCAAGGTAGCATCCTTGCTTCTTGTTCTCAGTGTCAACATGCTGGGCCACCTCTAAGATGGACATAAATATGCCTGCTAGCTGATACTGATGTTCTAGATACATTTTGGCCTGTCATTCCTTTATTCTTGACCATTTAGACTTTTTAAAACAAGGATGTTCAATATACTATTAAGAGCTATGGTTTGGTTTACTGCGATTATAACTGTAACTGGCCATGTATTGGGCAAGCTTGGGGCTTTCACATTTTGGGGTGTCCAAAACATGAACCAGCTCGGGACCAAAACTTCTTGAACCAGTAAAATGTGTTTCCAACAGTTTTCCTGAAACACAGGCATTTCAGGAACCATTTGAGCCATCCTACACCTAATGTTAGTCAAATTATGGCCTGACAATTTCTAGTGGGTGTGGAATTGAGTGTCCAATTGAATGGTTTCTCAAAAAGTCTAGTGGTTTTTATAAGAATTTTAAAATGGGAGCCTAATGGTTGTCATAAATTATTAATGTTAAATTTATTAAAAGATAAATTATTAATATAATGGAATAATTTTACAGGAAAAAGCTGACATGTCAACAAAGGAAGCTGATACAGCAAAGGCAGCATGGCTGTGTCGGATTTGTTTGAGCACCGAAGTTGATATTACGATGGTTCCTTGTGGTCATGTACTCTGTCATAGATGCTCATCTGCTGTTTCTAGGTGTCCATTCTGTCGGGTCCAGGTCTCTAAATTTATGAAAATTTATCGGCCATGACATTTTTGGTGCTTTAAAGGGCTTTTTTATTTATTATTATTCTGGCCAGCCATGTAAATTACAAAAAAGGGGAATTTCCCCACTTGTCAATATCTTTTCTTTTTTTTTTTTTTTTTGGGGGGGGGGTGTGGGGTTTAGAATTCACTGGGGTAGCATAGTTATTTTGCAGCTTTGAGCTGTGAGGAAGATGTTAAAAAATGAAGAAAAGAAATTAAATCAATTTTCCCATAAATATCTCCGAATTAATCTTTGCCATAGTAAAGTTTACTTGTCAGTATTGGAGAATTTTTAGGGGTTGTGTTCTAGCATATATTTGGGATCTTCATTTATCAAGTACAAAAGCACTATTGGAATTGATATCATGTATAGTGGGTGTTTTTGTGATCTTAATCAAATTTACTTAGTTGTCTTCAAATTTGGAATTTGTTAATCAAATTTATTGAGGATCCATTTGGTCCATTTGGTTGTCCAAATGGAAATTAAACAATTTTAGTGTATTTTTCATAGTATTGAAGGCCCAAATCCGTCACCTCAAATCAAGTCATCACTATCATCAATGTTCTATTCTCATTTGTGATGATGACCATTATTACTCAGTTTATTTTTTCTTTTCTGATTTGGATGGTGATTCATATTCCGTCATTCAATGCTTTTCGAATATGGTCTCTATTCCTCCCCGAATGTTGAAGATTTAATGGTCTAATTTCTAGTATTATTTGAAGCATACGACTGATCATGTTGGTCGCATTTTGAAGGAAGGAAATGCTGCAGATGTTTTCAGCTGGTGGTCGATGCCTCCTACAGAAATTTCATCTGTAGTTTATAATGACATGTCCGGTTTGTCATATTATAGATTTAGACTCTAGGTCTTTTAGGTGCCAACTTAGTTGGGATCCTTGGATGGTTTTATGAAGCTCTTTTATTTTTGAAGAAAAAAAAAAAAAAAAAAAAAAAAACATTCGAAGATGAGAGAGAGAGAGAGAGAGAGAGAGAGAGGGGGGCAAGGAGGCAGGGAAGGAGAGAGGGAGAGATCTCCAGAAGCAGGATTCTGATGTGTTGGGAGCAACTGGATTCAAAATTTCTTTATGTTTTATAGTGATATAATTAATCACTTCTTTTTTCATTTTTCAATTTTTTGTTTTTGTTTTTGTTTTTGTTTTTTCTACTTGTTTTGGTTTTTTTGATGAATATCTCTTGTTCTTTAAAAAGCTAATCTATGAGATTGTGAGTGTTAAAAAAACATAATAATAATAAAAAAAATAACAGTAGAAACTGGGTGGGTATAGCTGTTTAGGACTCGACTCAAAACTAGCTCCATAAATTCTATTATCAAATGTGATGGATAATTAACAGTTCCATTATTAATTCTTTGGGCATGCAGAAAAGAGCACGAGGTAGAAACCCTGGTGTCCTAATTTCCGTTTTACCATCCTTCCCTAATTTCCCTTAAGGACGAGGTGCATGTACAATATGGACCTGTACAAGCTTAGCAAATGAAGGGCATATGGATCTGTACACCAAATAAGCAAAAGAAAAAACTATTACTCAATTTCACAAAATACTATACTGATACGCACACTACCATAAAAACCAAAAATCCCCCTCCAAAAGTTCTATCTAACAACTAAACTCAAGCACAATCACATAAAAATCTGTTATGCCCTCAAAAAAAAAAAAAAAAAAAAAAAAAAAAAAAAATACAAACAAACAGAAAAATTTCCCCATACCCGAAACTACCAAGTCTATACCAACTTCACAAAAAAGAATACCAACGGAGGGAATATCATTATTATTATTATTATTATGATTGTTCTGGAATCCATCCCAAACAAGTGGACGTCATCATTTTCAGTATTATTCTAGTCATCATGCAACTCTTAAACAAAAAGCAAATGATTCCTCTACAACATTTCATCCTTCATAAGAATTTTTTGCAGAAGTCGGCTTTGGTTGGCCTTCTACTAGGCTGAATGGTTGAAAGGGTGGAGATCTCTCTAGCTACCACATAGACAAAACGAATAAAGAAAGATCAATCTATGTAAAAGTTGGTTGGCCTTCTACTAACCTCTACCACATAGACAAAAAGGATTAATAAAAAACGACTAATAAACGTAAAAAAGACGTTTTCATGGGTCAAAGAAAAAGCCTCAATTTGTTTCAGAGTCATCGCCAACTGCAACCAACAATGCATGCTTCTCTATCATTCCCTTCTTATAATCAGAAGGTGATTGTGAACCCACAAAATGAGGAGCAAAGGGCCATCACCACTGGTTCCCGCTTTAATGGTGGGAGCCCTTGGATTGCTCATCTGTGGCGCCCCTACCCTACTCTCCCTTTTGTTGCTTCTCCTCGCATTGCTACTGCTTATACATCTGCTTACTAAATTATTTCCCACTCTTCTTCGCACATCATCTTTTGGTTCCAATCCACAAACCAGTGCCTCTGATGCTGATGGGTCTGGGATAGGATTTATACTGCTGGTTCTGCTCTTCCTTGTTCTGTATAATGTTCTGGTGTGAGCCCTTCTTGTCTGCTCTACCCATAGGCATGTGATGCGCATTGTCTGAGAATTTGTCTTTCAATGACAGATTTTCATGGGTTTAGGTTTTTCTTTAAAAAATATATATATAGATACAGAAGTTTAGATTTTATTTTCAACCTTAAAATGGGGAAAAAATGTAGCAGAAGGTTGTGTACACACCCATGTATATATGAATGCAAATTAACTGTTTTAGTCCTCTTCCCACCTAGAAGAACTTGTGGATTATTCGGCTGACATATATATCGTATCACTTGTCGGTGAAAAAAAAAAAAAATGCCCTGGTCCAACATATCTATCTATCGCGTTTTAGTAAATGTGTCAAGACTAACATTGTTGCATTTCTATTGGCTTATGATACTACTAATATATATATATATGGTGTTGCCTTTACATATAAGGTTTTTTCCTTCCCACGAGCACTCCTATTTTTTCAATTGTTTAGCCTGCAATCCAAGACTCGTGCCATTTCATTGAATGTATCATGTTGAGGCTATCCTATACATTAAAATTTTAAAATATGTTGAAATGGGACCACATGCACTGGTCAACAATGAAAGAGAATTTCTAGCAAAATATTGCTGAATGACATAAAATATCAAATTTTAATTGACACGTGTGATCAAATCATGTGAAATTTTTCGATAAAATTTTGTATGCAGGACCTTAGAGGATCTTCTATCCAACCGTGGGGTGGGTGGTACCTAAAGAATTGATTTGTGTAAAGACAATGAATTTCACTTGCAGCGATGGTAGCTCCAATGACAAGTGATCGACAATCTCCCTCAAGGAAGTAAAATAACTGATTTTTAGAAGATTATGCATAGTTGATTATATCCATGCAGTTCAGTGCTATCTCCTAATCCTGGAGAAGTACTGTTGTGCCTATTCTATAAATACACAGATGAGAAATTCTTTTGTTTCTCAATGCAATGACTCGATGAAGAAAAACTTACAAGGAGACCCTCTGGGACAGAAGAGGGCCGGTAGGGTAACTTTATAAGCTTCTACGTGCTGGCCGGCTCTATTGAGGGTTCACTGCTGAGAGCCTGAGAGGGTCAACAACTTTTTCGTGAATCCGGTATCTGCAGCCCAATCATATATATATATATGTGCTGCCATATTGGTCATTCCAATTAACTGAATCTGTAGTAATCATAGCAACATTTTCAATAAATTTGTCCGGCCAGTCGCAAAAGTAAACCAACCATGTTCATTGAGCAAATTCCCCTTTGGAGGATCACACTTTCAGCAAAGAATTGTTATATTACAACTGAAATAGTTACAATAACAATTACAATATAGCATCCGTGAGATTTAGGCCCCTGTTTTAATAGTCGCAGCATTAAATACCCGCACCTGACACTGGTTCAGCACTTCAAAATTGCAAGCGTTATTGACAAACCTGCACATCTGGAAAGGTCAATAATTTAGTTTAGAAATCTATCACCAACTTAAAATCCACCTCCTAAATTGCTTAGGTCTATATACAATAATCATAGCCATCTGTCTCTTAAGAGTTATTTCTTGGCCCGCCAAACAAACACTTACAGTTACAGTTATTTCTTGGCATACCAAATAAACAGTTTCAACAGTAGAGGTCAAATGTGGAGAACACAGAAACCATGAAGTATTTTTTACACTTCCCCACTAGAAGGGAAGAAATGAGCTATGTTTAGAAGAACAGAAATGAAATTTCAGAGGATTACCACGTAATATTACAACTTTATCCAAGATACCGAAGCAAAACTCCATCATTTCCTAGCACAAACCCCTTCTGATCATTGATAAACCTGCACCAGATCGATCAAATCCAAGAGATTGTTTATGTATCCAAGGTTTGGTAACTTGGTTATAAGGTAAAATGGCAAAATTCAAGTTTGATTTCCTTTTGATCTCTCTTCTGGGCAACCAAAAGTAGCTTTGATAAGGAATGAAAACAATCGACAAAAAAGGAAATTTAAACATATAGCAGAGTCAAGATATCCTCAACAAGGACCATAAAGTGTATGTTTTACAGTTTGAAAAATAAAGTTTAATCATGCAAAATCCAAATGATAAAATTAATTGCTTAGCCTCTTGTAGGAAGAAACTCACTTTACTGAATAGAGGTTTGCAGCAATATTATCAGCTGCTTTGTCACGTGACCATGTCTTGCCACCATTTGTGGTTCTCAACAAAATCCCACTGCCCCCAGCCGCCCAAGCCTCTTCCTGTAATAAAAATATAAATAAATAAATAATAATAATAATAATTTAAAATATGACTTGTATGGTAAAGGATAAGATATTTCCATAATACAAAGGGAAGAAGGCTAGGATTGAACTTGGCACCCCACTAATAATGCAAAACGTATATAAAAGAGATTCTCATGGAAGGTACAATTCAGATGCATGTTTTTATAACACATAAATTTGTTATTTTGAGAATGCACATTAATGTATTTATTTTATTTTTTGAATTTTAACCTTTCACCATTTTAATACTCTTTTTCTTTTTCTTTATCTTTTTCTTTTTCCCTAAATCGATTGTAGAAACTCCCAAATCAACGTGATTCAGCCAACCAATCAATAACACCATAATCCTACCACTTGCAGTCAGAAAGACAGATTCTGCTCTACTGTTTCAGCCAATTTAAGCCCAACAAATGTAACTTTCATCTTTTAGTATTTCTTGCAGCTTCAGTTCAAACCACATCACAACTTCTCTCCAAGGCCAACAACTATTTTCTCCGAATTCTTAACCATCTTAATGGATGCTCCAATTTATCTCCATTGGAATCTTGCTCATTACTAATCTTAACTTTCTAGTATTTCAACACTTGATCTCATGCATTAGATCGACATGAGTTGAAAGACCTAAGTTCCTAACCAATGGACTAATCCAATTCTGCACTGGAACAAAAACTTTGACAACTCTGATATATAAATAAGCATTACTAGGCATGTATCTATCACAATTTTTTTATAAGAAAAATAAAGATTTACTTAAAGATCGTAGTGATGCAACCCATTGACTCATTGAGTCGCTACTCTTTGTGCCACAAATTTACCATAAGATGAGAAGTATGGGAAAGGTAGTGACTAATAGAGTAATAGTAGAAGCATTGTAGAAAAGCATAAAAAACAATGGAGTTTAAATCTCAAAAAGAACTATCAATGGAGTAGTTTTAAGTTTTAACTTCCAAGATAAACAATAGAATATCCCATGATGTACTCACTAGAAACTATCCTCCAAGGTTTGAATCATTGAAAGAGGACAGAATTTTATTTATTTATTTTTGTAGAATTTCCTATCAATGCAGAGGGCTTTGAACTTTGAAGCCTCCATTACAGAGTTGAGTCCCCAAGCCCTTAGTCCTTTTCTGTAATCTTACATTGTACTTCAAATTGTTAGCAATCAACTTACCCTTTTTTTTTCTCTTTGAATTTTTGGTATTTTTGGCCAACGATATATATATTATACCAAGTAACAAAGTAAGGTTAAAAAAAATTATATCTTATTTTCTAGTGACATATTTTAATAAATACATACACACCTCTATCAACCCATATATAAATATACGCACGCATGAATATATATTTATGTGTGCATATATGTATCGGAATATATGGGAAAATGTAGCATGTGTGACACATAGGTAACCTTGTCCAATCATGTCCTTGCTTGAGTGATGCAGGGCATATACTTGATGCACCTTTTGGGGCTATGTAGCCCTCTCATTGATCATCTTCATGCAATAATCAGCAAATCCCATGCAATACAGTTGTTCATCTGGGAATGTTTTGCACCCAGATCACCCACCATACACTAGGTGGCACGACATGGGTCACTCTAACAGGCACAAAAAGAATGAAATTATTACCATGAACCAAATGTTACCTTTGAACGGTATCCAACATCAAGAATGCCAAAGCCCCTACTCTGCACTGGAATTTCTTCAAATTCCTCTGTTATCTGCCATAATAAACCCCAGTATGTTTACTTAAAGATAGACAGTAAAATAGAAAGGTAGAAGCCAAATTCTACTGCAGTCAACAATTATACAACAAAATCATATAACATACAGAGGACGTAGAAAAGAAGATTATAACATGTAAGGATGAAAACTTGACTTTACCTTGGCATTTAGTAAATCGGAGGACAAAACAATAACAATAGAAAAGAAAATTCATTCTTGAAGTTTCATGAATTAAGTTCACTCATAGTATAATATGAAAGACAATATATATCAAGATTGGAGGAATCTACAAATCATCTTTTCTACACTTATGGAGTAAATCAGCCCATGGAAAACCCACAACCATCAAATTCAATGTATTTTGACACAAGAGTTACTGATGAGGTTTTCTAGATAAATGAGCTGGTGGTAACAAGGAATCAAGGGCTAATTAATTATTATTATTTCTTTTTAATAAACAAGTCCCACTTGATTATTTGTATACATCAAGTCTATACTCTAATCTATGTATGATACATTAGTTCCAAGCTTGAACATACCACATTAATCATATTCAAAAATGTTTTTCATCTCGGCCCCCGGGGCCAAAGCAATAAATATTTTTCTCTTTTTTTTTTTTTTTTTTACACAATTTTAGAAGCAAAACGCTGATACAATTCCATTCCCATCCTATCAACCTTATCAATTGGGGTCAGACATGTGAGATAAACAGACCACATTGATCTTGTTTGGAGATATTTTCGGTATTTCCAGCATAAACACAAGATTTTTCCTTTTCTTTACCCTTTTTTTTTGGGGGGGGGGGGGGGGGGGTGTGTGTTTGTTTCTCCTAAACATTTTCCAAGTCAATAGAAATGCATAGTTACAGTGAGTTCAGAACAGCTATTAGTTAACATCTGTTCTTTTCAGTTAACCACTTTCCCATCACATAGGTAACGATGGATTCATGTTGTCATTGCTTCTGCCAACAAAAACAAATAATAAATTCTTTTTAATCTCTTAGTTCTTGTCCAGAAAACATTTTTTTTCTGAATTAAAATAAAATCTCGTGTTTTTTTTTTTTTTTGGAAAGTGAAAATCCTTTTCCTCTTTGTGAAAAGTGAAAACCAATAACATTTCCCCATGCATAATCTCTTTTTCTACTTTTCAAAACTGAAAAACTCTATATGAAAATGCATCCAAAACTATCCATATAAAATTTTAACAGCTGTACAAAAATCTAAGAAATTTCAAAATCCATGCATGCACATTTTTACAAATTCTTCATCCTGATGTATTTATATCTATGGACTTGAACAAGAACACAATCTCACTCTTACTTACCCCTAGTGCCTTTGCTAAGATAAAGTCCCCCACCACGTACAAGTAGCCAAAGGCCACCATCAGCTCTCCATCCCATATTTTGAATTCTTCTTGCAACTGCCCTATTATGTGGCTGCCAGTATGGCTGCAAATTATAAATGACAGCTGATTCGGTCAGACATCTACCACTGAAACTCAAAGCTTTCTAAACATAAGTTATTGTCAAACCACAGTAACTATGAGCTGAAAAGAGAAAAAGAAAAGGGAAAGAAGGGAGAATTATAGATTGGTCCGACTACGGGAAAATAATAATATATCAATACAAATGCCTACTAACTTAACTAAGAATGACTATTAACTGAAATTATTTGTCCGTAGCTGGACCAATCTGTAACTTCCCCATGAAGCAAGTTGATAAATATACGAGTTCAAGGAACTGCCATCATGAACAACAAAGATTACAACAAGTACAAAAATGAACCCCAAAACTTCATGAACACAGCACTTAACGCATTTTATATAAAAACCATATCTTACATGGTTTTTTTATAAAAATAAAATAAAAGAAAAAAGAGATTCACCATCAATAACAACAAAAAATACAACATTGCTTTCATTTTGTATCAAAAATTCAACAGTAAAATTTATCAAGTATTCTACAGCCATGCAATAGTATGCTATGAAGCATAGATACTTCAAAACCCCCAACAAATCCATATTGTATCCATATCCAATACCGATACGCCTAAAATACTCCTTGATACGTATCTAATACTCTCCGTAAGTATCGGAACAGTAAAAAACAATGCCACATCATCGGATATGCCTCCAATTCTCCTCGAATACGCAACGGATACTGTTTGGGATTCATTTGTGGTTTAAATAAATGAGTGGGTTTAAATGTAAATTTCAATAATATCCATACCCATACTTTTTATCAAAACAATAGATCCCATATTAGTTCTCTCATATTTGTTCTCTTCCCATTCTATTTCTCTTCTAGGGAAACCATTGCAAAGCAATAGAGTTAACTGGTCATTTTGTGATGTTGAAGTCATTCAGTTTTATTTATTTATTTATTTACGAATGATGAACATAGTTGATGCTTATGGATGTGTTCTTTGGACATTTATTCTTGCATATTAATAGATTTGTAGATGTTTAAACTTTTTATGTTTATTATTGATGTATGACCAAGTATTAATATTAATATATTTATTTATTAACGTATCCCTGCTACATCGTATCTTACATTTTTTTACAATTTCCGAATCGGCGTATCCGTATTGTATTGCATCTATATCCCATATACGTATCCGTTCTTCATAGGTAGTATGTGATGATTTCCACATTGAAGATTGAATTTTTACATGACTAAGGCTGAGGAATTTTGACCAATCAATAGTGATGGAGGGGCTGCAGTAACACAACATTCAGTTTACTTGGAAAAATTTGATCCTTGAATCAAATTTTTTTACATATTTGAATATAATTCAACTGAATCTTCAAAGATTAGGACAACATAAACAAAAATTCAGAAAATTCAGATTTCACGTCTTCGAATAGTAAAAATGTGTGGGGTAAAAAAAAAATTAGAATATCTCATCAAATATTTTTCAAAACTAAAGCTGAATAAACTAAAAATCAATAATTCCCAGCTTGCTATAAATTGGTATTTCAGAAAGAAAAAAAAAAAGAACAGATTCTAGGATGGCTATAAAATTAGCCACAAAATCCACAAATTGAGAACTATATTTCCCCATTACATTTTGATAAAATTAAACTAAAGTTTTACTGATATTACTTAATCCATACAATAGATTCAGTGTGTATCTCACCATATTACCTATGCCCATTCATGTTCCCCATTGCCACCCCCGCCCCCTCCAAACTCATACAGATTTGAGAAAATCTGTACAAGTTTGATGCTGCTAACAATTGCCATTGTAATCATTCCTTCTTCAATAGTCAAACTGTCATTCTGAAAAAGCATATCAATATGAGCCTCATTGGACTAATTGAAAAAGGCTTCCATGGATGTGGTGTCAAGTCCAATCACCAATGTGGTGTCAATGAGTGCCTTCCAAATATCAAATGCGGTGTCAAGCCCAACGTCTAACTAGCACTCTGGAGGGGGGGGGGGGGGGGGGAAGAAACCTCAATCTTCTAAAAATCTTTGGTATGATCATTGGCAGTTTGGCACCCACTCGGTCCTCTTTCTCAATGATTTGGTCAGCAAGTCATCTGTGACTTAGCTCTTCCTTCTCATTCTATGGTAAGTTCCATAATTTCTCATCGTCATTGGCTTTGGCCCCCTACCATGGAAATCCAGTTTTCTATTCCCCCTACCCTACCTTGCTGCCTATGGCTCCCATCTGCTCTTGGTAGCTTTACCACCAAATCAATGTGGGATGCCTTACAGGGTAGACAACCTGAAGTGGACTGGCATAAAATGGTCTGGTTCTCTAAAGCCATCAGGAAGCACTCTTTTGTGATTTGTGATTATAACCCAAGACAAGTTAGCTGCATGGAGTCTCATTCAATCTGCTAGCTGCACTTTATGTAGACAACCCATTGAAACCAGGGACCATTTATACTTTGCATGCTCCTACACATCTGAGATTTGGAGTAAGGTTCTAAATCTTAGTAATATCCATAGAACTCCCAGATATTGGCATAATCAGCCATCAGTTAGGACCATTGCCTAATCAGCCATCAGTTAACTTTGAAAAAGCATTAGGACTATTGGGTAAGTTCTATTGATTGTCCAAACAAAAAAAAAAAAAAGAGAGAAACTCACCAACCTTTTCATCTTTTCAACTACCATTAGTTTTTTTAATACTAATGGGTTGATTGAATTGATCATGGACCCCCAAATTTTGAAGCTTACTACCAAAAAAAAAAAAAAAAAGGAAAGTGAAAAAATGGAGTTAAAAAAAAAAGGGAGTAGAAGATAACTTTTGAAGCTTTGGCTGTCAAAAATAGAGTACCCACCCATCAGAATTGCACAGGCATGGAGATGAATGCCAAGTTCAAAAAAAAAAAAAAAAAAAAAAAAAGAAAAAGGGAAAGAAAGAGATGAGGAAGGAATTCTCGAGAACCTCACCCATCTCTCTATTCAGCTTTTGCATCTCTCTCAATGAAGGAATTGGAGATCATTGCAACTCAAGTGGTGTACAAGATGAGGTATAGCGAGTGTTCCACAGTGGCAATTGACTCCACGATGCATATGCCATCAGATTTGAGATGATGGAGCTCGATCATAGATCTGAGTTTAAGGTGGGCAGATGTCGCCGACGATGGCGGCGGATTGGTAGTTAACAAAGCTCAATGGTTTACTAGACACCGTCACATTCCTTGAAGAGAGGAGGAGAGCAAGTGAGAGAACTGAGGGGTTGAGACTCAGCCTGATAAAAATTTCCCCCGTTTTTTCCAATCTTTCCTCACGTTTTTAAACAGAAAATTAGATTTAGGATTTTCAACCAAAGTTTCCTCAATATTTTTTTTCCTTCAATTTTCCATTCCAACCAAACAAGGAAAAGTGTAATTCCTTAAAATTTATTTTCTTTCCATGGCAAAATCCATGAACCAAAGAGAGGGTAAATCTTTGGGCTGTGCATACCCTAAAGGGAAACTCTTTTGAAACTATTATAAAACAACTAGCCTCATGAGCAACAATTTACCATATATGGAGGGAAGGAAACCACAGGTTGTATGAAAACCAATTTCAAAACTCAGCTGCAATTATTTGGCACATAATGGATGATGCCAGATAAAGAGCTTTTGGCTTCAAGGGCATAAAAGACAATGTGAGGAACAACATGTGTACCAAGTGGGGCATAAACTATGATATTTTGGTTGTATAAAAAGTTTTCTGAGTTCTTGATTATGTTTACTTTCTTCCTTTGTTGCTCCTCCCCAGGCTGGGGGTTGTTGTCTTTAGTGTGGTCGTGCTTCCTTTCATGAGCTAATTTTGTACCTATTGTAAATACTTCTTTTGGGTTACTCACTTACCCAAAAATAAAAAAAACAAACAAATAAACAATCAAACAAACATAGATGTGATGTCAAATTGGACCACCACTCTGGAAACTTCAAATTTCTAGCTTTTTCTTCTCCTTTCTTTCAATGGAAAAACCAACCAAAATCTGGCATAGGAAGACAAAATCATGGAAAAATTACATGTAAAAGTACAATGGTTTGCTCCGCTCCTTACAACAGGATAGCTTGGACGATCTTTAAGATTTAGAAGATCAATAAAATGGAGAAATTCTAGGATTTAACTGGAAAGAAAACAGGAAAATGGAGATATAGAAAGACTATATATAACTTTGGTCTAACAGACGACAACAGGCAATGCCACCTGCTGACAAAGTGAAAACATAACATAGAGCAAAAGCGGATCTTCTTCTCTAATACCATGGAAAAATTATACTTCAGGTTTATTAATATTTCTTGATCCATATAAGAGACCTAGTGTGGTTTTACATAACATAAATATTTGAAATTTAAAAGATAAACCTAATTTGGCAACTAATCATGTCTTATTAAATCTGAAATCTCTCAAATCTTTATCTTTTGATATTGATGAGATACACTTCAATTTATTGTATCTCATGTACACCACATTACCATACTCCCATTCATGTTCTCTATTAGATTTCGTACATTTAAGAATCTTTTACAGGGAGAGGGGAGTATAAAGAGATGATGGTGTATGAAGCCGAAGTGGCAATCTAAAACTTTTATGATGGTGTATGATCCTGCAAATATTGATCATAATTAAATTAATATGGAATATTGGAAACTAGCTCTAATGTTAATCACAAATTGCCTCAAACCACAGATTCAGATCAGCATGAGATAAGTTCAGATTGCAGCATGTAGCACTGTGTGATAAAAGAAGCACAGGGTAATGAATATCAGCAACAACCAGAAATCAATACCCTGGTATGACGGCGAGCTACAGATGCAACTTCTACGGGTCGAACCCGAGCCAAACCCAATTAATGGATGAGCATGGGCAAGAGCTTTTAAACTTCAGGCTAGGTGTGGGTTTCAAACTCTCAACCTAGCCCAAGGTTGGGTTTGCCTTGATTGAGACCTCGGGCAACCCAACGGTCCCAACCTAATTTAACGTAAATTTTATTGCATGCAAAATAATTCGGTATTACCCTATTACATGCACAATTTTTAAATAGTTTTTAGTTAAATGCTATAGAGAAGTTTGTGTGTGTGTGGTGTGTGTGTGTGTGTTTTTAGCTTGTCTTTGGGTCCCATTAATGTTTACCCTTAGGGCACACGATAACTAGCACCACTCACCCGAACATGAGGACACATCTCCAATAAGTTTCGAATGTATGGGCCCCATGGGTTTTGTAGACACGTGTCCCCATGTCCAGCAAGTTGTGCAAGTTAACGTGTGCCCTTAAGAGCACTCATTAACAGGACCCTTTTTTGAGAGGGTAGACGTTGAAAGAAACTACTTTTCTTATCATTTAATATACAGCTCAACTCAACTCAACAAAGACTTAAATCAATATCATTTAACATAATTAATAATTATAAAAAGGATAAAACCCCAAATATCAAGGTTTAACATGTGCCATTAGGACAGGTATTAATTACTTGTTTTTGACCCATTAAACATACAACTCAACTCACCCCAACAAAGCTTTAATCTCATTTCATTTAACATCCCTCCACTTTGCTTGTTTCGTTATCTTCGTTCTTAGTTTTGTATTTTTCTTCATTTTTTAATAAAACTTAGATCTGATAGCACATGATTGGGAGGTCTTAGGGTGCCAACCTGGTTGGGATGCTAAGCTCCTCTATGATGCTTAAGTTCTTTCCTTTGGCTTAAAAAATAAAAACTAAAAACTAAAATTGTTTTCATTACATAAGTTGTCTGCCTCATATTCTTTATTAAGTTTCCAACTTAAAAAGCCTAAGCTTATAAGTGGAGGGTCCAAACAGGTACATGAAGAGATGTTTAACTCGATATTTAATCGATGTGGAATGTGGTATATTTCCAACACTCCCCCTCACATGCAGGCCTAACAAGATTCAAATGGCCTATCACGTAGACAATGAAGACGGGCTCACAAGCAAAACGGCCCAGGAATAACATGCTCTGATACCATATTAAGTTTCCAACTTAAAATTCCTAAGCTTATAAGTAGAGGGTCCAAACAGGTATATGAAGACATGTTTAACTCGATATTTAATCGATGTGAAATGTGGTATATTTCCAACATTCTCGCTAGCTTTTTCAACTCTCCATCTATTGATACCTTAAGGGAGTTATTTACTAAAAGAGAAGCCAAACAACCTAATGTAACCCCTGCCTAGGTTGAACACCTCTAATCACAAGTCAGGTCGAGCCACACTTGGGCAGTTTCATCAACCCTTAGAATCCATTTGGTAGAGAGGAAAAGTGGAAGGAAGGAAAGGGTAGGAGGAAAAAGTGGAAAGAAGGAGACCTTTTCCTTGGTTTACTTAGGAAGAAAAAGTGGAGGGATGACCCTTTCTTCCGGCCCACCAAAATCTCCCACCCAAAAGTGAATGGAGAAGTAAAGGAAAGGGTGAGTGTTACTTGATGTGACAAAAATACCCTTTTCCTTCCTTTCCTTCCTTTTTCTCTGTGAGGGTGATATGATAAAATAATATAATTATTCATTTTCCTTCGTTTCCAATCCTCTTTTCTAACCAAATAAAAAGGCAAGAATGTTTCCTTTCCCCAAAGATGGAAAGCCTGTCCCTCCCCCCTTTCCTTCCACTTTTCCATCATTCATACCAAACGGAGCATTAGGGTTGGCCTTCAACTCAACCCCACATAGCTGAGCCGCACCCCTATTTCTAGCATGGTAGCAAAGGAACAGCAAGCAAGAATCAAGCATTAAACCACAATTTTCAGCTGCACTTTCTAAGAAAATGAAGTTAAATAGAATATGTACGAGATCCTACACAACAGACCCCTTTATCTTTCCATCTACCACAATAATCAACACTTCTGATGCTCCCAATATTTCAATAAATAACCAACTGTTATGGGAGAATATTTTGAACCCATTTTGAAATATCAATTATGTTTTCACCATAGCTTCTAGCAATCATTTTCAACTATATCCAGCCATATTTAATATCTATTTTAAGCAAGCATTTGTTGTTTCAATTTTCAACAGCTTAGCTGATGCAAGGAAAGGACTAGATAGAACAAAAGGATTCCCTCTGTAGCCATGCCTTTTTTTCCTATAAAAAAAATCTATGTAACAGGAAATAACAACTCAAGTTGTTAATCACTCCTGTAATTTTTACACTCTGTAAAGCATGTCCAATATTATTGTAAGTTCCAATGAAGGCCAGGAAATAAAGATACTGATGTTCATAAATCATAATCATAGCAAGAAACCAGAGGAATCTCTATCATGCCTTCAAATTGAAGCATTAAAAAGGCAGGCAAGCCCCTCATGTGTGTCAATTCATCATGAAATAAGTACGAGGAAGTCAAATGGCACTGAAGAAAGAACCTCACCTGCCCAGGCTCCCAAGTTAGATAGAAGTTACCACGGCTTGAAACAGCAACATAATTTCCATCAGGAGAGCGGTTCACAGTATTAAAAGTGCCTGTATAGTAGCTTGCTCCACTAATTCCACTGGAAACTGTTCTGCAAAAGCAATCAAGCTACATGAGTTCTTACCTTGCTATGCAACGGACTGTAAACTGTTATGTAGATTTCACAAACTGTTTTCTTGTTTGTGTATTGGAAAGTTTTCAACATAGAAAAAATGCGGTCAAGGTTCTGTCCATTGATGAGCTACATTGTTTAAGAATTGAAGTTTGAATCTTGCTCAAGTTGAAGACCATTGTGATCAACTGCTTTGGTTTCTCATTAGGATGGTAAGTAGACCTAAAAGCCTTTTGAATTAATGACCCTTGGCCCTTGGGCATCAGAAAGTCAAACCGAATCTAGGATGTTTATTGGTTGAATATTTGGTTAAGTAACCTAGAAGCGGGCTACTTGATGTGTTTCTATGCATATTGGATATAGCGCATGCAGGCTCATGCGAGCGGATACCTTCTGCAAAAAAAAATCGCTCAAGTGAATGTGCATCGGCTTGAGCACATGTCAAACAGTAGCTGCACTTCCCGATTGGCGAGTCAATGTGCATTGGCTTGAGCGCTCTCAAGGTTTTGACATAAAAATATAGTATGCATCTGTGATTGTTTGCTTGCAGGGGAATGCATTAATTAATTTGAGAAAAATATCTCTTTTTTTAGCAATAAATTATTACCTTATCAAAAAAATATATATATGAGAAAAATATATATTCAATATATTCTGTTCAAATTGGTTGATTGGATTCAATTTCCTGAAGTCCTTGCTTATTTGCTTATTAAGTGTTTCCTTACATGTGTTTGGTTTTTTTTTTATTTTTGATATTCAAGGTTGAAGGTTTAAACCTTTGTATAATTAACTGGTATTCTAGTAATTTTAGAAAACACCTATTCATCCCCCTCTAGGTCAGTGAGTACATTTAATCAGAATTTTAAATACTTAAGGTTCTTTACATCATTCCAATCGTATTGAATGTCTTCAAACAAAATATAATATCTATATATATATATATGGTTATGTTCTCATCAACATATAATAATATTGTCAAAAGAGTTTTTTAGAGAGAGAAACTCTCAGCGTAATATAGCAACATTATTAGCCAGCTAACGTGCGCCTGATCCAGAATTTTCTTTTGTCGGTAACTTGCGAGCAGATGCTTATTGGAGTTTGAAGGATCTCTCTGTTTCTCCATTCCCCTCCGATGGAGGGGACTGGAATCGTCTTCCTTCTTCCTCGATCTCTATCTGGGTGCTAGGGTTTGGGTGGTCGTTTGGATCTCAGAGTGTCTCTCGGTTAACTCTTCTTGCGATTCTCGGCCCCTCTTCTTGCTGAGTTATTCTTCTCCCTTCTTCTCTCTCTGATTTCTAGGGTTCGGGTGGCAGTGGTACTCTTTGCGACTTGCGATTGGCCCTTTTTGTGATTCTCGGTCCTTCCTCTGTCTGGTTTCTAGGGTTTGAATGTTCGTTGGTTCTCCTTGCGACTCTCGGTCTCAGCTGCTGCAAATATGGCGGAGAGGTACAACTCAAATCGGAGACTCTTTCAGATTGAAGAAAAATCATTTGAAGTGGGTGTGAATGATGGGGATAGAGGCAGATTTTTGCGAATAACAGAGAGGGGTAGAGGGTTCACGAAAAGCATCTTCCTAGAAAGAGTTTTTGTGCATAAACTTAGGGATTTCCTTCTTGCTATTCTGCATAGTAAAACAGGTTATAAGTCATATTGGAAAGAGGAAGGTACGTACAGGGAGGTGGTTGCTTTGTTGAGGACAAACAACAGAGGCAGAGCTATCTTTATCTCAGAAATATTATACGACGGAAGAAAATTTATGATTATCATTCCAGAAGGCTATGATGCTTGCGGATGGAAGTGTATGCTCGAAGCTCTTAACTTCTGTTTATCCTCTATATCTAAACTCGATTCGCAAACTAAAGTAGGGTTGGCAGATCTGGAGAAAAAATCTTTTCTTGAAGCTGCTAAGATTCCAGAATTGTCCCTGAGTGGAGAATGCACGATTGATGTGAAGGATAATCGAATTATTTTCGTTCCGAATATTGAAGATGTGGAACATCGAGCTGAGTTTTTGAAATCGTGTCTGGTAGGTAGATTTATGGGGTTTGGGGGGACTATTACTGACATTGAGAGATGGGCCTCCAAGGCATGGGGAGTTAGTGCTGGAGTGAAAATACACCAATTAGCTGACGGCCTTCTATTATTCTGTTTACCTTCAGAACAAGAAACCCATAGGATTCTTAACACAGGTAGTAGACGTAAAGGAAAGGCCCTGCTTCAACTAGATTTTTGGGGATACAAAGTTGGTTGCACAGGGATATCGAAGGCTGCTGGTACTCGATGGATCCAAATCTTGGGTTTGCCTGTTCATTTATGGAGTTGGAATCTCTTTAAATCCATAGGCGATTTCTATGAAGGTTATTTGGATACGGTGATTGACTGGGAAGGGAGATGGGACAATATTAGGGTCTCCGTGAAGAACAAGGCAGCCATCCCTGACTTTATTCACATACAAGTCCATGGTGTTTGTTACAGGGTACAATTATTAGAAGAGAGGGCGCCAGTTATTATCCCTGAACATGTAGATGTTTCCAGGCATTACCAGGGAGGTGATGGCGGTGTGGAGATCGTGACAGCAGACGCTGGTGTTCGCAATATTCAGTTTCAGAGAAGGGGTCGACAAATTCAAGGTAGGAGACGGGTTGAGAGGCACGCACGATGGAGGAGAGTGGGTAAAAGAGTTATGGTGGGTGGGGAGTGGACTCGTGGCACAAGAGGGCTGGGGGGTAAGATGGTGGTTGGTGTGAAGTCTTTGTCACCTGTGAAGGGTTTGAATTTTAAATCTGACTCTTTAGCAGCTCGTGACCAGGAGGGGGAGGCTAATTGGGCTTCTGTTATTGGGCTGAATGATCCATGCTCTTCTTCAGCTCAGGCCCACTCCAAAGAAGGGCCTTTTGCCAATAGGCTTTTCACTGATGCTTTATTATCTAGTGGGTCGATTGGGCTATCTCCTCAACTGGCCCTATTTCCTGAGGAGCACTCTAATTTGCCTTTAATCAGTCCCAACATTACATCTACTTCTCTTAACACAGTCCGGGAGCACTCCGGCTTTAGCATGGAAGGGATGCAAAATATAGAGTTGCAGAAATCTGGAGAACTTATGTTACTCCCTCCTAGTAGAGATGAGGTAACGGTGGAATTGATGGATGGGCACTCTTCACAGTGTTGTGATGAGGAGTTAGAAGAGTTCTGGTCAGATTTATCGGACACATCGGAGCCTTTAGTTTGCAATCCTGTGGCTATGCTTAATCCAGGTGAGTTTTTGGTACAAGGCCAAGATTCTTTTTGTAATAATCTGTTGTTACTGGAGGGTGGGGACAGAGAATCAGAAATCTCTGAGTGGGTTTTGTCACGCTCTAAAAAATTAAGTAAAGTGGTTGGTGTTACTTATGGCGAATTCGAAGAAGATTTTATTAAGCTTCTGTCGGCTATTGAGAAAAAGGGGAGGGACATAGGTGCTGTATCGCCTAAGAAGAATCTGGTCAGTCCGGTTGATAGAAGGAGGAGGGAACTAAAAAAATTGGAATTTACTATTAACTACGATGGAAGGGAGGGGCAGAAGGAGTTGTCTGGAGGGGCGAAGAAGGGACATAAACTAGCTATCATCCCTTTATGAAGATACGTATTCTATCTTGGAATGTAAGAGGGCTTAATAGTAAAGAACGGAGGGGTAGAATTAAGGTAGCCTTACGTAAATGGAAAGTGGATATTGTAGTTTTACAAGAAACTAAGATTGATAGTATGGGAGTTGGGGTGATTAGAGATCTATGGTCAGGTAATTATGTGGATTGGGTCTCTCTAGATGCTAGGGGTACGGCTGGGGGTATCATGATTTTATGGGACCGCAGAGTGGTGCATTTAGTAGATGATGCAAAAGGGACTTTCTCTATTTCTTGTTTTTTTAAGAATGTTGGGGATGGCTTTGAATGGGTTCTTTCCGGGGTGTACGGTCCTAATGAAGATGCTCTTAGAGGCTCCTTTTGGGCTGAATTGGAAGCTATTAAACTCAAATGGGTGAACTCTTGGTGCATTACAGGTGACTTCAACGTTGTTAGAGCCCCTAATGAAAGAAAAGGATGCATGTACTCAAACTCAGCTATGAGGCTTTTTTCAGACTTCATCGAATCTAATGAATTGATTGACCCCCCTTTAGTGGGGGGCTGGTTTACTTGGTCTAATAATAGAGAGGAGCCTTCCCTTTCCCGCCTTGATAGATTTCTGTTTTCGGCTTCTTGGGAGGAACACTTTCCAAGGGTGTTACAATCGGCTTTACCAAGACCTTTGTCTGATCACATTCCTTTGGTTCTTGATAGTGAAGGTGTGAGACACGGGGTGGCCCCTTTTCGCTTTGAAAACATGTGGCTGGAAGTTGAAGGTTTTGTGGATCTTGTTAATGTTTGGTGGTCGGAGTTTAACTTTGATGGCTCTCCTAGCTTTGTTTTTGCTAAAAAGGTAAAAGCTTTGAAGATGAAATTGAAGACATGGAACAAAGAAGTCTTTGGAAATTTAGAATCCCTTAAAAACAGTGCTCTTGATATTATCCATTCTCTTGATGAAAAGGAAGGTGTGGATGGTCTTTTGGAAGGGGAAAAATTAAGAAGAATTGAGGCACAAGCGGAATTTGCTAAAATAGCTAGATTAGAAGAAATTAGTTGGAGGCAAAAATCTAGAGCTTTGTGGCTTAAAGAAGGGGATAAAAATACCAAGTTTTTCCATCGTATTGCTAATGCTCATAAAAGGAGAAACTTTATTGGGAGTTTGAAAGTTAATGGGATGCTTAATGATGATGAGTCGGTTTTTTCTAAAGAAATAGTGGACTATTATGAAAAATTATTTTGTGAAGAAGAGGATTGGAGACCGTTTCTTGATGGAGTGGAATTCAACCAGTTGAACCATATGGAAGCCGAATGTTTGGAAGGTATCTTTGAGGAAAAGGAGGTTTGGGATGCTTTGTGTTTGTTAAATGGTGACAAGGCGCCCGGGCCGGATGGTATGTCCATTGCTTTTTTCAAAAAGTGTTGGAGTGTCATCAAAGATGACCTAATGAAAGTGTTTGAAGAATTCTTTGATAGAGCTAAATTGGAGAAAAGCCTCAATGCCACTTTTATTGCTCTTGTTCCAAAAAAAGAGGGAGTGATTGAGGCTAGGGACTTCCGCCCCATTTCTTTGTTAGGAAGTGTGTACAAAATCATTTCCAAGGTTCTAGCCATAAGGATTAGCAAAGTAGTTGATAAGCTTGTGTCCAACTCCCAATTTGCTTTCATCAAGGGGAGACAAATTTTTGATGCGGTTCTAGTGGCTAATGAATGTGTGGATTCAAGGATTAGGAGTGGGGAACCGGGGATATTGTGTAAGATTGATTTGGAAAAAGCTTTTGATCATGTGAATTGGAACTTTCTTGTGTATTTACTAGGGCAAATGGGTTTTGGCTCTAAATGGAAAAGATGGATTGCTTGGTGTATTTCCTCCGCCTCCTTTTCGGTGCTTGTCAATGGTACTTCTCATGGATTCTTCCATAGCTCTAGAGGCCTCCGTCAAGGCGACCCTCTCTCCCCTTTACTTTTTATTCTTGTAATGGAAGCTTTGAGTAAGCTAATTCAAAAAGGTTATGAGGAGCATTTATTAGTAGGCTTTGAGGTGCATGGTGGGGGTGGTGAGGAAGGGAGTATTTCACATTTGCTTTTTGCTGATGATGCATTGTTTTTTTGTGGGGCTAATGATGAGCAATTAAGGCATCTTAGAATGATTCTTCTTTTCTTTGAAGCGGCTTCCGGCTTAAAAGTTAACCTTGGGAAGAGTGAGATTATATCTATTGGTGCTATCAACAATATTGAGGAGCTTGCCACTAATTTGAATTGTAAAGTTGGGAAGTTACCAATGTCCTATCTTGGTCTTCCTCTTGGAGCCCATTTCAAAGAAGTTAAAGTTTGGGATCCGGTTCTTGAAAAGATTGAGAGAAGGCTTAGTGGGTGGAAAAAAGGTTACCTTTCAAAGGGAGGTAAACTCACTTTGATTCGTAGCTCTCTTGCCAGTATTCCTATCTACTTTTTATCCATCATCAAAATCCCTAAGTCGGTGGCCTTAAGAATTGAAAAGCTCCAAAGAGATTTCCTATGGAATGGTATTAATGGGGAATTCAAATTTCATCTTGTTAATTGGAACACGGTTTGCTTACCAAAAGAACAAGGAGGGTTGGGTATTAAATCCATTATGGTCATGAACAAAGCCCTTCTTGGTAAATGGATTTGGAGATTTGGTTCGGGTGTTCAAGGTTTATGGAGAGATGTTACAATATGGAAATATGGTGTGATAGAAGGGGGTTGGTGGTCGAAAGAAAGTAGAAGATCTTATGGTACGGGTTTGTGGAAAGCTATTATGCTTGATTTTGATACCTTCTTGAAAGAAACAAGTTTTAAGGTAGGTGGTGGTAATAGGATTAAATTTTGGAAAGATGTGTGGTGTGGGAATACTTCTTTCTTGGTCAAATTCCCCATTTTGTTTTCTATAGCTAACAACAAAGAAGCTTGGGTAATGGATTACATTGATAATGGGAGGGTTGGAATTCATTGGAACATCACTTTTTGTAGAAGCTTCAATGATTGGGAGTTGGAGTCCGTTATGAATTTTTATCATGATTTATATGAAAGTAAGATTTCTTTGCAAGGGAATGATACTTTGTTGTGGCGCAATGACTCAAAAGGTTTATTCTAGGTGAAATCTTATTATTCTTGCTTGGGTTCTAACTCGGTTGTGTTCTCTCCAGCTAAGAGCATCTGGATCCCTTCGGTGCCTTCTAAAGTTGCTTTCTTCTCTTGGTTGGTATCTCATAAAAAGTGTCTTACTATCGACTTTTTGATTAGAATGAAGTGGGAGATGCCTAATAGATGTATTATGTGCAAAGAGGCAGAGGAAACTGTAGATCATCTTTTCATCCATTGTGAGACAGCTAGAAGCTTGTGGGTTCTTATTTTCCATCTTTTCGGGGTCAAGTGGGTTCTTCCATCCACTACTCAAGACTTGCTTGTGAGTTGGTGGATTAAAAAGGGCCATAAAGATTCTAAAGTTGTTTGGAGGATGGTTCCCCACACTCTTTTTTGGTGTATTTGGAAAGAACGTAACTTGAGAACCTTTGAAGGGGTAGAGACATCCACGTTGGAGCTTAAATCTCTCTTGGTTAAATCATTGTATTGGTGGTTTTGTAGTTATTCTAGAGGATGTAATCCCTCTTTTACTCTTTTTGTTGACTCCCTTAGCTCTTATTAGTTGTTTTGGGGTGTCTCCTTTGTTGTGGTTCTTTTTGTATAGTGAGCCATGTTGGTTTTTTTCTCTTGTATATGTCTCATGTACGAGGGTTTTGGCCCCTTCTTTTTATATCAATACATACTTTACTTGATCAAAAAAAAAAATGTGTTAATATAAGTTATATCAACACCATGCATTAGGATTTGGGGGTTATACCCCTTGCATTAGTCCAATGTACCTCACATCCCACTAATGCACAAGGTACAACTCACAATGCGAGTATTGATATAAGTTATATCAGCATGTGCTTACCAAGTCATCATCCTATATATATATAGGGTTAGGATATGGGGACACAAGTTTTGACATAAATTTTGACACAAGTTTTTATAACTCCATCTACGACTCATTTTGCAAAACCTACCATTGGATTAGATTGCCTACCCATGTAGAGCATGCACGCAAAAAATCAAGTTGATTCGAGATTACGAGTCGCTTCATCCATAAATGTGAGATTTTTGTTAAATAGAAATGTAAGTTTTTGGATAGGATGGCAAACCGATATCAGAGTGACTTGATTTTTTGCATACACGACCTACATAGGAAGGTTATCTCTAATCTAATGGTGGATTTCACAAAAATGAGTCGTAGATGGAGTTATAAAAACTTGTGTCCCCCGATCCTAACCCATATATATGTATATATATATATATGGGGATATCTACAATGTGGCTCCACTATTTTAAATGCATAATGGTGGATCCATGTGACAATCAAGAATTTCAATGGATTGAGGAATTGATATCGTTCCAATTGTACTATATGTCTTCCAAATACATACATAGATATATATAGATATATTGTAATAACCCCATAAAAAAAAAAATTACTATTGAAACACCCTATTATGTTACACAAGTACACTATATCACTATTAAATTAATGGTTGGGATTAATTTTAGATTAAGGGCTGAGATTGAAGACCTATAATACGAACCCTTGGGTAGACCTCACACTTGAAAACTGGCTTGCAAGGGGAGCGTGTCCAAGAGCTAATATACACATGGTCAAGCACTCAAGCCCATACTTAACTGAAGTGAAACATTAGGATCGTACCATACCAACACGCTTCTATAGCTGACATCCACAGCTGCCCACTCTATCGACACTAACCCGATGGTAGCCCTTTCCTTTTGGCAGCTCTACTAGGTCATCTTAATCTAGCCTATTGGTTGCCCCTTCCGCGAATGATGTCCGTAGAGCGCCACTAGCTCAGACACCAAATTATACAAATCAGGGTAGAACTCACCCTTGAAAACTGACTTACAAGGAGAGGGTACCCAAGAGCTAATATACACATGGTCAAGCCCATACTTAACTGATGTGGGATATTAGGATAGTAAGAACCTAGATAAACCCTAGGTTAAAAAAATATTATGTAGGGTTTAAAAAACCCTAATTTTTTTTATTTTTTTATTTTTTTGAAAACCTTAATTTCAATTGCCTCCAATAGAGGGAGAGAGACTAGGAAGAAAAATCAAAGGCCCAGGGTTCTTGAGCAATCTTTGAGATAAGTAGAATCCTCTGTACTTAGAATGCAAAAAAGAAGAATATTAATATATAATAGTTTTAGATTTGATAGAACATTAATTAGGAATTATTAGATATTTAATTTTCTTTGTTGTTATTGATAAAAATTTATTTCATGATTAGCATAGCACTGATTAGTGATGCTTATTTAGTCGTTTTAAAAATATGGTGGGGGCTGATTGCATAAACAAGTATTGAATTAGTAAACTTATTTTAAAATTTGTATTTTAACCACGGAAATCATATTATTGAATAACATAAGCTATTAGATCACTTTATTTTAATACTATGTTAGTTTTATATATATTTCTTTTATTTAGGTGTCAAATGAACATGGAGGTTGAGTGTGGGTTACCTTATGGGATCTTGGGCCCTTTTTGGGCTATGTCGTTTATGTGGGCTTCCTCATTTGTGTGTTGTGAGTGTTTTACTTATATGTGTTTAGCAAAAAAAAAACAAAAGGTCTTAGAAGAACAATTATAGGATTAATATACCTATCAGGAACATTGACCTTAATAATTGAATTTATTATTAAGGACTTTATGAATCATTTAGTTATTATTCATATTTCCCCCTTAAGCTATTGAATGCCATGCAAATTTATATAGTAATGAAATTGCTTGTATCAGTGTACGATAAATTACAGGAGTTTTCGTGTATTTTGAAATTGATGATTTTGAGATTAAGCTGTGCAATTGTATTTATCTTGATGATTCTTATCTATTTAATGACTATTGCTCTTTCAGTTCCATACTTCCATGTAAAATATATTAAACATGGGTCATTGAGGAATGAGTATTTGCTGATATGAACCAGTATGTATCATAATAAAGTTGAATCATGGACCTTTATTGTTCTAAATCACATTGTTCTCCGCTACATGCAAGCACTGTGTCAAAATGGTCCAGGTGGATACGCAGTTTTTAGAGCTTCTTAAGTGATGTCCCTAGAGGAAAATAAAGGTGGAAGCTTGCGACCCATGAGCTGAAAGTGTCTAAACATGACGTACACGTGGAATGCTATGTTAGTGTGATCCTTACTAATAGACTAAAAGGGAGATCCTAGAGGTGATACAATCTTTTCTACTGACAAGCTTAGGCTGGGTTGCTCTAGTAGTTGCGGAGTTTTGGTATCGGCACTTCTGTGGAGTGCATGAGTCTTTCATGCATTCATAAATTGCATACCATTTTCTGCAGTCATAATATGCACTCTAGGATTGCAATGCTTGTGTGACCATTTGATTGTGCGCTTTCATTTCATGCATTGTTTATCATTTCATACATTCATGCTATTGTGTTATCGTTTCATGAATTCATTATATAACTGTCATGTAGTTAAATATGATTTTCTGTTTTTCTATTGCTGTTGAGTATTATTGGATAATGGGGGAATTACTGATTGGTCATTCTTAGTATTAATAGCAGTAATTCCTAGTTAAGTTAGAAGTAATTTATTATGAAGTTAGTAGTCAATTGCATTGATGTGTAATTATTCGCCCATGCTGGAACAATCTCTAATTCCACCTTGGATGATAATACTCAGCCAAAAAAAAAAAAAAAAAAAAGAATTATTGGATAATTTTTTGTGCATGTTCATTTACTTCATCATGCCATCTCATGAATTAGAATATAACTGTCATAGGGATTTGTGCCATGGATTTTTGGGCTGTGGCATATATAGATATGGAGATACCTACAATGGGGATGTGCCACATCAGAATTAATGGGGCTCTACTCTTTTATATGCAAAATTGGGGGTCCATGTATGTAACTATTAAGTTTCCAACCTAAAAGCCTAAGCTTAGAGGTGGAGGGCCAAACAAGTATATGAAGCCATATCAAATTTTATAATTAACCGATGTGGGATGTGATATTTTTCCGATACTCCCCCTCATGAGGGGCCTAACAAGATAGAAGCAGACTTGTTACATTGACAACAAAGACAGGCTCACAAATGAAACAGTCCAACAACGACATACTTTGATACCATGTTAAGTTTCCAACCTCAAAGCCTAAGCTTATAGGTGGAGGGCCCAAACAAATATATGAAGCCGTGTCAAATTTTATAATTAATGATGTGGGATGTGGTATTTTTCCAACAAGAACAATCAAGAATTTCAATAGATTGAGGGCTTCTTAATTCTTATATGGGTAATAACAAATGAAGAGCTTGCAATAAATGAGCCTCTTCAACTGAAACACTAACTTTTTTTTTTTTCTCATTATAAATATATATGTATTGAAGCCTAGACAAAATTTTTGAAGACATGCTCTTAACCATAAGATAAAGCTTAGATAGAATCCAACAAGATTTCCTTAGTTTGGTCTAGGCTCAGATGATCATGATCATCAATCATCATCAACATTATTTTTTTCCTCAGTAACCTAGCCCCAACGTTTTCGCTCTCATCTAAACCCACCCAATCATTCCTAGAACAATACTATGTCTCTTTAGTAGAAACTCACCTATTCAGAGTAGCTGAAACAGTCTCCTGAACAGCAGCCCTCCAGTTGTAGCCTCTGTTTGATGTAACATAAATTGCACCTTCATCGGTTACCATCTCCGCACTCTTTTCTCCAGTTGCTTTTATATATACCTACAAACATAATGACAAAATTACAGAACCACCTAGTTAGCCCTTTACACCACCAGTAAACCAAGAAAAATGACATTGCCTGGGTTATCTTTATAGATCCAGATAATGTTTAATCTATGGTACAGAGATAACATAGAGAAAAAAATATTTTTTTAAAGAAAAAATGAATATTTTTAGTAAGAACCTTCATTAAAAGAATACATAAATGGATTATTTTGCTGTAGGTGGTGCTTTATTGTGTTTTTTGATAGAAGATTCTTTATCATGGAACATTGTCCTGGTTTATCTTCAGTAGCTATTGGAGAATAAATTAGTGTTAAGCAGATGGTTTACAATTTACATTTCTGTAAAAATTTGACTGGTGTTTATCTATTTTGTATTCCTTTCATGGACCCCACTTTCTATTTTTTTTGGCCTCGGAACAATTTTCTTTCAGTAATGCCACGTACATACATCCTAGAATTGTCCTCTTTATCATGTATTAGATCAAGAGAGATGCATACTATTTAATAAAGAGAAAAAAAATTAAATATTTATCCCCTCATAGCATTAAGAATAAAATTTAGTACTCTCCATAATCTACAGATTCCATTTCGTTCCACGTTAAAGCTCTAAATTCTTCTTCTTTTTTTTTTTTTTGATAAGCAACAAAATTTGTATTATTGAAGCAAAAAGAGAATAGAGAGATACAAAGAAGGAAGGGGACAAGGAGTCCACCCCAATCTAACTGACAAACTAATATCTACTATAATAAAAAAAAAAAAAAAAAAAAACACTACCCATACTAAGTACAAACAGCTCTCCAATCAGATTTTAATAAAAAAAGAGGAATGTCGCCAAATTTCTTTGAAGATGAAGCCCAAAAGGATACCAAAAAATGCACTCTATCCCACAACTCTTCAAAAGAAGATTCACTATCCTCAAAAATCCTTGTGTTCCTCTCAAGCCAAATAACCCAAAAAACTGCCAAAAAAGCACAGCTCCAAGGAACTCTTGCCTTCTTGCCCTTACCCAATCGCCAAAAGTCCATCTCAAAAAACCTTTTAACGCAACGAGGCAACACCCACTGCTCAGAACCAACACAAAACAATTTCTGCCATAACTTATAAGCCACAGGGCGATACAAAAATAGATGGTCAATTGTTTCAGCCACTCCCCTGCACATAATATACCACTGTGGACTAGCAAAAAGAGACGGTCTCCTCCTTTGAAACCCGTCATTGGTGTTAATACTCTTGTGTTTAACAGTCCAAGCAAATACTTTAACTTTAAGGGGCACATATGATTTCCATAAAGAAGCAAAGGGGAAAGTAGAAGAGAAACCAAAATCCTCAATCAACTTATCAAAGAAAGATTTACAAGAAAACACACCAAAAGAATTAGCATTCCCAACCCTCCCATCTGGAATGAACAAACTTAAAGAAAAACCATCCAAAATAAGCAACAAGGATGCAAGCTCTGAACTTTCCCTTTCATCAAGATGTCGAAAGAATTTAAAGTCCCACCCAAAAGACAAGGAATCAGAGGAAACCATGGATGAAGTAGAAGCGTTATGTGCCAAAGAAAGCCTATACAACTGGGGAAACAAGGAACAAAAAGGTGCATCTCCTCTCCAAGGATCCTCCCAAAAACGAACCCTATCCCCTCTCCCAACTGACAAAGACGTAAACTTCCAAGAATTTGGACAGCCCTGAGAAATGAATTTCCAAGGACAACGAGCTGACACCCTAAGGCCTAAATGAGCATCCCAACCGTTAGCCTGCAAACCATACTTACTTTTGATAATAGAATGCCACATAGAGCCAACCTCAAGAGGAAACCTCCACAACCACTTTCCAGTCAAAGCAACATTCCTTAACCAAATATTACCCATGGCTAAACCCCTAATTCCTTCGATCTAGACACTATATCCCAATTAACTAAATGATCTTTCTTGCCTTCCCCACTGCCTTCCCAAAGAAAATCCCTCATCAACTTCTCCAATACATGAGCAACCTTGACTGGAACCCTAAACAAAGATAAATAATATATAGGGATACTAGAAAAAACTTACTGAACTAACACCAAATGACCACCCTTAGAAATTAAAGCTCTCTTCCAACCATCCAATCTTTTCCTAACCCTATCAATAACCGGACTCCAAAATGACTCAAAATACATATTCCCACCTAAATGTAAACCCAAATAAGTTAAGGGCCACTCACCCACTGAATAGCCCAACTGAATAGCTAATCTTTGAATCATCTCGTTATCACAATTAATACCCACAATGGCGCACTTCCCCATATTGACTTTGAGGCCTGACACCAATTCAAAAGTCTGTAATATTGTCTGAAAATTCAAGAACTTTAGCTCATCCCCTGAAGAGAAAAACAAAGTATCATCAGCAAATTGAAGATGGGAAAGAGGAACATTGTCATTACCAACCACCTATGGAATTAAGTTTCTTGAACTAAATTCAGCACCCTGCATTCTATATTCTAAAGGTTAAACTTCAATCTTTCTACGTGTAATTTGTGGAAGTTTATGAAACTTGTTTTTAAATATATCCTTCCCTCCTTATACTCCAGCATCAATTCCCAACTTGGGGCCGTGCAAATAGGAAAAAGGAAGAAAGAGGAGGGAAACCAATCATGTGATGAAAATCACCCATTTGAAAACTAATAATATTTTCATTTTAAATTGAAATCTATTGTTTCCTGGTCCTCCCAAACAGTCACATGTGTTATAAGAATATGTACCTCCTAGAAAATAAGTATTAAAAATAAATTAAAAAACAGTCATTTTTCCGCCCAATATGCTATGATACTACTACATGAGGAAATTATGTTTAACTGAGCCTTTTACATAATATCAGTAAGATTGATGATAAGGTTGAGAAATGCAATGGCAAACACTAAATAGGTAGCTATATTATGATGCACTCAAAAAGTGTTAGAAGAATATTGTGCAAGGCTATTATTTCAATTAAATTTAATACAATCAGAATTTTTTTTAAACTTTAAAACATGGGTGAATTGCAAAAAACCCCCCCTGAAGTATGGGGGGGCCAGGGGGTCAACAGATGACCCCCTCTATGTTTTAATTTTGTCAATGTACCTCCTAGTTCATTTGGAAGACAAAACCAATCGTCGATGGCCACCCAATTGGCCATGACGCGGCGAGGGTTCCGGTGATTTTGGGCAACACGGGGGTCCGTTAACGGCATCACGTGCGTAGCCACGTGACTAATATTCGTCAAATTTCATCAACGGCGATTGATAGTGGGGCACATTGACAAAAATTAAAACATAAGGGAAGCACATTGACAAAATTAAAACACAAGGGGGGTTATCTGCTGACCCCCCCCCCCCCCCCAACCATTGACATTTCAAAAATTACCAACACGATATTAACCTAACAATGAAAAAAATAAAAACATATTTTGTAGTGATTATTGCTGGTATGACTTGGAAACAGGACATAATAGAAAAACAAAACCAACAACAATTGTTTCAGATCTATTGTGTAAAGAATATTATCATTTTGGATAGCACACCCTAGGAAGATAACAAAAGGTACATGGATAGCAAGTAATTAATTGATTTATAACTAATTAACAAGTAATAACATTACCAAAAAAAAAAAAAACAAAACCAAATGATCATGAAGTTCAATAATACATGTCAAATGTGGATGTAATTCGTTAGACTACAGAGATAAGGAAATAAACCGAACAAAATACCATTATTTGATGTTAATTGGTACTCAATTATCTGCTCTATAAAAAGAATGCCAAAAAGAAGCAATTATACAGCATCTGTTCATTCAGACTAATAGTCATTGATTGATTTATGGACTGAATTATCAGATGTTCTAGATTTCCTTGCTTTACAGAGTGCTTTTACTTTGTCCTTAAACTATACAAAATAGAGTTCCTGAGCTGCATTAAGTTCAAGGCATCTAGTTTCATATGGTGATGAGGTCCCTACAGGCAGTAAGCTAGTAATTCTTAGAGGTAGGAGAAAAGTTCAAATAAAAATATTGATGATAACAAGTTGTTCTTCAACAAGCTTGCTATACTCAGTATATCCGTCATAACACCAAGCTGAATTTTGAAATACAAGCTTACCATATCTCCAGGAAGCTGAGAGCTTAATGGTATCCTTTCCCAGCTTTCTCCAGCATCTGAGGTGTGCAACAGAATTGCTGGTTTTCCAACAATCCATCCTTCTTTCCCTTTAAAGCTAATGGAATTAAATCTGTAGTTGAAATCTTCATCTTCTGCTGAGGGTATTGAACGTGGAACCCAAGTGTTTCCCCCATCTTTCGTTTCCAAGAGAGTTTGCCTAGTCCCCAAAAGAAAACCTACCATGATCACAAAGTATGAATTGTTTTTAAAAGAAACTGTGCATGAGAAGTGCTAAGAGACATGTGCCTTTCTTTCTTTTTCTCGGTGAAAAATCAAGGAGATGAGTGTCAAACTACACATGCTGTAGAAATTAGAATCCAGAAAAGTATGGCTGTGTTTGCCATCATGCACCTATTATCAGAATAAAAATAAAGAAATAGAGAAAAGTAACCACTGAAATCGCACAACCTCTGGACATAAGAGAATAAATGACTGTTTGGTAGCATTTCGTCTTTTTTTCTTTTTTTTTTTTTTTTTGTTTGCTTTCTGTTTTTTTTTTTTTTTTTAAATGATTTTCATTTAATTAAATATGCAGTTGTCCTCGTAGTTTTTGAGAGGAGGTGGTGGTGGAATTGATTGTGTGGTGGCAATGGTGGCATTGATGGTGTGGTGGTGGTGGTGTTGAACTGTTAAAACATGAAAAGGAACCCTAGCTAATAACAACTGTTCAAAAAAAAATTATTATTTTTGTAATTTCCATTTTTTTAGTGGTCTTGGGATTCATTTTCTTATCTGTAAAGATTTTTAAGATTTTATTAGTCAAATTTGAGTCTTCTAGGATACTATAGTACATCAGATCAATTAAGCATGTTTATAACTGCTATTATGGTTTTATGGAGCCTATAAATAGGCCTTTAACTGTAAAAATAGGATTGATACATTTATATTAATAATAATTTCAGAAAGAGTTTCTCTTCTATTTCATTGTTGATTCAAGGCCCCTTAATAGATTCTGTGGTTTTCTTTTGGGATGAAGGCTGTGGCTTCTTCTTTTGTTTTCAAGCAACTTTCCACTACGTTAGTTGACATCAAAGCCTTGGCTACCCTGGTCTGACAGCAAACTACATAATCAGTGGCAACCCCTCTAATTAAGATCAAGTTCTTTCAATGGATAATTTTAAGGATAATGAAAACAATGGGTTTTGCATCGACAATTGGGTTCACGATCAATCTATTAGAGGACATGTTCCTAGTTGGAACAAAAGTTCTAACCTATACAAGAGTTAGCTAGTTGTGTGATCGAAACTGAAGAAACCTATGATAAAGCTTTACCCGCTAGTATCAAGGAATACATCTAAAGAATTCATCAAGCTCAACGAGACATAAGCACAAGTTTAATTGCTAATTACACAATGCGATTGGTGATTATGAATCTGAAGTCAATGATGAGCCAACCAACCTTTACTTTTGAAGATTATAGTTCATATTCTGAAAACAATATTCAACATATCATGAAATTCAGAAAGAAATTGTTGAAGAAATTTTTTCTGATGAGTTTATTGATTCCACAGACTCGTCAAAGATGGTTCTTAGAGAATGTCAAGATAAGCTCAAATCACAAAATTCAATTGATTGACCAATAGGTCGATTGAGGTAGAAAGTTCTGATTTAATTGCAGTTAAGAAGTTCAATATACTTTTCAATCCTTATCTGGGTAAGCTTATTAATCAACCAAAGACCACCCAAAGAAGAATCGAGTTACAAAATTTTTAAAGAACTGACGAAGCGGAATATGATGAAAGGATATGACCAACATCAATATCCTGAAAACTGGAATTTACTGGGCTGAGAGAAGCTCTCAAGAATAACAAAGCATGAATTATATTAATAATGAACTAACTTTACCTTGTGTCTTACAGCCCTAATATGATAAGAAAACACTCATTCTTGTAAAATAAAGAAGGGGGGGGGGGGGGCAGGGGAGAAAAAGAAAAATGGAAAATTACCAAAAAATAGTAAAAACAAACTAAATAGGAAAACTATAAATACAGAAGCCTAGAATAAAGGCAAAATCGATAGAGAGTGTTTGACTTCTCCAACAAAAGTTATTACTAAAACAAAAGGTTTCCAAAAAATGACAAAATTGCACTTTGGATGACCTAAAAGAAGAAATTTGGTTAAAACTAAGATAGTTTAGGGGACCAACCATTCTCACTACAGATAGCCTACTGCAAGAGTTTGAATTACCATTTTCTACACTCGGGCCTTCTATATCCTAAAACCAAATGAGCTCTCTACTATCTCAATGAGTAGTAAAATGCTAGATAGGCCAAATTGGGCTGCCATTCTCAAATGCTTTGGATAAAACCTCAGTCAAAGTAGACAGCAACGAAGGAAAGCTAGAAACCCAGCCAGTCAGCCACTATGGAACAATAATTAATCACTTTTTCTCCATATCCATTTTAAAACATCATGAAATTTATAAAATCTGATTGAATGGTTCCTTGTTGAAGAACACCAGAAGAGCCAACAAGCCATTGGGGTAAGCCCAGTGGTGAGGGAGGGTGGGGTAAAAGGTAGGAATAGGATAGGTTAAGGGTTCGAACCCCTCCCATTGAACCCCAAAATTTAAATAAAAAAAATGAACACCAGTGACAACACCCCTGGAAGTGGGAAGCTTGCACACTTCCCTCAGAGCTCTACTACAAGCTTTTCTATTATCCCTAAAGATGTTACAAATTTTGCACCATCGAGGTTTCCAATTGAATACCCACTTTTTAGGACCGAGTGCAGCCTAGGCCAACACACTTTAATATTGAATACTTCCCATTACCAAGATCCAGCTCAGAAGAATTAAAAAGCATACTTTCAACTAATATTTCCACAAAGACCCTAGAAAAATTAATTTGGATTTTGTTACACAATTTCTGCCTTTTCGCCTTTAGTTTCATTTTTTCTTTTCAAAAAACTCATATGCATCAAACACGTTCTCTCTAATGTTTCTGGTTTTTACTCTTTAAAAAGGGAAAATTTTCCCACAAGTGCACCCAAAGAGTCACGAAATTGGGTGAATAATCAGGTTTTAGCACCAGCTAAGTAAAAGGAAATCAATCCTATTGCTACAAAATCAATGCAAGTTATTTACTTTTCACTGAAATAACAAAGAACAAGCACCTTGAAAGAAAAGCAAACAATAGCTGTAAAATTATATTTTACACATTGGCTAATGTTAAACTCCAAAAAGGTAAATTAACAGATAACAATAAATCTTAGAACAGAAACAATCAATCCCCCTGATCAGTCATCATTATCTTCTATGCTATTTGGTTCCTGATAACAGACTTACTCAAGTAAAATTTTGTGTTCTTGGCTCCAAATTAATAAATAAATAAATAAATATCCAAAATCTCGTGGCGTAGTTTGGTTACATATTCAGAAAATGCATTTTCTTAAACCTTTTCTCCAAAAAAAAAAAAAAAAAAAAAAATCAACGAAAAATTTTGGGAATACAGCGTTTCCTGTCATTTTTCAATTTTGGCTAGAGAAAAATGAAAAACGGAAAACATAAAATTTCATTGTCGTATTCTCGCAAGTGAGTCGTCTTCAGGAAATTTTGAGGAAAAAACAGTTTTTTGAAAACAACTTCTAATAACCAAATTTCCGTTAAGTTCTCATTTTCTTCACGTTCCGGGTTGTCAATGTTAGAGTCACTTCTCTCAAGTCCCCAAATGATTACTTTAATTATATATAATAAATAAATCAAAATCATTGAAATCTTCATTTCTTTTCTCTTTTACATTTTCTCAGGAACAAAATCAAAGAAGAACTGATCAATTAAAAAATTGGAAGCTCCACTTTGGAAGAGGGGTTCGAAATTTACAACAAATCCAGAAAATACTTTATTCTTATATTATGCTTCTTTAGCACAAAATCTTGAGTCTTATGTCTCGAAATTGCATTTATTTTCCAAGGGGGGGAAAGGAAAAGAAAACCTCCCCTCAACCAAGGAAAATCGTTGTATTAAACTCAATTGAGTAAATCCTTTATTTTTCTCTAACCCTCTATTTGGTTCGTGGATTTTATCATGGAAAGAAAAGGGAAGGGAAAAAAAATGAGGAGGAAAGAAAATGAAAGGAAAATATGAAATCATACCAAGCCAAAATTATTTAAATTATTCTTCTTCTACCAATTTTCCATTGCAACCAAAATAAGAAAAAGTACAATTCTTCATATTTTATGTTTTTTTCCTTGATAAAATCCGCGAACCAAATAGAGCCTAAGTCCCAAATAATTTCTTTTTTTTCCCCTTTCATCTTCCTATATTTTCTCAGGATTCAAACACGACAGAATGAAAGAAAAATAAGGAGAAGAGAAGCTACCGTGGTTCACGTCGTCGGGGACGAAAGCAATGTCAAGGAGGACAACGCCAGGATCGATGGGGAGGTAAACTCGTTCCCATTCCGAGAGAGCTTCTTCCGACTTTGCGGGTTGCTCCAAGGCAATAAGAGGAGCAAGGGAGATTGTTGCTGTTTGGGATATGAGTTGCCGCCGAGACAGAGATGGGTGGTGGTGGTGGAGAGAGGCTCTGGGAGTGGAGCGAGGTTGGGAGGAGGAGGGTGGTGGTTTGTAGTGGCGGTGAGTGGTGGTGAAGAGAGTTGTTAGGGAAGGTTTGAATAGGAGAGTTGTGGTTGATGGTTTTGAGTAGTCCTTGAGTTGGAGAGTCGCCATTGCTGTTGCTGCTGCTGCTGCTGCTGCTGCTCTCTCTCTTTCTCTGGAACACGCTCCCTTCTCCCTCTTATCCGAATGGCTTTTCTTTCAACGGCTTCGCGGGCCGTTAGAAGCGTCTCAAATCCAAGTGGATAGACCGATAGAGATAGAATTAGCAAGAATGAAAGATTTTGAAAAAGGCAGGAAAAAAAAAACCATAAATTATAAATATATATCTAGTGAATCACAGATAAAGACACACAAGGGGATGTAGCTCAGATGGTAGAGCGCTCGCTTAGCATGCGAGAGGTACGGGGATCGATACCCCGCATCTCCACGTTTTCTTGTTGCCACGTTTAGGTTTCTACTTTCGAGGGCTGGGGGTGGGACTGTGGGTGCTTCGCTAATAAAGTGGTGACAGCTAGTTGAGTAGAAGAATTCCATGGATTTTTGCTACCCACTGATCGGAAGTTGAATTGACTAAATTTGATTTGTCAAGAGACATCGTTCGAGGACAAGAGAATACCTAAAAGACGACTTATTACGTTCTGTTTGGCCCAAAGGAATGGACGAATTTCTCTTATTTTTTTATTCTTTGTTTGGGAGTAGGGGAGTAATTGCAATGAAAATATTTGCTTCCTTCCCTCCTCTGACTTTTATTTCGTCACTTGTCCAAATAAATAAAGAGAATTGGTTGTGTACATGCATTTTCATGTTTATATAATTATGAGCACATTTTCATAAACTGATATTTACGTGTTACAAGTTTACGTTAACATGAATGCGTGGTCCATATCCGCATATCTATTTATTCGTATTTTTAAATTCATATTTTTCTAACATATTTATGACACATGGTAGAAAAATGAATGGAGGTAAAGAAGAACTCATCCACCCAGGGGTGGAAGGCAAGTAGTGTTCAGTAGTTTTGAATGAAAAGATTAATAAAACAAAGTAGGTTAATTAACACCTTTTCCCCTAATGACTAATGTTATTGCAAAAAAATGGGATAAATATGACTGTAATATATGTCTTTCACATTTTGAAACAGAGTAGCTTAAATTATACAGGAAACCTCTCTGTAACAACTAACGGCCACGGAACAAGTCAATGGAATCTTGCATTGGCATTCCTTGGCAATTTGGGCACACTACAGATGTCAAACTAGGCAATTAATCCAACGTTAACACAACTTAACGGGCATTAGAGGTCATGCCCTTTGAAGAACATATATGGCCCAATCACTTCATGCCCGATAGTGATATCATTCTGCCAATGGGTTTCAAGTTTTGTATATAATAAGGAGTTGGTTCATATATGACTCAATCCAAGTCCACAGAACCATCAGTCTTTCCACTATAGTTATTCCTTGTGACTCGTTCTAGGCACATTTGATTTAGTTAAGATGATTACTAGATTTTTGTTTGATAGTTGATATATGGTTGGGAAGATAAGGATCCTTTGGGGAACGACTGGGATGAGTCAGATATATTCAACAGCTACAAATCAGGGCTACAGTTGTAAACTTTTCAACCTCGACACTTTATCCACATTTCATTGAATTCACCGCAAGTTTCTGATATCATTCATGTTAATTTCATGCAATCTTTGTACATTCTATTCTTCAATAAAGTAGCTATTCATATCGTAATTCTGGTGCAAGAACTGTGGTACGTGTTTGCTTAGGAGAAATGGAAGAGTTTTTGAATGGTAGATTTAGGATGTCTATCGCCGATTCCATCGTGATGGGCATTCTGCACTCTGCCATGGATAGAGCGCATGAAAAGGTGCAGTCCAAAGAAGGGGTTCTCGAGCAATTGAATGAGATATTGAGGTTTTCTGAATTGGGTATAATCCAATTGGAAGGATGCTTGAAGATAGTTCAAGCAGAGAGGGACAATTATATACTTGAAAATGGCTATGAAAAGCTGCTATCTGACTTGACAGAAACTAGAGACCGGCTTTGTAGACGTCTTAAGGGTACGGAGCTTGCTATTGCTGATAAGGACAGAGAGTTAATGGAGAGACTGGAAAATGAATGGAAGCTTAAGCAAGCATTGGAATTGAGAGAAAGAGAATTGATTTCTTTGTGCACGGACCTCGAGCTCGAGAGAACAAAAAGTGACGGTGGAACTTGGGAAATTATTTCAAGCAACGGGGGAAGCGAGGATGAGGGTAGAGACCGAGATGAATGTGAACTTGATGAAGAAAATGAGCTCTATATGAACAAAAATGGTTGTGAACTCATGCCCCCATGTCATTCTTTTAGGCCAGAACAAAACGAACAGATGGGTTCAAACATACGAAGCCTAAAAGAATCATGGAGTCGTGCTTTTGGAATGATAAAAGAAGCCGTTTCTTTGTCCAAACTGGAAACCATGGAGCAGCAATGGAAATGGACTGTTGAGAAAGATACAATCTCTATATTGTTAAAGAGTTTCATGAGGGATCTCCAGGAGAATTTAGAAGACAAAATCGAAAACCCAAAAAAGCAAGTCTCGATCAGCTCGCTGATGGAGCAGTGGAAGGATATGACGAGTGAGATGACAACCTTGCGTCATGAACTTGAGCTCCTCAGTAGTCAAAATGAGTTCCAGGCAAAAAGCAGGGAAGGCGGCCATAACGCTTTAGTCCCTTCAGCGCAAAGCAGTTGTGACAGTTTATCTGTGCAGATTGAAGAATTAGACAATGTGGAGTTGCCTGAAGAGGATTGCTCGGATGATAGCAGCCACTATGTTGCTAAGATGATAAAGAACCATGAATCCATTATACGGCAAAAAAGTGAAGAGTTGAAGTGGTTGAATGGAGAGATTCATCGAGACAAGGGGCATTCATCCCTCAGGAAAAGTGAGGACCCAGATGGCCTGCCAATCAGCATCCAAAGAGTTACTAGTAGATTGGATAGTTTTATCAATGAGAGCACCAAGCTGCTTGCGGTTCTTGATGATTGCGGAGGTGTTCATGAGAAAATGGCAATTGATACCTCAGCTGATGTTAGCAGTAAGTTGTAGTAGGTTAATTTGTTTCAAATATTTCTTTTTACTTCCTAAATCATGGGTTTTTTCCTTGTAAAAGTAGGTGATGTTAGGGTTATGCAAGTGGATCAGCTGCAACAAAAACAGAAGTTTCAAATTTGCATACTATGGTAATGGAGATTAAAATTCTCACAATTGAGTTATATTTATCAAGTTAGTACTGGAGACACACTAAATATAACTTCACTTTCCACTAATATAAGGTCATTTTTCTTTGCACCGGATTGGGTGGGAGCAATTGGCTCCTGCACCCAATCACATCTTGTATTGTTTGTTGATTCAATTAATAGCAATAAATCTCAAGGAAATGAAAAGACATTCCTGAGACAAGGACCATAGGGTTTTTCCTACTGAGCAATTTTCCCCAGCCCAATTTGGAGCAGAATAGCTTTGCCTTCGTTTGGCAAGGGTTGAAACTCACGAAAATCTCAAATTTTCAAGCTTACCGACTCCTGAAAATTTGAATTCCTGAGAGCTAAAAATTAGTTGTTCTTCGGATCCTCATGAGAAAAAAATATAAAAAAACTCCTGGGGATTTCAATTTGTGTTGTTGGGATGACTAAACAAATTTCATGGGAAACAAGTCAAATCTCATTCACTACCTTATTACAGAATGCAAGAAATTCAAAAGAAGGCCAGCCACAACACTGGAGAGCAAAAGCATAATATATACCCAAGCAAAACTTCAAGAAGCTCAGCAACCTTAATAATGCATCAAATTCAGAACCCCTAAACAGAATACTGGAACCTCTAGGAAGTCACCGTAGCTCTTGCACTGACCCAATAAAATGAGATTGACAGTGCATAGAAAACCAGCAGCCTACCTCAAACACTTAGGCTATGTTTGGTTCCCAGAAACTGAGAAGGGAAAAAAAGAAGGATAAAAAGGGGACGAAAGAAAACGGTTGGAAAAGAAAATAGAAAATTTTTTTCCCTCCACTTATCTATCTTTAATTTTTTTTCATTCCAATTTTCTTTTACAACCAGACAAGGAAAACTAGAACCTATTACATTTATAAAAAAAAAAAAAAAATTCCCTTATAAAATTCAGGAACCAAACGGAGAATTAGAGAGAAACAAAACCCCACACAACACTCAACAAGCCCATAATAGGAACTTATGCTCAATCCAAGACGATACGAAGCTAACAAAACATGCACTAACAATCATTGATGTGGCATTATGATAGATAATGAAGTCTTGTTCATTCTACGATATCTGTTGAGCATGAAAATTTTATCAACCCATAGTTGTGGACCTGTGGTATGTGCTTTACATTGGTAATGTACAAGCATTTGTAATGCCATTCTAAAGGTAAGTCTTGACAGTGTAATTTGAATGGCTCACCAATATTGAGTATGCCTTACTCTTTCCAAAGCCTGTGCTCTTTAAAATATGTTCTTTGGAAAATGTTTCGAGGGGCTAAGCAAGACATTTACACTGATTTTGGCTGTGCTAATGGCTATATATATAATGATAAATATTTCGGGCTAGGAAATCTGAATGCAACTCTATAGAAGTCTCAACGCATAAAGAGCTATTTGGGAAGTTAATAAAATTGAGATATTGGCCACTGCTCGATAGCAGTTGTAAAAAATAGAAAGGTAGTAGGCTTCTGTTATTATGTTTTGTCTGACCACTTACATTATGCCCCTTTCAAACTACCTATTAGTAAACTTTGAGAGTAGCTTAGTTGATCATGATACCTAACCTATGTCTCATGAAGCGGAAGGTAATTATTTTAATTCTCCCTACCCTCAAGGGATTAGCCACCCACTTAGGTTTTTCTAACTAATTATGTCTTCAAATGGGTGGTGGCCTTACTTCATACTACTAGGAAATAGTCAAGCCAAAGTTCCAAACAACTTGGACCGATAGCCCAAAAAAAATAGAAATAAAAATAAAAAGGGAAATGCCACATACAACAACTAATTACAACAAGTCAACAACTAATGTGACATGCTAAGTTGGTATATAATGATAACTAGGAGAGTACTAATAGCTGTTTATTAGAAAATGTCACGTCAGTTACTGTCTTTTCTTATTGTATTTAGTTGCTACCTATAACACCACCCAAATAAATAAATAAAAAATCTACAATTAGTCAATTTCTACTATATATATATATATACTGGCATGTCTTTTTTTATGATGAGAAAACCTTTTGGGCCAACCCAAGGCCACATCACTTCCCACAATTCATATGGACGAAGTGATTGCAAAGCCCATGAGAACCATAAATCATAAAACCTTGTGTTAGGTGATCCAAAGAGTTTGATAAGAGTAGAATTCAAGACTTCTGCTTTCTGAGTGGTACAATATTTTTAGTTTCCCAATTCACCCAAAAGCCTTTAGCAAGTTAGTTTAAAGTGAGGTGGAGAAAGCGTAGTGAATAATAATGTATACATGTATTGATTTTCTCAAGGCAATGAATTTTAGGCGTGGAAGATTATTATAACATAGGGTCTCATGTGTCATGGTATTTAGTTAGTTGGGTATTGTCAATGCACTAAAATATTAATGTATCAAACCACCACTCAAGCCATATCTGATATATGAAACATGCAAACTTTTTATTTTAAGGACTGTTTGGCAAATCTAAAAATCTGGTTAGTTAAAGATAAGTTTGATCAATTTTGATTCCATACTATTTGGTAAGTCTCTTTTTTTCTTTACTAATATGTTCCATCTTTTTTTTGAAAACGAATAAATACTATTTTTTTCAAACCAAATATAAGTTAATATATTTAAAAACCATATAACAATTAAGAAGTGGACTCAATTTGATCTAGTTTTTAAAATACCCAAACAGACCCTTAGGGTCATCACTTGGGGTAGTATTTTCCACTAACAAACAAAAGGGTATTGATTAAGGGGAACCGAAAAAGGGCTAAAAATAAAATAAAATAAAATAAAAGAGAAGGACCTACCCAATCTAAAAGACTTAATGACTTTAAATATCAGCCAAGGACCATGCCAAGCCCCTGGGGCTAACCTAATGATAAGTAAGGGTGGGATAAAGAATAGGATTAGAATAGATTAAGGGTTTTAATCCCTCTAATTGTATCCAAAAAAAAAAAGAGGACCATACCTCATAAAGTGGAGATCCCAAATTCAAAATTAGGCACCCTTACGTCGAGCGATGCCTATGGACAACAAAGGTGTTTACGAGCCATATGAAAAATTAGTTTAAACCCAAACTTCAACAGAAGTAGGTCTAAGATTCCCCGGGTTAGCGCCACCAAAAAAAAAATTTAAAAGCCTCTATACGAGAGGAGAGCTCGATCATGGTAGGCATACGAGGGCAACCTCTTAAAAGCCTATGCCTTGATTGAATAATCATAACCACTGTCTTCGACAAATAAGGTTTGGAGGGAGCAATGTCCATTTATTAAGAACCACTAAAACTTATTCATGTGGTTGACAACTACAATCTACAAGTAGAATTTTTCATTTTTTTTTTTTTTTTACTCAGAATTTATTTTCTTAGAGCGTGTGGGGAACCCAGGTAGATCACCATTCAAAGTCATCTATTTACGTTTTTTGTATCCATTTTGCATCCTAACTCATGGGCTAGTTTTCAGAAAACAAAATATTTAAAAATAATACAAGTGGGTCAAATTTTGAATCCTTGACCTCCCCTTTTAAGAGGAAGAGAGAAAAACGTTCAATTTTTAGTGATTTGAAATCAGGGCATTCTTTTTTGGATAACGTGATGGGTTTTAAGCCTTTGTTTTATTTGGCAAATCATACCTAAATGAATTAAACATTTTTAATCACGAATTGGTGGCGCCAAAATGTGGAATAATGCAAGTCCTACAAGGGCAACAGGATCATATTAAGAAATATTTTATGGAAACAATTTGGTCAAATTTCATATTGAGAAAATTCTTCCTTTCTAATAGCATAATGTAAATTTACTGAGAAATGGAAAAATTGGAACCAGAAGAATCCAAAACTTCTGTCGAAATTTGGGCACAACTCAGTGGCTTTTGAAGGTCAAAATCCGGGTACAAAGGGGGAATTACAGATAGGTCCTGCCATGGGTAAATAATTACAGTTAGAGTCCTTCTTAGTTAAGTTATCAGTCATTTACTAAAAAGTTAGTAGTCATATGTATTGAACTGCAATTATTTATTTGTAGCCGAACCTTTATGTAATTCCCCCATTAGAAAATATGGGGATAACCATAAAAATTAAATTGTAAATTGGTAACTAATTTATCCTAACGACACGTTTGAATAAGAGATTTGAAAGAAGATTTGAGATGCATTAGGATTTCAATACCAAATTTATAGCTGTAGTAATAGCAATAGATGAGGTTAAAATCCCATCTTAGTCCAACAAATATGAACATTTAGGAACAAGGTCATCTTTGAAAGTGTGTCTAGCTTAGAATCCAGTCATAGATAAAGCTAATCCCCTTAGACTAAAGGGCAAAAGGAGGATCAGCCTAAAGAGGGGCTCACGTTTGATTAGCATTTTTTTTTTTTTTTGGTAGAAAACGGAATAGCATATCATAGAAAAATTAGCCATCCATCAGTCTAGATACAGGACCCCTCTAGCATCATCATAAATAATATTACAAAAATCAATGGAAAAAGTAAAGGAAAAGTAATGAGATATCCCTGTTTAGCTATCTTGTCTACACATTGATTCGCCTCACGGTAATTGTGGGTCAGAGTCACATCCCAATCCATTCTCAAAAACAATGATCCGTAGCCGATTCGAGAGGATGATCAGCCACACTGGGACTAAGACACGACTCAAGCACTTACGGGAGGCATCGGTGAGCAATTTTCCGCATAAATATATCATCTAGGAAACCTCTCCAGAAGTGAGCAATACGGTATTTCTGTGCTATACACGATAAGAGTCCCCAAGAATTGTGCTGGTTCAAATTAAATGCAGATGGCGGTGCATTGGCCAACCCAAGCCCAAAACTAGGTGGTTTCCATCCAAGAATGGAAACAAGGTACTATGTTTAGCCCAATAGCTAGGACCTGGTTTTTAGGCTATGGTCAAACTCTGGGGACGTAGCTAGAGATGGTGCCCATCTCTAAATCATTCTAGATTCCCAAGCTGTTAGCAGCCCCTTGCTATGTTCTTCCCATCTATTTCCCATTAACGATTTCTAAAAACATCTCAGTTGGAAAACAAAATTCATCATTGGTATATGGTAAAAATTTACCATTCAAGCTGAACTCAGTGGTTAGGAATCCACTTTGACATCCAGATAGAGGGTGGGTCAGTTGAAACTTATCTGATCTCAAGTTCATATATACCATTGATAAGTCAAAACCCAATTTAGACCGTCATGCATGTTGGTGCAAAATAAATGTATTTATGGCATGTCTACATCGGGCGTGTTAATGTTAACAACCACCAAAAAAACAAGTAACTCATACTAGGTGAGAGTACGACATGGGCCATCGTGTGAGAATTTTAACCCCCACCTTTTTTTTTTTTTTTTTTTTTGGGTTGGAGTTCATCTTATGCAGTGTATTGATGTTATGTCGTGGTTTTCTTAGTATTGTAGCATTTTGTTGAGAAAGCTTCTTGCTTTTTTTCCTTTTTTTTTTTTTGTAGAATTAGAGGAGTTTGAATCCCGAACCCATCCTACTCTTACCATTTATCCCACCCTCCCTCACAAATATTTGAAGGAATAGTTAATGGCATGGTACACGCAAGTAACTCATAACACAAATGACATTCAGTTAGTCCAAATTAATCTCCAATTGATCAAAATGAATTTAAAATAATAACAAAATGGGAAGGCTCAAGAAAACATAGCTCTGTAAATTTCAAATTTATTTTCCAAATGCCAAACCTTTTTTAACAATACAATTCATATACCAACTTTGAACAAGCACAAGCATGAAGATTTTACCACTCAATCTTTTATTCCCTAAAACGTTATTTTGCCTAATTTTCTGCATAAAATTTTTCTCTTTCCTACCAAAGAAAAGAAAAAAAAAAAAGCAAAAATTTATTTTCCAAGTTAATTATTATTTTATGTGACCCGAAAAATCTGTCCAATTAATCCGACCCCACCCGAGGACATATAAATGGATTCAACCGATAGAATGGACGGGTAGTGGTTTAGGATTTTATTTTTTTTGTAATTTCATAAGCGGTTGACGGTTTTGAAAGAAAAAACCTTGATCCTAATCCGCTCGCCCGAATGTGTTTCAATACTTGATAAGATTAGACACTAACTCTCTTGTTCTTTTCCGCTCTTACAATTAGTGTGACAAATAATCTTTTAAATCAAATTATTCATGATGTTTAGTAGTATATGATTAGGTGAAATAATATTGAATGAGTTTTTTGCGTATTGTTCAAGCTTATATATTTTTGTTTCTAATTTTATATTTGTTTAATTTTATATTTTTTTCAATTTAATTATTAATTTATGTAGCCTACTTTTACCAAAACAGTATATATAATTGAAATGCTATAATTATATATGATTAAAAGGCCATTGGATCAAAAGTATGAACAGATTAAAAACATAAAATAAGGCTTATCTAAAGCCTAATCTGTCAATCAACTCTTAACCCACCCATCAACCCAATGTGGTGTTTGGATTAAAACCATCTGATCATGTAAATGAAAATGGATGATAATTGTGTATATCCGCTACTAGGCCAATTGTAGGTAAACCCAAATCCAATCTGACCTTTCACACCGACACACGAGCACTCCTTATTATGGTCGTTTTGTGTGTGAGGAGTGTTCGGGTTTGTGAAGGAGGAAAAAAAAAGACAACTAGGCTGGTAGAAGGTGTGGGGGCTGGGGTAACGTGGACGTGGGTGGGCCACTTAAAATCAAAGTATCTATCCAAGCCAAAATGGTGTTTCAGCAAAAAAAGAGAGAGCAAACCTTTTTTGTTGTTTTGTGGTTGAACCAAAGTACATAGTTAGTAGAGTTAGTAGATAGATAGGATGCATTGGGCATTGTAGAGAGACCATGAAGTCGGCACGCAGTGCATCCAGCTGGAGGGAAACCTGTAGACTAATAAAGAAAAGTTAAAACGGCGTCGTTTTCGATTCAAGCTAGCCTGTTGGTATGTTGTCCTGGTCCTGGGCCAGTGGGCCTCCTGTCCAACCCAACTTGGTTGACTTATATCCCAATCGCCGCCCCTAGGTAGCTGCTAGGTTGTGTGTTTGCCTACACGACCCTAGGTGTGGGGTAGGGATCACTGAGCATCAAAAGAAGTGAGTTTGTTTAGACACTCCGAAAAACCCTATTGACACCAATCCCGTTCAAATTTGGTTTGTTTGTTGTTTGTTTGTGTTTTTTTTTTTTTTGTTTGCTTGGTTTTTCCCTTTTTTTAAGTTCTATATCTTGATCTTAGCTCAAAAGATTTTTTTTTAATTTTAAATTCCTATATCTTGAGTTAATTACCTACCTCTCTTCTAATCTTTCTCACTTTTTTCCACCAAACTTAAATCCAACCAAATCTCTTGGAATTCCAAAGTTATAGAGTTAGGTTCGTTTATTCACTTGAAGTTCTAAATCTTGATCTTTGCTCCTAAATCTTGACTAACCATATCTTGAACTTTCTTCCTAAATCTTGACTAACCCTCTATTTGGTTCGTGGATTTTACCATGGAAAAAAAAAAAGGGAAATGAAAAAAAACGTGGAGGAAAGAAAATGAAAGAAAAGATGAAATCATACCAAGTCAAAATTATTTTAATTATTCTTCTTCTACCAATTTTCCATTGTAACCATATTAGAAAAAATACAATTCTTCATATTTTATTTTTTTTCCTTGATAAAATCCCCGAACCAAATAGAGCCTAACTAAGTTTTTGTTAAAAAATGAGTACACTCTTCAAAATTTAACTAAATAACTACACTTTTGATAATTCTTACATTTTGAGTGGGAGTTTGAATTCCTGTGATTTATATGAATTGGATAACTAATAAGAATTGTGACTCTTTAAAATGTTAACAAATGACTAAATTTTTTACTAAAGACCAAGCTATTGCCATCACATAAGATATTGTAAATCTCCCACTTATTTTACACTTTTAAGGTATAATGGAAAATATTAAAAAAAAATTATGAAAATTAGTTGCATAATCCACTAAAAACATCATTTCAAACAATTTTATAAAATAAAGTTTCTCTAAAATCTGTCGTTTAATTGAAATTTTTAGTAATTTTTCATGGAATATTATGTAAAAATGAAACATAAATTGTAAATGATCAAAAGATCTACTTAAACGATAGATTTTGAAAAAATTTTCTTTTACAAAATTATTCAGAACGATGTTTTCTAGTCGATATGGTGATTAGTTTTCATAGAAACCTTTTATATTTTTTATAAAATATTAAAAAAACGTAAATTAAATGAAAGAATTAGAGTACTTTATGTGATCTCTTTTATCAATTTTCATAAATTTCATAAATTCTCACTAATGAGAGAATGAAGACAACAATTTCCTCCACCACCTTGGGACTATGATTAAATGGTGTAGGAAAAATCTTAACCCATGAGCAGGTTGCAAGAAAACCTTTGGCAGAAACAGGCAATTAATCAGTAGACAGTATATACCATATACTATAATATTATTCCAGCAATGACCCGTTTATGCCAATTGTTTAACAAAAAGAGAAAAGCTTCGAAGAGGACGTCCTCATATGTGTAGTGGTGCATCCCTTCAGAAAATATTTTTTAAAAATTGAAAATACACACGTCCCTCTACTGTTGAATATAGGACTCTACAAGAGTTTCACATATAAAATTTTTTTATCTCAGTTTCAATCACAGGCATAGATTTTGATGCTCTATTCTATTTAATAATATTATACATCTAACCCCCTTTTTATTGTCTATTAACTGAACCCCATGCTTTCATTACAGCCCTCCCATTTGTAGAACACCAACATTAAGGTTGTACAGATCGAAAAGACCAATACCTCTTTTATTTGTGCTTTTCCTACTACACCATTGAAAGTGTATTTTCTTTTTTCCTAGTATTTTGTACACTTGAAGGCAAAATTAGAATGTTGAAACATATGTGTTGATATGAAAGCATTTTGTTAAGGTTTCCTTAAAAAACGTGTTTTTTCAAAAGAGACATGACAATTAGGAATAGAGGGAGTATCAGAATTTTTCACAACTTCGACTGGCATTAGTCAATTCTAATATATTTTCAGTATAATTTACTCCATTGGAAGGACAAAATGTGTTAGAAATGATGACATAATGCATTCTCTAAATTGTCTACTCAAAATAATACTCCCTCCATTCCTAAATGATTGACATCCTTTTCCATTTAGGATATTTCAAAATTATTGTCCATTTCTAAAAGTCAATGATTTTTTTTATATTTCATTTCCTAAACTATCTTTAAAGTAGAAGTTTCTCTTTTTCTAATGTTTTGTACAATCTGTAGGCAAAATTGATATGTCAAAACATATATATTGATGTAAAAGCATTTAATAGGGTTTAATAAAAACAAAAACGTGTTTTTTCAAAGAAAAACCAATCAATTAGGAATAGAAGGGAGTATATTTTTAGTTTAATTTACACCATTGGAGGGACGAAATGCTGATAAATATGATGATATCAATGCATTCTCTAAATTGTCTACTAAAAATAATACTCCATAAGAAAAATGATAGAGGACATGGCAAGAGGGGTGAGGGTACTCTCACCATAGCTGGACTCAAACATAAATCTGGTCGAAAAGCAATTAACCGACACCCTTACCAAATTTTTTTTCTCTATCCTTCTAGTTGAGAATAGCTAGTATGAGGGCACCCTCATGAGTGCATTGGTGAGTCCTTCTGTTAGTTTTTGCTTATATTGCGCGGTTTTCAAGACAAATACTTTATTATTGAATAGAAGATCCCACGAGTGTCTAACAAAAACATTTCATTGTTAAATACCATGTGAATTTAGTCACATCTGACGATCAATTTTTGATATTCTCTCCAAGAGTCTGACCAAATTTGTCAGTTGACTTTGATAGCTTCAAAGGAAGTATTAGCCATTCTCAAGATTTACATCTTAAAAAGTAAAAGATGTTGAGTTTGATATATAATTCCTCCTTAAAATAACTTAATAGTCAGATTTCTCTGGGTAGGAAAATAAACGTTAATCGTACCCATATTCTAAAAATTGAGAAAAACTTTCATGTAATTGTGATAGGGTCAGGTGGTATCACAAGCCAATGAAGGCCAAGCAAAGTGGGATTGTAAGTGTACTTTTTGATTCTACAATCTCAAACCTTATTGACTTGTGACACTACCTGACCCTATTACAGTTACATGGAAAACTCACTACTAAAAATTGGCCCAATAAAAGATTTGGCCAAAAAATAAAAATGATATGGAACATGCCACACTTTAAAAAGAAACATGATTTGGGATCCTAGTTTTCCTCTAGAGATCATGTCTATATCACAAGAAGATATCGATGGAAGGACCTATAAGCATTGGTTTTGATTCTCATTTTTCTACCAAAAATAATAATAATGACATGGAACATGAATTCTAGGCAAAAAAGAAAAAGGAAAAAAGAAAAAGGAAAAAATAAAGAGAATAGGGGAGCTCATGCAAACAGAAATGAGGGCGCCTTCATAGGAGGAAGACTATTATTCGTTAATTAAGAATTTAAGATATTTATATACACTTCCTTATTCTCCATTTTACCTTAACGGAAGGCCTTTGAACGGGAGCAGGCGTCCCTCATCTGAGCAAAAATTTTCCCGGAAAATTAGGAAGAAACTTCGATCGATAAACACACGAATTTCTCACCTCCCCCATTTCTGCAATCCCAGATCTAGGGTTTCCTCACACCCCCCTTCCAATATCATGCTCCAATTTTGCATAATTCCACATTAAATTTAATCCATTTTCTTCACCCATCCATGTAGATATCGCTCAATTTCGCTCTAATTCAATCCTATATCCATCAGTATCTCTCCGTAAATACATACATACATAGTAGATTTGATTCGGGAGGAGTTTGGGTTGGCGGAAAATTGGATTCTGATGCGGATGGAAAGAGAGAGAGGTAATGGTAATTACAATCAATTTGATTCGGATGATCATGTGGTCCGCCGGAGAGATAGCAGTCCCGTAATTTCGTCGAGGCTTTTCCCGATTTCGTCTTCGCCGTCGCCTTCGCAGTCCTCGTCTTCTACCTCTAGCGTTAATGGTCGTGGTAGTTATATCGAGCACCAGGTCTCCAAGATGGATACTCTCGCCGGCGTCGCCATTAAGTACGGCGTCGAGGTAATAATTCTGATCAAACATTACATTCCTTTTCAATGAATTATGATCGTCATGTATGTGTATAAGATTAGAAAATGGATCAACATTCAGATTGTGGGTTGAAAGCGTCATTTTATGGTTACCAAATAGAGTGAGATAATTCTATTGGCGTTATTCGCTAGATGCAGAAAAATTTGGCTGGTAGCTCAAGTGAAACTAACCTTCAGATTGCTTGTTGAATATATTTCTACAAGTGTCAGTTTTTATATATTAAAAAAGAAAAAAAAAAAAGAAAAAAGAAGAAGAAACATTCAGGCACATTTTGACAGTTATCCATGCGCCCATCATGTTTATTTAGATTACTTGGCAGACAAAGGGCTTTCTGGTTTACTTAGGCCCCAAAACTTTACCAATTGAATTGTTTTGGTTGAGGAGCTTCTTTTTGGAAGACGGCTTGGACTATGCGACATGCATGTGAGGGTTGGCCATTCAAGTAGCCATATATTTTGAAGTGTGCCAGTTTCGCACCAAACTCTAGTTTTCCCATATCCTGGCCTTTTGGGGTTGTTGTCCAATTATGTATATTGATGATTGAGATTTTTGTGTTCTATTTATTTGGATGTGAAAGTATTTTTTTGTTTCCTTTTAGATTCTTTTTCTCTCAGTCATATAATAATATAGTTGATCATTTTTTTTTTTTTTAATTTTTTAATTTATAATTCTTGGCATTGCGATGGATTATTATTTGTTAGGTGGCCGACATTAAAAGGATGAATGGCTTGGTTACGGATCTTCAAATGTTTGCTCTCAAGACGCTGCAGATTCCACTTCCAGGAAGGCACCCTCCGTCTCCATGTTTGTCAAATGGTGCTGATGCTTCAGGGTATTTATATGTTTATTTCCTTTGCACTCATCATTCTATTGCACTGTTTAGCAAATGTTAAATTTTTCGGGAACTCATTGACGTTGTTTGAACTTATTTATTATAATAAAATTAGATAATAAATACATATATAGTTTTCGGTTAATATATGTGCCATGTCTGACGGATGTTGAATTCTTTTGTGATGCATGTCTAGAATATCAGTGTTGTTCCAGTACCTCACTTAGTCCTTTCCATGTTCTTTTCACTGCACAATCTTTCTTCTTTTATTTTATTTGCATAATTATCAATTGTTTTAGATTGAAATTGGTTCTTAATTGGCCCTTCTACATAATTGCTTTCAAAATATGTGGCGCAAGTTAAACCCTTTGACTAAGATTTTACAGGGTCCTGGGTGGCTGGATTTTTAAACTTGTTTGCCCCCAATCATTTACTCCACTGTTACTTTAACCGTGTGATGTTGGATGGTGGGTCATTTTGTTTATCAATAAGGATTGTCTATTTTTTAATAAAAATCTCGGAATGAAAAGAATGGGAAAATCAGTTTTAAGTGGCTGGGTGATTAATTCTGATAAAATCTTACACTTAAAAGTAAGATGATGGGTTTACGGTTGTAGTTAATTGCTGAAATGTAAATCACCATGTCAAAGTACTGTTTTCCTCCTGTAGTTGATCAGGCGACAAACAGGATCTCTTTTTGGACATTTTGGATGTTGCAGCTTGTTATGAGCCTTTAAAGTCTTTTGTATACCTTGTGTGTGTTGGCCTATGGCCTAGTTTTGCTTTTATTTTGGTCTATCCTTAAATATATAAATATATATAGAAAACAAAAGAGCACAATTTTGAAACAAGCCTTTCGTTTTCAACTTGATGCATTTAAGGGTGTCTATGGTATTTAGGATTTTATTTTATTTTTTATTTTTTGTTGTTTCAAGAATGAAACATCACCAAGAATCGATTATGCTTTGTAATGCTGTTTATGAATTTGTCCATATTATAATGATCAGGTCGAAACTTTCACTGGATCAAAGAATCATTTTAATAAGGCTTTGCCTAATGAATAAGAAATAGAAAAGGCATGATATGTTACACCCAAAAATAAAAGGTATGATATGGTTTGGAATGAAAGGATTATAATGACAAGGGGAAGGCCAAAAAGGACTCAGGTTGAGACCCTGAGAAATCACAAATTAGCCTTTGCAATTTTTGAGAAAATGGTATTAGCCTAGTGAAATAGCAGTAAACCCTGTATCATTGACTCCAAATAGTTAGATGAAGTGATTTCAGATTGAGTATTCTTATGTGGATCTCATTTTCTTATCTGTCCTCTTATTCATCATTGTGTTTATCGCGTCATATACTGTACTTTTGCAAAAGAAAAACCTTTATAATAACTGATCAAGTGTGGTGTGATTCATTTAATTTATATTTGATGGTGTTTAATGAAGAATGCCTGTTGTGATAAAATCAAGGAATCACTATGAAAAGAATTAGTTTTGTAATGTTGAAGGGAGTAGATTTGGGGTGATGGTGGAGGGGTGACAGAGGTGGTGTGGCAGTGGTTGTGGTGGCGATGCAGTGATGGGGCAGTGAGGTTGAGGTGGTGGGATAAGAAAGGGTGTTATAGTCATGGAATTAAGCCTCGAAATTGGATTAATGCCTCCCACTGGTTAATGGACTCCTTCATTGGAGGTCTTGGGGTCCAATTTTGGGTCAATTTTGCACCCAAACATTAAAATAAAGTCATTCTGAACCTAATTTCTGAATGACGAAATTCCAGCATTTGCTATTGGGGAAACTAATAGGGATTAGGGAGGCTTAATGCGAATGGGTAAGGAACCTGAAGTGTGGGAAGATCCTTGGTAAATGCATTTCCCAAGCATTTTACTGTATTTTTCTTGTCAAGTTTGGGTTAGGTATTTTTCCTCACATTACATGCAAATTGGTTCTGGAGGATTGTTTTACTTTAAATGTCAATTTAAATGAGAGATGCATTTCCATGTAACTAAGCTTCTAGTAGTATGCTTATAATTGTATAATCTAAAATATCCTGGCATAACTACATAAAATACTGACTCCATATTTTCATGATATTTCAAATTTACAGAGTTGATGATTTCAGAAAACTAAAATTTAATTTTCAAGTAGTGTTTGTAATAGTTCCAGATTGTGATTGCTGGGTAGGAATAGATATTGACTTGATCGTAAAAGTTGCAATTACTTTAGGGTTTTCTCTTCTATAACTTAGAGGGTTAGGATTGGGGGACAACATTTTTGTACGAATTCTTTTATATCTCAGTCCAAGTAATTAGTTGCATTAAAATTTAGATCCACAGTGGCTTATCATGCAAACGTTTTGCAGGCAGAGTAATACTGACCGGACCCCTCCTCGCCGTATGCACTGTGATCTTTTTGAATCATTCCAGTCCCTGAGACTGAATTCTTCCCAGCAGCAGGTCTCCCCAGCCATGAGCTCTTTACAAGGTTACTATGGGCTAAAACCAACAGATCAAAAAACTTCATCTGAGGGCTTTGAAATGGCGGTTTACCGAAAAGAAGGTGCTCATTATTTAGAAGATGAACCATTTTCCAATCACTCGCTGGGTTATAACCCCCCTCTGAACCGCCATCGGAAATCTAGAAGCTTAGTTAACGGTTTCTTGGAAGAGAACAGTCAATTGGCTAATGATATAACAGTAACAGAGGCAAGAGAAGGGGATTCTGATAAATGGAATGAGAAATTGGTCAGAAGGCGGCAGAAATCAGAAGCAGACTTTAGTTCTCGTGCCCCAGAAATGCTCTTGATGGAGGATAGCAGCAGTAGTGGTGGGTTCTCTGCAACAAAGGGAAAGGGCTTAGCCCTGAGACCTAAAGCAGCAAGCCGAACTACTTCAGCAGCGGATGCTGAAGCAGGTTGGTTGAGCCCTATTCCAATAGGTCTGGGGGATTCTCTTGTGGCTGATATTTTTTCTGGAGTAAGGAAGTCATCAAGCACATCAAGTTTGCAGGATCAGGACAGTAATTGTAGTTCTTCATCAATCTGGTCAACATCCAAGTGGAGTTTGATGCCAGATTTACAGGCACGTTCGACTGCAGCCATTACAAGACCAATCTTTGATGGCTTGCCAAAGCCACTAACTGGTCGAAGAAACAAAACTGCCCTTGATTAGCAGAGTTTTCACTAGATCTAATTTACTTATATCCATTTTGTTCCATATTTTGTTGGGCCTTCCGTTACGGAATTTATAGGGGGAAAATAGAAAGTAAAAGGAGAAACGAGGACAGGGGAATAAGACATTCATTAATTGTTGGATAGTGTCATTCTAAAGTTGGGTGGAAATCATTTTACGTTGTTCTTAATGACAGTTGCACAGTCCAAGCTAAAGTGGTGGACTAGAAGCAGCAGCTGAAGTACTAGTGTGCCTTGAGTGCATCCCGCCATATAGATTTTTTGCTACAGAAGAATGTGTATGCATTATGGAACGTTATAGAGAATGTATATTAGATTTCTTGATCTCGCTTAGTTTTTTAATTTTCTTTAAAGGTATTGTTTATATATGTATTTTTTATTTAATTTATAATTTTCTTTATTTAATTTTTGTGATTTGGACATGTTTATTGGAGGTCGTTTAAGTTGTCCCCACCTGTGTCTATTTGAGACACTAGAATAAACATTAAAGCAAAGCCATACATGCATTGTGTTTCTGCAGTTCTGTGCTCTTCACCATTAGTGCTTTATCTTTAATTTCTCTCTGTTTCTTTCCCTTCTTACCCACGCATGTCGGCATGTGCACTCGCATACGGTCTTTCCGATCTTAGGGTGCAGTGGACCAATATTTGTGGCCATGATACATGAAAAATGACTCGTGACGTTTTACAACTTTCCCCACTCTAATCACACTTGGCCATTTTGCTGAGATTTATTCTTTTATTATTTTTTTTAGAGAATTTTTCCAATTTCGTGGACGGTGACAATGCAGCAATGATTCGTGGTGCTGCAAACTAGGTCTCTCAATACTTGGCCAGTCTGCTGAGATTTTTCAAACCATTCTGTTCAGAGGTCAAGAGTTTGGTAAAACGGGTTTTTTTGGCATTTTTGGTAAAGTACAAGAACAGGTAGGTAGGCATCCTTTTCAAACTGAAAATGATCTCCAACAGCTATATTGGGGCCTTCTTTCTTTAGTGTTTCAGGTATTCAGTTTGTCGTACTTTAGAGCCATTTTTTCTCAGCATTTAAGAACTTTCCCCACCCTTTTTTTTTTTTCCTTTTTCTCCCACGCTTTTGTGAAACTCTCGTTCAAGAAAAAGAATCAAAGAAAATGAAGCCCTCCATTGCAGTGCTTTTAAAACCAATTTAGAGGTTAAACAATAGAAGGGATTGGTCTACATTTCACCAAATATTTCCCCTAGCCGGCTGACTGCTTTTCAAGTTGTGGTGTTGCGTTTGCCAGTTGTGTAAGGGCTCTTCTAATAACACACCCCCTTAGGCCCTAACAAACCCAAATCCCACCTCCACCACCAAAACAAATAAATATAGAGAAAAAAACAAAAGGTACAAGTTGATTATAATAGGTTTGACTCACTAAGAATCAATTGGCTTTTTCCATATAAAAAAATATGTTGAGTGGGGTTGGAATCTTAGGTCCAAATTACATTTTGGAATGAATTTCCACTCCCTCACATGGGAATTATTGAATTTGTTAATGATTGCTGGCAAGACCAGACACACAAATATAATTTGGTCAAAGGTTGCTTTACTAAGGTAAGAGAAAGCATGTACTTGTGGGAAGAGTTGATGCATTATCGTCTATTGATCGCAATGTTTATGTAGAAGTTTTTTTTTTTATGAGGACGCTTTTTGACTCTTCAAAGTGAAGCTTAACTTCTACAAGGCTTTATTTATTGCTTTATTTTCATTTTAACCTTCCTTTTTTTTTTTTCTTTTTTTGCTTTTTTTCCGGTGTTTTAAGAACACCATATAATCCAACACCCTACCTCTTCTACCAAAAACAAAAAAAAAAATCCTATCTCACGAGATAGGTCCCCACCAAAATTTTCAAAAAGCGGAATCAAGATAATAACGCCCATCCTCCCCTGAAAGGCTGGTGATAATTTTGAAGTTTTAAAAACAAACATGCTATTCTTACTCTGTGTACAATCTTTTTAAGAGAAATTATAATTTCACTCCCTAAATTTTTACTTAAAAACACTTTGTACTCCTCAAGTTTGTTTTCAAACATTTTGAGTCCCTTATGTTTTAAAAAATGACGTCTTACACTACTCTATAATCCTAGTGCTTGTTTTTTTAACAAAAAATGGATACATGTGACCACTCATAACATTTTTAGCATGAAAATGCCTTGGCAATGAGAACAGTTTCATTATTTCACCAACATATAGTAAGGACACGTTCGTAATTAACCACGTGTGCAGATTTGAGAGCAGTTTTTGGGTCCTGGCCCGACATGCTGGGTCTGCCAACGAGGCACGGAGTCAGAAGGCGTTGTCTCATTAGGGTAAACGGGACACTCTTAGTCTGAAAATAAAGATTTTCATTCCGTCGTACTTTTTGGTTTGTATTGGACTGTAGAAAATATTTTTTTAGGTGGAAGCTGAGCTGGCAGGCAGGGACGGAGGCACACAGAGGGCTACACTGGGCTGTAGCCCAGGGCTCCCTGGCCCAATTTTTTTTTTAACTTCTAGTATTACAGTGGGTTTTACATTTAGCCCAGGTGATAAAACTGTAAAAGGTTTTAGTCCAAAAGAACCTTTCCAAGTTCTTGCAATAAAAGACCCAAAATGTAATAGAAAAAAGGGGGTGGTTATTGTAACTCATTAATTTCATTTGCATACCCATTAATTTTAATTTATCAAAGTTTTACGAAAATATAAAAGGGTTTTATGAAAAATGATCATGAAATCTACTAGAAAACATAATTTTAAACAACTTTGTAAAAAAAAGTTTATGTAAAATTTGTCGTTTATGTGTACTTTTTGGCCATTTACAGTATTTGTTTCATTTTTTGTCAAAAAGTCTACTTAAACGAAAGATTTGAAAAAAATTTCTTCTACAAAGTTGTTCAAAATAATGTTATTTAGTAGATAACACTACAAGATTTTATAAAAATTTGTTATGTTTTTCAAAGATCTTGGAAAATTAAAATTAATAGGGTGTGCAAATTAAAAAAAAAAAAAAAAAAAAAAAAGAAGAAAAGGAGGTTTGGGGGAGAAAGGAGGAATTGAGGAAGCTTCTCAATTCAATGCATTGGACAACCAATATGTACTATGGAGCAAAAACAATGGAGGGGGAATGGGGATTGGAGAAGTTTCTTCAATTCAACAAACAAAAATCTCATTTTTTAAAAAAAATTTTTTTTTATTAGTTTTTTACCTAGCCCAGGGGAATTTTAATTCCTGGCTCCGCCCTTGCTGGCAGGTCCTTGTGGGTAGAACCCAGGGTCAATTCTAATGGTCTCCCTAAGATGATATAGGCGCTCTCAATTTGAAAATGTAGTCCATTTTTTAAAACGGCACATCGTTTGCTTTGTAGAAGGCTGTGGAGGTGAAAATGCAAGTCCCAGAGCCCGGAGTAGAGTTTGAAAGTGTTTTTGGGGTATCTGAAGTGCTCTGAGTTAAAAAATGAAGTCTATTTTGCAAAACGGCACACCAATAACTCTATGAGTGGAGGGGTCGCAAACTTGTAGTCTATAGGGATTGAAAATATGATTGGGGTGCAAACTTGTGCTGAATGATACCGAGTAGGACTGCAACTCGGTCTAGGCGGTCGCCAAGGGAAAATTTGGACTGGACTAAATTAATTCAATCCTTCAAAATCTAAACCGGAACCAAATCGAGAAAAACGGTCCAGTTCTCGGTCCGAACTGAATTTGCTTAACTTTTTGTTTTTGTCCTTTTGTTTGTTTGTTTGTTTTTTTTTTTTTTTTGGTAAAAGGAAAGAAATTATTGAATAAGTATTATTATTTAATGAATAAGTATTATTCATATAAATATTTTTAGTCATTGAACAATATTTATATATGGAGTATAATATATTAATATTAACATACATACATACATATATCTATATCTATATATATATCTATATATATATATATATATACACACACATATATTTTGGAATTCGGGTTTGGGTCCGGTTTTGAAACCCCCTAAACCGGAACTAGAATGGTTACTGTTCGGACCAGGTTGGAACCAGACCGAATTGATCGGACCGATCCGGTCCTCGAGTCTACCCGAACCATGTTGCACCCCTAATACCGAGGTCAAGTCTAAAAGTGTTCTTAGGGTATTTTAGGTGCTCTAAGTCCGAAAATGCAGTCCGTTTATCAAAATATTGCACCAAACACTCTGTGAAGAAAAAGGATAAAAAAATGCGATTCTCAAGAGAGGGATCTAGGGTTGAGTCTAAAAGTGTTCCAAGAATAATTGAGGTGTTCTAAGTTTGAAAACGCAATTCATTTCTAAAAACGACGCACCAATTACTATATGGAGAAAATTAATAGGTCTTGGCGATTCCGTACTTGACTGGGTCAGGTGAAATTGGATTGGGGTTGGGTCTAAAAGTGTTTTTAGAGTAATTGAGGTGCTGTGAGTTTGAAAACACAGTCCGTTCTAAAAACGGTGCACCGAATACATTATAGAGAAAAATTTATGGATTGAATACTTTGTAGAGACATCGCAAATTGATTGACTATTGTCCGTTTTAAGAAAACCGTAGGGACACTAAGGATCACCCTAACTTGACTTTTGGTCAAGTTGAGAGCTTTGTTGGTTCATTCCAACTCGGCTTTGGGTCGAGTGGAGGCACTCGTGATATTGGTTCACTCTAACTTGGCTTTGAGTTAAGTGGAGGCGCTCTTGAAGTTAGTTTACTCCAACTCGGCTTCGAGCCGAGTAGAGGCGCTTTGCTAGTTTACTCCAACTCAACTTTAGGTCAAGTGGAGGTGCTCTGTTGGTTGGTTCACTCTAACTCGACTTTGAGTCGATTGGAAGCCCTCTTGAAGTTGGTTAACTCCAACTCGGCTTTAACTCGAGTGAAGACGCTCTGCTAGTTCACACTAACTCAGCTTTGGGTCGAGTTGAGGTGTTCTTGAAGTTGGTTCACTCCAAATCGGCTTTGAGTCAGGTAGAGGTGCTCTTGAAGTTGATTCATTCCAACTCGACTTTGAGTCAAGTGGAGGTGCTCTTGAAACTGGTGCCTAGATCATGATATGGGTGTGAAAACCATCGGGTGGTGTGAAAATAATATTAATTTTTTTAACTCCAACTCGGCTTTGTTGTTTGTCACTAATTACCTGGGATCAATGTTTTAGCTACAACAACTTTTTTGGCCACTATATGTGGCAGCTATTATGGCAATTTAATGTTGCCACTAGAAGGGTTGGAAACATATTTAGTGACAAAGCTAAGTTTTTCACAGCTAATGATATAGGATTTTTTTGTGGCAATTTTTTATTTTTTGTCACTAATGCCTTAGTTTTAGTCGTTAAAATGTCCATACTACTTTTATTTGATTTTTTTTAAAATTTTAAAAAAATTAATATTATTTTAAAATTAGAATAGTTCAATATACAATAATTATACCTATATATCTATATATCTATAGATATATATTTTATATTCTTTACATGCATTCTCTATAAATTGTAATTGTGTCCGCCATCAATTTTTTCATTTTTTTTTCTTTTCTCTAGAAGAGGGTATTCTAGATTATTAGGCTCACACTAATCTAGTAGGCTTTTGTGCTTGGTATTGTATTTGACCTAGTTTGCAGCACCCAACTCGGTTCAACCTTGGAAGTATTATGATTAAATGGGATTTTTTGTGAGGCTTATCCTTAGAACAAAGGCTCAAGCCGATAGCTTTTATGTTTGGTGTTGTGTTTGACCTGGTTTGTGCTCATGAACTTGTGGAAATTTTTTTACCTGATTTATGATGATATAACACCTTTGAACCGTTTCTTTGACATAGTGAAAATTGCTTCAGCTCCATAGACATAACCTAACATATATAGGAGCATTTTAAAACTCGGCTTAGATCGACCAGTTCAACTTTCGACTAGGCTAGGTTCCAACCCAATTTAACCCTTTGAACTGCTTTGAAGATAAAAAACTGTGATATTTTTTAAAAACTATTTAACCCACCGGTCAAACCGTCGACCCATTTAAACCATCACGGGTTTAAAAGAATTGGATGGTTTTTCCTTGAGTGTGAAAATTAATAAATAAAATGGCTAAAAGCCTAAAATTAAAATCCAAAAATTGTAAAACACTAAAATAGTAGCCCTAGCATGGTTTTTGCTCTCAATCCCCTCACATACACATTTTTCTTAAGTTCCCATCCACTCAAGCCAAGGTATCACGTATGTTTTCCTTCCCGGCTTCCTTCTTCCCTCTTCTCCTTTCTATGATTCTATCTTTTCTCTTTTGATTCCTTCTTCCCTCTTCATAAATTATTGCATCATTATTTTTTTCATTATTTTTCTATTTATAACTATATGTTAAATTATTATAATTAAACATTTATTACGTCATAATGATGTCAAGGTTCGATTCTTGTTTGACTCGATGGTTGAATCAGTGGCCCGTAACCTTATCATTTAATCATAAAACAATTAATTTAAATTTTACTGAAAAAATGAATTTAAATTTATATAAAATAGTTACATGTAATTATTTCGAAACAATTATATGTGATCAATGTAACCGTTTTAAAATATTTCGAAACAATTACATGTGATACATCCGTACGTGTAACTGTTTTTTTTTTTATATTAATTTTTAATGATATAATTTCCTATTCATCATGGGTTTTATTTTAAAGGTCCTGACAAATAGATTCTAAATATATAAATTTTATCAAAAACCGATATGTAGAATAATAGTTATGTCATTTTAAAGTTTGTAAACGAAAAAATTAACACTTGAGGGTAAAAAGAACTCTAGGTATTTTGTCTCTACCCCTCGAAGAGAGATAAGGATTCTCTCTTTCCTTCCTATGTGTGGGTAATGACTTGGTCAGGTGCACATTTGGTGTGCCCTTTCTTGCATGTCGTAATATTGTATTTCCTATTGGATGGAAATTAAAATAAAATGGTTTAATGACTCCTTTCGGGGTGTCTTTCTCCTATTTAGCTATGCAAACGCAACTTAAAGAAGAAAGGCTTGGAGTTGCCACCTACTATATATTTACAAATGTGGAAATTCATCTCTAAGGCCTTTAGTAGTTCTTATTATTTTAAATGTAAAATGACTCCTAAATATGGTCTACGAACGAAAAATCCGAGTAAAGAGGCTCTATTATGGGCGGGGAAGGTGTTAGGCACCTCGCCACATTCGTTAACAAACGGTTGTCTTGAATCGTTAACTTTCTTTAATAAACCTATTCATGAAGTAAGATCCCAATTCGAGGCTAGAAATTGTAAACAAATATATCATCCTAGGTTATGACATTATTTAAGCCTTATTTACCTATTATCTAGGTGACCGGGTGAACTTGAAAGCTTGAAAGATTGGTATCATCCCTTTTGGAAATGAACCATTTTTATGAAAAACAATAAAAACCAAATCTTTATAAAAAGCAATATCATGGGTTTTCTCAAGGTAATCCCATCTCGTCATGTTGGGACACTACAAGATCCACAAAGAACAAAGTTTGAGAATGAATCTTTTCAAAGTATAAGAAACTATAAAAAAAAATGTAAGAAAATCATGGTTCTTTATAAAAGTTCAAATCTCCGATTGATTTTGCTTTATTTTATCTTATCCTTAACAAGCCTTTTCATGGTAGCTCAATTATTTTATGTCGGGACACCACATTACTAAATCCAGTCTTTTATCTACTTTAGCAAATCTAGTTTCGGGTCAAAGTCAAGAGAAACCAACAAATTTATTAGTAATGATATGTCAAAATATATTGCTTAACCTAAACCTTTATTTTGAAAAAATTTACATTTTTAAAGAGGTTGCAAGAAAATTATAAAGATTTTGGTTGAACAAAGCAACCAGGACTTACCAACACTACAAAATCTCCATAAAAATAACGATTAGCTTAAAATAAAGGAAACACGTATATTAACCAATTAAAACTTGAGATCAATACAGGAGGGCTGATGATAATTTTCGCCTACATATACTAAGTAAAAGCAAGTAAACTACACCTATTCTTTAAGATCTAAGCTAATATGCATGCTATGTTAGGAAAACAAGAAACTTTGTAAACGAAATGAGATAGGGATAGAAAGATGCAAACTTTATAGGCACCTTATGCTTATGAGGAAGAAACAAGGAAGAATAATCGGGTGAAAAGGATCACCACCAAGTTTACCACGATCGGTGGAAACTTGGTGAATATCCTTCCTTCCGTCTTTATCTCTAGTGATGTGCAAGAGAAGACCACTTGAGCAAGAGATGAAGGTGTTGTTATCTTCTTGAAGTTGCAAGAGATGTAGAGGATGGAGATAAGGAGATTAGATCTTAGTATAGTGTGAGAAAGTAAACTTCGTAAGTGGAAACCAAAGGGAAATGGAGCACTAAATGCTTTATCCTCCGATTATGATGACTTGTGATTTGGTTTGATATGATGTCACTTAAAGGTGACTAATCCGGTTTTGGGGTTGGAAATCCAAGAAATTGCCTCGTTACACAGTTCTCGAGGTGCTCTGTCGAGCAGACGGGGTGCTGGGCCGGTAGGCGAGAGTGTTGGGCTGGCAGGTGAGTCCTACGAATGGGTCCTAGGGCCAAATCTGAGAGTCCTCTTAGCGTAAACAAGACGCACTAGGTTGGACTATGAAGTCTGTTTTTCAAAATGGCACATTAATTGGGATTTTTGAGGGTGAGCAAAAACTAGGATTAGATTGGAAGGCCTTTCTAGGGTAATTTGGGTATGGTAATTCCAAAAATGCAATCCGTTTCAAGAAACGGCGCACCGATTAATCTTTGGAGGCATGTGAAGGTCAAATTCCAGGCTAGAACTCGCTTGGTGGGTTCTGGCGAGCAGAGACCAGGTTTAGGTCAGAAGGCCTTCTTAAAGTATTTTGGGTGTTCTGAGTTTAAAAACACAACTTGTTTCAAGAAACGACGCACTGATTGGTCTGTAGGCATATCAGACCGTGAACAAGGACCTTCTAGGGACTCAAGATTTAATCGAGGTCCAGACCTAAGCCGTAATTGGATTGGGGTCATATCTAAGGGTCCCTTTTAGGTCCTTTGGGTGCTCTAAGTCCAAAAAATCAGTCCGTTTCGAGAAACGGCGCACCGGTTAGTCTATGCTAAAAAATGTGTAAAAAACGGCAAGTCCCAAGAGTTGGACCTTGGGTCAAGTCAGAAAGTGTTCCTTAAGTATTTGAAGTGCTCATAATCCAAAAATGTGGTCTGTTTGGAGAAATGGCGCACAGATTCTCCTATGTTGGAAATGGTGAGTGATAGGTCCTAATGATGCAGGGTCTGGCCAGGACCAGGTGGCACCAAGCTAAGATTAAGTGTGGGAATGTGATATATGTAGTGGGGTGGTATGGTTAGGGTGTCTACACATTTAACACTTAAAAGCACCCAAAAAAAAAATAAAAAATTATGTTTCTATTAAAAATGAACTTATTGTTGTATAAATTTCCCACATGGATTTTTGCTTCCATAAGGCCTATAAAGCAAACTTCTCATTAATTTCTCGTTATTATTATGATTATTATTATTATTATCATTTAGTGGGGGTGGTGGGAAGGTGGTTTTGGGTTTCAATTGAGTTAGATCCTTTGGCGATTGGACTTGGGTTAGGCCCTATGGAATTCGACTTGGATCGGGGCCCTCGTTTAAACTTGTTTCTAAAAATTAGTGTGCTTTTTATTTTATTTTAGAAAAAAATGTCTATTTTTAGCTTAGTGCAATAGTTTGTCTTGATTTGGGGCCCTTATTTTTCATTACAAATTGGGGGACCAAAGTGGCGATTTCAATTCAATGCCCTTAGGTTTGACCCTAATAAAAGGAAAAATATCCATTTACTAAAAAATCAATAGTACAACGATTGAGAGCAACCCTATACACATCTTCCATAAAGATATACCATTGTTTTTTTAGGAAAATGGTTTATCTAAGTTCAAGGCTCAATTACCTAAATCCACTATAAAATCCAATGTTCGATTTGCTTACCTATAAACATTAGGGAATTTGAACTCTTCAAAATATCCCACAGGCTTGCAGATTTCCTTAATAAGCTGCGAGATGCTCCATGACGTATGATAATCCTTTCTCAAGGACTCTAATGATACTTTCAGAGTCACCCTGAATGTGAACCTTCGTATAACCTTTTTGCCAAGTAAAGTATAAACCATTACGCAACGCTAAGCATTCCACCACTAAAACTGAGGCATTATACAAATTAAACACTAAGGTCCGCCAATGGTCTCGCACTATCATCCCTGAATAACATATCCACCCATAGCTAATTTCTTAGTGTGTTTTCCTGATCCATCGAAGTTTAGTTTAACCTACTTGTTAGGAGAAGGGTTCCACTTGATTAACCTGCAAGATTTCTTTCTCTTCGTTTTCTTAAGATAAGAATCCTCATGAAGAATCTAGAAGTTAAGATACTGCCATCTATTTATCTCAAAAAAGTAATAGAAGGCCTTACCAAGAAAAGAAGCATGATTAGGATTTAGACCCTGAAAAACAACTTGATTTTGATAATTCAAAGACACTATAAAATAATAGCCACATTTTCAAAAAATTTATCATACTTACCACGAAACACCCAACTATGGAGCTGTAGATCAGTGAGCCGCTCCATAAGAAAACCAGGATGTAAAAGGGTGTAGGACAATGAGATTGAATATGGTTCGAAACATCCCTCCAAATGAATAATTCTTGTATACATGATTGAAAGATTCTTCCATCACTACCACAAAATAGACAAATCATTTGGAACATTAATATCTCAATGTCTAAGAAAATTTGAAGTGGGTAAACTTTTCCTAATAAGAAACCACATGAAAAAGTGCATTTGAGGAAGAATATCTCTAGTTCAAATCTATTTTAATACCTTAGCATGAGAATGAACCAAGGAATCTCTATAACTATTAAGCTATGTAGCAGATCTAATAGAGAACTTACCATCACTTGAGTAACCCTAACAAAAAGGGTCTTCTATATTATGGAAAGTGAGGGGAATATTGCGAATGTCCTTAATAACATCACTAGGCAATAAATGCATCACATTTTCTAAACACCAAGAAAGAGTTAGAATCAATAAAGTGACAAAATTTTAATAGAATCATCAATTAAATGTCTATCACTATCAGATATAAAGTCAAGAAGGGGTTTATAATAAACTCAATTATCCTTCCAAAAGATAATAGAAGTAACATTACCAACATTTTGGTGTAAGCCTTCACGAAGTAAAGATCTACTTTGTAAGATAGATTTCGAACCATATGAAGAATTTTTCCCAACCCTAGCTTTAAAAAAAGATCTCCGAAGATATTTATTTTTCATCATCTATACCTAAAAATTATCATGATTTGTAAGGATACACCAACTTAATTTCCCAATAGTTGTAGCATATATATCTTCCATATTTCTAATCCTTAAGCCTTTCTTATTCTTGGGTGACAAGCTTCATCTTATTCAATAAACACAGTCCTACAACATCCTTACCATTATCTGAAACCTTATTGCCCTACAAAAAGTTCTTATTTCTAGTGTTTAGAGTCTTAGTGGTACTCTTTAATAATTTAAAACAGCTAAATGGTTAATATTATAAGACCTAATATATATCCCATAGATATGAGCTATTCAACTTCTTTATTACCGTGTGGGAATATACTGAACTAGCCAGTAGTGGGTCAAAGAAATATATGTGGCAATTAAACAAGCCTTTGGTTCAACTTTTGGGCCTCAGCAAATGGATCTCAGCTCATGGACCTTTATTCTTAAACTTCAAATTTTGGACTTTAATTCTCTCAGTTTCCAGCTTAGTTTACTCTCCAATTTGGGTCACTTTCTAATTAGGGTAATAATTCTGTAGACACCCAAGTTTTCTCGGGCTGTCTCCAGACAAATTTGACTAACCCATCAGCAGTATAATTAGATCAGACGCACCCTGTTACCTAATTTTATTCACCTTGTCCTACCCGCCACTAGGGCAAGGCATTCCCCTAATTCAATCTTTAAGCCCCTAGAATAGGGGACTGGTACAATGCCCTAGGACCATTTGATTGGGAATCAGAAGGCACAAACCCTTTGATCTCTAAAACCCCTAAATCGAACCCCTTAAAGCAACTTTAGGTGGTTTGATCTCTCACAATCTCTTATCCAATAGTTAATCTGACCGTTGACCTTCAATCCAATATCCCTAGAACAACCTAAGACCTTTTGATTGGGAATCAGAAGGCACAAACCTTCTGATCCCCAAAACCCTTAAATTGAACCCCTAAAGCAACTTTAGGTGGTTTGATTCTCACATAATCTCTTATCCAATAGTTAATCCGACTGTTAGATCTCCAATCCAAAGTCTCTAGAACAACCTTAAGACCATTTGATTGGGAATTAGAAGGCACAAACCCTCTGATCCACAAAAGCCCTAAATCGAACCCTTAAAGCAACTTTAAGTGGTTCGATCTCTCACAATCTCTTATCCAATGGTTAATCTGACTGTTAGATCTTCAATTCAATGTCCCTAGAACAACTTAGGACCTTTTGATTGGGAATCAGAAGGTACAAACCCTCTTAATCCCCCAAAACCCTTAAATCGAACCCCTAAAGCAACTTTAGGTGGTTCGATCTTTCACAATCTTTTATCCAATGGTTAATCAAACCGTTGGATCTTCAATCTAATGTCTCTAGAATAACATAAGACCTTTTGATTAGGAATCAGAAGGCACATACCTTCTGATCCGCCAAACCCTTAAATTCAGCCCCTCAAGACACTTTAGGTGGTTTGATCTTTCACAATCTCTTATCTAATGGTTAATCAAATCGTTGAATCTTCAATCCAATGTCACCTAGAACAATTTAGGACCTTTTAATTGGGAATCAGAAGGCACAAGCCCTCTGATCCCCCAAACCCCTAAATAGAACCCCTAAAGCAACTTTAGGTGGTTCGATCTCTCACAATCTCTTATCCAATGGTTAATTCGACTGTTGGATCTTCAATCCAATGTCTCTAGAACAACTTAGGACCATTTGATTGGTAATTAGAAGGCACAAACCCTCTGAATCCCTAAAACCCCTAAATCGAACTCCTAAAGCAACTTTAGGTGGTTCGATCTCTCACAATCTCTTGTCCAATGGTTAATCTGACCGTTGGGTCTTCAATCTAATGTCCCTAAAACAACCTAGGACCATTTGATTGGTAATCAGAAAGCACAAACCCTCTGATCACTAAAACCTTTAAAGCAACTTTAGGTGGTTCGATCTCTCACAATCTCTTATCCAATAGTTAATCTGACCATTGGATCTTCAATCCAATGTCCCTAGAATAACGTAGGATAATTTGATTGGGAATCAGAATGCACAAACCCTCTGATCCCCAAAACCCCTAAATCGAACCCCTAAAGCAACTTTAGGTTGTTCGATCTCTCACAATCTCTAATCCAATAGTTAATCCGACTGCTGGATTTTCAATCAAATATCCCTAGAATAACCTAGGACTATTTGATTGAGAATTAGAAGGCATAAACCCAATGATCCCCAAAACCCCAAATCGAACCCCCTAAAGCAACTTTAGGTGGTTTGATCTCTACAATCTCTTACCCAATGGTTAACTAGACCATTGGATCTTTAATCCAATGTCGCTTGAACAACTTAGGAACTTTTGATTGGGAATCAGAAGGCATAAGCCCTCTGATCCCCCAAACCTCTAAATCGAACCCCTAAAGCAACTTTAGGTGGTTCAATCTCTCACAATCTCTTATCCAATGGTTAATCCGACCATTAGATCTTCAATCTAATGTCCCGAGAACAACCTAGGACCATTTGATTAGGTAATCCAAAAGGCACAAACCCTTTGATCCCTAAAACCCCTAAATCGAACCCCTAAAGCAACTTTAGGTGGTTCAATCTTTCACAATTTCTTGTCCAATGGTTAATCCGATCGTTGGATCTTCAATTCCATGTCTCTAGAACAACTTAGGACCTTTTGATTGGGAACTAGAAGGCACAAACCCTTTGATCACCAAAACCCTTAAATCGAACCACCTAAAGAACCCTTAAAACAACTTTAGGTGGTTCGATTTCTCATAATCTCTTATCTAATAGTTAATCCGACCGTTGGATCTTCAATCTAATGTCCCTAGAATAACATAGGATCATTTGATTGGGAATCAGAAGCAACAAATCCTCTGATCCCCAAAACCCCTAAATCGAACCCCTAAAGCAACTTTAGGTGGTTCGATTTCTCATAATCTCTTATCTAATAGTTAATCCGACCGTTGGATCTTCAATCTAATGTCCCTAGAATAACATAGGATCATTTGATTGGGAATCAGAAGCAACAAATCCTCTGATCCCCAAAACCCCTAAATCGAACCCCTAAAGCAACTTTAGGTAGTTTGATCTCACACAATCTCTTATCCAATGGTTAATCCGACTGTTGGATCTTCAATCCAATGTCCCTAAAACAATCTAGGACCATTTGATTGAGAATCAGAAGGCATAAACCCTATGATCCCCAGAACCCCTAATCGGACCCCTTAAAGCAACCTTAGTGGTTCGATCTCTCACAATCTCTTATCCAATGGTTAATCCAACCGTTAGATCTTCAATTCAATGCCTCTAGAATAACCTAGAACCATTTGATTAGGAATCAGAAGGCACAAACCTTCTAATCCCCAAAACCCCCAAATTGAACCCTTCGAGCAACTTTAGGTGATTCAATTCCCCAGCAATCTTTCAACCAACGGCCAATTCGACCATTTGATCTTCAATTCGATGCCCTTAGAACAACTTAGGACCATTTGATTGGGAATCAGAAGGCACAAACCTTCTGATCCTCAAAAGCCCTAAATCGAACCACTCAAAACAACTTTAGGTGGTTTGATTTCTTATAATTTCTCATCCAATGGACAATCGGACCGTTGGATCTCAAATTCATATTTGGCTCACAAACAACAAAACCCTAATCACGCAGCTTTATGAGCATCATACTCACATTCGGGCCGATGAATCGTACCCTAAAGGGTACGTCCTCCATCCTTCAGTCCCAAATCTAGTTTGGGGAACCAAAATATCAATCCACTATCCAAGATAAACTGTCGAAATCTATTCGATCGTCGATCGGACGTGATCGGACGATCGTACGACCACGATGCCTGGTGGACCACCACTCTTGACCCATCATAGTGGTCCCATCCTCATCAGATAAGGCACATAAACCAAGGATCACAATTTCTTATGGCTAATGATGAGAAATCATAGCTGATTAGACAAATTTGAGCCCACGCTAGTGCTGCCAGCGTAGGTAAACTGCTTTCAGCTTTGCCAGCTCCTCTACAGGCGAAATCTTGCTACAAGGATGGGACTTGCCCACATTGGCAAGGCCAGCGTGGAGCCACACCTACACTGCCAGCGTAGATTTCCTCCTTTGGTAGATTGCCCTTTTGGCTACTTTGCCCTCATCAAATGAGGTATTTCCTTCACCAAACAATTCCAAAATGCCCTCTATGTCCCATGTGACCAAAATACCCCTCCAAATGATCGATCTACCCCTAAAAATCCAATTTTTCCTATAAATACTCCACTTCCAATTCATTTAAGGAGCCATCCATTTTACCCTACAAAAACTATACCAATATTCCTCCAAAACATCTTCTAAATTTCATAATCTCTACACCCAAGTACTCCCACTCTTTCCCCTACCAAATTCTCACACAAAATCCTCCACAACTCCACTAAATTTCTCCCAAATATCCACCCAAAAATCATCTTAGTGTATACACCCATGTATTGAATCTCTTCAAGTTGTCAAGGTCTCAAGTTCTACTACCATTCAAGCACACTTAGAGCATCAAAGAAACATCTTAAGGAAGGATTTTCAAGCCTAGTAAAGGAGCATCCAAGCCTACACCCATCAAAGCTAAGGTGAAAACCACGTACACTAGGTGAGCTTCCCTTTTAATTTTATTTTTCAAGTTCTCCCAATTTCCTATTGATATTATTATTTGTTGCAGCCTCAATATGTGATTGCCACCCTCCTCACTCTAGCCTAAGTACGCATATGGACTTCTTAACACGTGTTGTGGAGGGATCAAAGTCCGGTACGGTGGGTTTAGAGGCGGGGAGACCCTAAACTACCCTTTTGCATGCAAACCATTCCAATAGGTTGCCAGTGCCCTTTTTTTTTTTTTTTTTTTTCTTTCTTTTACCGTGTGTGAGCTTAAATATGTAATACTTGAAATGGAAGGTTAAACATATCAAAAGGTCAAAGTGATATTTAAGCAAAATCAAAGTTGGCAAGGTTAGATTCATGCATGCATGCATATTTTTTATACTAACCATTCTTTGTTTTCTTGTTGGTAATCATAATCAACTTAGACATAAAAATAACCCTCCTTTGATATGGAGTTTATTGGACTTCATTGAACATCCCCATGCTTGGAAGAACAGACAAAGACAATGACAATGACTAGTCCATTCAAAATGGTTGTTCTTACATTCATTTTTATTTTTGAGGCTATGGTCACTTGATTATCCTCCAGATTGTGGTCGTTGCAACTCTTTGCCCCAATGCTTGTACATTACTAACTTGTAACTATTTAACTCTTATTATTTAGAGGATATGGCTTTAGCTATCCTCCAGGTTGTAATCGTTACGACTCTTTTCCCTAATGCTTGTGTACTCTTTATTTTATGGTCACTTGACCCATTTACTTTTGTACATATACTTGTGATTATTCAAAGCAACAAACAGTCACATTCATGATTTCCAAACTTTGCCAAGGTTGATTATGTTTATGTGTCTTTTGATATTTTGAATATGTTTATCTCAAATTTCATGCTATGTGGTATTTTATCCATTTTATTCCCATGTAAATAAAAATTAATTGAAGACTTAATGTAGGCTATCATGCTATGGATAAAAATTTATAGTGTCGAGTGCTTAAAAACTCATCCCCTAGCATAATAGCTTACCACCATCAGATGAATTCAAACAATTGACCCGCCAAATTCTAATGAATAGACCCACCAAGAATCCAGGAACTCCCACATGTCCCTATGTCATGTAGTAAAATTCTAATCTTTAAGAGATTTAGTTGATTACATTTTCATTCAATTAATTCAAGTGCGCAGTTAAGTTTGGACAAATTTCCTCTTCACCATATTATGCTTCAAAAGGCCCCCACAAATAATTATCCAAAAAGTCTTTTGGAATTGAAAGTGATTCTTTACATCTCAGATTCCCGCTAAAAGGTTCGATTTCTCAAAAAGGTTATGTTCATGCTTGCGTGGGACCATTTCCCCACCAACCATTTTTGGACAACATTACCATCCTTATTAAATAAGGACTTTTTGACTTCATGATTCAAAAAGAATATCTTGTCACCAAGTGAGTTGTTAACACGCGCATCATTTACAAAAGAACACCTTCAAAACCCTTGATGAGTGCGCAAAGGTTTCAATTGACAAGTTCATTTCAAGAATGACTCGCATAAATCTTTTCATTAAAAGGGGTGCATGCTCCCTTTCCAAAAACGTCCTTCTATTACATGAAATCAATTTTCCAAAATCATCGTTCCATGCAGGATGCCTTTTAGTTGGGATTAAGAATCATAAAGTTTCACTTTCATTTTGCAAAACATAGAATTCCTTTACCCTTCAAAATCCCCGAGTTTTCTAAAAGACCAAAATAGATTCACACTTGGTATTAATTCATTAAAAATAGAATCACATCATTTTCATTTCTATCCTTTCATAAAAGGATTGATTTTTACCACTGTAAGATAGAGATGCTATCCTTTGGGAGTTAATCAATTGATCTAAGATATCCATAAGAAGGATGGCAAATTTGTGGTCTTTTTAAAAGGTTCTCATTTACAAAAACCCTAAGGCACATTTTCAAACACCCATATTTTCGAAACCTTGTTCAATGCCTTTAGGAATCTCCTTCCAAAATAGCAACTTCATCATCCTTCAAAGAGGGCATTTTATGTCAAATTGTTCGTGAAAAAAATCAATAATATCGAATGGGGATTTAAACAGAAACATTGTCAAAATCGAGAACCGTTGGATTCCAATGGGCGAAGTGGGGTGCCTAACACCTTCCCCACTCGTAACCAAACCCCCTTACCCTCAATCTTTAGCCTCATAGACCACTAGGAGTTATTTAATTTTCAAATAGACCTCAAATGGACTTGTTGTTAATAAGACCTCAAATGGACTTATCTTGGGGATCTCAAATGAACCCATTTTCTAAATAGACCATAGGATAACCAATCATGTCCTCAAACCCCCGATTGGTGGCGACTCTATAGCCTTGATTATTCTAGATATGCTTGCATGCCTAGGCTAGTCAAGGCGCCCTTGAATTGAACTTAATCAATTTCCACAACCCTCATTCCACACACCAAACGGATGACCCAGGGTCATCCCATCAAGGATCTCCTTTTTGGGTAGTGACAAGTTCCATTTCAAATGATAACCCTAGCTTAGGGTTTGTATCTCCTAGTTTAGGATTTTAGCTTCCCTTTGTTATTCGCTTCTCAGTTTGGTTCACTTTTAATTCGGGCACAACCAAGCTTCTCTGAATAACTTGACCACAAACAAGATGGGATACTCATCCCACAATCACACTTATGGCATGACTCTAACTATTGCAGGTTAAGTAAACCATGGTCAAGTTGTTAATACTAACCATGATTAAGTGGTTATTCTCAACTATGGTTAGGCAATTAGATCTGGTTGCGATCAACTATAACCTAACTATAGTTAAGCAGTTACTCCTTCAACCATGATCAAGAATTAATCTGAGGTCTCCTACCTCCATAAAAAGGTAAGAGTAGAACAACATAAGATAAGTTGGACTCTCCCATAAGCGCGCACACACACACACACACTCTCTCTAACTCCAATTCCTCTTCCATCTCCTTTTAGTCACTGACTTGACTGTCGAAGGGTTTTCGGGCGAACTCCCTTGACCTTCATTCTTTATGTACCTAGGTTTGTTTGCCTTCATCTCCGCTCTTACTTCTGGAAACCCCCATTAATTCCAACATTGCCACCAAAAGTTGTACCCAGTTTTTGAATTATTTCTACAATCAACAACCATAGCGGTTCTCTTCGGTGGCAATCTATTCTGAGCACCATTTTATTCTGAGCACCATTTTAGAACTCCACCCTCAAATCGATTTCAACAACTAGCTCTACTCACATTCACCATAACCAATAACCTATAGTAGTTCTCTCCAGTAGCAATCACTTCTAAGCATCATCCTAGATCTTCACCCTCAAATCAACTTCGAGCCACCAGCTCTGCTCACATTTGCCAAGAGCTCAACTACAACTTAGGACCTTAACGTTGACGGATAGCAAATTTGACTTCTAGAGATCTTCGTGAACGATAAGCTTATAGCTAGTTCGAAAATTCATAATTACTTAAGTAATGCCCCCCCCCCAAAAAAGACCCCTTTATTGCAAAAGAACGGGGTCAACATTTTTTTAAAAAAAAAATTTTATAATAAAATTTTTATTTTTTATTGAAAAAAAAGGTTTATTCTATTTTCTCTAGTGAAGCTCACCGCAAGTAATGGTTGACATCCCATCTTCTCTAATAAAGCTTGTTACTAATATGTCCAGCAAATCCAACCCTTCTCGACTTCATTAGTGGTTGGCGGTGATAGCACTGACATCATCTATGATAGAAAAGTCAATGATGGTGACCAAGGAACATGAAATTTTTTCTCCTTTTTGAAGTGCATGTAGTCCATATCAAACTTGTTTAAAAAATTTCCAATGTATTCCAAACATGTTCGACCACCAAAGAAGGCAAATAAGAGACCATCATAGAAGGTCTGTGTCCTTCAGTTGACCATCATAAAGGACAAATAGTAACAAGAAAAAAGATTTTCCAACGATTTCCAATCCTATTGAACCCCCATACATCCAAGTCAATTCTTTTTAACTCCTATCGAACCCCTCTATATTCTTTACTAGACTCATCAAACCGTTCAAAGAGATTGCTCCTCACAAGTCTAAGCCTTTTATTCATAGCCCTAACCATCCTAGGTGATGCTTAATCCTCATCACATAGTCTCCAACCTTTGGTGAGTAGCCCTAACCCTAACGGACCACTTTAGTAGAAAAATTATTAATGGACAATGGAATTTTACTTTTTGATTTTAATAATACTTTTTCTCCCTCCCATCTCCCAACAATATTGAAATTTGTTGTTTTTCCTCTTATAATAGTGAAATTATTTTCAAAATGAAATAGTAACATATTATTTAACAGAATAGCAATATGTTACTGTTTTATTCTTTTGCACAATGGCAAATAGTAACATGATACTCTCTTTTTTCCCTAAACAGTATGGGTCTTGTTTCGAAGATCTAAAACAAGTGTTTGACGAGTAGACTCCTAAAATATAAATTGCGTAAAAAACAAACGTTTATATTAAAATTTGATTTTTTAAACATTGAAGAAACAAAAGTCAAACTTCACGTTATCAATGTGAAATTGAACAAAAAAAATTATGTTTATAAAAAAAAAAAGAAGGAGTAAGTTAATCATTTAAAAAAAATGATTTACTTAATATAATCAATATTTAAATGCCATAGACCTGATAAGTTAGGAAAAAAGTTGTTGGACCTAAACATCAATATAGCAAGTTATGTTAACCTATTAATAGGTTGCCGTATAAACTTTATATGAATTATATTTTCATTTCAAAATCCAAATACCACCTTTTATGCAATTGACATATGAGAATATGTCACCATCTACATGTCTGCACACATGTCATATCTCTATTCTTTGCAATTTGCTTCAATTCAAGGCATAACCTCTCGAAAGCAACTAAAACTTTTCATGACCCCTTCTTGTAGAAATCTCATTCAAATGTCGCAAAATGAAACTTAGAAGTGTGTGTGTGTATTTTTAAGAGAAAAAAGAGAATAATTTTAGAGAAACACTTATAGCCAAGGAAAATTCCATTCGTTTAGAAATGTACCTACTGAGAAGGGCTCCAATCCTATAATAAAATTTGGCTACAAAAACATAAATAGCAACAAAAAACAAAAAACAAAAACAAAACCAAAAGAGCAAAACAAAACCAAAAACAAAACAAAAGCATCAAGCACGAAGCATAAATACGTACTCCTTAAAGTTACCAGACTATTATAGAGAAAAATTAGCCAACATGAGCTTCTAAATGAAGAAATTGAATTTGAGAAATCCAAACTTGAGCTAACCACATATAAGTTAATCCTATTTTTGTACAATTTTTTTTTGTCTTTTGTGTGTGTGTGTGTGTGTGTGTGTGTGTGTGTGTGTGTGTGTGCTTGTTTAAAGTAAAATATGTTGATTTGAGGTGGGCAAAATTTAACCAACCCAATGAATCCTTCATTTGAGAAAAAAAAAAAAAAAAAAACCCTCATTGGGTCTATTCGCAGGTTGCGTGCTCTTCATTTGCCACAAATATGCACAATATAAAGCCTAAGTAATGTGGATCATGCACCAAACTTCATTAGCAAAGCATTTAACCTAATCAATCAATCTTCTTGTTATTCTACCTCGATCATCCTAAATTCCTAAAACCACTCGAATGTGGGCTACTTTGGCCATATTTGTCAATTTCTTTTTCAATCATTTGATTTTGAGCAATTGGATCTTCACAACACACTTCCATTTGTGAACCTTATTGAGCTCAATAGCGGCGTCCATGTCAGCCTCAATGGAGATTACCAAGATAAATTCCCTTTTCAGCTTCTTCATGATCTATTTGAAGAAATTAGCAGCCTCCATGCAGTTTACGATAGCCTTCTCTACCACCAAAAGGACATTCTTTTCTTCCTCTTTTAGCTCATTCTACATCTCCTCGCTTTGATGTAGCAGTGAAGGAGATGTTGCTGCAATTCACCGATCACCTATGACATAACGTCCAAATGACTTGGTCTTAATACGTCGTAGAAAGTATTTTATAACATACGCAAGCTTACATGTTCATTCAAAAGGTTAGAATGAGGGTTGAATATATTTCAGAATGTTTAGTTGGTTATAAAGAAAAGAACAAGCATTGACTTATGAGGTCTATTCCTTCTAAGAAAGGAATGACCATTCCTTTCCAAACCAAGAGGAATGATCATTCTATAACCCTTTAAGGAATGAAATCATGAAAGGTGGGTCTCACTTGATCTCTCTCATTCATTCCTACCCCTTACCAAACATTGGAATGGTACTCATTCCATTTTCTTTTCCATTCTATTCATACAAACCAATAATAGCCTTATATTTATAGTAACCACTATTCGTCACCCACCCTTCATTTTCTAAACAAAGCAATGGCATTAATCTGCCATTTTGTGATCCAGTGCCATCGTATTTCACAATCTATCCCATTATAATCCAAACTGTTGCTTTGTTAAACAAATTAACGGTGGGAGATCGTGATCCCTCACATCCTAATCCTTCTAAATCCTTCCAAGAACAATCTTTTTCATCTTTCCTCAACTACCTTCCAATGTCATTTTGTCTTGCTATTTTGATATTCCAACCTATCACACATCTATCTCAAATAACTATAAAATTATATTTACACTAAAAGTGTTTAGGTCAGCCCCCGCTGATATACCACTACATCAACCCTAACACATCCCATGAAAATGTAATGGTTCACAGGTTTTCTTGCTGAGCCGTTAGATCTTCATTAATAAAGATAGGATGGTGGGATGGACCGGGACTAATATAGTGGAATATCAACCGAAGTTGACCTGAACACCCATGTACTTAAACTTCATTTAGGATCTTATTTTCTTATTTTTGTGTTATTTATTTGCATGCGAAATGTCTATTTGAAATTTCTATTTGCATAAAGCCATGACCCTTGATTACGAAAACCAATTGGAGCATATCCAAATTGTGGAGAGGAAAAATGACTCTTAATTATGAAAACAATCCAAGATTCCAAGTTTTCACTTCTTTTTATCCAATTTCTTTTGTCAATCAATTGGAATACAAAAGCACATATAAATGATCATACTGTAGACACCCTATTTTCACCCCTATGAATTAATGTTAGCATTGATTTAGGTTTGGATATGTTTAGGAGTCTCTAAGTCTTTAAGGACATTTTCGCATTTTTAAGCTTATGTGAATAGTTCACTATTGCAAGCATATTTTTGTTTCATTTTTGCATTCCATCACTTGCATTTAGTTTCTAGGTGCATTTAGGACACTTTGGTATAATTTGGTTCAATTCCAAATAGGTTTAGATGCTCAATTAGAACTTTTGCGACTTGAAGGGCAATTTCATCTTTTAACTCGTATTGAACTCGTATCTTTTTCAATTGACCTCGAAACTTATCCTGGATGGTTCCATTGTGTTTATATTAATGAAAAGAATCCATTTATAGAGTCAATTTAAGGATTGAATGGCTTTGGGATTGATTTACCATACTTTTTACTTTTGGTTAATTAACCATTTTTGGTTAACCGCCTTATTAAACCCAACCACCTAATCATGGTTGGAGATTTTTGGCTTAAGAATATTATAAACTTGTTCCTTATTGAATTATGGAAATTTTGGCTTTTGAATCACTCAATTCAGAGTTAAAATGACTAAGTTATGGCTATTTTAAGGAGGATGACTCGAAATAACAAGCCAAAGAAGGGCTCTCGGGTGACCATTTGACCATTTGACCTTTGAACTTGGTTTTTCCTACTCCTAAAAGGTTTCTAACCTTGTTTTTAGGTAATTTTAAGTTATTTTGAGGCCCAAGTGAATTAATTATAGCCATTCATTGATTTTATGGTAATTAATCTCAACCTATTGGATTTTAGGGTTGGTTAACTACAAATTAAGACCCTTCCCATCAACATAAAACACTTTTTAGCCCCCATATTCACTAATGAGAGAAGGAGCATGAATTTGCAGACACTCATACACCTTAAGAGAGCTACTCTACTGCATATTTGAAGGAGAACGAAAAGCATATCAAACCAAAGAAAGAAGCATCCAGCAAAGGCCCTCTTTTGTAAGTAAGCCCCCTCCTCTTCTGTTTTTTTCCTCTCATTATCTCCTTTGCTTAGGTTTTATTCTCTGCATGTTTAGGATGACTACTTAGCTTAGTTATCATATTTATTGGATATTATTGAGATTATTTGATGGATATTACATAAATAGCATGATAGTTTGTTAGGGTTTTCCTTATTAGTGTGCTGAAATAATGATTTTCACTCTCTATAATAGGGTTGTTTTGTATAGCATATTAGTTGAAGTATTAAGGCTATTTTCGTTTCATGGTTCACTTATATGCATATATTTTTTTTTATCACTTTTCATGTAGAACTCATCTTAAATAGGGTTTATCTTCATATGTCTATAGATGATTATTCTTTTGAAGGATAATTATCCATTTTAGAGGATGAGTCATTGCATGAGTGCTTTAGAGAGTGAGTTTAAGTGTGCTATCTTTTTCATTGCATTATTAGGTATAGATTTTACTACGATATGTGAAAAAATCATTCATATGGAGTACTTTTTAAGTGAAATTATCTTAGAATAGTTTTTCTTAAGAAAGCTCGCCGTAAGAAAACTTTTTTCATGTTTTTATATAAAATCCTTATCTTTTGCATCATGTTATATTTTCTTTTATGTTTTGAGTTGTTATATGATATTTTCATCATAATAATTCATTATTTTTTGCACATTTTTTATATTTTCATGCATGATAGTGAGTCTAGCGCATGTAGGAAGCATATTAGGGTTTTGTTTTCCTTTTGATTTTTGCTTTTAGCATGATTATTAGAATATTTTAGAGTTGTTTAGTATTCTGTCCAGATTTGATTTGAGCTTTCTAATAATGATTTGAGCATGAATGTGGTTGATTTGAGTATGATAATTATCCTATAGCATACATAGGGTGATTATTTAGTATTTTCTCAATGTTTTGAAATAATTGGCATATGGTAAGTTTGAATATGGTGAGTTTTTGTTATGAATTGTTCCCTTCCCCCCCCCCCCCCCTTAGGTTTTTTTTTTTTTTTTTTTTGGCATTGAATTATGGTAATTTTTGAGTTTCTATTTTCTCAAACTCTTTATTCTCTCAAAGTTCCCTTCTTTTTTTTTTAATTTATTTATAAAACTTCTTATTTTTTCTTATTCTTTTCGAAAACTTTCCTTTTTCTTTAAATGGAAACTTAAGATTTATGGTAGTTTATTGTGAAGGAAATAACCTTCTTCTCTTTCAAACTACATAAACTGTGATTCCTACATCTTTGTATGTGGGGTACATAGACACTCATTTGATGTTCAAGTCTGCCTTAGGATACTAATTAAGTATCCTAACTTTCTTTTCTTTTTTTCTTTTTGCTTATTCTTATTCTTAATTCCTTTCTCTATCGCTTTCTATATCTCTCTCTTATTCTTTATTCTTTTATGGATGTTTATGGATATATATGTGTAGACACCCCATTTTCATCCCCATAAGATAATGATAGTGTTTGTTTAGGTTTAGAAGCATTTAGGAGTCCCTAATCCTTAAAGGATAATTTTGCCCTTTTAAGCCTTAGGAGAATAGGTCATCATCGCATGCATATTTTTATCTCTTTGTTGAGTCCCATCACTTGCATTTCAGTTTCTAGGATCATTTTGGATATGTGTGTCGAATTTGGTTCAATTCCAGATAGGTTTGGATAGCTAATTAGAACTTTTGCGACTTGAAGGGCAATTTCGTCTTTTACTTTGTATATTTTCCAATTGACTTCCAAATTTGTTCCGGAGTATTCCATTGACCTTAGAATGATGAAATGAGCCTAATTGAAGTGCCAATTTAATTTATTGATAGGTTTTGGATTGGTTCACCACATTACCCTATGGTTAATTGACCTTTTTTCAGGTAATCGCCTCATGAAAACCCAGCCACCTGACCGTGTTCAAGGATTTTTGATTCAAGAATATTCTAGGCTTATTCTACATTGAATCCTTGAAATTTTGGCTTTTGAATCACTCAAATCGGAGTTAAAATGAAGAATTTAAGTCCGTTTGAAATTAGGAGTCCAAACCGGGTCAGGAATCCTCAAAACCGAGGAAACCTGATATCACTCTTGGGTGACCGGTTCACCCAACCGGTCACCAAAGCGTTTCGTCCTGATTTATCTCTCTTTGAATTTTTGACGGAATGGGACTCTATCACTCCGAATTTCAGCCTTCTAAAGGACTTCTAAGCCTATTGGGAGGTGGTTTTGAATTGTTTAACATCCATGGGATTTAATTACAGCCCGAGATTGGTTTTATGGTGAATTAATCTCAACCATTGGTTCATATGGTTGGTTGATTATAAATAGAGGCTCGTTCATCAACATAAGGGACTTTTAGGCTTATTTGACACTCATATTCATAAGAGAGAGAGGGACCACGAGTTTGCACACACCCATATCACTTCGAGAAAGCTTTCTACTGCAATTTCAAAGGAGAACTAGAAGGGAACCAAGCTAAAGAGAAGGAAGGACGTAGCGAAGACCTTTGCTTTGTTGTAAGTTTCCTTTGCATCCTTTTACGATTCCTTCTTCTTCTACTCCATTCTCTGCATAGTTATGGCTTAGAATTGATTTAGGAATCATATATACTCTATATTTTAGATTGTATATGATTCAAATATGATGTGAAAGCATGCTAGTGGAATAAGATTGCAAATTACTTGCTGTTAGGATAGTTTCTCTCTTAAGGATAGAGGTACGTTTTGCACAGAAAATTAGTTGATGTGTTTAGGCCGTTTTCTCTTCATGGTTCAATTATATGCATGATTTTAAGCATCTTTTGTATAGGACACTTGCTGTGTAAACCTCATCTTCATAGGTGTATGGATGATTATTCTTTTCGAGGATAATTATCGTCCTTAGAGGGTGAGGTTGTGCATAGGTGCTTTCTGGAGTGTGTTTAAGTGCGCTGTGAGTTTCTTTGCATTTTTAGGTATATATTTTACGTAGGATATGTGAAGAAATCATTCATGCGGAGTGGTTTCTACATAAAATTATCTCCAGATAGTTTTACTTAAGAAAGCTCGCCGTAAGGATAATTATTTCACATTCTTACATAAAGTACTTACCTAAGGCATCATGTTAGATTTTCTTTTCATGTTTAGGATTGTCATATGATATTTTCATCATGGTAATGCCTATTTAGCATGTTTTTGATAGTTTTGTGCATGTTATGGTGTTTAGAGCATATAGGAGTATATAGGAGCATATTAGGTTTGTGTTTGTCTTTTGATTTTTGTTATTTGCATGAGTTTTAGGTCATTATATGCATGTTTAGTATTCTGTCCAGATTTGAATTAGGTCTCCTAATGATTATTTGAGCATGAATATGAGTGGTTTGAGCTTAATAATTGCCCTATAGAATACATAGGGTGATTAATTGGTGTTTTCTAGATGTTTCGGAATAATTTGCATATAGTAAGTGGTTCATGGTAAGTCTTTTGTGAATTGTTCTCTTCTCCCCCTTGGGTTATTGTCTTTACTTTGGATTAGAAGTCCTAAGTTTCCATCTCTCTTAAAATTCTGTTTTATTTGGAGTTCTATTCGCTTTTGAATTCAAATCTCTTTAGAAGTCTATTTGAGTTAGAATTTTATTCTTTCTCAAATACCTACTTTTTCTCAAACTATTTTTTGGAAACTCCTAAGTTTTTAAAACCTTTCTTAAGTTGGAAACTTAAGGTTTGTAGTTCGTTGTAAAGGGAGCTTCTCAATCGAACTACGTGGACTTTGATCCTTACATCTTTGTATGTAAGGTACATACGCGCTCATTTGATGTTCAAGTCCGCCCTAGGATACTAAGTATCCTAGGTTTTCTTTTTTCTTTCTTTTTATCCATTTGTCCATCACATATTTGCTAGAGGAGTAGGATGGACCCATGCTTACCCATTTATCCATCACATATGATTGCTAGAGGAGTAGGATGGATTTGTTTCTTATTCTCTGTCTCTCTACTGCTTTCCATATCTCTCATATTTGTTCATGGATGTTTACATGCTTTATGGATGTTTATTGCTTTATAAATGTCTATGGATAAATGAATGATTATGGATGATTCTTTACATATGCATGGTGACTAATTAGGAAGTGATTGAAATAGCCTATATAAATTTAGAGACCCATTTTCGGGCGATGTGGGTGCCTATAGGATGTTTCTTAGAACCTTCCTACATCGTAACTTAGTCTCCGAATCCTCTCTTGTTTTGATTAGACCTGTTTTTCCTTGATCGGAGTCATGTGGTTTGTTTTCAAAGGTTTCCTTTTAAAACTATTTTCAAGGTTTTCCTTTTTTTTCCTTAAAAAATGAGGTGGCGACTCCTTGTTTGATTGTTTTTGTGAACCTTTTAAAAACCAGATTTTTATTAATTTAAATCTCTACAAGTCTTTTTAAAAGAAGGGCTTTTCCTTCCTCCCCCGGATCGAAACCCGTGGTTCACAATATGGATGAATATGGCTGCATAGATGGTTATTTTATATGCATGGTGACTGATTAATTAAGAAGTAATTGAAATAACCCATATTAATTAAAAGACCTTTTTAGGGTGATGTGGGTGCCTATAGGATGTTTTCTAAAACTTTTCCACAACATAACTTAGTCTCCAAATCATTTCTTTGGTTTTTTAAGACTTGCTTTTCCTAAATTGAAGTCATTTGCTTGGTTTTGAAAGGTTTTCTCTAAAATATTTTTATGATTTTCCTTATTCCTTAAAAACGAGGTGACGACTCTTTGCTGTTTTTTTATTTGTTTTGTGTGCACTTTAAGAACAGATTTTTATTTATTTAAATCTCTCTCTTTTAAAAAGGGCGATCAAAACCCATAGTTCACACATACAAAGGCTTGTTTATTTGTAATTAATTGAATTAAGCATTCTACACCACTTTGACGACCCTTCCCGACTCTAATTAGCTATAGATTTGCCTACCATGCCAATTTGTCAATAGTTCCCTCCAAAATTTGATAGGTCATATTAGGTTGTAGGGCCAAAGGCATACAAATATAATTAGCAGTTGGGCACATGTGATGCGTGCATTTCAAGCATCTTCTTTACTACGAATGTTTTATGGGAACGAATTTCATATTATAAGTTTCATAAAGAACATAATTAAAGTAGCAATATCTATACTACTATAGAAAGTGTTAGCAACTTTGGTTCAATGTACAAACTCAAGTGCTAAAAAACCATCATGATTTTAAGAGACGTAACATGGTAGGTCTAAAATAGAAGTAAGCAAAAACAAAATAAAAAATAAAAAATAGATGAAACAATAAATGAATAAATTAAACTAAACTTGAAATTGCATAATGAGTTTGAAATGGAGATGGGAAGGACTCTCTATGTAGTAGTGATATATTTGAAATTTGTAAGTGTATAAAACTAGCTGAGAATTGCAGATGTGTAGATAACTACTACTTAATTTAGTTACCTGAGAGTTTAAAGGGCTCCAACAAGATTTTGCCTTTATTTGGTATATATCTTACAAGGAACTATGGGAGTTTAAAGGCAATAGGTAACTAATTTCCAACAACAACCCAAAAAAAAATGAAAAATGAAGAAGAAGAAGAAGAAACTGATTAGCAGCAAATTTTCAGTTAGAGGAAAATGCGGAAGGACTATTGGACCTTTAGGATTGCTTGTGAAAGTGACTATTTTAACCATACCATGTGATTCTCTTAAAATCATGAGAGTTTTTTAGTACTTGAGTTTGTACATCCAACCAAAATTGCAAACGATAGATATCATCTTACATAGAGGTCATTTTTTAGGTCTTCTTTCTCTTTACCTTTTCTTCAATTATGAAAAAAAACTCTTCCTTACTAGAACCCAAAAAAAAAAAAAAAAAATTCTTCCTATCCCCATCCCTGCATACAGCCTGATGGAGTGAGGAAAAAAGGGAAACTTAGTGTCCACCTTCCTTTTTATTTATTTTTATTTTTTGGTGGCTGGGGTTGCAATTCTTTTCCCTCTTGGGTTTTTTTCATCCCTTTTCATACAGTCAGCTAGAGCAAATTATTAACAGCTTCGTATTCAACCACCATCCCTGATAAAATGTACAAATTAAAGCCTTCATTGTGGAACGCATTAATTTATTGTACAATGTGCAACTTATCCAGGTTTACTTAACCTTTCCACCTCCAACAGTTAACCACTGACATCATTGAACGTAACAACACAATTTCTTAATGCAAACATAAAGGGCTATTTTGTACATCTTGCAATCGCGGCATGTACTTATTAAAAAGGGTAAATTACAAACCAAACCCCGCCCCAAAAAAAAAAATAATAATATTATACCCTAGATTGCAAGATACACCCCTCTATTTTCTTTTTTTCTTTTCTTTTTTTTTTTTTTTTTTGATAAGAAATGATGTTTTATTAATCACAAGAAGGAGAGAGAAAAAGAAGGAAGAGATTTCTTTCAAGGAAAAATCAAAGCAAAAAACCAATGCACTACCCCTACAAACCCATTCCTCTAGAAACAAACCAGAGTAACCCTACTCTAAAGCAAAAACGTTGCTCAAGAAGGATGAAAATGACATCTTAAGCCACTTCTCTCAATACTCTTACAAAAGATAAATCTCAATCCAATTCCTCATAATCAAAAGAAGAGGAACACCCTCAAAAGATTTGTCAACCAAAGCCCATAAGGAAGCAAAAAAAACAAATCCTAACCCACAACCCCTACCCCTCTTCGATCTAATCGCTGAAAATCCTCGCATTCCACTTCAACCAAATCACCCATAGGATTGCCATAAAGGCACAGTCCCCTAAGACTTTGGCCCTATTGGTCCTACCCAGCCCTCTGGTATCCACCTCTGCACGCCAAAAATGCGCTACAGTCTTAACCCAACAAACTCCGGCCATAACAAAGGGTCACTGCCAAAGCTGTACGGCCATCTCACAGTGTAGAAATAGATGATCTGCTGACTCGCCAATCCTCCTACAAGGAATACACCATTGTGGGAATAGGTAGAACATCGGTCTTTTTCTTTGAACCATATCACTAGCGTTGGTCTTCTGAAGAGCCACTGACCAAGCCAAAATCTTAACCTTGAGAAGGACGGATTGCTTTCCAAATCTTTTTAGTAGGGGAAAAAAAAGGAACTATTGGATCCAAAATCAAAGAATCAAAGAACGATTTACAGGAAATGTTTCCAGACAAATGACAGGTCCAAGAATTTTTATCTAAGCTAGAGGGCTAAAGAAACACCTTGAATGGACACCAAAAGAGACGCCAAAATCTCAAACTCTGATCATTCATATTGCGGGAAAAGAAAAAGACCAAAATAGAAAAATTGGAATCCAAGGAGGCAATCGTGGCAATGAGAGCACCCCTGGCACATGAAAGATGAAACAAACGAAGACACACCTTAGCAGCCTCTCTCCCACCCGCACATCCTCCCAAAAGCAAATACGAGCACCATTATGCAGAATAAGTCTGATGCAATTCAAGAAACGGGGAAAGCCCTTGAGAGATAAACTTGGCATCGAAGAGTTTCCTTATCCGTAGAAAGAGAATCCCACCTGGTATCATGAGTACTATACTTGCTCTTGATCACAGAATGCCATAAAGAACCTTGTTCAGTCAGGAAATCTCCACAACCATTTACCCGGTGAGAACAACATTCATAGTGATGAGATTACCAAGCCCAAGGCCACCTTTATCGCAGCTTCTATAAAATGTTACCCACTTTCCTAGGGATCTTAAAGAGGGACAACTAATAAGTTGAGATACTAGCTAGAATCAAATTTAATAGCGTGAGCCTACCTCCTTAGAAATATAAGCCTCTTCCAACTATCTAATCTCTTCCAATTATGTCAATGACCCCATCCCAAAAGCTACATGACAAAGGATTTCCCCCGAGAAGCATCTCTAAGTAGTTCATATGCCAATCACTAATGGCACACCCAATCAAAGCTGCACATCTCTCTAGTTTACTTTGATTCATACCCCTAAAAAAACTTTTCGCTAAATTGACTTTCAAACCAAAAATATGCTCAAAACATATCACCAACAGGGACAAGTTCAATACATTCTCCTCTTCTCCCTCAATGAAGAAGATAGTGTCATCCATAAACTAAACGTGGGATACCCCAACTCTATCTCTCCCAACCTCAAAACCTCTCACCACCTCCTTAACATCCGCTTTGGAAACCATCCTGCTCAAAACGTCCACCGCAAGAGTAAATAAAAAATTCAAAAGAGGATCTCCTTGCCTAAGTCCTCTAGAGGCATTAAACCACCTTGTAGGCTTGCCATTCATCATCACCGCAAAGTTCATAGAGCTAAGCAAACTGTCATCCATCTTCTCCACCTAGCACCAAAACTTGTTTTTGTAACACAAAATCAAGGAAATTCTACTCCACATGATTATAAGCCTTCTCAAAATCTAACTTAAATATGAAACCCTCCTTATTCCTTTCTTATAATCCTCAACTACCTCATTTGCCACCAGCACCAAGTTAAGAATCTGTCTCCCTTTCACAAAAGCTCATTGAGACCCGAAAACATTCTCATTGAGAGCTTCCTTCAACCTTTGGGACAAGACCTTAGCCATAATCTAATAGAAACTAGTCACAAAGCTGATAGGTTTAAAGTCGCTAATCCCTAGACTTCTCTTTATTGGGAATTAAACAATAAAAGAAGCATTAGTACAATATATTAACCACCCTATTCTTAAAGAACTCCCCAAAGACCTCCAACAAATCATTCTTAATCATTCCTCAACACTCTTGAAAAACAGCCATTATAAACCCATCAGGGAAGGTGATTTTTCCCTGCTTACTCAAAGACAGCCCCTCTAATTTCCTCTTTTGAAAAAAGACTTTTTAACCACGTAGCTCTCTCCTCACTAATGGGACTCCAAGCTAAACCCTTAATCCTAAAACCACCATTGCCACTAGAAGAGTAACGATTAGCAAAAAATCAACCAACTCTCTAGAAATAATATCTAGGTCCTCAATGATCTCTCCCGAAGCCACCTCAATGCGCTTGATCGTATTCTTTTTTCTCCTACCATTAGCAACTCTATGGAACAATCTAGTGTTATTATCCCCTTCTCTAATCCCCTTGACTCTAGCTTTTTGTCTCCAACTGACCTCTTCCTTAAAGACCACCTCCTCAAATTTCCTCATAAGATCATTCCTCTCCTTCCCAAAGCCTCACTAAGTTGTACCACTCCTTCCATATCATCCAAATAACTCATTCTACCTTTTTATGTTAATCTTTCAAATCCACAAATCACCAGACACATTCTTATTCCACCCCTCTATTTTAAAACTAAACAAAAAACCCTCTAAATTTTCAAAGGGGGTTACACACGCCGTTAACATAATACGTAAATGAAGATTTTGCAATTGTTTTTTTTTAATTAAATAGTGTTTTCTGAGTTTATAGAACTTTAATTATCGTATATTTATGAAAAATAAAAAATAACACTCATATTTACTCAATCAACACGCCATTCTCATACGCCTGCCATCATCGCTGTAACTCGCTGATGATGTATCCAACCACAGCTCCTTACCTCACTGCCATCACCTTCCTCAACCCATATAGTACGACTAGTTTTTTTAACTAACCTACTCTACCACCTAAAACCAACACAAGCCACTATCAACACCACCATCATCACCATCAATGCCCCCGAGTAACATCTCCTACTTCAAATGAGGGAAGCGTAAAAGCTACAGTATGATGGAATCACCTCTTCTATTGTTTTGGAAGCTAATTCCTTTAGTTCTAATTCTAATGATCACAAAAGCATAACCCTTATCACTTGGATCATTTACTTTTATTATAACTTATAGTCACCATTTACATAAAACATACGAACATAGCATTCTCAAACAGAGTATCTCTTACCTCTGTGACTCCCCATTCATAATCACAAAACCCCTCAAATATGAGTGTTGCCAGTTGTCTACCTATTTTCCTATTACAAGAGTTCTCCACATGCTCTAAGCTCATCCCATGAGGAATAGCCAACTGAACGGTGAAGGAATTTGACAGTATCATGCAAATAATTAAGTGCTTCCCTTCTTTTTATTTTTTCTATGAATTATGGCACAAACCCCCATACAAAATGTGGATGATATAAAATGAATGGAGCCACCACCCAAAATAATTTTGGAAACTATCAATGATGTGTTTCCATAAATTCTAAAAAATGAACCGAAGCACAACTTTGCCACTTTTTTGGCTCAATTTAGGTTTGGAGAGGATGTCGAAAATCAAATAATGATCAAATTTGGAAGCGTAAAGGCTCAACAATCATTTTTCCTCTCATCCTCCTCTGTCTAAGCAGCTTTCATCTCCTCATCACCATAATTAGTCTCATCTTATTTAGCAGTCCTTTTCCACCAAGAGAGTAGTAACTGATATGTTCGCCTTTTGCATGAGTCCAATGGGTCCAACCATGCATCATCAGTTTGTCACGACACTTGCACTGAAGTACAGACCCGGTTTCAGACATATGGGTCAGAGATGAAGTTGCAGGGTCACCCACTTTATTTGGCATTCAATTTTGGTTGACACGTGTCATCTATTTGGTCAGTCTAAATTATAAAAGGGGGTAATTTTGGAATTTAAAGAATTTAAGACTAGCACATGATGGCCATGTGATCATTTATCATCAATTCCTCAGACGGCAAACAAACAGAAGGGGGCAAAGTGACTAACGGGTAAACTTTTAAAGAGTTTTTTGTTTAGTTTTAAAATAGTAACTTGTAATTTGGGGTATAATATGGGGGGGTTCTCTGTAATTTATCCTACTAAAAATTTAAATAAAAATAAAATGTAATGAGGGAAGGCCAATTTTGTCAAAACAATCAATCACTTTTATCTTTATCAATCTTATTCGTCTCCGCGTTGAAATCTTTACCATAGAGGCATTCATTGCTGGTTGTCAAGTTTCTGGCATCTCTTCAAATCAATTTAAAAATAATGGAGTAAAGAACAATTAAAGGTTCAATATATGGGTCAAACAAAATTCGCCTCATAGATGTGGACTTGTCACTCGGAAACGATCAAACTCACATAGATATACCTACATACACAGCTATAAAAGTATATAATGAGTCATAAAATATATTATCTTTGTACAAAGACAATAACTCAAACTTCAATCAAGCATGTACAAAATTTCCCAGATTTATCGAGCTCTTTAAAAATATTTTAACCTTGTACGAAGACAATAACTCAAACTTCTAATTTTATTCAGCTTATAAATGACTTCTTTTATTTATTTATCACTTCAGGAGCAGTGCTGGTTGAGAACTAATAAAAACCATCCCCAACTGACCACTTACAGGATCAGGAACTGGAACTGGAACTGGATATATGTAGCAAGTACTTGTGCAATATAATATTTCAATAGAAAGTTCAATTCATGTAACATTGAAGCTCAAAACCGAAAAGAATGTCAATCTTATTCACCACTTTTAGAAAACTATTCCAAAAGCAATAAAAAAAAATTAAAATTAAAATTAAAATATTGAGATACTAAAGTAGAACACGATTAAGCAATGATATTCTCAATCTCAAATTATTAGTGTGTGATAATAAAGAATTTAAGAGACCAAGTTCATCATATACAAATTATTATGGATGTGTTTACATATAGACTAAAGAAACTCACAAAGAGAGACGATAATTTATAAACTAAAAAAAAGAAACATCAAAATTTTTAGACAACTGAGAACTAACTACCTTTACATTGCGTCAAATACTCTTCGCATGAAAACTATTACTATCTTATGAAAAGAAAATGAGCACCATCTTTGCCCAAGAATCCATATTAATATATTTACCTCAACATTTTGCAGCAGTTTCATCTGCCCCGAAGTTGGGGACCTTCTTCCTTGATGGATAACCAAAATGGAGCCCATAAAAATTAGCATTTCAAGTTAATTTTTTTGCCAAAACCTGTAACAATATGATGTGCGGTTACCAAGTTATCTGCTGAAAAAATTCCCTTTAGTGACACTGATAAATTAAACAATACTTTGAGGGTTTTTTTTCTTTCTCCCAAGATACTTCAAAGGATTTTTATTGCGAGTGCTTATCTCTGTAGAATCACGAGAAGCTAACTAAATATAGTGTTGGTAGTATAGAAGTTATATTCATGTTAAAAAAAGCCCAACTCCCTTCCCCCCCCCCCCCCCCCCCCCCCCCCAAAAAAAAAAAAAGAAAAAAAAAAACATAACAACAACAACAACTGGGTGGCCTCACTACTTATAAGTTGAGGGAGCTCTTAATATAAACACACTACAAAAGTGGGCACCAGAAAAAGTAACCTAGCATACAGTTTAGTTTTCAAGGAGCAAAATAAATCCCAAACTTCTCTCTGACATAAGAAATACAAGGACGAGCAAGGAGGAGTCCACACCATCTAAACTGCATAATCAAAGACATGGATTTAAACTTCTATTTAATCCCTCCAAACTACATTTTTAATTTCACTTCCAAGGTCCCCATCAAGATAATGATTATAGCTCTATGTCCACGATCTTACTTTCGTCAATAATTAAAAAAGTTGTGTTCAATTAGGGAAAAAATATTTTTAAAAAAATTAGGATTATACTCGTCATTGACTAATCTTTAGTCGGGTGAAAGGGCATTTTAAGATCATTGTCATTAGTCAACGGGGGCGCCATGTGATAGAATTCCTATGATGAGATAAGCTTGTATGCTAAATATTTACCATTGGCTGTTTCAATTTTAATTTATAAATATTTCTTGATAAAATAAAAATAAAAATAAAACATCTTGCAAAAAGTCAATCAAAAGTTGTTAATCATTTTAGTTGTAGACCCCTTTTCCCTCCTTTTTTTTTGGGAGGGTTGAGGGATTGGTTTGTGCAATAGAACTAAGAAATCTTCATTCCTAAGCAAGGTACCATAAGCATCTCCTAAACCAAATCAACGTAAGTTGAAGAAGCCCCAATTTTTTAAGTTTTCAACCTAAAAGCCTAAGCAATTAGGTGGTGGGCCCAAACAAGTATATGAAGTCATGTCAAACCCAATCTTTAGGTGATGTGGAATGTGATACTTTTTCAACACTCCCCTCACGTGCATGTCACGTGGACAACAAAGACGAGCTCAAGAACGAGATGGGCCCAAGAATGACATGTTCTGATAATAACATGTTAAGTGTCCAACCTAAAAGCCTAAGCTTTTAGATAGACGAAAGATGATAGCATTTGTATCCCTTTTGGTTAGGAGAGTATCAAAAGAAGTATATCCAAAAAAAAAATCCATTAAATAACTTTTCAACCAATGAAACCCCAACATCGAAGTATATCCAAAAAACCCCACCACCCTAGCTTCCATCAATCATTTGGTACGAAGATCAATGAAATAATAAGGAAAACAGAAGAAGGAAGAAGAAGAATAGAAGAGGAAGAAGAATCAAAGAGTTAACTAGGGTCCTCTCCCTTGTTTTATTTATATTACTTTCAAGGCACAATTAGCAAAATACCCTTCAGCTTAATAACAATATTTAAGAAAGAGAAAATACATGTTATTCAACACTCCTCCTCAAACTAGTGCAAAGATATCCCGCATTATCAGCTTGTCTAGAATACTATGAAAAATCTACTAGGTACCCCTTTATCCCCATATCAACAAGTTAATCTTCAATCTTCACATTGGGAGTATAAATCTCTCCAAAACTTTTGCATGACAAAGTGCCTATCAACTTCAATGTGCTAATCCCAAGGGATAGCTCAGTTGCAAGGGACAATGCATTAGGAAGCGAAAGGTTTGTGTTCGACTTTTGGTAAATCCTTTGGGGCTACCCACACAAGGTTTCATGGTTCTCATGGGCCTTGGAATTACTTGATCCACATGGATTGTGGGGTCTTATATGGGCTCAAGGTTTGCCCAAAGGGTTTCCTTGTTATAAAATTTAAAAACAAAAAAAACAAAAAAAAAAAAAAAAAAAAAAAGAAGCAAGCTTCGTTTAATCATGTTAACCGCATTGGAGCCTTACACTCAAAGCCAAGTTCCTCTAGCAAAATCGTTAACCAAAGCAACTCACACACTCCACATGCAATAGATCTAAAACATCCCCTTGCACTAGATCTAGCCACCATTGATTACTTCTTGCTATGCCAAGCCACTAGATTTCCCCTACAAGGTGCACTAACCAGATTTAGATCTCCGATCAGTGATAGAACCAACCTAATCAGCACCTATATAACACCCTATTCTTAAATAATCATGCTCTACAAATAGTATCCCTTTCCCATGTGCCGCCTCTATATGGGACTCATGAGGAGCTTGAGTTCAACTCTTGTTAACTCCTTGGGGACACCCAAACAAGGTTTCCATGGTTTTCATGGGCATTGGTCTTGCCTGGTCCATGTTGTGGGGTTTGGGCCCAAGGTTTGCCTAAAGGGTTTCGTCTTTATCGAGGGGGGAGGGGGGGGTGGTTATGAGAATCTCGAGGGGAATGAATAAACTGATACACCACACTAACAACACATGCTATGTCTAGACGTGTAGGATGATAAATCAATTTGGCAACAGTCATTGATATCTTCCTATATCTACCAAGGCTCCCTTAGTATCATGTCCTAGTTTATAATATTGCTCTATAGGAGTATCACTTGCCTTGCAACCAACCATACCTGTCTCCTTAAAGAGATCTAGAACATACTTCCTTCGAAAAATAAATATACCCTTCGACGACAGGGGCAATTTCAATACAAAAAAAAAAAAACTTTAAGTTCCCACGGTCTTTTGATCACAAACTCTGGTAGGAAAGTTCTAAAATTTTGGTATTTCCTCCACATAATCCCTAGTTATGACAATGTCATCAACACACAAAATAAGAGCAGTTAACTTGCCTTGGGACAAATGTTGGATGAACAAAGTATGGTCTCCTTGACTCTGCTTATAGCCAAATCCTAGCATAGCTCAGGTTAAGACAGTGAGAGTTTTTGGTAAGAAACATAGTCAGATACAAGATGTTGGGTAGATGACCGAACCCCTTTACGAAATGCAATAGGTATATCAAACTAATCAATAGAATTATCACAAATATCAATAGGATTACCTAATCTAAAGAATATGGTTAACAAAGTGGATGAGTACTGGTCTTATTCTTTTGTCTCCTCAAGTAAACCTACATTTCCTTAGTCACTTTCTTCTGGTCCTCAACAGCAAGAACGAGATCAATAGTAGGTGAGATTACTGCATTCACTGAGAGTGGAGCAATTGTAGGAAGCACCAATGAGGACTACTCTTCATTCTTCTTCCCCCTCTAAAGAGAAGTCTTGGAGAAGAAAAGCGATAGACTCAAAGAAGGTCGCATCCATAGACACAAATCTCTTTCTAGACAAAGGATGATAGCATTTGTGTCCCTTCTAGGTAGGAGAATATCAAAAGAAAACACACCAGAGGACTCAGGGATCTAATTTACTCTATCCTAGACATAGACAATGCAAACACAACCAAATACCCGAATAGGGACAAGGAAAGGATGAGAGCAAGAAGAGAATTGAGGTAACACCTCAATTGAGGCTTTAAAATTCATAACGCGAGAAAGCATTCGATTTCTTACACATGTCACATTGAGAATTACATTGCCCAATAGGACTTAGGAACATGCATTAAGAAGAGTAAAGCCTTAGTTACCTCAAGGAGATGAATATTCTTCCTCTAAGCAACCCCATTCTACTAAGGAGTACTAGAACATGTCCTCTAAGCAACCCCATATTCACTGAAATCCAACTCAGACCCCATAGATGTTGTTGGGAAGTCATACATCCCACATCGATTAAACATCGAGTTAAACATGTCTTCATATACCTGTTTGGGCCCTCTACTTACAAGCTTAGGCTTTTAGGTTGGAAACTTAACATAGTATCAGAGCATGTCGTTTTTGGGCCCATTACATTTGTACTTTGTTGTCCACGTGACAAGCCCGTTTGAATCTTATTAGGCCTGCACATGAGGGGGGGTGTTGGGAAATCCCACATCCCACATCGATTAAATATCGGGTTACACATGTCCTCATATACTTGTTTGGGCCCTCCACTTACAAGCTTAGGCTTTTAGGTTGGAAACTTACCAGATGTATTCACAACCATTCTAAGACCGAACTAGCTTTATAGGGTTATTAAACTAAGTAAACACCAATTTGTGGAAATTCTTAAAACATGAGAAATCATCAATGTTTCAACAGATACACCCAAGTAGTATGAGAAAAATGTCAATAAATGTTACAAACCAACGACGCGAAGATAAAGAAGCAACCTAAGAAGGACCCCAAACATCAATATGAATAATAGCAAAAGGTTCGAGACATCTACTATTTCTAGAAGAAAAACACACGAAGGTGTTTATCAAGTTCACACATTTTACAATTAAATTTAAAAACATTGTGTCAAGAAAACAATAAGGAAATTCTTTGTAACAAAAGAAATTATGGATGCCCCAAACGTCAATGCCAATGCCAAATTTTTGCCACTCAATCATTTGTATTCTTGAAATGGTGTTCTTATTGAAGATACTCAAGAGGTTTGGAATGAGGATTCAAAAGATAAAGACCATTACTTGCTCTACTATTGCCAATCTTCCTCGTGACCAGGTCCTAGAAAAAAGTGAGATGGGAAAAATGTCACACTGAGATTAGTGAAGTTAGGAACATGTAAAACATACTAAAATGGCATAGATGGTGTAACGGAAATGGAACCTTTTCCAGAAATAGAAGACAAGGACCTATCTACTAAAAATTTTCCATACCTAGACAACTATTGTAAGAAGAAAACAATGTAAAAACCCTGGTCATATAATTACAGCCCTTGAATTAATGATCCAAGTCTAAGAAACAGAGGTTTATGCACTCAAGAAGTAGCGAGATCACCCAAATGAGCAAAGGAGGTGGACACATTGTGGATCATGTCCAACTATGACATAAGGCGCCTGACTTGCTCAACTTCTTCTCTAGTAAAACTCAACTCATTGGATTTTATGTGCGTGGCAAAGAAGTGGATGATGGATTAGTTTAGGCAACCAAATCAGCAGCTGCAATATGATGGGCACAAGGTCTATTGTTGGTACCTCATCAGCCTCCCCTTCCTCTGGTAGGGTAACAACCTATGAGCCTCCAACATGTCTCCCTAGTATGTCGTGGCTAATTATAATAGTCACAAAACACCTTATCCTTCTCATTTGGCACAAAGTTGCCTTGTCTATTACCATTTCGGCTTTTCTAATCTCCCCAATTGTCCTACTGAGAGGCAATAACCATACCTAATCTCTCATGTGCTGCAGTATGCATCATCACACCTGTCTACTCTCATCCTCAACATAGGCAAACAAATCTTAGAGGCTCCTTTCCAAAAATCTAAACACACACCCCCTATGAGTCAAATTGAAGCAACAACGTCCCCAAAACATAGGTTGAATCTCATTTGTGAAAAATTCACCCATTTTTTCCAAAAATCAAATAAAAATAGAAAACTCATACCAAACGACATCGGATCAGGATGAAATAGCAGCAAGGAACTCTCCACAGTCAGTCGGTCATGATGGTATGGTTCACCACCCTCGCTGACTTGGCATTCGTACTAATGACATCAGCAAGGTATTCTGTTGTGTTTTTCCAAAATCACGAACTCTATGAATCAATGAATTCACTCTAATACCAAGTCGTTTTGTATGTAGAATTGTAGGATCAATGTAAGAGAGAAAGAAGAAGAAAAGAAGAAGAGGAAATACAATGAGAGAGTCAACTAGGTTTCTCTCCCTTGTAATGTTTTATTTATATTACCTTCTAGGCACAATTACAAAAATACCCATCAACTTAATAACAATATTAAAAGAGATAAAAATTATATGTTATTCAACACCATCCAACTCTATTTGAGTAATAGATTTTCTTGACTAAAATACCTGTTATCACATTTTTTTTTTTTTCGGATCACAAAATTATCCAAACAATCGTCTTACCATCATGCCATTCTTATAAGTTATAAATTGATTAATTATCATTTAACACATAAAGTGGGGAAAAGGAAAGGAAAACAGACAAGTAAATTATTGCAAGTAGGGCATTTAGTCCAAAGCCCCATGATTCAAATGAAGTTCAAAAGGAAGTAAAGATTTTTGTCTTTTTGGATATACATTGACCTTGATTGGGTTTACTGATAGAAAAATTATTCCATGGGTTCTTTTTCGATAAAATTCATTTGTTTGAGGAATATTTTAAATATTTACCCTTTTGTTAAACTTCTATTTAATACAATTAAGCTCAAAACTAACACCCCATTTCGAAGGAGAGAAAAGAATTGAGGATAAGTGGAATTTTAGCTTTCCCTCAAGCTCCATGGTTTGGTTTAAGAGTATGAAAGGGGACAAAGGAGAAACACACAGGATTTAGCTCATAATATATGCTTCCTTCACAACCAACCAATTTTATTTTTTTTTGAAGGCTAAATGTATTAATAAGGAGAAAAGGATTGAAATCTAGTACACAATAGGGTTTACAAAGATGCCTATTCTTCCTTATGCGGCCACCAAAATTTTCACCTCAGAGGTGAGATAGAAAATTTAGGGGACCAATCAAGTAAGACATGTCAACATAATTCCAAAGGACCTAGATTTTCTCCTTTTATTTTCTCTCCACTTTCTTGCATAAACAGAGGAAAAATATTGAACTATCAAGGCTCGTCCCTTCCCCCCCCCCCCCCCCCCAAACCCGTCTTTTTTCCCAGTGTTTTCACATACTTAGCTCTCAACCAAATGGTGTATAGTAAGGTCTAAATGCTTTGCATTTAATTTACTCACTAATGAACCAACTCAAGAACTACTAGAGAAACTATGGATCTCACAATGAAATATCTATTTTAAAAAAAAAAACTCTAACTCAATTCAGCCTTGTAACACAAAAAAATTGACATTGGCTCAATGAATCCTTTTTTACCTTCCAGCCCTATCTTAGGATATCCTCCATTAGAATCATATGCCATCATGTCTTTTCTCACCATATCAACACATGTTCTTCTTGGCCAGATTATTGTATTTGTAGTATCTTCCACCTAAAATGAAATCTCTACTCTAGTGGACTCATTATCTACTCTAATTTCACTTAGAGGAGCCTTTTACCCTCCGAGTATGATGTTGGCCCTTTAGCACCTTATTATTATTTTCTTTTGCTCTTTTCTTCTCTTCTTCAATATATAATAATTCATAGTGGAGGGACACCTCATCCTTCCTTTGATTTGTACCCTTTCTTTTGATTAATATCATGTGTCATATCAAAAATAAAGTATCATGTGACAAAAAAGTTGAAGCATGGACTGAAAAGCCCCCCCGGGGTGGGGAATAGGGTGCATGCCCTTAGTATCATTGGAGCACATTACATAGGCATCTTGCAAGGGCAAAGCAACTACCAAGGTAAATAAATGATAATCGAGAAAAAAATCGACCATTGAGGTCCAAAGAACTCATATTTGATGCTTGAAATGATTTCCTTTATATATCATACTCAGTATAATCACAAGAGTTGAGAAACAGGTATACTAACCGAATAAGAAACATGGGCATACACTCGGAAGCAATTTCATGCAGGATGCATTTGTCAGGAAAAATTACAGTATACAAGTCCTGCCAAGAGTCTCCACTAGTTCTCAACACCGCCATTGATTTCATCCAAAAGCTGAATCTCCTTCCAATCATAATGAAATCAAATACCTACTAGTTCATTTGCACACCGCAATGAATACAAAAACAAAAACACAAACTGATCACCAGAGAGAGAGAGAGAGGACCAAATGTGACTAATATTGGTTCATTCAAACCATATGGGTGTTGTGTAACTCGTTTGATAGGGCTAAGCTTAAAAGTTGCACAAACTGATCGGTACTAAACATTTGGTTTAGTGCTGAAACAGTCCTGGAAAAATAAAATAAATAAATAAACATAAAGTTCCCTTGAAAAAATTTTCACTTTTCCTATTACAACTTTGGGCTAAATCTGATCAGGTGTAACACAAGACCCCATTCCACGAGTATATACATTAATGTATACATATGTGAAAAAATAAATTACTCATGGAAAGATTTGGGAACAGGTAACCAGTTTCTATTAAAAGATGTCAGACTTCAACACGTTAACTTTTCATTTTAATGCAGAATTGAAGCCATTTTTCAAGATGTACAGCGGCTATGAAGAAATGAAAACTCACTGAAGTTCTAAAAGGGGGGCTTCAGGTTAATTCTTAAGCAGGCCTCCAACAATTAATGGCAGAAATGTCTGGTCTACATGGCAACATTTGGGCACCATGTCCTGGGAGAAATACAACCATGAAATCATTCTTCGTCCATAACTGGGGTTCAAGTGATATATGAAATTTCTAAGCATAACCAAGCAACTTTTCTATAAGGCAAGGTCACCTTGAATTGGAGCTCCAACAGGTAGAGTGTTTGGGGCAGAGAGTTGAAAACCCATACTATTTGTGGGCGGCCTTTCAATGGGTGGCCGAAAATAACCTGCCATGGCAAAGTTTATTATAAGTTTATAACTATCTTCTCAAGAAAATAAATAAATAAACAAATAATTAGAACTGTCAGGGTTTTTTTTTTTTTTTTTTTTAAATAGAGTTTGTATTAAATACTAAAGATCTAAAAAGGGCCCAGCCCACGTACATGAGACATATCCATGGAAAAAAAAAAAAAACACACAAACAGAGCTTCATATTGGAGCTTGAAAGTATCCAAAAAAAAAAAAGAACAAGTTCCCAAACTGTACCCCCCCTCCAGTCCTCCAAAAAAATAAAGATTTTTCACCAAAGAAGACTTCAAATCAATGAAAGATGTTTCCAAATTATCAAAAATTATGTGGTTTCTTTCTAACCAAATCCCTATAAACAAACCATGCAGAACCATTTTCCAAACCCTTTTAAGTCCTTATTCCAGTCTTGAACCACCATCCAGACAACACATTGCTAGATAAGTGTTTCAACTTGTGAAAATTACTACTGAATCATAGTATCAGCAACACAGACTACACAATAAAAGGCTCAACCATAGGCCAAAATCTAACGGTGGGGGAGGAATGTTAAAAGGAAAAACCTTAGTGGAAATATTGGAAGTTTTTTCATTCATGTCCTAAATTGATTCTTGGTCTGAATGATACTCTATAATTTACTTATTTAATATGTTTAAACAAATTAACGTATATGCTGCAGTCAAAGAAGAATGGAGTCACATATGGGATGATCTGGAAGCTGACATGTATATAACATCCTTTGAAATATAAGATACTGAAACATAAATCAGCACACATACATAGATACTCTGAAGAAAAAAATTCAGGAAAATCTTCTGGCATTTTCCTCTTTTGCAATATGTGGACACACCAACACTTTCAAACGCCAACATCTGGACACTTAAACACAACACCACCTGAAAATATTTGATGATGGTCGAATTCATTGGTGAAAGCGTCACCATGTGGTATTTTATGGACCAGGTGTAAAGAAAGTATATGTTAAAGGTTTCAGTAATTTGATTTTATTTCACACAGCAACAGTTATGCAGCACAGCCCAGATCTCTCAACTCCTAAGGCATAAGTACGAGGCATAAGTGGTTGGTCAAATAATCAAAACAAAGGGAAATAGAATAAAGGTTCCACAAATAAAGGAAGTCCAGCTTTAGAACCAAATATGGAAGGAAAGAGGCTGTAAACAGTAACAATGAACAGTGCACGTAAACAATATTGATTGTGATAGCACCCGTGAGCATTAACTGTTGTGACTAGTGCCTCATGAACAGTATCTTAGGAAAAATAAATAAATACTCGAGGAAGGAAAATAAGGGATTTTTCATGTTTCGGAGAGAGAGAGAACCTAATCCACAAGGGTGGATTTAAGAACCACTGAAACACAAGAGTTCCTCAGTATTATATTTAGTACGGATGTTGTAGGATAGTGGTGGTTAAGCGTTGTCTACGGTCCTAATCGTCTGAGAGATAGATCTGGTTTTTGGGATGAGTTGGGCACTCTTTATGGTCTGTGCTGCCCTATATAGTGTGTGGGAGGTGATTTCAATTGTAATTAGGACGGCAAGAGAGAGAATTGGGTTTTTTTTGGGGGGGGGGGGGGGGGTGGAGGGGGAGGCTGGCTCTACTATCGATTCTTTGGATAGGCTGGAGGGGCAATTAACTAAAGACCTTAGGGCTCAAAGAGCTAATTTGAAGAATCTTCTTGAGAAGACCCTTCACAGGGAAGAAGTGAGTTGGAAGCAAAAGTCTAGGGCTAGATAGGTTAAGGAGGGCGCTTGCAACTCTAAAGTCTGAATTGTTTCATAAGAGTGACATTAAGGAGACATTGGAAAAATTTTACTAAAATTTTGGAAAAGGAAGACGGGCTGATTTTCGATAACCCGAGTTTGATTTTGGAAGACTTGATCAGATTATTTTCCCTCTCTATCCTCGTAGGGAGGGTGAGTGGAGGGGAGGGATTGTGGGGATTTCTTGGAAGCAAACTTTTGAATCAATGACTCAGTGGCTTGACAATTTGTTCGAAGAAGAGGAGATTAAGGAGGGCATTTTTGAGATGGATCAAAAGAGGGTTCCAGGTCCAATGGCTTTTCCCCCTTTAAGCAAGAAGACATGCCACTAAGGTTAAGGCCCCTTGGCACCAGATGGCTTTTCCCCTTTGAGGAATTTCATGCTAATGGGACCATCAATAAGAAGTGTACCAATGCCACTTCGATTGTGTTGATTCCCAACAAGGACAGATCCATAAGCATTAGAGATTTTAGATGTATAAGCCTTGTGTCTAGTCTCTGCGAGATCATTCCTAAAGTACTTTCATGCCTCTTAGAATAGTCATCTAGGACTCGATTTCTAGGACTCAAGGTGAATTTGTTAAGGATAGATTGATTCTTGCATAAGGAATATAGGAAATGCAAGAAGGGATCATTTTGAAGGTGAACTTCAAGAAAGCTTATGACCACATAGACTAGCATATTTTGGATTTTGTCTTCATTAAGAAAGGTTTTAGCCAGAAATGGAGAACTTGGAAGAGAGAGTGCTTGGTTTCTCTCTCTTTTGCTGTTTTCATCAATGGCAAGGCTGAGGGCTGCCCTGCTTCGGCGTCTAATAATTCCTTCAATGTTTTCTTGAACCTCTTCAAAAGGAATCTTAATGAGCACAAAACCACTGAGCTATGCTCTCTACTTACTCTTCAGGAGGATGTTTATCTCAATCACCGTCGGATGAGATACATTGATGCGTTGACAGTGATGGTTCTTTTTTTCTTTTGTCTTTTTTGAAATCTTTCTTTCAGTCCTGCTTAAGTTCGAATAGTCAGTATTCTTTTGCTCTGGCTAAGTTTATTTGGAACACCCCAAAGGCCCCCCCCCCCCACCCAAAAAAAAAAACAAAACAAAAAGGGTGAAAACAATTGTGTGGTCGGTAGCTCATAAGAGCGTTAATACCAATGAGAATCTTTAAGCCAGTAAACCTAGCAAAGTCCTTTCTCCACATGTTCGCTCTGGTTTTGGTAAAAGCCTTTTAGCTAGAGGGGTATTGGTGGGTGATTTCCTCAGATGTGGCCGCTTTGATGATTATTTCTTTCTCTGGTCTGCGTTAAGTCTGAAAGAAGTCAGATCTTGCAATTTTGGGTCATTGGTTGGAAAGAAATGCTCATATGTTTTTTTTTTTTTTTTTTTATTAAGGGAAAGGCTCGTCATTTTTAGTAGAGATATTCTTCAAAGGAGATTATGGGCCAAAATCATGTTCCTTGTGTCTTTGTGGGCTTCGATCTCTACAGCTTGTAAGTGTATCTCTTTGGGAGTATTTTAAGGGACTGGAAGGCTGTTTATATGCCAGTCCAGCAGGGGTTTCTTATATGCCTTTTTGGAGTCATCCTCCTAGTGGCCACAATAAGCTTAAATTTAATGGTTGCTTGCTTGGGAAACCTAGCCAGTTAGGTATTGGGGGCATTTTTAGAGATTGCAACAATGAGATTGTGTATGTGTTCTCTCTTACCGCTGGGAAAGGCATTGCTTTGAAAGTAGAACTATTAACTTATTTTCTTTTATGAAGTTTTTATTAATAACAAAAGGCTTAGCTCAAGTACATGAGACATATACAAGCACAAAAGAACAAAAGAAAGAACCCTTGTGGCTTTGGGGAATCTATAAAATGTACAAAAGAAGGTTTACAAGAGTTAGCATAGCCAGCAAACCACAAAAAGAGGTTCTTAGCAACTATGGACTTGAGATCAATGACCAACTTTTCAACCCCTTCAAAAGTCCTAAGGTTCCTCTCTCTCCAAATGCACCAAAAAATCGCATGGGGGGCCATTCTCCAAACCACTTTAGCCTCTTTATTACCCCATCTTAACCACCATCCCGAAAGGAGGTCCTAAGTAAACGAAGGAAGAACCAAATGAACCCCAAACAAATTAAAAGTGGGCATCCAAAGGCTTCTAGCCACAATGCAATGGATGAAGAGATGATCCACCATTGTGGAACTATTAAATTTTCAGGAGGGATTGAGAGAGGCTTATAACTTAAAGCTTTCTCAGTTGATTGTTTTGGGGTATTCGGCTATTGTCATTAGATGGGTGCGATCTAGAACTATAAGTGCTAGGCGGTTTGCTTCTATTTATCAAGAGATTCTGCATCTAGTAGGTCCACCCCAAGCTCATATGACAGACAAATTATCTAAGAGAGACGCACATACTCATCATCCTTTTAGAGGGCATTTTTTCCTCCTTGAGGCTGGTTTTGTAGCTGAGTTAGGGGTGGTTTTTCTTTATTGTTTGGTTTACACAGAGGGACCTTGGTCAGAGGTTATCTTGGCCTCCTATTTTGATTGAATTCCCTTATTCTTTTGTTAGTAAATTATTTTTGTTTCTTGTCAAAAAAGAAGAGTTCCACGCTCAAGATGAAAGCATTATTAACCAAAATATTCACCCTTAATAGGTAATTACAGTCCTATTTGAAGTGTTCTATTAAGCTCGGTCCCCAAGTTAACCACTGACAAAAACAAAAAGCAACTAGGTTGCTAAGTTAACTAAGTTTCTAACTACTTCCATTAACCTGGGCCCAGCCCATTACTAGAAACATAAAGCCCCTAAGGTTGGCCTCCTAAACATGACAAAATTCCTAAAACACCCCTTTTTTATAATGAGGAAGCCCTTCAGGCAAACCCTGGGCCCATATAAGACCCCATAACCCATATGGACCAGGTTTCTGGCAAAAACATCTCTATTGACAAAATTTTAAATCTTATACAAATAAAACTTCAGATCTGATTCTACACTACATACGATATTCTATTCTGGCCCTCACTAGCCATTCGCTTGGTTGTACAAGGAGCATAATAACAAAAAACAAACTGAGAACTAGCAATCTCACAAAAAATACTAAGCCTTTTCCCCTTCTAGTTGCTCCTTCATCAGACAACTTTATAGCAATTATTTTATTAGTTTATTATTTTTCTACAGGATCCATCATGTAATGAAATATGACAAGCACCCGTGCAGATAATAACTAAGGCCAATGTATCAGACTTGCAGATAATTACTAAGGCCAATGTATCAGACTCTTGAACATAGAGCTTAAAACCTAAAAAGCACCAAGGATGTAAAATATCCAGGAATATGCAGCCACATAGGCATTTAGAATGTGGTTACATGCAACAAAATGAATCCATAAACTCCCCCGGAACGCCTGTCTTTCTTAAAAGAAACGCAAGGGAAATGTTATGTAAGTTAGCATAGTATAAAAAAGACTGCATACCTTCCTGGACAAAAGATGGACCTGAACATGATGGAGTTCTCCCTGCATTCATCCACACCCCACGCTGATTATCTGTAAATTCACTTGGCATCCTCCATTGTTCTTCAGCAACAAATCGCCTCCGACCATCAGGAAGGGAAGGCAATGAGTAAGAATGGGGATATGGATGCTGCTGATGTTGCTGAATTGTGGGCTTTGTAAATGAAAAATGATTTGATGGTGTTTGAGGAGGCGGGGCAGGATGTAAAGGTCTTTGAGCAAAAGGTGTATTACCCGGTTGAAATTGCTGGTTTGGTTGAGAAGTTTGAGGATTTAAATAAACATCATTATGTCCATATTCTAACGGCCTTGAAGAATTGTATCCAGAAGGTTCTCGTGAACTACATACTCCTGATTGCACAAAGCAAGGTGACTGCTGGGGAAACATTTCATTTTTTATAGTAGCATCAATATGACCCCCATGAGGAGTATTTCCAGCCATTTGGACAAGTTGGTTTCCCTGTATACAGAAGACAGACATTATAATATATATAGCATATGTATACCCATGAAAACTAAAGAAAACTAGAGTCAGAACTCTTACACTAGGGATGCTACAATATTCTTGAGGCACAGGGGGTTGATATGCTAATTTTGGTGATGAAGACTGTAGTGATGATTGAGGTGGCAATAATGGTTGAGACAGCAATGAAGGTTGAGATGGTAGTGATTGTGAGGGATGCAATGATGGTGGAGGACCTGAAGGCTGTAGAGAGGGTGGAGGTGGATGTGATGGAAGGGGCGGTGGTGGAGGTGGTGGTGGCGATGGAGATAATGGGGGTGGTGGTGGGGGCGGTGGTGGGGGTGAAGGGGGCAAAGGAGGGAGTGGGGGAGGAGAATCAAGAGGCAATGGAGGAGAACCCTCTGGTAGGGGTGGCAAATCAGTGTAATTACTTGAAGATGGTTCCAAAATTCTATCCAAGCCCTGCTGTTGCGGATCCATTTCAAAAGAACCATTTGTGAAGACAGATCGTTCATCCTTTGGGTGTCCAGAAACATCTTCCATTTCAAGTTCACCATCCACATCCTCTAAAATATGGTGGCGCCTATCAACTGGAGTAACTGTACATGCTTCTGGCTCCCCTAAAGCATAGATGGGTTCTACTTGTGTTGTATCATCAGCATCTTTACTTGCACTGATTGGAAGATCTTCTTCTTCATCTTCAAATACATGTGACGATAAAAAACCAGGCAACTGATATGTAGCATTGCTGAAAACATAGCCAATAAAAACTAGATCAGAGAATTAATGTCACTCCAGAAGTGACACCTAATAAGAACTGCAAAAGACAATAGTGCTGCAACATAAATTGGGAACATACAAGAAAAAAACATTGGATCTAAATTCTTGTAAAATATTGCAAGGTGAATTTTTAGGGTAATGAAAACCGAGGTTCTATAAAAATGAAAAAACAAAAAAAAAAAAAAAAAAAAAGAAAAGAAAAAAGAAAGAAACCAGCAATACCCACCACAATATATATATATATATATATAAAAGAAACCAATAGCTAAGTACCAGGTTCTTAGTCTCTCATCTGAGAGTAAATCTAAAAAATAAAAAATAAAATAAAATAAAAGAATACAAAACTGGCTGCGAGGCAAAATATTAGAATTACAATAACGTAATCATGGTGGTGTGGTCCCATGAATAAAATCAAATGGTAACACATAACGAGAACAGGCACACTAACTCTTTTTAATGTTTTATCTGGATCATTACTCCTATGACACTGGAATTATAGACTGTCACATTTATATTTGACATGTTTCAAGATATAACCTCAATGTCCACAAAGCTGTCATCGAAGAAATTTCCTTTCTAAAACAACTTTTTACTTTCCCAAGCAAGACTTTTCAATCCCCCCTTCCCCGATAACACCATTTGGTCCTCCAAAGTGCCTCCCCCCAAAGCAAGGCCCGGCACAGATCATAGCCCTCAAAAAGGTTAATACAAGTAATATCCAGATGGCGCACAACTAAGGCGGTAAGGCCTGGCTTAAAGATTTTTCTTTTCCTTTTTCTTTTTCTTTATTTTGGGAAGAAAAAAAAAAAGAAATAACAGGAGAACATTAAGGGTGGGCAAATGAAGGGTTTAACTGGACAAGCAACACTAACAAAAAATGTAAGCAATGAAAGAGAAACTTGGTGACAAGGTCCGAATGATCCACTTCAATAAAAAGATGAAAAATAAAAATAGGGAGGGTATATGATAATGCCTGAATGCCTCCAATAACCGTAAGTAGAGTTTATCTAGAAATCATAATATCTAGAGAGAGTAAAATATCATAATTAAATCAAAACAAATAAGATATTAAATTCCATAACTAAGAACATTGTATCTCATCACTTTAAAATACATAAGTTAGGCGCAGTCCCCAGAATCATGATACAGCTGCTTTTTAGTGTCGGGCTGAGGTTGGGATCAAAAAATGGCCTCAACAAGAATCTGCTTTAGTAAAATGATTGTACTTCTCCATAATGGGTGCATGCACAAGAACCTTTTCTCGAAAAGCTCCTATATAAATCACCAATACCATCCAAAGTTGCTCGTTTCAATTGGTCTGCAGTGTTGAACAAGACATTGATGGGGGACTTCCCTCATGACCATCCAGATCAATTGCTTCTACACTGTTCTTTTGCTTCCACAAGTTGGGCTAGGGAGAATTAGTAAAGACTGTATAGGTGATGCTCAAACAATCAAACACTTCAAGAGGGATATCCATCAATCTAAGTATAGGCCAGTACCAAGACATATTGCCCAATACATAATGCCGCCACCACCTCCTTTGGAACCATGCCAACAATGTGGCCACCCCATTGCCACCACCACCACCACTCCAACAACTACTGCTGCCACCTTTGGCAACATGCCACCACTACGCCTTGCTTGGCAACACCATTACCACTCATCAAATCATGACCGCCACCTTCACCACCTCCAACTTTGGCCCCATGCCAATACTATGGCCACCTCAACACCACGGCCACAACCATCAACCCAACACCACCACCACCACTTCCTTTTCACCAGGAGCACTCCAAATTTAACATTAAACATAATCTTAAATTTGATTCCAATTTAAAGAAGAAAACTCCAAGTTTAATATTAAACATAATCTTAGATCTGATTCCAATTCAAAGAAGAATTGGATCTAATGATTCCCCAAAATCAAAATTTTAGACCACCTATTTTCCAAACCTTTGAATTGAAATCCGAGGACCAATTCCAATTTCACAAACCAAACAAACCCTAAAGGATCTAATCAAGATATAGGAAATATCAAAGCTTCTTTTAGCACTGATAATGATCACAGAGACCTGCCCTACCATTTTCGATCCAACTAATCACATTACGATGATCACTTCCCAAAAGTTCCAAGATCCCCACTTTTCACCTACTTCAAACCAATACATATGGCAAAATTGCCCCGCCCCTATAGGGTTGGTTTTTAGTGGCTTTTTTTGGGTTTCAGATTGGGGTTAGTATAGAAAAGTGTTTTAAAAAACTCACCCAGGGCACGCTCGGGGTGCAGACAAGCCAAAAATGTCCCAAGGCTTAAAAAAAAAGGTAGAACTCCTTTTTAGCGTATGCTCTTTCCTTGGTGCACATGCCCTATGCATGTGAGGTACACCTTTGGCGCCCCGTGGTAATAGGAATACATCTCATTAGACCAAATTGCAACTCTTAAGAGGAACAACTCTTTTTATTTAGTAAATTTACCACAATCAACTTAACGGTCAGCCATTTGACTAAAAACCTAGGTTAAGCAGCCGCACAATCAGTTAGCGACTGCAACAGTGACAGGTTAGGGAAAAGATAATTGACCGACAATGGTGATGACAACTATTCATAGTGTTCACCTCCAAGAACACAACTTATTTGAATTTAGGTTATATGAACATTTTCTATCTTGGTTGGTTGGACCATGAACGACAATAGTAAGTTTCTATTGCAAAAAAATATATATAATATTTTTATATAATGCTTTCAATTTAATAATATGTAAAAAAAATTATAATAGGTCACTTTTTGAACAAATTTTACTCGTTATGTATTTTTTCCCACTATTTTTAGATATTAATATATATTTTTTAATATATATATATATATACACATATAGATATATATATATATATATTAAAAACTTGTGAGGCTTACGCCCCACGCCTCGAGGCTTGTGCCCCGCCCCACAAGAGGAAAAATGCCCCCGCCTTATGCCCACGCCTTTTAAAACATCAGTATAGAATTTAAGATTTTGAATTGGGTACAGGTCGGTTATGGTTTTAGCATGTCCCTCCCCACAAAACCGACCTAACCCGCCTGTAGACATGCACTTAATAAATATAAGTTTAAGTTTCCCCTTTTTACTTTATTACTATATATATATATATATATATATATACTACTTCTAAAAGTCTGTATCTTAGAAAAACTTTTGATTGACCATTACACCCCTATTTTAAATTTTAAATACTTATTTACTCCCATATTTTACCAATTAAGAATGTTTATTTTCCAACCAAAAAGAAGGAAAAAAAAATAAAAGAGAAAAAAAGATAATGATGTCCACTTCATGAATTCTACACAACCTCCACTACTATGCATGTCTCCAAGCCAACTTCTTATTCCTACCACGACTCCTAGCCATGGAAGGAATTTTGACCTATTGTGTTAATCGTCCATTCTAATGACTTAAATCAACAAAAAGTACCAAATAATTAGATTTTCATGTTCTATATATATATCGGTAATGATCTTGTCAGCACGCGCTGATATAGGCTTATATCAGCACGGCTACAAACCTACAATTGCTGATTACAAACCTATAATTGACTGATTACAAACTTACAATTGACTTACTACAAATGGCATAAACTTACAATTGACTAATGTCGGGCCAGATAATTGTCCATTTGTAATCAGTCAATTGTAAGTTTGTAATCAGTCCATATATATATATATATATATACTCTTAAACCTAAAGTTAACATCCTTGCGCTTCCATCACTTTCTCAACCCAAACCCTATGTCTCTCTCTTTCCCCTCTCTCACAGTCACGTCGTCGACCACCTGTCTCTCTCTCTCTCCCCTCTCGCGCAGTCACGCTGTCGTCAGCCACCACCGGTTCACCGTGATTTCATGAAGGCATGAAGCCCTCTTGCTGCCATCCACCATGGTAGTGACTTAGTAAGCCATTATCACTCTCTCAACCGCCGAAAATTTCTTAAGGTCGGCACTGTCGAGAATTTTCTTGGCTGTCTCGCAAGCAAGTTTTGTTTGGGCATTTTTTGTTTTGGGTTGTATTTGTGTGCTTTGGGTCTGTGTAGGCTGTTCCCTTATTTCTTCTCTCTAATTTCTTTTTTTATTGCCTTCTTGGTGTTTGTCTTTTGTGCTGTGAGAACTGAGAAGCATTTTATTGATCGATGGTCTTGACCACTTTCTCTCTCGTATATATAAAATTGTTGCTTTGGCCAGGGCGAGGCAGGGATGGGTATCCCAAACAACAACAGGGTCAGGGATGGTTCTTCACCTAATTGCTACATCGGGTTTGGGTGCAGGGTCGAGTATAAGGCTTCATAGTCGGGTCGGGGATGGTATAGTGCCGACCAACCCCATTGCCATTCCTACAAACTGATAAGAACAACAACAATCTCTATCCGGTACCACGAATCCAATGGTTCTACGAAAATGAATTGAATGAGACCATCATGATCTCAAGATTCCCCTAATTTCATATTAGAGAAACTTGTAAGGGAGAAACTGTCATAATTGATATTTACAACACTCCAGAAAGGGTAATCCCGATAATAATAATAATAATAATAAAGTAATGAGATTGCGTAAAATTCACCTTTCCAATCACAGAGAAGAGGAAACTGAAAACTTCAAAAACATTTGGAGAACAACTAATGAACTAAAGTAAAATTCATCCTTAAAAAATCACGTCTCCTTCTCGGTTGGATTTGCATTCAATATGATACTAACGGTTTAGATACCAGCAGTCCTATACAACCTTGGCTAACCACTGAGTCACCTTCGTTGTGGAAACACGAATCCGCTGAAATCATTACCTCTCCCAACAATCTAAAAGAATTTCCTCCATATTCATTTGTCGCCTCTACATTAATGATCTGAATTTAATGTTGAAAATCCTTCTTGCCACAAAAACTTTTGCCATCTCTCTTCACTCTTAACATGGCCACAATTTTCAAACTTAAAATCTCTATATTAGGAAGCACTTCCTAAATGGAGGTAAGGAATATTTCTCTAGAATTATATAGTTCCGGATAATTGTAGTTTTATTTCTTTCCCTTAATTCTGTACCAATTTCAGAAAACCTCCTAACTTCCTCGTCCCGTTTTTATCACAAAAAAAATTCTGAAAACTTATCTAGGACTTACTGGAAAAAAAATCGTACTCTTCCCTACTTTCAAACTTTTCCACCTGTTGAATAAATTTCGAGGTGAATATAAACAACCATAATTAGTCATCTCTTTAGCTACAATTATTATGTTTATTTTTAGAAATTTAAAAATAACAAAAATTGTGTGCAAAGTCTTGACTAAAAGTGATTAAAACTAATATTTTGCTACATGAATGCTGTCAATAATAGCACAAATATAAATAAAATTTCATAGAACCATGTTCAACAGCTCCACAAGAACAAAATATCACCAATAATAAAAAATGAGAAGATAATGAAATTATATATCGAATGAGGAGCTAAGAAAAAATTTCAGACCTCCCATACTCATCAACAAGCATGCCTTCCATTTCTCTGATTGGATCATCTACAGCACGCTCAGCTCGAGATGGACGTCTAAGAAAAAAACCAGCAGTCATATCATCATTTGGAACCCCAATGTCATCCATATAGCGCCGAAGAAGAGATTCGGGTAATATTTTCCTCTCAAGCCATAACCGCAAAACCTGGTCATGGAGACAAATAAATTTATCTTATTTATCTTAAGCACAAAAGGAAGCTCTCCTACCCGCAGATAAACTTTACAATTACCTTGAGACATTGACGGCGATTTTCACGAGCACTGGCTCCAGGTGGAGCAGCAGCACCCAAAAGACGTGGCAATGCTGCTTGTACTGTAGGAATGTATGAGGCTCCTGCAATGCCTAAGGAAACATCCCAAGAAAAAAAAAACTCGAGTAAAATACTCATATAAACTGGTCACTTAATTGGCCAGGAAACTTTTAAAAACTGGTCAAGAAAAAATGGTCAAGACACAATTTTTTTGATGAAGTAAAATTTTATTAAAGAAAGAAGGCAAAGCCCAAGTACACGCGATGTATACAAAACTCACACCACCAAAGCTACAAAAAAATAAAAATAAAAATAAAATAAAGAAACCCTAAAATTAGGATTACATCATAACTTCAAGCAGCCCAAAAAGCTATTAAAAGGCAACTTGAACTCAGGTTTGTTTCCTAGAAGTCCCCCAAGCAAAAATAAAGCCGGTAAATCGCTCCTTCAACTGCTTCAAAGAAGCCTCAATACCATCAAACATCGTCCTATTTCATTCCAACCAAATGACCCATAGCAGCCCATGAGGAACGATCTTCCAAAAAAAAAAGAGAGAGCCTCTGGGAGCTCAATGCCCTCCATGCCCCAATAATAACATTAAAAACCAATCGACACATCACCCCAAGCACCCCAAAAATCTCAAAACAAAAGTCACAGCTCTCTGGAAAAGCAGAAATGCAGGAAGAGATCCCCCATCTCTTCAGAGGACATGCACAAGCCGCAAAACTGCTTTCTCAAGACACTCACACAATGCACATCGGTTCTAGCATTTGTGTTGTATAAGGGTCAGCACAGGTGTCTAAGACCCCCACGAGGGTCAGCACAGGCTTTAACAGAACTTAAAACAGAAAAAATTATAATCAGTCATTTATAATTAAGATTTCATCATGTTAAAAGCAATTAACACACTATCAAGAGAGAGAGAGGGAGAGAGCACAGAAACAACACATATAGCTACCAAAAAAGTGCTTTCTCAAGTATATGTACCTTTTTGACTATGTGAGCATTGGGTGATAGAATCCACAAGAAAGAACAGGTCCACCCTACGATGAAAACTAGCCTCACTTTCCAACTTTCGGATGAGAAGTTCCACAACCTGCAATCAGGAATCTAAGCATTTGAGTCCCTTCCCAAGAAATAGTATCGCTCCCATAATAACATCAACATTATGATCTTCATGGGAAAACAGTCATTGATTTTGTCTCACATCCTTCAAAATTTCCTTCACAAATTTTAAAGACAGAATTGATCATAAATTCAAAAGTAAGAGCAATTACTAGCCCTCTATTGCTATCGTACAGACTTATCATCAAGCAAGAAGTCATAGAAACTAATGCATAATTGGGTCATAACTATAAAGACAGTTTCATCCATCGAAATATTTAACTGATGAATAAAAGAATGTCAATCAAAAACAAGCAGACAGCATGACATCAAACACCTAAATATCACAATATCACATATACAAACCAAAATAATTAACCATAAAATCTGAAAATATCATCCTCGGTGTACTTGTTAAATCCAATCAAATAACAAAATTGTAAGACACGTAGATTCAATTCAAGTTGAATCCAAAAACTAGAGATTATAAAAATCTATCTCCATGCATAATATACCGCAAATGTATACTATAAAGTCAAGGAAATTCTTTATCATCAAACAACTAAAATATTATTAGAAAATAATTATTTATTCCATCATGTAATGCCATATACTTAGTACGTTTAACATTAGGCTATCTTTTATATGCTAAGATAACAACTGACTTCAACATATATAAATATAAATATATGTATATATATCTATATATGTATACATCAATGTCATGAGATCATATTATCCATAACAAACTACCTTTGACTCGGGGAATTTTAGGAAATGAAGAAAATTTACCTAAACCAATATTTACCTTAAACAGACACTTACATTCAGCTAATATCGTAGGATTAAAAAAAAAAAATTAACTCATGCAATCATGAGTTTTCTCATGTCTACAAATCACCCTGGATCACCACTGTTTAGCCTTGAACCAATATTTACCTTCAACAGACACTTATATTGAGCTAATATCGTAGGATTAAAAAGCATTAAGCATTGAAATAATAAATAATCAAAAATAAATAAATAAATTGAAGATTCTAATTAATTTGTTAAATTTCTCTCACAAAAGAACTAAATCCCAGAAATCAAATCACTAGGGCAAATATTTCCATTGAATTATAGAAATTATGTAACAAATTATAGGAATAAACCAATATGATTCTTAATAATAGTTGAAACTTGAAACTATAGTTACTCTTACCATAAAATAAAAGTTTACCAAGGCAGTCAAAGCACTTAAGAATAAAGTTCACAAACTGCAAATTACCATTACTAAAACAGAAAAGCAATGATAACAGAGCACAATATCATGAAGTGAATATGAAACAAGTGACCCATAATATATGTTTTTTTTTTTTTTTTTGGGTACTAGACCCATAATATATGTTTAAACCTAAGAGAGTATTCTGAAAAAGAACCATAATCCAATTGGTGCTTGAAGCAGAACTAAATTGATTTTTTTGAAAAATAAAAAAATAATAATAAAAAAATACCAAATCAATTCAAACTAAGGAATTTCACAGCTGTACTGGCCCAGCGGTAACTTATGGCCACTATGGAGTGGCAACATGGGTTTAATTCTACCGCATGACTAGGAGAAAACACACACACAAACACACATATATATAAATATGCCAACTAAGGGATGCAACATCTTTTTCACACTTCAGCTGCTAGTCCCATAGATTTCATCCAAACTAACATCTTCGTTCTCCCCTTATTTGGGTAATTTGGATAAGATAACCCAAGGCTTCTGGGATTAAATTCTATCTTTTTCCTTTTTCACTTCAGACCATACACCAGGCTCCTCCCAACCATCTTTCATGCTGGGGCAAGCATCTGCTCATATTAACTAAGATTACAAGTCAGGTGGTAGTGGTAAAAATGATTTCACTCTAAAAGGCCAAGCAATAAAAAGGTCAATAAATCCGGATTATCAAGCTTATTTCTATAAGCCAAATCAAAAACACAAGGTGAAGAAGAAACATGATAGATGTTATGGTATTAATTGATGGGCATTTCGGAAGTACACTTCTTGATTTTGAACTAAAATATTCCTCCAACTTTAAATGGTTCCAAAAAGAAATAACCAAATGGTACATATGTTACCCACCTCATTGGCAATGCCATATTTGGCACAATCAATTGCAAGACGAGTTGCACGTCCTATGCTTTCTTTGGTCCTTGACAAGGTCTCTATCATTCCTTCAAAAGCATCACGAGCAACAGCTGCCTCAGTACCACCACTCAGTGAACCCCCAGCAGCATGATGTCCAGAACTAACTCTTCTCTCCTCAAATTCTTCAGGATCAAATTGGTGTTGTGATGCAAACTGACGCCCATGACTGTTTGGAGAAGCAAAATTTGAGCGAAGATTAAATCCCTGCACATCTGCTTGCATCACATTGCTGGCGCCAGAGAGGAAATGCTGAACAGTAGAGGCAGGACTCGGGCTCCTCCCCTGGACATCAGTACTGGGTGTGAAAGCAGAATTAGGATTTCCATGAGAAAGATTTTGCGAGTAAGCCTGTCTCCTTTTTGCCTGAGCCACTGCAATAAGATGCTTCATAGACATAACAGAATCAGCAGTCTTGGAATCAATAATCGAACTAGTTTGACCATCTCTACCAGCTTCCAGTCTGTGGTTAGGCAAAGCATTAGATCATGACAATGAATAAACAAATAACAAAGATAGATACAATGGAGAGAGCCACAAGTCATACATACCTTTCTGCAGGCAAAAAATTATTCTCCATCAAATTTTCTGCTGCAGTAGCAGTGTCGTTCAACCGCGAATTTGTTTTTGGCGTAGTTTTTGATTTTTCTCCAGAAGAAATGGGCCTATTTCTTTGAATTGTCACTTGATTTTGAGTGAAGCTATCAGACACCAGACTTGAAACCTTACCAGCCTGAGACTTTTTTTGGGTACCCGTACTCACTACTTTAACTGGGGTTTTGACGGCTACATGTTCTACCACTGGTTTGATTGCAGGAACCGAGCAAGGAGACATTCTAGGAGAAATCAAGATTGACTTAGCCTCCTTGGAAGATGATTTCCCAGTTTCTAGTTTCCCAGGACTATTAGAGACATGTGGAGTCATTGCCTTTTTAGGCCTCTTCTCTACAGTTTGCTGCAGACTGGGTGACAAAGACTCATTGAGTAATTTGGCAGATGGTAAGCATTCCTTCACAGGGCTACCCTCAAGTCCACTAGAATCCCTAACACTCTGTTGTGCATTATGAGAACTTTCATGATGTGCATCAGTATTCATGGTAGAATCTGAGACATTTAGAGGTGCATTAATCTTTCTGGAAGATCCTCCATGGATTGGAGTTTTGGGCTCTTCTTCATCATCATTATCATCATCATCAACTAAGCACACAGCTCTCCGTTTTGTCCGCAATAGAGGAACTGGAAATTTAACATCGTTAGAACGCAGCACATCATTTTTTAGTATGACAGAATCTTTTCCCAACTTATCTTCACAAGTTGCAGTAACAGAATTAGACATAGCCTCCAATGCCCGACGACGGCGCTTTGTTAGGGGTAGAACAGCTTCATCACCAGAACTGTTTGATCCAATAGGACCTGTCTGGGTTTTTGATGGCAAACGGTTTTCTGCTTTTACACGCATTGCAAAAGTTTTAACATCTTCACGTTTGTTCGCTTTGTCATCAACCATATTACAACTTGGGGAATCAATTCTTGTGCTTTTCACAAGTGACCTTTTTGAGACATCATCCGCCACATCTTCACACTTTGACCTTTTGGCAGGACGTGAAATTTCCTTGTTAGATAAATTAGGCTTTCCGTGTCCAAGTTGGGAGCTCTTTTTCCTGCCAGAGAACTCACCCTTGTCTTTCTCCTCAGAATTGGCTACAGTGTCCTTTTGTATTCCATCTGCTACCTCCAAATCTCTTTTATCTTTTAGCACGTTCCTCGCTTTCTTTACACTACAAACATCTGACTCAGATTTCAAAGCACCTGGAGATAATTCCTTCTTGCTGCCAGCAGAAGAAAGTTTGCTTTGCATTCCATCTTTCAATTGCTCACCAGACTCAGATACATCAACATGATCACGAGGACAATTGTACTTCGATGATGTTAAAGATGAGCTACTACTTTTGTGTACATCAACTGCACCCTCACACTTCCTCTTTGACCCGGTAGCCATCGTCTTCGACTTGTGACCATTTGTCAATGCCCTCTGTCTACCACCAGCATGCTTATGAACTGACACCACCAAAGCTGAAGGACTATCTTTTTTTTTACCATCAATCATCCCACTAGTGGAACCTCCTTCAACATCAGATAAACGATTGCTCTTACTAGAACTCAAGGCCTTTCTGATAGTCGCAACATTTGAGCGTTCAGTACAAATAACAGTTTCTTCTTTGTTTTTACAACCAGAGACTTCGTCATTTAAACAAGCATGACTGTCTAGACTGGACGCCAATACAACCTCTGTCTTTGGTATATGTACACCATTGGATGCTTTGTTTTTTTGCTTAGAAGATATAACTGGAGGCAAACTATCATTTGCATCACATAAGATAGTAGGCTTTACATCTTGACCATCAGTCTCACCTTGTCTATTCGAGCAGCGCTCCAACCCAGAGCCACAATCACCTAGCCCCTCAATACCTGTTTCTCCATTTGGTTCAACTTTACTGATCCCATCTTTTAAGTCAACCTCTACCCCATCAAGAGAAGGAACCTCACACCCAAGAACTGATTTATCGGTAGTACTTGAATGTTTTCCCTGCAAGTCTTCAAAAGCTTCACATATTTCCTTCACAGCTTGGGCAAAGTATTTAACTGTTTTGCCTTGACAACGAGCAGACAATTTACTCTTTGCTTCACTAGTAAATGCCTGTATATCCGGAGGGGCAACAAAAGCTCTGTGACGGAGAAAAAATGCAGGGGAAAATTAAGAAGCCATATACTACTAGCTGCCAAGTTTATCAACAACGACAACAAAAAGCAACAGAAGTTCAAAGACTAATAAATAAGATCAAACAAACTAGCAACAAACATAAGTAATGCTCCTTTCCAAACTCTTGGGTAGTTAAAACAGACACTGCATACACCTCTAGAACATTTCAAATTATCCTTTAATCTCTCGAAAACCATAATATATGACTATATGCATAAATGAATAATTCAATTTGAACTTACACCAATGAAACATTTTCCCTTTACTCTGATCGATTTTTATATTGTTTCCTCAAGACAATTCCAACATAAGACCCTCCTCTCAGCTAGTATTTCAAACATAATTCTAGATCAGAAAAATTCTTACAACAGTAGTCATAACTCATAACAGGCTGAAGGAAAATATGATATGCTAAGGTCTCTATTCACCTAGGCAAATTTTGCAAAAAGGTGAACATGCCTGACTAAGCAAAGCCCATGCTTTGGTGTAAGGAAATTCAGAATGTATTTTATAAAACGAAGAAAAGTGTAAATCAAGCCTATAAACTTTATGGAACCCCAAGGGGTAGTTCAGTTGGCAAGGGATCCCGCCCTAGTAAGCGGAGGTCCTGAGTTCGACTCTTGCTATCCCCTTGGGGCCACCCAAACAAGGTTTCCATGGTTCTCATGGGCCTTGGTCTTACCTAGTCCATGTGGGTTGTGGGGTCTTACAAGGGCCCGGGGTTTGCCCCAAGGATTTCCTCGTCATCAAAAAAAAAAAAAACTTAAATGGTCTTTTTTTTATTGATAAGGTAAATTTTAAAATAAATAAATAAATAAACCTTAAATGATCTTGTACAATGATGACTACTTTTTGGGTCATTTGGTTGGAAAGAAATGCTCACCTTATTTAGGATAAATATTCTTCTAGGGAGATGATGGCTTGGGATAGATTCACTTTCCATGGTTCTAGTGATTGTAAGGGGAAGATTGTGTTTTTTTTTTTCTTCCTACCAGGGAGGGGATAGCTTTGAAAGAAGAATTGTTGGCACTTGGGGAGAAGTTGAAGGAGGCTTCTAGATTAAGATTTCTCAGTTGATTGCTGAAGGGAATTCAGCTATTGTCATTATAAGAATGAATTCCAGAACATTAGGTGCTTAGCAGTTCACTTCTATTACTAAAGAGATATCAGATATAACCGTATCTTTCCATGTAGAGGCAAGATGGGTGCCTAGAAAAGCTAATGGGGCAGCAGATGATATAGCTAAGAGAGGAGCTTCTTCTCTTCAGCCTTACAGAGAGCATTTTTTTTCCTCCACAAGGCTGTTTTTGTTGGTATATTTTTTGGGGATGGGTGTTTGTTTGGTTGTGTGTTGTATAGTTGAGGGGTTTTTGCAGCAGGTTATCTCGCCCTCCTTTTTGTTTGTATTCTCTCATTCTTTTTGTTAATATTAATAAAATCATTTTGTTTCTTATCAAAAATTAAAAGGGCAACCATACATAATTTATGTTACATGATGTGACAATATATTCATCATCTATAATATATTATTATGGCATTGTGTTTTTTAAACTGTTTTATGTGGTCTCTTCATATAACCATTTACTAGCCTATGGATTGACGAACTCAATTACCTCATAACACAATTACCTTATTTTTATTTCTTATTTTAAAAAACATCTATTTTAGAGGAATGTGCTTTAATAACCGTTTGACGTGTCTCTTCATATAACTGACTAACACAGTTGCCTTTTCAAAAAAAAAAAAAAATCCTCTTCATCCAGCCAAACATTCCACTTTTCTCTTATATGTACATAAACATTTTAGTAATTCAATGATGGTTTTAAATTTAAACATATGTCAACTTCTGCATTATAAACTACCATTTAGATAATCAAATGCATATATCAAACATTCAATTTCAAATAATCAAATTAAGAGAAATAAATTTCTTTATTTTCTTGATAAACAATTACATGCATCTAATAAAGATACAAAAAATAAGAGCGGGTAATTGCAAAAAACACTTAAACAAAGATAAAATTTCACATAGCACCAAAATTTTGGCAACACCTCTCCTCCCAGCAGGTCAAAACAAAGTAAACGGTGCCATAAAGAGAACAATAATGGCAAAAAAACAATTAAATGTTGTATCAATCCAATAAGAATCACATAATGATCATTTAAAGCAATGGTGACAAAGTTTTAGAACACTTAAATGTTTTAGAGCGCTTGTTTCATGTGCCTTACACCTTAAGCCAGCCTATCAATGGTAACAAAGTTTTAAAGCGCTTGTTTCGTGTGCTTTACACCTTAAGCCAGCTGATCAACAGCTCACACCTAAATAAATCTGTTGTTCTTGATCAATACACACGTTATGGGTGCGCCTCTGCACCAGTGCACCACACACCTTTTTTGTGCATGGGCTGTCCACTCATAGCACCACTTAGGATTCCTCTTTTTTTCTGGGACAATATACACCCAGGACACTCTACCAAGGGGACCACCACGGCATGCTGGAGAGTAAAAATAGGCACCTGGGACACTACTACAAGGACTGGCATGGCATGCCATAGAATGAAGACACTAGCCTAAAATCAAATCCCTTGAAAATTACTTAGTTTCAGACTTCCATTAATCATCTTGGGCACGAATTGCAATAAATGCCTTCAGGGGCATTCCTTATTGAAGTTCATTCTACAAACTTCAACCTCCTCCTCACAAAAATGCGAAAAGACTTCCTTGAGCAGTTGAGCATAAGTAAAATCGTCTGATTTATTTTCCTTTTTTGATCAACAACAAAGAGAGCTTTTATTAATAAAAGCAGAAAACATTACAAAGGGGAACAAGAAGTCCACTTTAAAAAAATAAATTGTAAAACCAAGGAAATAGAAAAGAAAAAGAAACATCTCCTCGCCAAACATCTTCCCAAAAATGGATCTTATCCCCTTTCCCATCAACAAACAAGAATGTTGCAAGAACCAAGGCAAACCCTGAGAAATAAATTTCAAGGGACATCTGGCTAAAAATAGCCCTCAACCGAGAATCCCACCCATTATCGTGCATCCCATATTTATTCTTATTACAACTTGCCATAAAGAGTTATGTTCAATGGGGAACCTCCACGACCACTTCCCAATTAAGGCAATATTACTCTACAAGGTTTCCCAAAACACCCAAAACAATAAACAATTTTTTTCGTTTCAGGGATATACTCCCCTCCCAGGAACCCATTTAGCGGGATCAACATTTGGTCATGGCCTTTTTAGGATCTACTCCCTTGGTCGTTCATCTTTCACTAATTTCAGTAATTTGTATTTATTCTATTATTAACAATCAAATAGTCCAATCCATTCTATACTAAGAAGTTCATGAACAAACATGCACTACTTGAATGAAAATACACTTACATTTCTTGTGTCCCGAAGAATTGAACAAAATATTTCTTAGGATCGGGAGTCCGTTTCCAATCTTCTGGTCTGCTAATCTGAAAATACAAAACCCACAAAATATTCCCCAAAAATAAACCCAAAGACCAAATAAACTATGTCCCATAAATCAAAGCAATATAAGCACAAAGACAAAAAGGAACTTGAAAACCTCCCATTAAATCCTCAAACAAGAACAAAATATCAATTCAAACTGGAGGACATAAAAAACCTTCTTGGAATACATTTTAAAAAGACCCACAAAGCATAACTCAAAGACTAATCAAGTTATCAAAGATCCCAACCACATTGTCTAAAGTCAAGCAATGTAATAACAAAATACCCAACAACAAAGAAAATCAAAACCTGCCATATTAATTAATGAAACAAGTTCAAAGGAGGCCAATAAAACATTAAAACCTTCTTGGACCAATTCTATATCAATCTCTGAAATAAATAAAACCCCCACAACATAATTTCTATGGAACCCCCTATGTCCATTTTATTTTTTTTTTTTTTTTTTTTTTTTATCAACAACAAAACCCCCTATGTCCATAGAATAACGCATTGTATGCATAAAAACCACTAAACACACAACAAAAAGAACTTGAATCAAAACAACTTACATCAAACCAGTCAACCAAAAAAACATTGTTCTACCCAATTGAAATATATCTTCGAATTAAATCAAACACCACAAAACCCCCTCCCCCCCACCCCCCCAACCCCCACCCCACCCCAAAAAAAAAAGGTAGAATCACTGAATTAACGTACCTACGCTCCACACAGTAAAGCAATGTAAGCACAAATACACACACACACACACACACATATATATACTCCAGCATTAAAATGAAGTCATCTTGGTCAACAAAAGAAACTTTGTTCATCTTAATTGACACAAATCTCCGAATTAGCCCCTGAAAACTAATAAATTACTAAAGCACCTACCTATGTTCTATACAGTAAAGCAATGTAAGCAGAAAAAACTCTAAAAATATGAAAATAGAAATAAAAACTTGAATAAAAGTATATTAAATCAAACTGGTTAACACATGAATCTATATCGATAGTTAAATTAAATTGAAACCAAGTACAGCAAATTCACTGCAAATAAAAACTTTGTTTGCACAATCATCGCACAAATAAAACCCTAAATAAAAATATTAATACAATAAATCAAAATTAAAGCGAAAAAAAACAAAGCACAGTACTAGCCAAGCATTCGCGAATAAACCGTAAATACCTTGGCGGGCCAAGCAGGAAAGCCCTTCACCTTGGCAAGAACAAGATCGCCCAAACTCAACTCACTCTTCGCCTTGGCTTTGTTTGCTCCCCTTTTACGCCCCGGAGCCATGGCGCCACACAAACCCTAGACCAAAACCTCTCGTATTCGAACGACGACTAAACCGTATGGAACCGAACAAAAACCCTAGGATAAAAAACTCGAGTCCGAGACTGATAATCTCTGCCTGCGTTTTCCCCGGCGGCAAACGGCCAGTGGCGATTCCAACGACCAGAGATGCTAGGGCATCGGAAGAGAAGGGGTGGTAGGAGCTGTAGAACAAGAAGGACTCTGCATTCGAACTGCAGAGAGAGAAAGTAGTTGCACAGAGAGAGAGAGATATTGAGGCGGTCCAGAGAGAGAGAGAGCAGTACTAGCGAGGAAATGCTTTGCGAAGGCAAGGTAGTATGGTAATTTGGTATGGGCCTGAGACGCGTCACCCAGTGGGTTAGTTTTGTCGGCGTTAACCATGGTTAAATCTTAGTTGGCTATTGGGTATTTGGGGGTGTGCCGTCTGCCCATTTAGGCATTACCGGGCCCAAGATCCTCCCCACGATGGCCCATCTCGGAGGAAAAATTATTCCATAGGCGCACTAGCACTAGGGCCTATTTGAGAATTTCAAAAACTGGATCATAATAAATAAAGTCATAATTGTTTTAAAAAAAACTCTACTCCTGCCTTATTTTCAAAATAAAGCTGAATTGATTAGTAAGAAAAAACGATTTACTAAACAATATAAAATCAAAATTGGCTAAACTTGTTTTCAACTGATCAAGCTTTCAGGTTTTCCAAACAGCCCCTAATCATAGTTATCAAATTCGGATCGAACACTAATCCAATTAAGAAGTTGGGTCACATAATCATTGATTCAATCATTTAGTCAATCAATCGAACAATATTATAATTAATAAAAAATAAAAATAACTCTTAAAAAATAAAATTTTGCTTAAAAAAGGAAAAATATGTTTTTTTTTTTTTTTTGACAATCAATAGAATTTACCACATCCCTAAACCCCCAAGATCAACAAATAGATATCAATGTTTCTCTATAGGCTTGATCTCAAAATTGTTCATCATTCACTCAACAAATAAAGAGAATGTCACTAAACTATCATGTCATTAACAAAATATATATATATATATATATATAGGGGAGGGATCCATTTACATCCGATGTAAAACTTTTTACTCTCACACCCCTTAATAACTTTTTGTAAGAATAACATTTTACCAATCCAACCATTGGATTAGAATCTCTATTCATGCACTTCATGGGTGTCGAATTTCAAGTAAATCCAATATTATGCGCTATGTCATTTATAAAGAGCCCCAAATTATAGTTTTATTTATATAAAAAGAATGTGGGTTTACAGATCAAACACTTCTCGATATCGGATTTGCTTGAAATTTGGCATGCATGATGTGCATGAATAAAGAATCTAATCCAATGGTTGGATTGACAAAATATTTTTCTTACAAAAAGATATTGAGGGGTGTAAGTGTAAAGAGTTTTACACCAAGTGTAAACGGATCTCTCCCTTATATATATAGTTTTATTTAAATAAAAAAATGTGAGTTTACAGATCAAACACTTCCCAATATCGGATTTGCTTGAAATTTAGCACGCATGATGTGCATGAATAGAGAACCTAATTCAATGGTTGGATTGACGAAATATTTTTCTTACAAAAAGATATTGAGGGGTATGAGAGTAAAGAGTTTTATACCGGTTGTAAACGGATCCCTCTCCTCTATATATATATATATATATATATAGTGTGTGTGTGTGTGTGTGTGTGTTTATTTAATAAAAATCATAAACACAATGTTTACTCCTTTGCCTTGACTTTATATATTTACCTGTGACTTTAGAAGGCTATGAGTGATTTTCAATTCCAAATAGCTATTAAGAATTAAGAAAATTATATTTAATTAAAAAATAAATAATAAATAAATGAAACTAAAACTGGCACTTTCAAATAAATATTAATTTCAAATAGAACTGGGGTCTTATAGATAGATGGATTTTTATGGAGATATAAAATAATGTTGGGAACATATGCTTTCTGAGCAATAGCTTTATCCCACCATTTAAATGAGAATCTTCGGCACAGATGAAGAGTTGGAGGGTTGTTTCCAATGGGAGAAATTACATAATCCCATTTAGAAATCCAAGGGAGTTGGAAAAGAGTAAGGAAAATGAGTAATTGAGGACTATGTTCTTGTCCTGGGAACAAATAGTGGTTAAAGAAATGTTCAAATCTTTCTAGGATGGGAGGAGGAAGCATTCTATTATCTGGACCATACCATGAAAACCATTGGTTAAACCAAGCTGGATATTTTGGAATGGTGCTATGGCAAAAATGGAAGAACCAAGAATGGTTCTTATTAGAATTCTGAAAAGAAAAAGTTTTATACCAAGTATCAATATAATCAAAGTAAGTATAGGCTAGGGGATAATGTTCTTGTGAAAATCTTTTTGAAGTATGAAGAGTTTGGTTCCAATCAGAATAAGAGAGGACCTTAAGGATCCTACACTTAGAATGGTTTGCAACATCTTTATTTGGAACATGGGTGATGACAATAGAGTCAGTATCCACATGGATAAATTTATAATAGTTTTGGGATTTGTCTCCAATAGGAGAAAGCCAATGTCTTTCAGGAAGGAATATTTGCTGGGAGATTTGTAGAGTAGTTGCTGACTTGAATTCGGGTTCAATGGCAAGAATGGGCAAAAGGATTTTATTATAAATGTATGAAGAAGGGTTAACATTCCCTGGTTCATTAAATTGGACTGGATTGGAAATTGTTTTGGATGAAGAAGGACTGGCTGCAGAAGGACTAGCTGCCATTTTGGCATAGGTTGGGTGTTTTGATGGAGGAAGTTCTGGATAATCTAATGGTGCAAATGGATTGGGAGTAGTTGGAATTGAATAAGATTGTTTCCTAGAAGGGGACAATGGAGGCCGAATGCCTGGAGGCCGAAGGCCTTGGATGCCATGTTGTTGTGCATAATGTACTAGAAAACCGGAAGTTTTGGAAGAAGGGGATTCCTTCTTATGCATCGCATAATCTGCTTTACTGGTTGGTTTGGGTTTGTCACCCATGGGAACCCTACAAGAATTCCCGTGAGAGAAAATCAAGAAGGTTATTGTTTTCTCCTTTGATGAATTCCATTTCAAAATCAAAAACACTTAAAATGGCTTGCCATCTGGCAAATATTTGTTTTGAAGCAATATTTTTGACATCTTTTTTTAAAACTATTTTGGCACTTTTACAATCAACACGAATAAGAAATGGCTGATTTAAAAGATCATATTGAAATTTGAAAACACATAAAACAATACTTAAAATCTCTTTTTTAATAGTACTGTAATTCTTTTGAGAAGAATTCCAAACACCTAAAGTAAAACATACTAATTGTTCTTTTTCTAATCTTTGCTTGAGAATACCACTATATCCTATATTTGAAGCATCTGTTTCAACTATTTTAAAAGCTTGAGGATTAGCAATGTGTAATAATGGTAAATGGGTTATTCTTGATTTTATTAATTTGACAATGTCAGCTTGAGGATTTTTCTTAAGTCTGTCATATAATGGTTTACACAATCTGTGTAGATCTTGGTAAAAATTTCTAATATAATTAAGACTTCCCAAAAATCTTTGTAGTTGATGTTTATCCTTAATCTCATCTGGAAATTTACTTGAGAATTCAAGGCTTCTTTCAATGGGAATTATTGTTCCATTATGAATATTATGGCCTAAGAATCTAACTTTTCAAGTCCAAACAACAGGTAAAGATAGCATCTGCCAGATCCAAAGCAGAATATAAACAACATTTGCGTGAAGCTCTATCACAGGTTGATTCAGATGAAGAACATTCGGATGAAAGCTTCTTCCCATCCATTCTATCAAAATGAAGATGATTGCTATGGTATAGGGTTCTTTTCTCAGATATAGACATTCCAGTTTTTAATTTGCACAGTACAAGTTCTAAGCTAGTCGGCTTCCATGGCTTAAGCACCGACACTCAAATCCATTAGCCCAACTTTTGGATTCCATTTTTCTCATGATTCTACAGTCATCCGACAGCATCACTCTATAAGGACAGCTTTCTGCACCATCAAACAATATTAGTACATATTCTTATATAAAAAAATATAAAAAAAAATATATAGATTCCAGAAAAGTGCTTCAAGACATTATTGCTCCAGTCATTATTACTCCAGGACATTATTCCGCTCTAGAACATTATTTTCAAGATTCCATAGAAGTGCTCCAGAACATTATTGCTCACTTTTCACTATTACCAGCATACCAATGTCTGCCACATATCTCCATTCCAGCTCATCAAAATCCATTCATTCTGCACAAAGGGACAATCAAGAAAAAGAGGATAAGACTGCACATTCACGGGTGTATTTGAAATCCGTCCAAGCTTAGGTTATATATATAGGAACTAAACTAGATGGTTCGGCATCCTATCTTTATAATCTCTCTTCTATTTTGTAACCTTTCTCCAGCTCTGTATCCACAACCCCCTTTTCTTACTATAAGCCTTCTATCTCCTTCTTCTACTTTTGTTAGTATTTCAGTGTTTCTACTTTTATATTTTAAAGTTTGTATAATAAAGCTTGTATAATATATTCTGTCTCCCGTTGTGATCATTTACTGTATGTTTTAGTGTGATTTAATATATTTTATTTCTTGTAAATTTATATATCCTGGGTTCACTTATTTTGGTATCAGAGCCAAGTGATATTCTTTGTTGACAGATTTATTCATAAAGTATTTTTTATTGATCTGGTTCTAGATTGATCTCTTTATTTTTACTGGTACTGCACTTTTGGTGTGTTAAGGCAGGATTAGCCGCAGTGTCACCATAGCAGTGTAAAAATAGTCAGTCTCTAGAATTTCAGTCTCTTAAATACGAATATGAATAGATTTTTCCGAAATAATTCTACTAGGTCTAATGCCTCAACAAGTGAACAAAGTACTAGTAGTTTTGTTTTTGATTTTTCTCCAGATACCACCATAGTTAATAATAAGCAAGAAGTATATGAAGATATGGAAAAAGATTTTGATAATTGGGAAATACTAAAGGTACATCCCACAACCATATATAAAAGGAGAACATTTAATTTTAAAACTGATTATGCGATAAAAACTGTTGAACAAACTATTCCATTTTCTTCTGATCATGAAACAATTCCATTATTATCAAAACAAACTATTTTAAAACATTTAACAAAAAATTATAAATATATACATTTTGGATGTATACAAATAGCCCTTAAACGATTAACCAAGGATGGCGTAAAAGTCTCATCATTAATATGTCTAAGAGATGCTAGACATAGACAATTTACTAATTCCATTTTAGGATTAATAAAATCTAGGTGATGACAACAGAGTCAGTATCCACAAGGATAAATTCATAATAGTTTTGGGATTTGTCTCCAATAGGAGAAAGCCAATGTCTTTCGGGAAGGAATATTTGCTGGGAGATTTGTAGAATAGTTGCTGATTTGAATTCGGGTTCAATGGCAAGAATGGGCAAAAGGCTTTTATTATAAATGTATGAAGAAGGGTTAACATTCCCTGGTTCATCAAATTGGGCTGGATTGGAAATTGTTTGGGTTGAAGAAGGATTGGCTGCAGAAGGACTGGCTGCCATTTTGGCATAGGTTGGGGGTTTTGATGGAGGAAGTTCTGGATAATCTAATGGTGCAAATGGATTGGGAGTAGTTGGAATTGAATAAGATTGTTTCCTAGGAGGGGACAATGGAAGCCGAATGCCTGGAGGTTGAAGGCCTTGGATGCCATGTTGTTGTGCATAATGTACTAGAGAACCAGAAGTTTTGGAAGAAGGGGATTCCTTCTTATGCATCGCATAATCTGTTTTACTGGTTGGTTTGGGTTTATCACCCATGGGAACCCTACAAGAATTCCCGTGAGAGAAAATCAAGAAGGCTATTGTTTTCTCCTTTGATGAATTCGATTTCAAAATCAAAAACACTTAAAATGGATTGCCATTTGGCAAATATTTGTTTTGAAGCAATATTTTTGACATCTTTTTCTAAAACTGTTTTGGCACTTTTACAATCAACACGAATAAGAAATGGCTAATTTAAAAGATCAGATTGAAATTTGGAAACACATAAAACAATACTTAAAATCTCTTTTTTAATAGTGCTGTAATTCTTTTGAGAAGAATTCCAAACACCTGAAGTAAAACATACTAATTGTTCTTTTTCTAATCTTTGCTTGAGAATACCACCATATCCTATATCTAAAGCATCTGTTTCAACTATTTTAAAAGTTTGAGGATTAGCAATGTGTAATAACGATAAATGGGTTATTCTTGATTTTATTAATTTGACAATGTCAGTATGGTGTTGAGACATGTTGGAGGATTTTTCTTAAGTCTGTCATATAATGGTTTACACAATCTGTGTAGATCTTGGCAAAAATTTCCAATATAATTAAGACTTCCCAAAAATCTTTGTAGTTGATGTTTATCCTTAATCTTATCTGGAAATTTACTTGAGAATTCAAGGCTTCTTTCAATAGGAATTATTGTTCCACTATGAATATTGTGGCCTAAGAATCTAACTTTGGTTTGAAATAATTTTATTTTTGATTCTGAAAGAACTAAACCATTCTTTTTAATAATGTTTAGAAATGTATACAAATGTTTCCAATGTTATTCAATATTTTCATAATATATTAAAACATCATCTATATAAACTATAGACCATGCCGAATGTGGATTAAAAATGTCATTCATAATATTTTGAAATTCTGATGGAGCATTTTTTAGTCCAAATGGCATAACATTCCATTCATATTGACCAAATGGTACATTAAATGCAGTTTTGTACCTATCTTCTTCTTTGAGCTGAATCTGCTAAAAGCCAGATTTCATGTCAAATTTGGAAAATATTTTTGCATTGTATAATCTGTTTAATAGATCTTGTTTATTAGGAATGGGATATCTGATCCATTGTAAAACTTTGTTTAAAGGTTTGTAATTGATGACTAATCTTAGAGCTCCTCTTTCTATTTCGGCAGGTTTATTAACATAGAAAGCTGAGCAACTCCTGTGAACCCACGAAAAAGCGTGGCCCACAAGGGTTTGGCAAAAAATACAAAGGTGAAAGACAACAAACAAAAAGGAGTCGCCACCTCATTTTTTAGGGAAAAGAGGAAAACCGTAAAATGTTTTATTTCCAAAACCTCATGACTCCATTTTAAAAGGAAAGGCAAAGTCTTTAAAACCAGAAAATTGGATTTGGAGGCTAAGTTACGATGTGGGAAGGTTCTGGGCTAAACCCATAGGCACCCACATCGCCCGAGTTGGTCTCTTAATTTGATTAGGCTAAATTAATGACTTAATCACATGCAAACCAATATCAATCAATAAAATACAGCATGCATATCAATCACAAATCCATCCTACTCCTCTAGCAATCATATGTGATGGACAAATTCATTCTAATCCACTAGCAATCATATGAGAAGGACAAACAAACAAAACAAAGAAAACAAAACAAAACTAGGATACTTAGATTCTAGGGCGGACTTGAACATCAATTGAGCGCCTACGTACCATGCATGGAAATATATGGATCAAAGTCTATGTAGTTCGAATAGAATAGGGTTAAACCCTAATAGAGAGTTATGGTAAACCTTAGGTTTCCTTCCATAGTGATTTTCAAAGATAAAATGATTCTTAATAAAAAATCCAACAGAAGATATAAACTTTTGAAAATGGATGGAAAGAAGCTCTAGAGTTGACCATATCCCTCTACTAGAGAATAACCCTAGGAGGGAGAAGAGAAAAGAAAGGTTAAAAAAAGTAAATTAGGGCACTTCATACCCTACTTACCTTGTGCAATTTACTCCAAGCAATATCAAGCTTAAGCCATAGCGACCTTATTTGCAATAAGGCAACTATTGTACCTGTTTGCACCCTTACACGTGCTCAAAGCATATTAAAAAGGATAACATAACAATCTGGACATAATAGTATTAAGGCTCAAAGTCATCCACTAATCATGTTATCAACAAAAACAGTGAATAAATAGAGACCTTAATGCAACCCTAATCTCATGTCATGCATAAAACCCTAAAAATCCACTACATGCATGCAAAAACTATCATAGTTATTCTATATATATATCATATATATAATAACCATGAAGAAAAATAGAAAAGAAAACCTATTCTATCATGCTATAGGAAACTTGTGTGAATTTAGGGTTATCGAAACCCTAATTTCACAACTATGCATTAAAACATATGAAACGACTCCAACACATGCTCAAATCATTATGAATATCATTCATATCATATGTATTAACTAACAGGAGCGTCAACTCATGCCAACAATCACAACGAATAGACTATATGAACTATGCATGATTTAAGAAGACAAAAAGAGTAACGCTTTCAAATCCTTAGTAAACTAAAGATTATCAAGCACATAGAACCATGAATCATCTTAAAATCATTCATATCATATCACAAAATCATGGAATTAACCTAACATGTGGAGTTACAACATGCACTAGAACTATCATGGAAGAAGAAGGAGAAGGAGAAGGAGAAGACCTATATTCAGCATTCAAAAAGAGTGCTTACCTCTTGTAGAACCTCCCTTGCCTTCAAAGTCCTTGTTCTCTTGCTTGCTTAGGGTTGAAAAGCCTTCTTTTGATGTCCTTTTAGCTCTCCAAACTCGTAGCTCCCTCTCTCTCTAAGTGTAAAGTGCACTTGTAGCCCCCCCTATATGCTGAATATCATGTTCTTTATATAGAGAACTGACCCCATGAACCAATGGTTAAGATTAATTCATTAAACAATGATCCTAGGGCTATTAGAGACTCTCTTAGTGCTCAAACAATTCAAACTTACACACTCCTAAGAGAAAACAAGTTGTAATGGCGGAGGAAACCGTCAAAAGAGGGAGAGAAGAGTCAGAATCCCACTTAAACACGGATTCCCTCGGGTGACCATCTGGGCTTGGACGGCTGACCATCTGGCTTGGACGGCTGACCATCTGGCCCTAGACGGTCACCCGAGGGCTCCCATCAGCATACCTCGGTTAGACTCCTTCGCCTTCCGGAAGTCTTTCGGGGATCAAATTAAGTTCGATTTTGACGAAATAAAAGCCAAAACGACCGTGTTTCAAAGGGGAACACATTTTAGGCATTTTAGGACAAAAATCCTTAACCATGGGTGCATGGTTAGGTTTTACAAAGGTGGTTAACCATGGTGCTTCACCGTCGCTAAGCTGGGTTTACACACAAGGTCAAACCAAATGCTTTCCAAATCGAAATTCAACTTTTTTAAACATGTCTAGGATGTAAATAAAGCCCAATTGAAGTTAAATGAGAGAAAATTAAGTGGGTCACATGAGTCAATTTGAGCGAACCAAGAAAGGGTCTTTTAGCCAACCTGAACCGTTATGAGCCGAATTGATCTTAAACCATTAGTTCATCAAATCAAACCTATATATAGACTCTATATACTCATATGAACTCTAATTGACAACTTGGAGATCATTTCAAAGTCAAATGGGAAAGATACGACTTAAAAGACAATAATGCCCTTAAAGTCACAAAATTTCTATTTGACTATTGAAACCTTCTCCAAATCAAACCAAAATTCATATGCATGATCTTCAATGCCATAAAATCTTAATGCAAATGCCTAGACTAAAAAATAAAATAAAAACCTACATGAAATGATGACCTCAAACTAGGGTGACAAAAATGGGGTGTGACAACTCCATGGAGATTTGCTTTTCCTGATTAAGTTTTTCTTTAATAATCCTTGAATTTCTTTTTTACAATAATCTAAAAGTTGTTGATTCATCTGAATTGGTCTAGCTTTTGTGGGAATTTGAGATTTTTTAAAATCTGGTTCATAAGGTAAACTTACTGTATGTTTTTTCCTGTTCCAAAAGGCATTGGGTAAATCAGAGCAAACCGTATTTTTTAATAGAGTATGAAATTGTTTAATTTTTGTTTTTAATTCTTGAGTTTGTAAGCCTTATTCGATTTTTAAGGATTGAATTTCATAATGTAAGTATTTTATGATGTTGTTCTTTTTTGGAGATAAGATTTAATGTTGTAATTAATTTAGCTTTTAATAAATCAAAGGTATAAAGTTCTCTTTGTTGAGGAGGCTTGAGGAATTTATAAATTATCTTTTGTCCAGCTAATTTTGTATAGATACCATCATTCTTTACACTAAATGGAGTGATAAGTCTTAAAAAAGGAGTTCCCAAAATTACTGGCTTGGTTAAATCTTTTAAAAGTATAAATGGGGTTTCAACACAAATTCCTTGGTTACACACTTGTACCTTTTCAAGTTTATAATCAATATACATTTTAGTGCCATCAACAGTAGTTAATGGTTCTTCTGTTGTTTGCTGGCAATATTTTGTTGGGACTAAACCTTGGGTTGTACAATTCATATCTGCTCCTGTGTCTACTAAAGCAAATATATTTATTGTTAATGTTTTATTAATGACAAGATTAATATTTACATGCCATTTTTGATAATCAATTAATGTTGCTATTTGTATTGCATCTAAATCTTGATTTTGCTCAGATGTAATGTCTTCTTCAGGAATGTTTTCTGGAAAGGAGGTTGATGTTGAAGAAAGCAGTTGTTGTGCCAAATAGTTTCGTTTTCTTTGTAAATCTTCTACTTGTGTTCTAAGTTGTTTTAAAGAATTTACTTGTTCTTTTAAATGTCTAATTTATATTTTTCCTTGATTTATTTCATATTGTAAATCTTGAATAGTTGTAGGTCTAGTTTTTGTCTTATCAAATCTATTTAGAATGGATTTTAAATTATAATCAGAAGGTATATCATGGCTTGTTTTCATGGATTGGCTAATTGTATTAGAAAGGTTCTGTAAATATGTTCTTTTAAGGTCTGGATCCGTAATTGTATCAGCAAAGTCTAATAATTGTCTTTCTTCTTTTCTTAAGGGCATTAAAGATTTTTCTGGAGGTTTATTGCAATATGTTGAAGATGTACAATTTTTTATGGGAGAAGTATTTTCATGTTCAGATTTAGAATCAGAGGAAGAAGAGGATGAAGACGTTTCTGGAATATCATCTTGTTCTATTTCATTAATGTCTTCAGTAGATTGTATATCAGATTCTGTATCAGAATGTTCTTTTAATAAATTATACAATTGTAATTTAAGTTCATCAGGAATCTCTAAAGAGTCAATGTTATCTTTTAATTTGCAATTGTTTTTATAATGACATAATTTTCCACATTTCCAGCACTTAGGGGTTTTTCTGAAAGATTGAGGCTTGTGAGATTTATTAGATTTATGTTTGGTGTTGGTTTGTGATTTTTTGGCTTGATGTTGTACTGGATATCGTAGCCAACTATATTTTCTATTTTTATGACGGTATTTAGAAGAATGGGTTTGTTTTGGGTTTTTGTATGATTTCTTTTGGGTTTTTCTCATCCTTGAAGATGGTGCTTCAATTTTAGGATATCCAAATTGTTCACAAAATTGTCCTAATTCTTTTCTTCCTAATTTTTGTTATCTCTTCATTTGTGCTTTTAATCTGAGATCTGTGCATAAAGCTAATCCTTCTGTTTGAATTAGGAAAATAATATCACCATAAGATGAAATATGATAATTAATTATGCCACTGTGTATTTCTCTTAATTTTTGTTTAACCTTTTCACTAAATAATTTAGGTAATCCAGTAATAAATCTTTCTTTCCAATAATCCTTTTAACAATCTTCTCTTAATAACACCTTACTTAAGAAAACATTTTTATATCATCAAAAATCATCTAATGTTGGACATCTTAAATGTGAGAGTACTTCACTGGCTCGTTCAGTAATGGTTAAAGGATCTCCAAGAAAATGTTTAACAATTGTATATATTAAAGTATTTATATTATATTGTCCTCTTGCATCTAGAATAGGATTATTATTATCATCAACTTTTGTTGCATGTTCAATATTATAACGATCTTGGTCATGTAAAAAGTGATCCCATCAGCCTTTGAGTTGGCCAGTAAAACCAGTAATAATTAAATGAAAAGCTTGGCTGTCCGAGGCATTTTGTCTATGTTTATAGGCAGTAACTACCATAAGGATTTTGTTCATTAATCCTAAAATTTGATATTCAGACATACCATCAATATTCCATTCATAAATAGAAGATCCACTATATTCACTTTGTACATATTGTGGGCGTTCTTTAAATTGGACATCAACAGGTGTAGGTCGAGAATAATAATTTCTCGTTGTTGGTCTTGGATGGGAAAATGTTTTAGAGTGTAATTCTAATGGTTCTTCTTGGGAAGTAGATTTAAGATATATCAATGGGGTAATATTTTTGGTGGTGGAGTTGAGAGGTAATTGGGCTAATCTTTTAGTAATTTCATCCACTAATTCATCAGAAGTATCTTTAAATCGAAGTTCATGTTCTTTTGGTATTTGATGTGGTTTGAAGAGGAGAGGAGATTTTATAGGTTGAGTTTTTGGATTTTGAAAATATGATGTGCTTGGTGTTGAATGGTTTTCATTTTTCGGTTTAGTATTTGTATGTATTTGGTCTTGGATTAATTCAATTCTGTCTAATTGTGTTCCTATGGTACGTAAATGTTGATTTGTATAATTATTTTGTTCAACAATCTTTTTTCCCTCAGAAGTCATAGCAGAAGCATTACAGTCTTTGAATGGAGAAGCAGTAAATATATTTTCTCTTACTTTTATCTGAATGTTTTCTAAAGGAGGATGTACTGCTTAGATAATTTTATTATCTAAAGTTTTCCACTTGGTTGTTTCTTTGGTTTATACACTAATAGTTTTAGATGAAAATGGAGGATTATTGACTTTATAATTTCCTTTAGCAAATATTTGATACCATAAAAAGAATTCTAGATTTATTTTATGATAATTGCAATATTCAATATGTAAATCTTGTAAAATTTCTAACTCAATTGGATGTATATCTTTTAAGGGAAGTTTCTTTTGGAGTCTATAATTGTTAATATCTTCTTAGATGGTTTAGACAGAGTTGTTTAACAAATTTGGATTAAGTCTAAATGTTGATTCTTTTGATAACATATTTATTTGTGGATCATATCTTGTTCCTTCCATATCTGATCTTTTTGGTGACATATTTTCAGGATTTTCTGAGCTAGGTGTATCAACAGTATAATATAGTTGGGAAATATTTGGGAGATTTGTTCTTACTCTTGTTATTCTCTCTGAAGGTGTCCTGGAAGGTATGTGTGTATCATATGGTACTGTTGGTTTTAGGGCAAAATACGAAGATCTAGCCGGTGTATATGGCCTAGAAGTGTTTGAAGTAAAGTCTGTAATGTTCAATGTAACTTGTTTGGTTGGTGTAAATCGAATTCCTACTGAACCATCTGGGTGTTGTGTTATTTGTTCTATTTTCTTCATAAGGTCTAGACAATTAAATTTGGATACTAGCAATATAATATGCAAGCTTAAAGTCAATGAATTTGTAATAACAAATACAATATGTTGCTAAACATGTTGCCAGAGCCGGTTCTGAGATTTTTGGGGCCCTAGGTAAATTCTGAAAATGAGACCCTCTACACTCAATGTCACACCCCATTTTTGCACCACCTTCCTAGGGTTTGTCATTCCATACATGTTTTTGTTTTGTTTTTGAGTCTAGTTACTTGCATTAATTTTCTAGAGTCACAAGGACATTAGATATGAATTTTGGTTCAATTTAGAGTTGATCTTGAAGGATAATGAGAGCTTTTGTGACTTGAGGGGCATAATCATCTTTTAAGTCACAAACTTTTCGTTTTTAACCTTGAAATGATCTCCAAATTGTCAATTAGAGTTTATATTGATGCATATGAGGTATTTCTAAGTTCAATTTGATGAATCAATGGCTTAGGATTAAAATGGCTCGATATAGTTCAAATTGATTAATTGACCCCTTTCGGGTTAGCTCCAATTGACTCACAATGACCAACCAAATCTTTTTAAATTAACTTTAATTAGTCATAATTATATTCCTAAAAGTGTTTTGGAAAGTTTAATTTTGGTTTAGAAAGCATTTGGTTTGATCCTATGTGCATACCTATGCTTTGCAAAGCTAGTGCATAGCGGTTAATCACATTTTTCAAACCTAACCATGCACCCATGGTTAGTGGTTTTTGTTCTAAAATGTTTAAAAATGTATTCCTCATTGAAACACGGTTGTTTTGGCTTTTATTTTATCAAAATCGGAGTTAATTTGACCCCTAAAGCACTCCTAAAAGCAAAGGAGGTAAAAAAAGGGTGAAAAACTGAAGCGGGCTCGGGTGACCACCCAAGCCCGGGAGGCTAGCCGCCCAGCGCCTGGTGGCTAGCCACCCAAGGCCTGGTGGTCACCCGAGACCACTTCATTATTTTTGTGCTAAAACGGGATTTTTTTCCAATTTTGACGTACTAGGACTCTTTTGGATATGTTTCCTTATAATTTTTGGCAACTTTTGAGTTTCTTAAGCACCAAGGGAGTCTCTAATAACCCTCGAATTAATTGTTAGGGTTTTAATCCTAGCCATTGATTTATCCTAATGAAACTCTATAAATACCCCCCTATGCTTCAGCACTAGGGGAGGTAATTAGAGGCCACTTTATGCATTAAACCTGAGTGCTTGAGAGAGAATAAAAGAGAGAGAGCTAAAGGAGAGTTGGAGTTCTTGCTGTAGCCTTGAAAAAGCTTGATTCAAGTCATCCACAAGTCAAGAAGAGAGTCTCTACAGCAGCAAGGAAGCTTTCCTAAGGTATTTTTTTTGTTTTATTCAAGCTTAAATTAGGGTTTCACTTCTAGAAGTAGTGGTACACCCTTCGCTTACGCTCAGGCTAATATAGTAGGATGGGAGGCGCCCACATTCCGATATGGGACAAAGCCACAATTCCTTCAAGTAAGGGGGGGAACAGTCCACGAGTAAGAATGCGCAACGACAAAAACCCCCACACAATATATATAGAATAACTATGATATTTTTTGCATGCATGTAGTGGATTTTAGGGTTTTTATGCATGTCTTAGTATTAGGATTGCATTAAGGTTTAGTTTTATTCACTGTTTATGTTATTTGTATGATTAGTAGATGAATTTAGGCCTTGATACTATTCTGTCCAGATTTCTTTGTTATTCTTTTTGTCTTGATTTGAGCACGTGTAAGGGTGCAAATAGGGGTGATAGTCGCTTTATTGCTCATAAGGTCGTTATTGCTTGCTAAAGCTTGAGTTATTGCATAAGGTAAGTGGGTTTGAAGGTGCCCCAATTCACCTTTTTCTATCCCTAATTCTTTCTCTTCTCCCTCCTTTAGGGTTACTTCTTAATATGAATACATGGTAAATTACTAGAGGTTTCCTTGTCAAAATAAAATACTGATTTTCTATCAAAGTTCCATCTTGTGGAAGTTTTCTTAAACTCAAACTTGGTTTATTTAACTCTCTTTCAAATAAGGAAACCTAGGGTTTTTACCATAGGTTTATATTAGGATTTAACCCTAATTCTAATCGAACTACGTGGACTTTGATCCATGTATTCCATTGCATGGTACGTAGGCGCTCTGAAGTTCAAGTCCGCCCTAAGATCTAAGTATTCTAGGTTTCTTTTCTCTTTCTTTTTTCTGTTTTATTTTCTTTATTTGATTATACATGGATGAATGGATGGGATATATGATATGCATGTTGTCTTATGGTGATATATGTTGATTTGTGTGTTGAAAAGACGTTAATTTAGCCCAAATAAACTGAGAAACCGAAAGGGTGACATGGGTGCCTATAGGCTTTGCCTAGAACCTTCCCATGTCATAACTTAGCCTCCGAATCCCTGATTTCTTTGGTTTCCAAAAAGGACTAGTTTTTGCCTTCCCTTTTTAAAACATAGAGTCATTCAATTGTTTTCTTAAAACAAAGTGTTTTTAGGGTTTTCCTTGTTTCCTTTAAAAAATAAGGTGGCGACTCCTTTTCTTTTTCAAACTTATCTTATTCAATCCTTGTGAGCCACTTTCATGGGTTCACAGTGTGGCGACTCCTTTTCTTTTTCAAACTTATCTTTTTCAATCCTTGTGGGCCACTTTCATGGGTTCACAGTTTGGCGACTCCACTGGGGACTTATGGGCTAGACTCTATAAAGTTTAATTAGGCTAAACTAATATCTTATGTTTAATTAAAATCAATCACATGCATCTGTTTGATTGTGTGCTTTCATTTATTGCATTGTGTGCCCAAATTTTGCATGATAGGCTCGATTGTCCCTCGATATATCCTTGCCAATGATGGGCCTAGTTTTAACCTTAGTTTCCGAATTCTAAATGTTGGGGTGAAAGCTATCAACCTCTCTTGCCTAGTACCCTTGGGTATATTAAATGAATCAATCATGTACTGCTGGACCCACGCGGCGTTCCTGATGCCACATGTGGTTAGGTATAAAGATTGGTTCAAGCAAGTGAAGGACCCTAGCCTACCCTCTTGTAGTACATGTAGTGGGCCTTATAGGACACTATTGGTTCACCATTATGCACCCACACTTGATTGTAATGATATCATGCCGTGCTTGTGTTGTGTTGCTATGCTCATAAGTTGTGTTGTATACTTAGGTTTATTTTAACCATGGGCAACGATCGACACTTGATATAAGGTCTCACCTACATACCCTTAATAAGTACCCCCACCCTTCACTCAAAGGACTCCCTAAATGAGGGATGGACTAATTAAAGGTATGTGAGCTAAGACCATTTAATCATGGGCTTTTAAATGAACCAATAGGGGTTTGTTTGGAGTGAAGTGTTTGATTAAGAGTTAAGAAGTAGGGGCTCATTCATGTTTATGTCTTTAGTATGTCACCTCACCTCACCCTTTGTCTTAAGGGACACTTTTAAGGATGAGGTGTCTAACTAAGGAGATCTCCTGTTTAAACCTAGCTTATAGTTTGCCTACACTTGGGGGAAAGTGACTCTTGATGGTTTTGTGATGGTTAGTGGTTAGAACTTGAGACTAAGTGACTCACCTTCATACCCTTAGTACGTCACCTTACACTTCAAGGTACCCTTGGAGATGAGATGTCTAACTAAGGGAATGCTTTATAAGATTACACTTATCAATTTAGTGCAGTCATGGAAATATTGTTAAAATGTGTTGGTCATAGCCTAAAAAGGGAAATTTGTTCTTGAAAGGGGGGCTGGATTAAACCCATGACAACTTTTTAAGGTTGGACTCAAATTTTGAAGCTAAGATAGCTGACAAAGGGACTAGTGAAAGGAACTTTGACCTTGAAGTTTGTTTGAAAGCTATTATAGCAAAGCTAGACTATACCTCAAAGGCCTCTCAAACAGCATTGAAACTGGCTCAAGATAATTAACAGAAGATGGTAGATCTAGAACAAAACAATGGTTCTAAGACCCATTCCTCGGGTGCACCTCATGGGATTGGCACTGAAGATAGACCTCAATCCAATGAGAACACTATGACAAAGGGAGAAGAAAGTACAAAACCTGAGATCATCAACCTAAAGGGGGAAACTAAGGAGAAAGGTACCGGCAATGACTCCATATTAGCTAACAAGGTGGAAGCTTTGGAGAGAACTATAAAAGGGATTCGAAGGGTAGATGACATTATCAATGTACGGACTTTATCTTTGTTTCCAATGACTCATATTCCATTGCAATTTAAGATGCCGGAGTTGGAGAAATTTGATGGGACGGGCTGCCCTAAGACTCATTTAAAGATGTATGTGCGGGGTATGCATCCTCGAGGAGCTACCGACGAGCTTCTAGCTCAAATGTTCCATGAAACCCTTGCAACTTCCACTTTGAAATGGTTCTTAGCGTTGGATGAGAATAGGACTTGGACTTGGGAAGACATATGCAATGAATTCTCGGAGCACTATAAATACAATACAGAGGTGGATGTTACTCAGAGAGACTTGGAGACTACAAAGCAAGAAGCTAATGAAACCTTCTCCGGATTCATTACAAGGTGGAGACGAAAGGCTTATCAGATGGCGAACCGACCCAATGAAGAAGAGCAGATTCAGATGGTAGTTAAAAACCTCCTCCCTATTTACCATAAGCATCTATTTGCAAGCTATTTCCCAAACTTTAATTCTTTGATTGGGGTTGGAACTCAAGTAGAAGATGCCATTGGTGACGGTACAATTGAGGAAGAAGAGAAATCAAGGAATTCCTGAATTGGAAGTAATGGAAAGACACATAGGCATCTCAATGCCATATCTTCCCAACAGTCTCGCTAATTCACCGAACTCTACATAATATTAAGCGATGTTTTTGAGAAGTTAAAGGTGAAAGGTTTGCTTCAACCCCTTAACCTAGGACCGTTACCCAACCCATTACCTTGTCGCTTCAAATAAAATGAGTATTGTGACTTCCACCAAGGCAAGGGGCATAGCACTGATCGATGCCCAAGGTTAAAACATGAAATCCAAGACCTCTTTGACAAGGGAATTGTCTCTCTACCTAAGGCACCCAATCATTCACTCTAAAGGCAATCCATTTAGTGCTTACTGTTGCACCAATTTTGTCATGACTGTTTGTGATAAAAAGTTTAGGTTGTTTGTCCTAAAGTAGACTTAGGGTTTGTTTCTTCGTTTTCTAGTTATTTGATTATTTTCATCTTTGAAGTCAAATGTCCTTTGAAATTATGAGTCTTTTGAGTCCTAATAATTGTTAAGTCAAGATTTTCAATGAGTTCTTCTTCATTCCTTCAATAAAATATTTTATTTCAAGAATTCCATTGTCTTTCTATTTCTCTTCTCATCAATCAATTGACAATCAAAGTGGTGTAGACACCCCATTTTCATCCCCTAACATTTCACCTTTCCACCTTGGGAGCATTATCACATGTAGAAAAATGCATCATTTGGACACCAAACCTTTTTAGTTAAGCTCTATACATCCCAAAGAGTCCATGGTATCCTCCGGGGTTCAATTTGGTTAAGTCTTGATAGCTAATAAGAACTTTTGCGACTTGAAGGGCATTTATGTCATTTCACTTGCATAATTCTTATTTGACATCCAATTCTCATCAAATTCATCCCAAGATGTTCCCAATGGCCTTAGGATATCATGAATAGGCTTGGTTTAAAATTTGGTTAAGTTTGGAGATGATTTGCTTAAGGATGGTCCAAGGAGGCTCGGTTTAACTCCGTTCGTCGGCCCTTCTTATAATTGCTTCTTAATTTGATCCAATTGAGTTCAATTAATGCTTCATTAACCTCAAATGGGTCTTAATTAAAGTGTATTAGCACTTGGAATTATTTTTGGGAGAGTTTGATTGCAACTAGGACTCCATTAAGGTTCAAACCTTAATGTTATCCCGATAAGCCTTAATTGAACTCTATGAGCCATATGGGCTTAGCTCTTGATTAATTGACCAAGTTGTTAGGATTATGCTCTAGAGCCAATCATAGAGATGATTGTTTAGGGATTAGGAACAATCATTTGATTTCATTTATGTATGTCACATTTATTATTGATTTAATAAAAGGGCTTATTCTATTATGTTTATATGCATCATTTATATTTACATAATATGTCCATGGAGTTAGAGTTGAGAATATGGAATTACAAAGTATTGTAATTTTGAGACTATAAGTATATCTCTATACTAAACTCCTAAAGCATTCCTAGTTGAAGGTTCACTATGATGGACAATAATGAACCATAGGACTAGCACTTGTTAGGTTGACTCTATAGGAGGATAGCTGGTCTCAAGCTATTTGTGTGGAAACACTACAACCAATAAGTGGGTGCCTATTACGAGAATAGGTACATTGAATGTGACCAAAGATATGAGATAAACTGAATGGACTTTTAACTTGCTTGTCAATCAGTTTCTCATTATTATAGTGGTACAAGTAATCCTTAGACCTGAGACACCATAGTTGTCTTATGCATATAGCTTTAGAAGTTTGATAACACTAAGTGCAAATCCTATTCAGGGGTTTGCAAAGGTGTTCATTGGCCCTACTACTATGTGCATGAAGGCATGTGAGTGATCAACAAGGGATCCATCACTCTCAAGAAAAAGAGAGAGAATGTCTCATATAGCATTCATAATATAACTCATTAAATTCATGGCCATGGTAGGATGAATATAGAAAAGAGTTTCCATGAGTTCGTCAATGAGTTAATATCTTTGAATGAGTATAAAGTAATTGAATTAGGGACTTGACAGACTTCCATGTCCTATTGGAGATATTGGAGATATTGTGTAGATGGAAGGATGTAATTGTAACCTATAAACTATAACAGAAGGGTTCTTTGTTAGATACTTATTCACCTCATTAAGGACAACACCATGAACCATATGCTAGGTGTTATTCATGGTTAGTAGAAGCCCTAATTGATATAAGCGAGTTATAATCAATTAGGGAATTGGAAGGAGTTCCAATTAGACCCTAAATGAAAAGAGTTCCATTGTGCACACCTTGTGCTATTCCTACTACTTGATGATGTGAACCCAATGGGTCACACACTGATCATGCAAGAAGGGCTTTAAAGTCTATGAGAGAAAGGGTTTTAGTGAATAAAGAATAGTTCTTTATAGGCCTATTTGTATTTGATACAAATAATAGGGGTTAATGTGTAATTAAGTGTAATTACACATAACCCTATTAGGGTTTCTTCTCTATGGCCAGCCCCTTTTAGTGGGCTGCATATATAAGTCACACTTATGTGTGACATGGCATAATGCTTGCACACTCTCAACCCTAGCCGTCCAAAGAATTGGAGGCTCTCTTCTCTCTCTCTCTTCTCCACCTCTAGCAACAACAAGGAAGAAGAAAGAAAAGGCTTGAAGCTCTAGCTAGGTGTGGATACTGTTGGAGGCAGCACACTTGGGCTGCTTATTCACCGCTGTCCAGATTCAAAGCTTGGAGCAAAAAGGAGAAGACATTCAAACTGTAAGTGTTCTAACCCTCTTCGTAGTTAGGGTTTGATTTTGTATTATGCATAGTTAGATTTATGGGATTGGGAATCGTAGGAAAATTTTTTATATTCCGCACTTCTATTTTTCCTCTTGTTTGATTCCCAACACAAGTGTGGCTCAATTAGGTTTTTTTTATTATTAGATTTTGGATAGAAAATTGAGCTATGGTCGTTTTAAGCCCAAAATCAATGAATTTGGACTTGAAATAGGCAAAATACATAGCATAAAGGGATAAGCATGCACAAAAGTGCACTAAAAAGGCTACTGATGGCCAAACGGCCACCAAAGAAGGCCAAACGGCCACCTGTGAAGGGCCAAACGGCCACCCAAGGTGCCAAACGGCCACCAAGGGTGCCTAGTTGGCCTTTGAATGGGTTTTACCCTAGTTTAAGCCTTTTAAACTCCTTTTCTCGCTCCAACTCGAATTTCCTTTGGATTTTTGAAGAGTTTAAGATAGGAACCAGCTCTTGGGAATGTTTGAGAGCCCTTGGATTATCCCTAGCTAGATCCAATCTTGACCATTCATTCCACCCACCTTTCACTATAAATGGGGGTCCTCTCTTCATTCATTCTCCACCAAGTCTTAGTAGAATTTTCCTAAGCAAATGAAGAGCTTGAGTTTTTGAGTGTGGGGTGAACGTTCCTATTAGTATCCATTCACTTGAGACTCATTCTAAGAAGAGCTTGGGCTTAATAGTTAGTCGGGAACGTTCCTATTAGTACCTTCTAGCTTGTGACCCATTTTAGAGCTTGAAGGCGCGGAAGCTCTGCCCGACTTGCGACTCCCTCCCTTGACGCTATCATAAAGCTTGGAAAGCGTGAAAGCTCTGCCCAATTTTTAACTCAAAAACCCCGAAGTTGCAAACAAAACTCTGCCTCAGTTTCGTCAGGTATAATCTCTAAACTCCATTGCTGTGATGTAGTTGTTTATGTGATGATGCATGCTCCCATGAGTTTTATTATTCGTAGGATTTTATTAGGGTTTTGATCCTAAATCAAACAAGTTTTTAAACGAAAGCTGTTTGTTTCAAAGCAAGTTATTTTCAAAATAAGTGTTTGATTATGGATTGGATTCTAATAGTCCTACGAGGAGTGAAACTCTTCCCCCCAACATGGTTGTTCGAACTACGTGGACTTTGATTTTCGTCAGAAGTATGTAGGCTGCTCATTTGAGCCCAAGTCTAACTTAGCTTAGATTTTATCTTTTAATTTTCTTAATTTTTAGTTATGCATGGTTGAAATTAATTAAGCCCAATCAATAAATGAGACCGATTTATCGGGCGAAATGGGTGCCTATGGGCCGTGACTCAGAACCTTCCCATTTCGTAACCTAGCCTTCGAACCTTTGTTTCTGGTTCAAGACTTGCCTATTTTCCATTGATGGAGTCAAACTTGTTTTTACAAAACAAATCTTTTTGGTGGTTTCCTCGTACCCTAAAAATGAGATGGCGACTCCTTGCTTTTTGAAAACCCTTTTAAAAGTGGAAAGAGAAACTCGATTCCCCCCTGAGTCGATTTTTGGCGTCCACAAGTGGCATGAAAATATTTGCTAAGAGGCTCAAAAACTCCTTCCACTAAAGGAGCAAACACAAAGAATGATGAATAAATTGTGACTAATTGACTAGAAAACTTGGAAAAGTCCAAAATGGTAAACATAAGGGACCACCCGCCCAATACACTACGTGAAGATATAGGCCAAGCAACTTGAGAAGATCTTGAAACCCTTGTAAGAAGCACTTCAAAGATCAAAAGAAGAAATCAACTACCATGTTGTGAGCTTTTGGAGATGTTTATTTCCCTCTCCCTCAAAAGGAAAAGAAAAAAAGTCAAAAGAAAAATTATGACAAAAAAAAAAAAAAAGAGAAAAAAAAAGCACAAAAAGGGAAAGGGAGAGGATTAACATTCAAAAGCCTCAAAAAGGAGAATCAACAACAATCAAGAGAAAGTTTTATGATCAAAGAAGACTACAACCCATGTTCGTGACTCGTGGGAGAAGTTCAAGCCAAGTAAGGGTGGTCCCTATGTGGTTATATGTAGAGCCTAAAAGCCTGCTAGGTTGAAAACCTGAAAAGATGACCTAGGCAAAAGTTAGGGTTAAAAAAAAAAATTGATGAAAAAAGAAAAGTGAATCTTTTGAACTACAAGGACATGATTCTCCACACACACACAAAAAAAAAAAAAAAAAAAATGTTAATGTTAGTTTGTTCAATCAATGTGAAGAACAAAGTGGAGATACGTAGGCAGCCCATAAAGTCACTTTGGGTACGGTCCAATTCATTGAAAAACAAAAAAAAAAACGAAAGAAAGAAAGGGGCTTTCCATGTAACCAACCATTTGAAGGCAATTCTTTATGACTAAGTTAAGAAGAAGCAGTTTCATTGATCGAATTAGTGAGCATAAAATACTACATGCCACTAAGAGAGTTAATTTGATTGTTCTTCTCTTTCAATTTGTTCGTGTTTGACTTTCTCAATTCCTTCGTGTGTCCCTCTACTTTCATCCTTTGTTTCCCTTGAGTCCTGTGTGTCTCTAATGGTCATAGACCTTTTCACTTGAAAATTCTTATCCATCATGATTCATTTGTAAAGTCCATCAGATCCTACATTATCATACTTTTCGACCTAAGCTCTTGTCATGGATTTAATGATAGAAAAGGGGTAGCAGTAACTACTATGAAACGATTTGCCTTAACTATAGGCATGTGATTTCATGAGATTGGGGCTGATTTATTTTGCTCAATCGAAGAACATGATTGCGTTATGAACCCAGGGGCTGATTATACTTGTTGAAGAAGAATTTGAATGAGTACTGGGGTTGGTTTGTCTTGTTCAAAGGACTTAAATGAATTGATGAAGAGAATGGGCTGGGGCTTCATGAGTTAAATTTCTTTGCGCTAGTGAGAAAGGAAAGAATGGAGAAAAGAAAAAAGGAAAAGAAGAAGAGCCTGTTAGGTTAAAAACCCGAAAGGGCGGCCTAGGCAAAAATTAGGGCAACTCGATAGGTTGAAAACCCAAAAGGGCAATCTAGGCAAAAGTCAGAGTTTTGAAAAAAGAAAACTAAAGAAAGAAGAAGAGAAGAAGGAGTGATTCCACTCTATTCCTATACCTTGAAAAAGAAATCATGGGTTTGATCCAATCCTCCTGAAATGCATTATTTCTTAAGAAGGCTTGACCACAATTTTATAAGAATGTTTTTAAAAAATTCCATGATTTTGCTAAATATGTAAAGGTGTCTTTAAGGAAAAGGAATGAAAATGAAAATAATAATGGGTTTGCAAAACCATTTCCAGATAAACTTTCTGTGTATGAACTTGTGCTAATAAATCCGTGTGAATCAATTTTACTTGAGTTGATTGATTGGTTGATGTTTTGCATTAGTAATATGCAGTGGTCATTGAGTTTTTGAGCTTCATGTTCCCATGATCATATTTGACTAGTTTTCGTTTTTGGTTGTGTGGTTGATAGTTTCTCTCCATATAGTGTTGGCTTAGTCTCTATACCATTCCTATCTTATGAGTAGTGACTCCTACTTAACTAATGTTTTGTTAAGCTCCCCTATGAGTATTTACCTATACTCTTTTTTCTTGAACATTGACTTTTGCTCTTTTGGAATATTGACTATTATTCATCCTGAGTGTTTACCTTCACTCATTTTGAGTACTCACCCATACTCCTCTCTCGAGCATTGATCCTTGTTCGTTCTATAATATTAACTCTTATCCATCATAGGTATTGATTCCAAACCCCTTCGGCATGTCTCCTCTATTCATATGTTATTGTTTTAGGTATTGACTTCTACCTACACAATCTCTCGGCATTCTTTGAGTATTGACTCCTACTCATCACCAACAGTGACTTTTGCTTATATAATTTTCTTTGTGAGTATTGACTCTTACTCATTTCAAACATTGACCTTTGTTTATATACATTTTATCTTGAGCATTGACCTTTGCTCGTATGATTTTCTCTGTGAGTATTGAATCCTACTCATTTCAAGCATTGACCCTTGCTCATAAGCTTTTCTTTATGAGTATTGATCTTTACTCATAGCAAGCATTGACTGTTGCTTATGTGTTTTTCTCTATAAGTATTGACTTCTATTCATGAGATTTCTTTTTAGATTTTCAGTACGGATATTGACTTCTATCTATCATTGGTTCTCGTTTGAGTAATGACCTTTACCCATACGATGTCTTATTGGCTCTCCTGAGTATTAACCTGTACTCATTTCAAGTACTGATACATACTCATCTTAAGTATTGACCCATACTTACCCTAAGTATTGTCACATATTCATCTTGAGTATTGACCTATACTCATCCCTGAGTATTGACCCATACTCACCTTGTGTATTGACCTATACTCATTCTAATCACTAAAGCATATTTGTCTTAAGTATTGACTGGTACTCACCCCGAGTGTTAACCTCCACTCTGAATACCGGTTCCTATTCCTTTCGAGTATTGACTAGTACTCACTCCGAGTGTTGACCTCCACTCATATTTATCCCTACTCCTTTCGAGTATTAACTGTTACTCATCCTGAGTGTTGACCTTCACTCCCAATAATGATCTTTATTCTCTTTGAGTATTGACTTGTACTCATCCTAGGTGTTGACCTTCACTTAGAGTTACCTCTACTTGTCATGGGTATTGACCTTTACCCAGATATGACTTCTAATTGCTTAAGATATGTGATGAATTCCATAGGATGATGGAGTTCTCCATTTGAATTTGATGCAATTATTCTCCCAAACAAAAATGGGATGTTCTTTTATCATTGGTTCGCAAGTGAAACTTGCTGCACCAATGAGGGGCTTCTGTCACACCCCATTTTTGCACCACCTTACTAGGGTTTGTCATTCCATGCATGTTTTTGTTTTGTTTTTGAGTCTAGTTACTTGCATTAGTTTTCTAGAATCACAAGGACATTGGATATGAATTTTGGTTCAATTTGGAGTTGATCTTGAGGGATAATGAGAGCTTTTGTGACTTAAGGGGCATAATTGTCTTTTAAGTCACAAACTTTTCGTTTAGCCTTGAAATGATCTCCAAATTGTCAATTGGAGTTCATATTGATGCATATGAGGTATTTCTAGGTTCAATTTGATGAATTAATGGCTTAGGATTAAAATGGCTCGATATAGTTCAAGTTGATTAATCGACCTCTTTCGGGTTAGCTCCAATTGACTCACAATGAGCAACCAAATCTTTTCAAATTGACTTTAATTAGTCATCATTTTATCCCTAAAAGTGTTTTAGAAAGTTTAATTTTGGTTTGGAAAGCATTTGGTTTGATCCTATATACATACCTATGCTTTGCAAAGGTAGTGCATAGTGATCAATCGCCTTTTTCAAACCTAACCATGCACCCATGGTTAGTGGTTTTTGTCCTAAAATGCTTAAAAATGTATTCCTCATTGAAACACGGTCATTTTGGCTTTTATTTCACCAAAATCGGAATAAATTTGACCCCTAAAACACTCCTAAAAGCAAAGGCGGTCAAAAAAGGGTAAAAAACTGAAGCGGGCTTAGGTGACCACCTAAGCCTGGGAGGCTAGCCACCCAACCCCTGGTGGCTAGCCACCCAAGGCCTGGTGGTCACCCGAGACCACTTCATTATTTTTGTGCTAAAAAGGGATTTTTTTTTTTTTTTTTTCTAATTTTAACGTACTAGGACTCTTTTGGACATGTTTCCTTCTAATTTTTGGCAAATTTTGAGTTTCTTAAACACCAAGGGAGTCTCTAATAACCCTTGGATTAATTTTTAGGGTTTTAATCCTAGCCATTGATTTATCCTAATGAAACTCTATAAATACCCCCCTATGCTTCAGCACTAGGGGAGGTAATTGGAGGCCACTTTATGCATTAAACTTGAGTGTCTGAGAGAGAATAAAAGAGAGAGCTAAAGGAGCGTTAGAGTTCCTGCTGTAGCCTTGAAGAAGCTTGATTCAAGTCATCCACAAGTCAAGAAGAGAGTCTCTACAGTAGCAAGGAAGCTTTCCTAAGGTATTTTTTCTATTTTATTCAAGCTTAAATTAGGGTTTCTTATAGAATAGGTCTATTGCATGCTAAAGTTGAATTTTTTTATCATGTATTATAGCTTTAGTTAGTTAATAAACATGGTTTAAATACTGTTCATCATGAGTTATGCATGCTTTAGGGTTGTTTTATAGTTTTTAATGCAAGTTTGTGAGTTTAGGGTTCTATTGTCCTTATTTCATGTTAGTTGCATATAGCTTGTTAAAGTAAGGTTTTTTATTGGTTTTTCTTCATGGTTGTTATATGTATGATATATATAGAATAACTATGATATTTTCTGCATGCATGTAGTGGATTTTAGGGTTTTTATGCATGTCTTAGTATTAGGATTGCATTAAAGTTTAGTTTTATTCACTGTTTATGTTATTTGCATGATTAGTGGATGAATTTAGGCCTTGATACTATTCTGTCCAGATTTCTTTGTTCTTCTTTTTGTCTTGATTTGAGCACGTGTAAGGATGCAAATAGGGGTGATAGTCGCCTTATTGCTCATAAGGTCGTTATTGCTTGCTAAAGCTTGGAGTTATTGCATAAGGTAAGTGGGTTTGAAGGTGCCACAATTCACCTTTTTCTATCCCTAATTCTTTCTCTTCTCCCTCCTTTAGGGTTACTTCTTAATATGAATACATGGTAAATTACTAGAGGTTTCCTTGTCAAAATAAAATACTGATTTTCTATCAAAGTTTCCATCTTGTGGAAGTTTTCTTAAACTCAAATTTGGTTTATTTAACTCTCTTTCAAATAAGGAAACCTAGGGTCTTTACCATAGGTTTATATTAGGATTTAACCCTAATTCTAATCGAACTACGTGGACTTTGATCCATGTATTCCGTTGCATGGTATGTAGGCGCTTTGAGGTTCAAGTTTGCCCTAGGATCTAAGTATCCTAGGTTTCTTTTCTCTTTCTTTTTTCTGTTTTATTTTCTTTATTTGATTATACATGGATGAATGGATGGGATATATGATATGCATGCTGTCTTGTGGTGATATATGTTGATTTGTGTGTTGAAAAGACGTTAATTTAGCCTAAATAAACTGAGAGACCGAAAGGGTGACATGGGTGCCTATAGGCTTTGCCTAGAACCTTCCCATGTCATAACTTAGCCTCCGAATCCCTAATTTCTTTGGTTTCCAAAAAAGACTAGTTTTTTTCCTTTCCTTTTCAAAACATGGAGTCATTCAATTGTTTTTTTAAAACAAAGTGTTTTTAGGGTTTTCCTTGTTTCCTTTAAAAAATAAGATGGCGACTCTTTTTCTTTTTCAAACTTATCTTTTTCAATCCTTGTGGGCCACTTTCATGGGTTCACACTCAATTTTTTTTCCTAGTACAAACATAAAGTTTGTTTGCACATCCCACGGATTTTAATTTCTTAAGATTTTAGAAAAATATAAAAGGTTTTAAGAAAATTAACTACGCTATCCACTAAAAAAACATTATTTTAAACAACTTTGCAGAAGAAAGTTTTTATAAAATTTTTCGTTTAAGTTGACTTTTTGGCCTAAAATTAACAAAGACAATAAATGATCAAAAAATCCACTTAAACGATAAATTTTGAAAAAACTTTCTCTTACAAAGTTGTTCAAAATGATATTTTCTAGTGGATTACGTAACAAATTTTCATAAAAACCTACTACAAGGATTACAAGAAATCCTTAGAAAAAAAATTAAGGGGTTGCAATAACCATTCTCTTTAGAAAAAAAATAAAAATTAAACCTACTACAAGGATTAGTCCCAAAATGGGGCCCTCATTTTTGAGCCAAAATGTGGGGCCCCAGGCAGCCGCCTTGCTCACCTTGCCCCAAAACCGGCCCTACATATTGCTTTGGTTCAAGATAACTTAAAGGGTAAATTACAAGAAATCCTTCTTAATGTTTGGTATTTTTTCACATAACTCTCCTATTAAAGAAAAAAATAGTTGCTATGTTCTCCAGACAACTTACAAACTTAGCAATTAGCGAACCGTTAATTGCCTTTCATGGAATTAACCCTTTTTCCATCTAATTTCATGAATAACGATTAACAGTGACTTTAATTGCTGATTTGGTAAGTTGTCTGGCAACACTGCAACCATTATTTAAAGGTTACTTGAAAAAGGGTCAAATATTAAGAGGGTTCCTATAATTTACCCTAACTTAAATGAGATCATTTCTTTTAAGATATGTGTAACCACTTGACATAAAAAATTTGGTCATTAACTTGCGGAGATTGCGTATAGTACTGCAAGATTTTTTATTCAATGCATATTTTTAAAATTGGGGAATTACAGATAGGTTTGACTACAGGTAAACAATTACAGTTATTAGTCATTCATAGTTAAGTTAGTATTCATTTATTAAGATAGTAGCCATTTCTATTAAACTGTAATTGTTTTCTCATAGCGGGACCTATCTGTAATTCCCCTATCGTCTCTGCAAATAAGAAGATTGGGTATTGGCTTTTCTTTTAGAAGAATAGTGACTCCAATTTCAACTTGAACCAGTTTATTTATTTATTTATTTATTTATTGGTGATTTACTATGCCATACAGATCCAATCACTGAAGTAATTTTGCATCCGCCCATTTATGTTATTTTTTTAATTTATAATCTCCTACGCCAGAAAACAAGAGAGAAGGAGCGATTACAAAGGGTGAGACTCGGAAAGTTGGTTGATGACACTCGAAAACCATGTTGATGCTCTGTTGGAGTCAATGTCACTCGAAAACTATAGACCTCTTCAAGATTGTTTGGCAAAAGATGCTCGCTTACTATGGTTGCAAGAGGCGTCCCTCTTTCCTATTCTTGCAATATATTGTGGAGAAAGGTCTAAATCTATTCCATTCGTATAATTTGAGCTGTAAAATACGTTAATATATATATATCTATATATATATATATATATATATATATATATAGATATATATATATATATATGTATATATAGATATATGTATGTATATGTATATATAGATATATATATGTATATGTATGTATGTATTTATGCATGTATACATGGAAGAGTTGTCCCGTAATTAGGCGAAACAAGGGACCAGCTACTGCAACCCCCATTTTTATCACCCCACCCCCATCCTTTATGTTTTTAAGGTTTTATACAAAATATAAAAGGTTTTTATGTTTTTAAGGTTTTATACAAAATATAAAAGGTTTTTATAAAAACCGACCGTGATGTCTATTAAAAAATATAATTTTGAACAACTTTGTAAAAGAAAGTTTTTTCTAAATCTGTCGTTTAAATATACTTTTAACCATTTATAACCTTTATTTCATTTTTGCCAAAAAATCTACCTAAACGATAAATTTTGGAAAAACTTTTTTCTACAAAGTTGTTCAAAATGATGTTTTCTAATGAACTAAGTGACCGGTTTTTGTAAAAATCTTTCATATTTTTCATAAAATCTTAAAAACCAAAAGGAAAAGGATGGGTGATAAAAATTGGGGGTTGCAATAGCCGTTCCTGCGAATCAATACAAAAACCAGCACACCCCTGACTCCATTAAACCATATGTTCTCTTCCCACCCTTTTTCTCTCTCTCCTCATTCCCTTTTTGGAGGCAGCGCTTCTCACAATCGACCAGAAGCTCGACAAAACTCATTTGACATATCCATCCGGTTCTTCACTTTTGGTAAACCTATTTTTTTTTAATGAAAAACCTAATTAACTTTACCAAAAAAAAAAGAACTAGCTAACTTTAAAAAAAACTAGCTAACTTTACACAAAAATCTAGCCAACTTTACACAAAAATCTAGCTAACTTTACAAAAAAACCTAGCTAACTTTACAAAAATCTAGCTAACTTTACACAAAAATCTAGCCAACTTTACAAAAAAACCTAACTTTACAAAAATCTAGCTAACTTTACACAAAAATCTAGCTAACTTTCCAGATCTGCACGATTTCAACTTCGGCCCCATCATTGAGCTTCAGAGCTATGGTGGAGAATCCGACACAAGGTGAGAGGCCCTGCGAGTATCGAATCTAATACGAACTTTTGGCCTGCATCGATACTCCATAGTGAATGAAGAATAAGATGGACCTTTGACCATGGAGTCTACTCAGATTATCCAAAATTGCGGATCAATAGTGGAGAAATCAAATTTTTACTCAAGAACCATATTTGACGTTATTGGCGATAGAGATGGGAGGAGAAAGAGATAAGTAAGGATCCATGTGGGATGTTCTATAGAGAAAAGGGAAAAGAGAAAGAGAAGATCTGTAGAGAGAGGGGGGGAAGAGAGATACTACAAAGAGGAGAGAGAGAGTCTTTTGGAAGCTGAAATGGGAAGAAAGAGTGAGAGAAAGAGTTTGATGGAGTTGTAGATAAGGGAGAGAGAAATTAAACGTGAAGAGAGAGAGAGTTTGATGGTGACTGACTCACGTGAAGACTGAAGAGAGAGATAGAGTGAGATAGAGTTTGATGTGAGATGGAAGAAGTCTTTTTTTTTTTTAAAGAGGGGTGCAACTCGAGCACTTCCCAGGAGGTCACTCATCCTAGTACTACTCTCGCCCAAGCACGCTTAACTGCGGAGTTTTGATGGGATCCGGTGCATTAGTGCTGGTATGATCACACCCATGGAAGGAGTTTTCTTGAATGACTACTCAAGGGTCTAAACATGAAGAGACAGAGAGACTTTAATGGTTGTAGATAAGGAAGAGAGAGGAGAGAGTGTGACTGACAATTTTGGCTAACTGACTGGGTTGACGGCTCTCGGTCCAAGAATCATTACTTATACACGTAAATATACACTGTGCTTGTGTTACCATAGACAGCTATGATTGTATGAGATATATGAGATATCTGAGATATGTCGTACATGATCAAAACTTTATATATTAGGATTGTTCAAGTGTGGGATATTCCACTCTCTCGCACAATCACGATTGTTCGTAAATGACACATGGACATTCACACGTACATATGTATCACCCACAGATAACCGTGATTGTATAGGATATTTAGGATATCCGATACATAATCAAAACTATATATATATATATATAATATGAGAACATAATTACATCTACCAATTAAATTATATGGAATGAAAGGGCATTTTTAGTGATGCCGCCTTTATTATGGCATGTGTAAGGGCATAGGGTTTGCATGTGTCTTTGTTTCGACTCCATGTGGGTTTGTATTCTATCATTTAGCCCAAAGAAAACAGAAAAATGGAACCTAACCATGTTTTATACTGTGAAACGAGGCCCATGAGGAGGTGTCTGGAGCCCCCACAACTCATGACAGACCTATAATGAAGTTACTTGGGTAAACTGAAGTAAATTCAGCTCTCCTCTTGAGCGTATGCCCGAAGGCAAAAGGCTTTATAGATTTCATGAGAAAGGGAGTGTTTTAGAAGTCAAAGAACCTAGTTCCAAAATTCAGTTGGTGCTAGCATTGCTTTAAATATTTTTTCCCTTCCACAACCACCCCACTCCCCCCCCCCCCCCCCCCCCCCCCCCCCCCCCCTTCCTCTCCTCCTTCATCCTTCCCCCACAGTGGGTGAAATATAGTAGTATGCTGGTCTTAACATACACTTCTGACAATGCATTGGCCATTATAGAAAGACAAATTTCTGCAACTCAAATAGTTTAACATAATGCTCTCTCCATCTCGCAACATAGTAGCACAATCAAGTTGGCAGACATGCCGGAATTTTAAACCTCCACATCCGGGAAAGGAGACAATCAAAAAGCTGCTGGCTTGTTCTTAATGACAATCTATAGTTTGATTCTAAGGAAGCAAATGTTAGCCTTCAAACTTGAAAACAAATTATCCCACTAAAAAGTCATTGTCGCAGCCCAGGTACCAAAACAACTGCACCATTGTCAGGAAAGAAAGCAGTTAGTTAATTGAGGAAGATGTTTGATAACAATTCAGGCTAGCAATTCTCACAAAAAACAATAATACACTAGCAATATAGTTCTGTAGTTCTTAATTTGAACAATCAGTGAGAAAAGATTTCAAAGTTAATCAGACCCTAGCACGACAAACTATGGAAAATAACAAACTGAAAGCTAGCTCCCCATATAACAAAATCAATGTTGTATTTAATTTGGTGACATAAAGAACACCAAGCAAAACAAAAATTCAGATTCGGATTCCATAATCAATTACTCCTTTAATAGTATCTATAAAAGCTTTGTGTTAGGTATTTAAACAAAAAATTTCTTCTGTCCAATTTTTCTCATCACCGAGTAAAAATGATTGTATCCACAAGGCACATAAAGGATCAGCTTCAGGCTTTGATGCATCTACAAGTAACAACTTAATCTTGCTCTTTTCTCTCTTTTAGATGAAACTCGTCGCAGGGATTCAGGGCAAATATGTAAATTGGAGTTGATTTATCAACTCTAGAGAATCTCTTAGCCATTATAACAGATGTGCATGATAAGAACTGCTTAGAGACAAGGTGTTTTACAACTCTTACAAGTGGTATCAACAAACCGAGAAAAACATATTCCATGAATTTTACGACAAGGACCTTGAAATTACTCCAGGAAAAAACAATTTAGTCCCCAAATCCCATATGGGATATCATCATATCATATAAATTTATATATCTGCATGGATTGCACCTACTGACAAAATACTCTGTTTTCGTACCCCTTGATGAACAATGCTACTGATAAGTTCCAGATGCAAGTGAGATTCCTTATGGAAAAAGGGAAAAAAATAAAAAATAAAAAATAATAATTGAAGAAGAAGAGAGAAGAGGGGAGGGAGGGGGCACAGAAATTATTATTTTCATTTTTTTCCAGGTACAAGGGCACGGAATGCCTTGAATATGAACATTAATTGTTCCAGCATCAGCTTTATCAGAAAATGTGACATATAATACAACAGGACTGTATATGTGTCTGAAAAGGCCTAGGAAACATGAATAACCAACACATAGTAACTTTTTTCTTCCTTCATTTTCCTTGTTGAATAGCAGTACTTCAATATATTATACATTATCACACAACATCTGCAAGCTGTATCTCATCAATAAAGATCAATAAGAAGACTAGTATAAAAATCTAGTAACAGTGTAACACCCTTCCTAGATGATCATGTCATTGTCATCAACAAGGAAGTCCAATTTCTATGAAATCCAAAATATAAAAATTCCTCAATAATCAAGTCAAGCAAGAATGCCAAGACACCACTGCACGAACTATGTGCTAAATGCTTTAGGGGCAAGTCAATCTCGTCTTCTTTTCTCAGTGTACATATATAAGAGGCAAAGAGGGACGCCAGAAGGAAAATGATACAATTAAAGGTTTCCAGACAGTATTAGTTGGCAAATAAATTCAATTAATTAGCAATCGTAATAGCACAAAAATATATCCACGCCACCAGAGAATTTCATAACAAAACAAACTAGACTCCTTAGGTTATATCCATCACTCAAAGGGACTAAATTTGTTGCTTTTATTAATTTGTAACACGATTTTTCTTGGGGGGAGGGGGATAAATTTAAATACTTCATTGATAACAGAACACCAAAAATAAGATTTTTGTCACGCCCCAAACCTGAATACTTACTCCTTTCAAGGAAGCGCTTGATTAAATTACTAAACAAGAGTAGGTGCGATTTGAGGGTATGAACTCAAACTCTCATTTGGAGGTGCATTTTAGTACTTCAAGGGGATAAAAACATATGGAATTAAAGCAAATTTTATGGGAACACAACCTAACTGGTAGCAAGATAGGCCAAATAACAATTAGATATAAGTCATTGCTGAAAATGGGTGAGGCAAGAATCTGGATTCGGGTCAGTTCCAAGATGGACAACAGCCCAACATTACAGTTGCCTGTTTGACTTGGGACCGACCCCAACTCAGATTTCAGACAACAGCAATTTTCAGAACCAACCCAGTTTAAAGTCAGTCAAACAGGAATTAACTTGGGTTTGTCCAAGTCATATAAAAAATATATAATATTTTATAATATATATATTATAATTACACTAAAAAAACTAATCATATATTAATACAAATAAAAATAACCATATATTATTTTATTTTTTTGATCAACAAATCATATATTATTTATATTCATAATTGTAATAATTAAAAATTTTGAAATATTAATGGAACAAACCAAGTGGGCTTCTTTGGGTGGGTCAACCCGAACCAAGGCCCGATTTTAAAGGCCCAAAATGTCCAATATCGAATTTACAGTAAAATATATTTTGTTGGAGGTTGTTTTTATCCGAATTAGACATATCGGGGAACAATTTCACTAAAATGTTAAAAGACGTTTAAATATCATAATTATAAGTCCAAGAGGCTAATAGAATATCCATATTACATGAAATAGAAGTTTAAATAGTGCTCAAATAGAACTTTTCAATTTACAAAATATTTTTACAGAATAAAAAATAAGACTATAAAACATATTATTCTAATATAATCTGAAAGTGTTAAGAAGAAAGGAGAACTTAACTGTTTCCTAAAAGATAAAGTTTACAGATTACTGCTTTCCACTTCAATGTAATACACAAGTTAAATTCATATTTGTGGATCTACATCACTCCCAGTTCACTTTAAGGTAACATTACAAATATTCATGAGATTCGAGCACATATGAGTTTAGAATTCTAGTACATTGAACACAGTTTATTTTCTTCAGGACATATATGCTTGTTTTTAATGCAAAAGAATAGACTGATGAGTCATTTTTGCACCAACTACTGATTTGATAGAATGATTTTGAATAGAATAAGGGGATGAAAGACTACATGGGTTGAAGAAAAAAAATGAATGGAAAGAAAAAAAAGGAGAAAAAGGTGTATACTCAAGATGCCTCAAGGGTGGACGGATAAGGACTAAAAATCCAAAGAAGCATTTGCCCTTTGGTCAAAAGAAGCAGAAACAGGAATTTGAAAGAAGAAAAATCTCTCGATTTATAACTTCTAACTGTTTGAAAATTTATTGGAGTCCGGCTGGAGGGTCTAAATATTAAATATGAATCATAGTTCAAATATTTCGCAATCTAGCTCATACATTCTGTGTTCCAGATACTAGAATAAATATCCGACGAGATAAAACCCATCTCTATCAAGATGATAGCCCGTTCTCTGCACTATCAATAGGATCAATTATAACAGGTCACACACTCATATTCGGGAAATACGGAAACAAATCAATTCCACGGTCGAACTACCCAAATAGAATGGACTAGAAATCTGAGCCCTATATCTAAATGATTCACTTGATCAGGCTGATGCAAGTATGCAACAAATCAGGGTGGGTGTTGAGAGGAAGGAGGTCGGATACTAAGTATCGGAATTGCACAGTGGTGTGGGACTTTGTAAGAAGATCTGCGATCTGAAGTTCTGAGGAAATGTATGGCATTGAACCCTACAGAAAGTGATGGCGAACAAAGTGCCCTAAGCGAGCTGACCTTAAATAGTTGAGATAAGGGTTTGTTGAGTAGTCTCATGTACATGGGCTTTGCTGTTTTTTTGAAATACAATTATCTTTATTATAAAAGGAAAAAAAAAAATAATTGGTGTGTGCATTGTCCTTATTGCACATGTGTGAACTTTAACAAGCTCAGATTACTGTTCAAAAAGAATGGTAGTAGCATCACTCACAGGTTGTAGCATTACAATTTTGATAACTTTATTAAATTTTACAATCTGTCAAATATTTCCCTCTAGAACTCCAGTTTCACGTGTTTCAAATGTTTGATTTCAACAAAAACTCACTTTGACTTAGGTTGGGTAGTTTCCTTCTTACTACAGAATTGGAAGATCTTCTCAAATGTGATACATAAGATATTTTAAAGAGCAACCTTCCACTGAAAATTTCCCTAGTTTCGTGGTCTTCAACCTTCACATCTTGGGTCCTATTCCTTTACATCCCAATTCTAGGGTTAATGGAATATTTCTAAGTTAGACTGTAGAAGGGTTTTGACTTCATCAAAGGCAACACTTTTTGAAGGTAAGAATCAAGATGTGGAGTAAGAAAACCAATGGCCAATTTCACAAGGAAAAAACTAGAATCAACAGAGACATTTAGGAAATTGGTACTATGGTTTCTGTGCAGCCAAGGCATAAAGTGTAAGGCTCAAAGCATATCCATGGAATTAAAATATTCTCTAGAGGAATAGACCACCAAGTGGGGAATTCAGATCCTTCTATACCGCAGTACATGGAAGAGCATATCAACATTTGGTAACATTTTTGAGAAGAGTATTAGATGTAGAGAGATAGAATAAGATTCCAAGAGGATATTGGGGTTGAAAGAAGCCACTTGCCAATATGTTCTTATAATTTATTTAGTGATCTCAAATAAGAAATTTGTTACTGACGATAAATCAACAAGAAGGTTTGGGTATGGATGGTCACCAAAATAAATAAATAAAATCCTGAAATTTCATTTCCATGTTAATGACCTTCAAAGGCAGGTTTTTCTCTCAAACATCAAATGGAACTTCTTGTTCCCCCTAGAGTTGATTTCATGTCCGAAATCAAGCCTAGATAAAAGATTGACAGTTAAATACCTAGTATCTATGAAATGGATAATCCTGAATTGGTGTATGGTGTATAAGAATAATTGCAAAGGTGGGGGTCAATAATTGCTACACTGTGAATTGTAGCTTCAATTTGAGTCATTTTTTAGGGCAATTTCACATGCTTAAATCATGCAAAGAAAAATGCACAACCTACCAAAAAGGGAGGAATGCAAATTTTTGGCCACTTGAACAACCATAGGGTCTAGGCACTTTGTGTAGTAACTAGTAAGTCATGTAAGAATGTAAGACGCATGCTCAATTGATGTTCAAGTTATTTGGAAGAAAAGAAATCAGTCATATTTAATGGTGACAAAAGGTAGAGTTTAATATCTCAACAATCTTTTCTAGTGATTCAATTATAAAGGGATTTTTCATGTATCTCTTCATGGGCTTTATCAAGGTAAAAATTGTGGTTAATTCATTTGCTTGTGAATTGTCTAGTGTTCAACTAAGGGGCTGTGTCAGTGTTGGGTATGTGGTAGACAACACATCATTTTTGAAATTGAGTCTAGTTTTCTTAAATATACACATATATACATATAATGCTTTATATAAGAATTATAAAAAATGAAAAAGGGGCCATGTTTTAAAGTGTAATATTATGATGGTTTATATCAAACCGGAGTCATGATAAATTGATAATGTGTTTGCTGCCGTGCCCAATCCTTGCTTTTAAGAACTATCTGTGTCTTGATGACTATTTCCTTTGTTGGCATCTATGCAGTGTGGTGTATAATTTTCCTTCTGTCCATTCACCACATAATTCACTTATATTAAAAAAGACTTCATATATTTGAGTTTAAAATCACAAAGTATGAAGACCAATTAAAAATCTACCCACTTTTGAATCATGTGCAACACATGTACAGAGAAGTCGATAGAGTGTCGTGTCCGACATGGACATAACTCCTCTTCACAACTGTCCATGCTACTTAGGTTAAGACTAAATAAAAAATTAAAACCCAATTTAGGATTTTGGTTTCGGCTAAATCGGTTTCGGCTAAATCAAATCACATGGGCTTTCATACTTTCATCCAATTCATAATGTAATCTCCAACTAGAGTTTTGCTTGTTCTTTTGATTTCGTTATACTCATATATTATTTAATATTCCTCCTCCCACTTTGTTTGATCACATTTCCTTTTATGGATCTCCCAAATTATTTGTTCATTCTTCAAAGTCAAAAGTCAAAGTAAATATCTCAAAATAACCTTTACTATATAGAATATCACAATTATTAATAATGAAAATAAAAAAATTTAAAAGTAGGGACAAAGTGATAGGAGGGTAAAATTGGAAAATTAAAACTAATTAAGAGCCGTGTCAATGAAACAATGCAGCAAATACTTCTTACTATGTGTGCTTGGTCGGAGTGCTCAAACAAAATGGGATGGAGGGAGTTTATTTCTTGCCTGCCTCCTATAGGAAAAAATTGGGTAAAAATCATTTTAGTACCCTGAACTTCTCCAAAAATCCCAATGTCATATCCAGACTATTTTTTCTACCAATTTAATACCTAAATTTAACTGCTATGCCCAAATGTGGTCCCGACCCCAAATGCTGTTCAAAAACTGCAGACACCTCACATGAATGACACATGGCATTCCACGTGGAGCCTACATGTCAAAGGCAGTTAAAACATATAGTTGAATAAACACTTTTAGTACCCCATACTTTTCATTTAGTTCCAATTTAGTACATAAACTTTTATTAAAAAAAAATAATAAATAAATTCTAATTTCACACTCAAACTAAACTGAACTGTACCAATTCGGTCAAAGCATAAGTTTTTAGTAAATTTGATTTTTTTTATTAAATATCAATTTCGCTATAACTTATACTTCGACTAAATTGGTACAATTCAGTGTAGTTTAGGAATGACATTAGAATTTTTTTTAGTTTAGGTACTAAATTGGAACTAAATGAAAAGTATAGGATATTAAAAGTGTTTATTCAACTATTACGTTTTAACCGACCACATTTGGGTATGACAGTGAAATTTAAGATATTAAATTGGGAAAAAAAAAAAAAAAGTTGAGATACGCATTGGGATTTTTGCAAAATTTCAGGGCACTAAAATGATCTTTACCCAAAAAATTTCAAGCCTAGGTATACAACTAATTGTTATAATGTCATATACTAACAAGATTGAGATAATGTCCCCCAACCACACCAAATATAAAATTAAAAACCTAAAAACAAAAAACAAAACCAAAACCAAAACCCAAAAAAAAAAAAAAAACAAAAAAGAAGGTTCAAAGTAGGCTTAGTTTTAGAGCCTCAAGCAAATTAACACGCTTGGACGTAGTTGCCAGGCTCATAAGCAAGGCCAAGATTGCCTAATTTAACAAACCCAGCCGCTTTCCAAATAGGCTTGGGCATCTACTCAGACAATATCAAATCATGTCCCCACTCTCCTTGCACTTCCTAATGGGAAGCTTGTAAGACTCACAGTTTACCTATTTTAAATCATAATCATTTCATGATAAAGAATCTTGAACTAGCTCAACACAAGTCTGGGTTATCAAAGAAATTCAATTAATTCCATCAATGGAATAGGATTATAATACTTAGAAGGAAACAAGAGAACTTCAATGACGAAATTGAACACGGAAAAGTTGTAGGAAAATAAAATAATAACTGCTTTCTTCTCAGTTGTCAAATATAAAGAAAAGAAACATCCTTTGATTAATTTTTAGTTTAATTTTTTGGAGAGGGCCATGTTTAGTTGACATGTGTCTATTTTAAAATGTACGGCCATGGCTACCTACAAACTGAAATTCTACATTTTTTTGAAAAATTGGAGCATTGCATTTAACATTATGACAAAGATATCCTTTAATATAAGGCTCATAAGCATGTTAGGAAGGGACAAAAGGGTATTTCCACCCAAAATATCTATTTTTTTGGGTGGATGCGGGGGGGAGGGGGTGTAATAAGAAAAATAAAATGGAGGCACCTACTAACCCAGAGAAAATGGGAAACAAAGATTGCATGCTATGGCTTCAGTGTTTCATAATGAAGAGAAAAAGTAGTAGAAGAAAAGGAAGATGTGTAGTCTTAGTGACTTATGTGAGAGAGAGAGAGAGAGAGAGGACAACAGATATAGCATGTGTGGACAGCTGGACCGTCGAGACCTATGTAGCATGGACACTATAACGAAGGAGTTGTTTTGACATGGTATACATGTGGAACACCAACATTTAACCAATACTCCTTCGACATGTGTCCAAAATGCTTGGACACATAGCTGACACTTGCTAACATGTATAGGACACCTAGGTATCGATTTCCTTCATTTTCAAAATTGAGTAAATGTAAAGACCAAAATTTATATATACATATTATCAACAATAGAGAGTAATTTTGTCTGTGAAAGATAGTACAAGTGAAAGAGGACAAGATGTCCACCTGAAAGGAGAAAAAAAGAAAAGAACAATGAAGACAATTAGGACTCACAAACAGACATCCAATCAAGCTTAATGGCAAATAAAGGAAACCCTACAAAAGCCTTATAAACAGAGGCCCAAAAAGAAGTTAAAAGACTAACTCAAAAAGAAGTTAAAAGACTAACTCGATCCCACAACCCCTCGTTGGACTCAAACTTGTCTTGAAACACCCTGGCATTCCTCTCCAGCCATAATACCCAAAACACCACCAAAGTAGCACACCTCCAAAGAGTTACTGCTCTCTTACTTCTTCCAAAACCTCCAAAGTCTATCTCAAACATGTTGATGCAGGATCTCGGAGGAACCCAACTAAACTCAGCCCTATGAAAGAGCTCTTGCCACAACCACGTAGCAACCTGACAATGTAAAAACCAGTGATCCATGTTTTCTACATTCCTTTTGCACATAACACACCACTGAGGAGAGATACATTGGCCACTTTTGAAAGTGAAGTAATGATGGTTTAACTCCAAGGGGAAGTCATAACTACGTTAATATTGAGTATAAAACAACTAATCAAACTTACAAAAGAGGAAGGCAAAGGAACTTTAATAATGGTGAACATAACAAAATCAAGGTTATGTGCTTTCTTATTAGTAGCTCTTGTGACTTACGAGAATTATTCTAAATTGCTAATTGGTACTATAATTTTTCATTTCTTAAAACATAGCCTAATTTTATAAATTCAAAATGAATTTACAAATATACATATATATATTTTATTTTTTCTTCAAATTGTTTTATGGCTTGTTGGAGTTTCCAATCTTCTAATTGTTTGTCAATTTGTTTGTATTGTATTTCATTTTTAAGATGATTCAAATGATATGTCTTTTGGATTATTAGGTTTACTTGCTTCTTTTCTGGATAAATGAGTCTATTTTTTATAATATTAACATCCCTTATCGAAGGTGGATTAAGGAATTCATATATATATATAACTACTATATATGAAATTTATAGCAAGCTATATCAGTTTTAAACCATAGAAACAAGTAATTCTCTAAAAAATTGTTAGATACTAGGAGTCATGTGTCCATAAATTATCAACTACAAAGGCTACTTTGTTAATTATGAATCTACAGTTTTTCTAATGATTAATACCAAGCACCTTATGAAAATTCTTCAATAACATGGCTTAACCATATTACAAGCATGATAACAAGCAACTCATCTAACAGTATGGACCTGTTTCTTCTGATTTTGCTTGCATCAAATAAAGAATTTTCCAAGAAAACAAACAGAAAATTACCAAAACACAACATCTGACGAGGGTTTTTTTTCTCACCCCAATGTTAAGAGTAACACAGTTTTCCTTGATCAAATTTACAAAAAAGAAGTCAACAATGTCATGGAGGCATGAGAATTAAGATTTATGCTACAAAATGTACCTAAAAGATCACCACTGTTTTCACTATGCTAAGTTTCCAACTTCAAAGCCTAAGCTTATAAGTGGAGGGCCCAAACAGGTATATATGAAGTTATGTCAAGGTTTATAATTAACCGATGTGTGATGTGGGATATGAAACTTCCCAACGCTCCCCCTCATGTGCAGGCCTAACAAGATTCAAATGGCCTGTCACGTGGATAACAAAGACGGGCTCACGAACGAAACGGGCCTAGGAACGACATGCTCTGATACCATGTTAAGTTTCCAACTTAAAAGCCTAAGCTTATAAGTGGAGGGCCCAAACAGTATACATATGAAGTTATGTCAAGGTTTATAATTAACCGATGTGGGATGTGGGACTTCCCAACACACTACAAAAACATAAACCCATTTATCATTTTATCAGGGAGGGGAAAAAAAAAAAAAAAAAAAAAAAACCTCATTCATGGAGTTTTTATCACCCAACGTTCAACAAATTCAGACAATGAGAAATTTCTAAAAACACAAAACTAAGTTAAAATTAAATTGCAAAACATACCTAGTTATCCAGATCAATGCTGGTAATTAATTTTGTGCATGTAGGATTGTATTAGTACCCTTATGTCATCTTATAACAGCATATAAATACCAGTCAGATATAAGATGACTCTGTAAACTTCTAGCCCACATATTATCAGAGAACAAATCATCAGAGGAACATCAAATTCCCACAGTTGTAGTACACTCAAATTATTATAGTCATCAATGTTTAGGTGTCATGGAAAGCTAGAATTACAAGTAAACCTCAATTCATCATACAAAAGCAAACAATTGAAAAAATTTATAAATTGAAAAAAAAAAACTACATTACACATTCATACATAAACAAAAATCATATTAAACACATGAATACAATGACAAACAGATCAAAATAACAGAGCTTATAAAAAAAAACATGAAATAAAATATTTAACATTAATGCAATGCAACAAAATAACAGATCTTACTCTCAGATCCTAATTTGAAGCTTTATCTTTGCTTTCACTCCCAACAGCATCGGTCACCAGAGCCATTGGTCTCTGATCTATAACCTCATCAATAATCCCAAACTCCTTTGCTTCTTCTGGGGTCATAAAATAATCCCTATCCATATTCTTCTGAATTATCTCTATGGACTGCCCCGTATGCTTTGAATACAATGCATTCAGTGAATCCCAAACCCGGACAATCTGCTTTGTGTGAATTGTTATATCCTTCGCTTGACCACTGTACCCACCTGAAGGCTGATGAATCATAATCGTTGCATTTGGGAGAGCTCGCCTCTCACCCTTAGCCCCAGAGCACAAGAGGAGAGAAGCCATTGAAGCGGCTTGACCCAAACATATAGTATTGATTGGAGACCGGATGTACTGCATTGTATCGTAGATTGCAAGACCTTAAAAAATAAAAATAAAAATTAGAAAAAAGGGATAAGGAAAGACAATACTGAGCATTTTTAAAATGTCAGTGACATATAGCCAAATCCTTAATCGCTTATCTCATCTCAACCATCTATATCAAGAAATCATATATCCAATTAGGATTCATAAATCAACTGAAAGGAATAGAAAATCCCACATAGACATTGAGAAAGGCTTATACAATCAAAATATAGTAATGCTGGTTACACTCACCAAATCGTAGTTAGTGTATCTCATCATAATCATCTAAATCAAGAGATTAGATCTCCAACTACAAATTTTAATTCGAATCAAGAAATGAAAAGGGTTATGTTACGATCCTAAAGGTCAAAAGCTTTGATTTGACGTGTTCCATCTAGGACTTTGATGTATTGGTTGGGGACCTCAACATTTGGTATCAGAGCCAGCACCATGTCCAGGGTTCAAGACTCAGAAAGAGTTATCCAGGGAATGTTACTGATGGTGTAGCTCTTAATTAGTTAGAGAAGAAATACCTCTGTTGGAAGCCTAAGCTTAAGATCATAGGCCCCATGACAATGAAGAAGTATTTTTTATCCAAAGGAAAGTGTCCATGGTAGTTATTTGAGTCATTAATTTCATAATCTACTAGCTTTATTAACTCCTAGTCATGATTAATTTTATTTTTAGAAGGTTTTAACTTGCCTAGCAAGTTTCTAGAGTCTATAAATAAAGGCCATATTACCCAAATGAATGTAGACTTTAATTAATGAAATATTGAATTTTGGTTTGGCTATTGAAGGCATGTTTGCCTAGATTCTTTCTTCTACTTTTACTTCTTCTTCTTCTTCTCTCTTTTCTTTAATTCTCTAAAGTACTGTATTTTCTGATTTAACCCCCAACCAGCCCCTATTTTCATTGTTTTCTCACCATAAAACCCTACTCCCATAACCCTATTGCTATGCTATAAGCCTTTACCCTAACACCCTACACCTAAAAATAGTTGCTACCCAGAAATTCCAACAACCTATTTTATGAATTCCAGCTATTTATTGCCTTTAATCCTTGACCTATTCCAACCCTAATTCATCTAAAAAGCTTAGAACCCTTTTACCACCCTTCAACCTAAATGATAAGATTTAACCCATCATAATAATCACACAACAATAATCCAGTTTTAACTGCATCAAATACAGTCTACAAGATAAATCCCTAAGAAAAGCCCTAAGAAGTGCCTCGCCTCAAAGTGAAATCTGCACCTGGACATAAGTTGTGGAGTTTTACTTGTGAATAAACTAAATTATTTTCTCACAAGATTACACCTAATTGATGCAGATTGCATCGGCATACGCATAATCCTTTTAGGTGTATACATAATTTGAATATGCGAACGCACCACGAGCTGTTGGATGTCTTGCTGCTGAATCGAGATTCTAGTTTATTTAACCATTGTAGGAGTCTTAATTATTATTATTTAATTATTGCTTTTATTTTATTAGTTTCCTAGTTATTTCTTACTTGTTTTAGTAGAACTAGGTTTTCTTGTCCTAGTAGAATTAGGTTTTCCTATTTCATAGTTTAGTTCTCTATATAAAGGGATGTAAGCCTTATGGCAAAGAGTTGTAGATGATTGATTATTTGAGATTAATAATATCGAGAGAAAGAATTTCTCCTTTATTTCCTACTTTCGTGTTCTTGAGTGAATAGCAATCGTGGTTGCTTACTATCTGGCATTGTTCTTGCGACAATCAACAGATTAGTGGACACTTGATTTTTCTTTGGTGAGCTTCGTCTCGACTGCGTATTTTCCGCTGCATCAGTTGGTATCAAAGCCCAATTCGTTCTTGCCGTCATGCCAAGATGACAAAGAAGACGTGCCAAAGGCCGTGAAGCCAATCTGGAGGATGTGTTTAATCGCGAGGACAAGGCCCGATTGCAACAAGATATAGATGTGTTGAGAGCCCGAATTACTACATTTGTAGTAAAGAAGCAACGTGGACATTATTCCCTGTATCCACGTTTTGTGGAGGAGGATGAACATGCACTTGCACAACAGCTTGATGTGGTAAGACAAAAACTTGATGCATTGAAGGTTTTTATAAATCAACCTTTAAACTCAGTTTTTGTGAGCATAAAGACTTTGATGAAGTTGAAGGAGGTAAGAATTTTGAATTCATGAAAAAATTTTCTTTTAATAATTTTGGTGATGCTGAAACTGAAAATTTAGTGGATTTTAATTCTTTGCCTATTTTTTATGAATATGATGATGATGATATTGAGTAAAATATTATTGAAAATTTGGAAGGTCAAGAAGAGGCTATAACCTGTGAGACACGTAATAAAAATTGTTCAAGCAATAATTTTTGTTGTCATGTTAAACTACTTGGTGATTTTCAAGAGGATGAAGTTTTTGTTATTGAAGAGTGAAGCATTATGATTCTATGGGAGGTTGACAATATTGTTGCGTTGTTAATACTCTATTGCTAAAAATTCTGAATGAAATGAAGGTTGTAGAGAAAAAAAATTTTGTTATGAAAGGATTTTGGAGGCAATTGAAACAAAGAAAATCGTCAAAATATTTATTCAGATGGAGTGATCAACATTAATACTTCTGTGAAGCCAACCCGCAGAGTTCGAGGACAAACTCTCTCCAAACAGGGGAAAATAGGGAGAATGATGCAAGGTGTGGAACGATCACTTTTGTGCAACTGAACCATTGCATATCAAGCACTCCATCCGCGATATCAGCAGCTGCAAGTGTGGTGGTAGTATTCGTACTCATAGTTTGTTCGATGTCAAGCACTTGGTTCCTTATCATGAAAATAGCTCCGAGGATGAGGCTGTGAATTCGAGGGCGAATTCTCTCAAAACAAGGGAGAATGATGCAGATTGCATCGGTGTACGCATAATCATTTTAGGTGTACGCATAATTTGAATATGCGTATGCACCATAAGCTGTTGGACATCTTGCTGCTGAATCGGGATTCTAGTTTATTTAACTATTGTAGGAGTCTTAATTATTATTATTTAATTATATCTTTTATTTTATTAGTTTCCTAGTTATTTCTTACTTGTTTTAGTAGAACTAGGTTTTCTTATTCTAGTAGAATTAGGTTTTCCTATTTCATAGTTTAGTTATCTATATAAAGGGATGTAAGCCTTATGCCAAAGAGTTGTAGATGATTGATTATTTTGAGATTAATAATATCGAGAGAAAGAATTTCTCCTTTATTTCCTGCTTTCGTGTTCTTGAGTGAATATCGATCATGGTTGCCTACTATCTAGCATTGTTCTTGCAACAATCAACAGATTGATGGACCCTTGATTATTCTTTGGTGAGCTTCATCTCAACTGCATATTTTCCGCTGCATCACTAATCCACGCATCTCTTCACAGTCTCTTTAAGATTAGTGGTGAAACACACCAAATCATATCAATACGTGACATTATATCATCACAATCATCTAAACTATGAAGTTAGATATTTTTTTAGAATACAACATAATTTGACTTTAAGTTAGATTAGGATCTATTTAGTTGATAAGAACCCTAAGAAAGGTTTACTTGTGAATCAAAGCACTATCCATGAAATGGCAAAAAACTTGTATAAAAGAATACATTCGTAGAAAAGGCATTGTAATGATGTCATTGACATACACCAAATTATCATCGGTGCACATCTCTACAGAAAAATTCAAAATATTGAGGATACACACAATTTGAATCATTTCAGAGTTTCTGCATAAACCATCTAAACAAAAAATATTTAACTAATATTTAAATTTTGATCCGAAACATTAGAAATTTCAACTGACTACTTGTCAATACACCAAATCTTTATCCAGCGCATCTTATCACCCTCATCACAATTGGGTTATAATCTAGGTGACACACACCAAAAAGCAGATCACTGTTGGCATATCTTATCACACTCATCGTATAAATAAAGCACATAGATATCCAACTATTAATTAATAGTTTAATTTAAAAAATCAGAAATGATAAAAAACTAATTTAGATACATAAAACACTAATCATTAGAAATCAAACAGAAATGATAAAAAACTAATTTAGATACATAAAACACTAATCATTAACATCAAATCATTTAAGTGGAAAAAAAAAAATGATTCACAATTTATGTTAATTTAACTCAGTAAGAAATCAGAATAGTTACTGGTGAATAGAATGCTACAATGCATTGTAAAAGTTCACGACAGTTATTTGACTATGATTGATTATAACCCAATTCACCAAATCAATATTGAGGTGTCTCATAACAATCATTTTTGGTACAATGGGCCAATAGTTAAATAAATGCAATAAACCATTAATCGACAAAGTCTGTGTTCGAGAAATAAGATAAATGGCGAAGGCTGTGTTTGGTTGCATTGCAATTCCATTGTTGGTTGCTTTAAATTCCATAGACCCCAAATCCACAAAAACAATTACAAGACTTTCAAATTACACAAACATACAATTGCAAATCCAACCAATTCAATTCTGAGCAGCCAAACGCATCCTAATTAAATTTCATTACTAGATTGTAACAGTTATTGGGGGAACCTGAAGGCGCCAGTTCAATTGCCTTGCAATAATCTAAATCCAACAGAAACTACAAATTCAACTACGATTTAAAACAAAATAAAATAAATCATCAAAATTCGAATAAAAAATATTGGAACCTGCGGTGACGGCGCCGCCAGGGGAGTTGAGGTACATATTGATGGGTTTGGAAGGGTTTTCGGACTCGAGGAAGAGGAGCTGGGCGACGACGACGTGGGCGGTGTCGTCGGAGATGGGGCCATTGATGCAGACGATTCGCTCTTTGAGGAGGCGAGAGAATATGTCGTAGGCTCGCTCTCCTCTAGACGAGTGCTCTATCACCATCGGTATCAGACTGTACGGCCGAGCCAATGCTTGCCTCAATGGGTTGGGTTCGACCACAACCAGCTACTCCTGGTCATGGTAGCGAGTTGTTTCGTGCAGGAGAATAGGCTCCGCATAGTGTAGAGAAATGGAGAGAGAGACAGAGAGAGAGAGGGTGAGTGATTTTATGATTGGGTCTATGACTTGTGTGTTGAAGTAGTGTGCAGTGTGTACTTCAGATCTAAGGTCGAGAATAGCTCGTCTTTGTTCGTGAAGCAAAAAAATTGAGTCTAGGCAAGACAAGGCTAGCCTAGCCATGAGGGAGAGCGGAGAAAATAATGGGAATGTAATAAGATAGATAGGGGTTCAAACCCCTCCGAAGATATCCAAAAAAAAAAAAAAAGGGTCTACCTTAGCAATTTAGCACCTCATTTTGAATATGAGAATGTTGTGGCGCACAATCATATTTGTTGGTATTAACTATTAAGAGGTTAGGAATAAGAGTTGTACCTATTGTAAAATAAGGGCTGTTTAGATAGGTTTCTAACTTCTAATTTTTGCTTTTAAAAGAAAACAATGAAATTTTTTTTTAGTTTTTTATAGTGCAAAATTTTGATAGTTACTTTGGTAGTAGGAATTTCTTATTACTTCAATTTTTAAAAGTAACTTCCAAAATTTTTTACACTCAAAACTTTATTTTTATTTTTTATTTTTTATTTTCACTTTTGAAAGTAAAAAATGGAAACTCAGAAAGGATAAGTTTATCCAAATAGGTCCTTAATAAATCATTATCCTACTAATATGGTACATACTACATAAGCTAATGAAAATACTCCCTTTTCTTTTTTGCTTTTTATTTTTCATATGGCTTGTGGGTCTTATATGGGTTTGGGGTTTTCGAAAGGCTTCCTCGTTATCAAAAAAAAAAAAAAAAAACTCTTTATTTTATTTTATTTATCTTGTTTAGGTAGAATCATTGTAAAAACACATCCTAAGGGAAGTCATTTTTTTGTTAGATAAAAGACATATCCAAAGGGAGTCAAACCTATAACCTCCTTGAAACCCCTCCATCCTTGTAGGGAAGACTAGCCACTAGGCCCAACGTCTATTGGCTATGAAAAATATATTCGAGTGGAAAAGATATAGATCAAAATTTAGGTCAAAGAAAGGGCATATACTTTAAACTATATGATAAACTTTAACCAAATTTTGACACATGCACTTTTGTTATTGTTAACACCATATTCTACCCATTTTAGAATAATTATTTATAGAATTAAGAGATTATGTTAGTTACCATGAGGATAAGTGAGATGAAGGAGTATGGCTTAACATGTGTACAAAAGAATATATGTGGCAGTTGGAGAAAGCAAGTAGTTAGATAGTATAATAGTAAGCACAAGGATCCTCTCCATTAACTAGATGAATAAGTAAAATCTAAACTTTTCATATTGATGGGTCCCATATGAATTGGTGGAACTCACTTGCAATGAAGAGTTCAGATTTCAATGGATCCAAGGGCGGAGCTACTATGAGGACTACCTTAGGCTGTAGCCAGTTAGCCCTACTCATTTTTTCGTTTTTTGTATATTGATTAAGTTGAGTTTTACATCTAGGGAGTCTTAGCCTAGGTAAGAAATTGCACACTAGCCCAGGGTCATATCCTATAGTCCAAATGCTTACAATAATATAATAAAAAGAGAAAAATGTGCTGCAAATTAGTTCATATATAATTGGGGCCTCTATTAACATCTAAGATTTGCTTTTTATCCTTCATTTTTAAAATTTTTCAAGGTTTTTGAGAAATACAAAAAGTTTTTATGAAAAATTGCCACGCTGTCTACTAAATAACATAATTTTGAACAATTTTATAAAAAAAGGTTTTTATAAAATCTCTCATTTAAGTAAACTTTTTGGCCATTCACAGTCTCTTTCATTAAATGGCCAAAAAGTCTACTTAAATAACATATTTTTGAAAAAATTTATTCTACAAAATTATTCAGAATAATGTAATTTTAGTAATCAATAAGGTCATTTTTTATGAAGACCTTTTGTATTTTTCATAAAATCTTGAGAAATATAAAAAGTGGGGGATAAAAAGAAAAGGCTTTATAATGTCAATAGCAGTCCCTATATATATTGTGTATTTATTAGCTTTTTACCTAGCCCAGGATAATTTCAAATCCTAGCTCCACCCCTAATGGATTATCCAATAAATGGAGAGAAACCTCACTCGTGGATATACATGGTTGAAGTCGTGATTTATGCGATGTAACTGTCCATTATTCATGTAACTA